>JAGSMX010000016.1:1477500-2150000 GCA_029286785.1 Meandrusa payeni | reverse complement strand
AAGCGGCGCAAATATAGTAACCTCGATAGAGGTTTCATGTTTGTGCCGTTTGGGGTAGAAACTTTGTGTCCGTGGGGTCCGAGTGCTCACCACATTTTTAATGAGATAGCTAAAAAGTTGGTCAACACATCTGGTGACCAGACGGCTGGCTTATACCTTGCATAGAGGTTAAGTATTGCCATACAACGTGGCAATGCTACCAGCCTCCCCAACGGGCACGCTGCCAAGCAACGACGGTTTGACACAGTTATACTTTTTGTAAAATACCTGTTATATTGTAAATATTTCTCATTTTAATAAAATCTTTCTAGGTTAAGCTTGTGCTAAGAGAAAGCGTCTTCACGTCATCGGGAGGCCGATGAGCGGTGCCATGATTGTGGTGCTGCGGTGGACTCTGCCCAGCACACCCTCGAGGTGTGCCCGAGATGGGCAGCGCAGCGCCATGACATGGTATCTGCCATCGGTGGTGTAGACCTGTCGCTTCCGAGCCTCGCTCTTGATTGCTTGCTTGGTCCTCAGGCGACGTATCGGGGTGCGCAGGAGGCTTTACGAACGCCTCCTGTTGCTGCCCCCGTAATCCGAAGCGGGGCCAGGATGGGTACCTGGCCCCAGCATGCTTCGGCGTCGTCGGGACTTCTCTGAGTGCTGGAGAAGTCCCCTTTGAGGATGAAGTCCGGTCTTTGCCGGGACCGGCCGGTCGTTGGGGTGTCCTGTCGCTGACAGATCCGGGGCACCCCGCTCATAATGGCTATAGGCATTCGCGGAAGG
Source organism: Meandrusa payeni (assembly GCA_029286785.1). Classification (NCBI taxonomy): domain Eukaryota; kingdom Metazoa; phylum Arthropoda; class Insecta; order Lepidoptera; family Papilionidae; genus Meandrusa; species Meandrusa payeni. The sequence continues at coordinate 2,149,232 of JAGSMX010000016.1, read as the reverse complement.
TTTAGTGGGTAGGGGCTGCCCAGGCCGAGTCCCACACATCCCTCCGGGCCCACCCAGGGTACCGGAGGATGGTCTATAAAAAGATTCCCCCGCGTAAACAAAAAAAAAGAGAAAGTTCACGTCATTAGTCGAATGGTGGATTTGAACCAACTATTGGGCTATTGACGCTTAGATAAGTTTACATAGAGAAACAAATTTAAAAAAATAATTTGAATGAACAAATAGTAAAACTAAAGCATCAATACACAATGTTGTTATTTAATCAACCTCGAACGAACAAATTGAAAATATTTGTTGATTCGTTTAGTATAATTGAAATATTTGCATGGCGCAGTACTCCGAATAGGTCAATAAACGGTTTATTTAATATTTTGTGTTTATCTATAGAGATATAAACAACATTTTATGCACAACCGCACTGCGTACGATAGATTTAATAGGTTTTTTGACTGAAAATCAGCACCGTGTTACATGTTTATGACACAGCACATGCTGAGAACGGGTATACCGTTATCGACATAAGTTCTTTTTTGTTAATTTTAATTTCTTTTCTGTTTTTTGTTTTATTGTTTCACTTTTTTATAATTGATTCGCTTCTTCATTTTATCTTGAATAGCCATATAAGCTGACTTTTACTGCTTATCGGATTGAGAGGTGCCATAGTTCTTAGCTTAGCCTGAATTGTCCCTCCGGTGAAGGGTAACCTCGACTTGGACGTATACTATGTTACGCGTAAGCATTCCGGTTCGACGGCGCCCGAGAGGGCCGAATCGCGGGTGGTTTTGTGTATTTAAAATTATGTATGGAACATGAATGTTACTATGATCTAGATCTACATTGACGAAACGAAAATGTATCTGGTTCCGATAGTAAACTAAAATTAGTTACCTTTTACAACATATGACGAGGTTATTTGATTTGTTGAAGATTTTAGAATACAATAGCATATATTAATCATTGGCATTAAACGCTACGCAGATACTTCCATCTTTTATCATTATTCCCCATACCGAAAAAAATTATTACATCTATGACCAACAAGTATATTTACGTGAAAAATTAAAAACCGACTTCAAATCGAATCAAACGGCCTCTATGTACTAACGAAACATCGTAGGAATATATCGAAATAGAGTTAATCAGAACCTAACCAAACTCGCATCAAACTACTCTTGAAGTACATACTTTTATTTATTTATTTAATAAGATACACCAACAGCATTACACAAGCATACATTGTATTAGTAATAATCAAATTTACAAACTAAGTCCTGTTGTGTATGCCAATTACAGGTGTACACAACATTCGCTATTAAGAAACGTAACGACTTATTAATAAGGAGTTACAAAAATATTTTAAATATATATATATATATATATATATTGCATAATATTTAACACTAAGGTGCGGAAGACCTGGCGCGATTTAGAAAAAATGTTAACCGACGTGGACTTAGTTTTATATGTAACGAAAATCCTTGGCAATGGCGATTGTGACAGTACCAACCTACTGTCACAGATTTTAGATTACGGCACATTAAAATCAATAGAAAATGAATTGTCTAAATCGGTTGGCATGATATTGAGTCATTCGTACATTTGTGACACACATACTTGACGCAAATTTAAGAATGACACCACACTGGAAGCACTCGCTTTCAAATAAGAAAAGAATCATCAAAATCCCTTCCACCCAGTCGAAAGTTACATATGAAAATAACAAACAAAAGAATACAGACAAATTGAGAACCTTTTTTGAAGTCGTTTTTTTTGAAGAACTAACTAACACGAGAGAGATATGGCATAACTCTTAGGTCGCTTAGCCTGAACCTCTATTAGCTAAGTAGCTAGCTAGTAACTCGAAATAGACTAGATAACCTCGGCTTGGACGGTTACTATTTTACGTGTTAGCCGTCAGATTCGAGGGCGCCCAAAATGGCCGCACCACGACTCAGTCAGTAACTTTTTTATTGGCAAAAGACTATTGGGATTGAAGTCGGTTGATAAAAAAAATTATACAGGAAAAATGTAAATAAAGGGTTTAATTTAAAATTCATAACAATTTATTGCCATAATTCTCAGCGTTCCCAAATAATTTTAAAGATGTAGGAGGCTTATCGAAGATTCCCCGGCGCCTGGCGAGTTATTAATTGGAAAAGTTATTTGTGGTCCTTTTTTTAATACGTAATTCAACCGTTGGAATATGCTTTCATTCGGTTGTCATTGAATTATATTATGTATATGTGTATATGTGTATTATATTAATATTTATGTATTAGATTTATTGTGATGTTTAAAACAGTTACTTTATTAAAATTCACGATACTATAATTACCTTTGGTGGTGGTGGAATCCAATCCAAATTATTATACCTAATTGCAACCGGTTCAAAAATGACGGCGCTATGAGTGCATAAACCTTTTTAGAAGTCGGTTAAAAAGTAATAAATTTCACCGCAAGATTATTCGCGTATTGTGGCGTTTTAACATTTTAACCTGAGGTCCGTAATTAAAACTGTTACCCGTTATTCTGTCAGTCGCCGCTACCAACGGACGTGACGTCATTTGACAGTTGGCGTTACGTTTATTAAAGTGCATCCGTTCGCGATTGTATTGTACCATTAAGAGAGACTATTATTTATTTCACCCGATTACGGCCCTGGCAAAAGAAGGAACAAATGTAAATACTCAAAGTTTTTTTTTTGTTTACGGGGAGGAAATCTTCCACAAGATACCCCGCCTTCTGGGGGGAAGGCGAGGTTATGCGCGGTTTTTACTCACTATAACCTACCCGGCGGCCCTTCCTCGGTGCATGGTGAGGGGCTCCGGGATCTCCAGAGGAACGAACCGGAGCCTCTCTGCTCTATGGTTTTGCCCGTAAATATACTTGTGTTATTCAATCTGTTAACTTAATTATTATAATTTATTTTTCAGGTACTAGTCAGGATACATCATACAACACAATGTAAGTAATGAAATATTTCTATATGAATGTTATTTGTTAGTCTTTGTAAAAAATTACTACATTGAATGAAATCTATGAAATTTTCTAGTAATAATCTACTTTTTTTATAATTTCTAAGCAAGTGCTTGACTACGATCCCACCTGATGTTAAGTGGAAATGCAGTCCTGGATGGTAAGGCGCACTAGCCTAGTAAATGCCTATTCACTCTACTCTTGAAAATACCCACGTTGTAATCGGAAGGAAAGACAGACATACATCGTATTTACCTGATAATATGATTAAAATTATTTATTTTTCTCGTAAATGTCACTATCTACTAGCAAAAACTTTTAGTTCTGGGTACTTGTAATTCTTACACACACACACATATATACGTATAAGATATTTGCAATCAAACTTTTTTTAACACATCAATAAATAAAGTATATAACCATTATATTGATATATACCATATGTGGGGTTCTTCCCCACTAAAACCCTCCCCGGTGGCTCTTCCTCGGTGCATTGTGAAGTACTCCGAGATACCTACTTGAACGCACCGGAGCGCAAGGCGACACGGGCCAGCTGATGTGGCCTTCTTCAGGAGTCCACTTCAGCTGACGATAAAGGCTTCCACCTTTGTCGCCCAGTAAACCCGAGGCCCCTTTTAGTCGCGTTCTACGACAGGTAGGGGAAACTGTAGTCTTATTCTACGAGCCCAGAACTACAGGGCTGCACGATAATAACGGGACTTAAACGACTAGACCGGCCGAAACCGAATTAAGGCGTTAAGTAATAAACAATAATAAAAAATAGTACACGCCAGCAGGCCGGGAAATCACTATGTGTAAGAAGAAGAATAAAAGAAATCAAAGTCCTATATCTTTTGTTTGTTTTCCAAACCTTTTTGTATACGAACAATGCCAAAAATGTCCCAACGCTCAACGAAAACAAAACGTTCAGACATTGTAGAGTGTTTCACGTAAATACTTTAGTGGAATCGATTTCAATTTTCATTACTGAACTGAATCCGATATAAAATCTGAACTAAATTACTTACGGAGCATTTGCTACGCGATGTCACGGAGCAAGTTTGAATCTAGATTTTATTACTTTCCAGTATTTGGCATAAGCTGAATCAATCTGAGTGAAACTAGACGAATAGGGAAAGTAAAGAGTACGGCATTGTGGAAAAACTTTAAATATATGTGGGGACTGGTCTCAGAGTCGAAGACTTCTTTCGTTTTAAATTCTTTATTTTAAAACACGACAGCAGCACTTGTACATTAATCTACACTACCTACCATCTTGTTTTTTTATCCCTCTCACTCTCCTTATGCTATCCCTTTTATTCCTTACGTTCCGTTTCCCACATATATATTTACATTTGATTGAAATTTATAGATAGCTGTAAAATAAGTATGGGAGAGGTGGTATACTTGATCCCCGAGGATACATGATCCCCTATTTAAAACTAGCGCCAAAAGTTTTTAAAGGTGTTCTGTTGGCTGCATTAGGACGCCGCCATGATGGGCTAGTACAAATAGTAAACATTATACCGAAACAACAGCTCGTTGCCAAAATAATTGGAAATTTATGTTTTTACCGAATCTTACTTGTTTTGTTTAGTGTACGACAACTCGAAAACTTCAGGTACGTGTACTTTACAATTTTTTATGTTGTTTTCATTTTGTACCTACTCATCTTTCAAATCCTTAATTACAACTTATTAATAGTAGACCTAAGTTTATTTAATTTCCATATTTAGGTAGTCCTATGGCTGAAACTTTGACGGATCATACAACCCACTCACCGGGATCAAGTATCCCCATAGGGAGGGTTACTTGATCCTTGTATCGGACTTTAAAAAACCCTTTTTGTCGTTTTTTAATAAATAAGAAGGTCTGTATTGGTGCTAAATCAGTAGTATTGAACGGAAATACATGTGTGATTTAAAAGAAAGTCAGATTTATGAAAATAGTTCGAATTACTAAAAGAAAACTAAAACAGGGATCAAGTATACCACCTCTCCCTATATTTACAAACAAACACAAAAATGGCGGTGTTAGGCGGCCGTCGCTAAATGTCTTTTAAAACACACACAACTTTTATTTTGTAATAATAAACTCTGACTCCCGAATCCCTGAATTTGAAAGAGAACTTAGCTCATCGAGATTCTGTATTAGACTGCTACGAATATAATGTTTGACTCCATATTTATATTTATATATTATTGTCAATACATCAAGCAGCTTTTTATTTGTTTTAATTTTAATAATATATATTTAACTACGTTTTTATACCATCATATTCGTATTATCTGTAACGGTGTTATAATTTTTGTTGATTTAAATAAATAAATAAATAATGTAAACACTGTACAAGTGAGCAAACGTGCTGACTTGACACTGGAATAACAGCGTCGTTTGAAAGGTGCTAAGTGGACTTTGTGACCATATTGTTATAACTATACTATAGGTTATAACAGCGTGAACGTCCTTTTGCATTACACAATTATCATTATAATATTACGATGTAATAATCTGAAACTTACTAAACTCTCATCAATCTATTCTGGAAGTACATCCTTTCAAATAAAAAATCAATAATCGAAATCGGTTCACTCAGTCATAAATAACTTAAATAAAAAAAAACAGAAAAATCTCTTTTCCTTTTTTGAAGTAGCTTGAGAAAAATCGTAACTAATCACATAACTTTTTTCTAACATTTGAAGCGTCAATAGCCTAATGGTTTAGGGTACGACCTGCGAATCGTAAGGTCGTGGGTTCGAATCCACAATTGGACTATTGCCGTGAAAAATGTCCTAGCACAAGCTTAAGCTTAGTTGGAATGGTTAATAATAAACACAGCCCTGTAGTTTTGGGCTCTCAAGAATAAGACTACGGTATCCCCTGCCTGTTGTAGAAGGCGACTAAAAGGGGCCTCGGGTTCACTGGGCGACAAGGGTGAGGGCCTTTGTCGTCCGCTAAAGTGGAACCGGGAAGAAGGCGACATCGGCTGGCCCGTGTAGGCTTGCACTGCGAGGGCACAGGGGGTGAGGTCCCCCGGGACGTGCTCTCCTTTTTGAAGATTTCCTCCCCGATAACAAAAAAAAAGGTTAATGATAAACAAGATTGTTGGTAATATTTCTGAAAAAAAAGAAATATTGCTAGCTTTCTTTAAAAAAAAAACTAACACAAATAACATCCTTAGTAACCTGTACTTGTGTTATATTCTGTCTGTGATGTGTTTTCGTATTGTGATGCCAATAAATAAATGTCTCTGTCTATGTCTACTTTACGTTGGTATTCTGCGATTTAGTAATATTTCTAATAGTCCCACCTCTTTAAACAATGGTTGTGAAATTGAATGAATCCCTACACTTAATAACGCATTTATAAGGAATCCATTCAAAGTTTAATTAGTTTTTGATTCGTGGAACTACCATTCATCATTACTACGACCTTCCGACTTTCTTATATAAAGAACAATCGAAATAAATTTGATACGCTCCAAATTGCGCGAGCTATGCGAAAAGTAATATTGTCTGGCAGTCTGAAACTTATTTTCGAGATCTGTGCCAAGTGAATGTCACGCGATTTGATCAAACGTAACTTCGTCTTTACGTTTTTTTTAATAATAATTTCGAGAAATGAAGCTGAAGCTTCCGTAGAAATTACTTACAGATTCATACTTCATTTCGTTCATGGTGCATAAGTAGTGGAACAAGTTGTCGGCGTCAGTCTTTCCGTCCAAGTACGACGTGGGAGCCTTCAAGAGTATAGTGAATAGGCACTTACAAAACTAACGTGTACCATCTTTGGACTATATCACCATTTAACATCCGGTGGAACCGTGGTCAAGCACTAGTTAATACCCCATAAAAAAAAACTTGCATTCTTAAATTTGTAAGGGACGAAATACAATACTTAACTTCCACCAATTCGGCACACCAATTGGTGGCGACCCTTGCCTTTTGTATTGTCAACGATGACCAGTTTTTCACGGTTGCCATACCTTCTACGGATTATATGGCCGAAATATGACAGTAACTTCTTAACTTGTGAAATTTAGTAACACTTTTTTATAGTAAAAGGAAACGGTAATTAAGTATTATTATCAATTATAATTCGAAAATACAAAGAGGACGTCCGTGTTTAACGTTTTTTTTTAATTTGAAGGCAGTTTTAGATTTTACTTGTAAATAAACTTATTTTCTGCTTTCTTTCTGCTACAATTCACTACTTTAAAAAGGAGGCTCTCAATTTCTGTATTTTTTAAATTAAGATGAAGAGATTACATTTGAAGCTTTGAAAATTGTGTATTAAGCATTTTATAGTTTTAAACTTCAGCCTTTGTTTTCACTAACTTTTAACCGACTTCAATAAAGGTTCTCAATACCTCGTTTTTCAGTTGGTTAAAAATTAGTTAAAAAATTAGCTAAAGCATTAAACTTTAAACAGTTTAAAACAAATATAAACGGTGTGTTTCAACAGCGTGACATTTGCGGGGCGAGCAGTGGACGTTACAATCCGTTATACGACACGTATGGAATGAGATGTCCGAACACTTTCACGTCAGATTTACACGCCGCCGTGTTTCAATGACGTGAAGTTTCCCATTGCGCTGGTTGATACGACGGGACACTTTTATTTTTAACCGACTTAAACAATGGAGGAGGTTCGTCTTTATTTACTTTAATGATTCTGCATTTTTTTCTCAATTAAGTTATATGTCAGCTTTGTTAGCACGAAATGTGGAAAGTATTCCAGGTAGCTCCTTAAAATTATATAGAAAATATAGTTAAGGTCTTACTTCCTTCTAACACTAGACAGATAAAAAGAAGACAGAGAAAAATCTAACAATATTTATATTTTTTCTCAAAAATATTATTAACATTCTTGTTGACCATTCCAACTAACCTTACGCTTGTGCTAGGACATGGTTCACGTCAATAGACGAATGTTTGGTTCGAACCTACGACCTTACGATTCGCAGACCGTACCCTAAACCATTAGTCTATTGACTCTTCAATTCATCCACTGCTGGAGATAGGCCTCCCCCAAAGATTTTCAAAAGGACCGGTTGTAAGGGGCTCGCATCCAGCAGCGTCCTGCGGCCTTTATGAGGTCGCCAGACCACCCTGCACTGTGCTTGCTGGTCCGTGGTCTCCAATCGAGGTTGTGGTCTTTAATTAAATCATATATAAAAGTTACAAAGTTACAGCCTATATGTAAATATATACATATATTTATCCCACTATACGAGTAGGACACATGCCTTCCTTGTAAAGAGAGTAATAGGGGTATAGTCCTCTACGCGGCGCTAGTGCAAATTGGCAGACTTCACATGTCTTGGAAAATATTCTAACACATGTAGGTTTCCTCACGATATTATTACTTCACCGCGAAGCGAAACGAAATCATGCTGATATGTTTGCTGGCAACACATGACACCCAGCGATTGTTATGCATAATAACTACTTCCAATGATATCTTAATGATTTACCTGAACCTTATTGTATCTTTAATTCATAATTAATAATTTAGTTGATCGTCACATAAACTTGGCATTGTAAACAATAGTTTAACTTTATTAGTTCGTAATCTGACTTCTCATTAATTTTGTATAAAGATTGTGAGGACGCGCAGTTGTGACAGTATTCGTTATAAATAATTCTTTGTACAACGTTACGCTGTCTCAATAAAGCGAGTGTATTAGTTGTTGGACTATTTTATTCTACGAGACCTACAAATTATAACAGATAAGTGCGGTAGTATCTCATCGTGCAAGCGGTCGCCTTAGGTTCGCTAGCAACCCGAGTTTGATCCCCAGTGCCGGCACCAATAAATTTATTTATTGCCACTTTATTTATATTTTCAATGTTAATTATTAAAGGCAGGTAACAGTAACCTTTTATATAGAGGAACAAAACTTTGTGAGTAAGGATGTCAAACTCACATTTAAAATAATGTGAGTGAAGAGCCCACCTTTGATATATAAAATTGTTGTAAACTAGACTAGGATGTAGAATTAGAAATAGAAAAACTGTATCATACAAAATAGCATAGTTGGATAGAAGATAAGGTAATTATAAGAAAGTGTATACTAGAAATAGATAGAATAAGAATAGAATAAGACAAGTAGAAATAAGTTGCTAGAAAAAATGATGATGTAAGAAGGTAGAATATATAAGGGATAGAGGAAAGGTATGGGAATAAAACTGCCCTAACCTATCCATGTTAGGGGAACTAGAAATAGCTTAGGCATTACTACGTCTATACTTAGAGTAAAAAGGACAAGGGGCTATAAAACTCTGAATTTAGATATAAGTCAGTAGTAATGCCTCATGTTACAAAAAAAAAAAAAAAAAAAACCTTTTATATATAATTGAAACACTCGTTTCAAGGCCTCTTGGTACACAATATGGAATTCATCAATACAGTAACGTGACAAACATACCAACACAGACATGACACGCATACATAATGTCAATCTCGTACATTTAAATGAACACGCTTTATAAAATTAAGTACACGATTGTCTATAGAAATAAATAAAATTGAAGTACTGTTTATATTTTAATATTAAGATAACCGCTTTTTACTACATGCTCTTGAATATAAATACGATATAAAATGTTTTGCCTGTCTGTCTGATTTCACCGGGACTTTCACTGGCAGATAGCTGATGCAATAAGCAGTAAATGAGGCTTTTTTTAACAAAAAGTTTTTAATCACTTACTACGAAAATTCGGAAATACAAAGAAATTTGAAGCGTCAACAGCCTAATGATTTAGGGTACGGCCTGCGAATCGTGGGTTCGAATCCACCATTGGACTATTGCCGTGAACCATGTCCTAGCACAAGCTTAAGCTTAGTTGGAATGGTTAACAAGATTGTTAGTAATATTTCTAAAAAAAAAAGAAATATTGCTAGCTTTCTTTAAAAAAAAAAAAAAATAAATAAAAAAAAGAGGGCGTAATAGCGTTTAACGTTTATTCGATTTCCTGTCAGTGTTTAATTTTTCTCGTAAATATACTTGCAAAATTTGTGTTCGGAGATTTTGAACATGATTGATGAAGTTTACAAAAAACATCACCCCGTGAGACCCTTTTAACCTTAGAAGGGTAGTCAGAGACAGTTTTCGCTGTTACTGGTTTGCTTTAATCGTTTATTATTTCAGTTTCAACATATAAGATAAAGTTCAGGCGGCCATTTATAACAGAAATAATACACTCTTGCGCGTCCCTTATTCACGTGATCTTCTCTCACGCCACCTATCGATAAGCGGGCAACAATACACCTATCGCCATATCTCCGTCCCATTTTACAGTATCATATTACACACATTTCATCAAGATTATTAGCCACTCGGCCACTAAAAAGAATGCCATTTAGAATGAATAAGGACGACAGGGACGGTATAGAATGTCAATTTCGATTGCATTGAGAGAAGTATTTGCTCAATAAAATCTCAGGACGTGATTCTTGCATAATCGCGGCATCAAAGCGTGCATACTGTCATGCATGCGATGAATACATCTTCCTTTATCCCCGCGATCAATCCCTTCTATAAAGTATGATTTATTAAAGCTGTACAGTAGAATCGGTAGCAAACTGAAGCATACCGTTGAGAGAAAATTGATCTTGATAATTTATTAAAGTAAAAAATTATGTTTAAAACCACCGCCATACTGAACACACATACACACTTACCGACAAACACATATCTTACACACTGCATGCACTCACATAATCACAGCGACATATTGTAAAGAAATTAGTAGCGAATAAACTATTTACAAGTAAAAACGTGTAAAGTGTTTCTCGTCGACAACCTACAAACAAAAAGCTACCTTAACGAAATCAACACATATCAATATATTTATCTGTAATTCGGTGTTATATTAATTGGCTGATTTTGAATACCGTATACTCGGCACAAACTTCAATAAGTGACTTCTGGGTGATAAGAAGAAGCTAAAAATAATTCTTTTCGCCTGGGATTTGAATGTCCAAGCTATGTCGTAAGCTTAACCATTGCAATATGAGTGCTCTAATTTATTATCAGTTCCCAATTAACCAACTAATGATAATAACATAATTATACCGTTATATATAGTACTAATTTTTAAATACTAGGTATTATTTTAGCCTGATTAAAATATCAAATATTAATCCGCCCTTTATAGTCACGTCGTATTAACTTTGAGTGGCGTTTTAATTAAAATTTTCACGTTACATTATTAAATTAACACGATGCAAAATTACTTTCACCGTGAAAATACGAAGTTGTCGCTTGAGTTTCCTTATGTTAAGTAGAAGATAAGTATACCATACAGGGTCATATAGAGGTGTGAGCTAGTTAAATGATTAGGCTGCTACGAAACAAGCTACGAGAGCAAATAGCGTCGCTACGAACAATATTTTGTATTTAAAAACCAATCACCTGAATTAAACTACCCTTGAAAATATTTTGGAAGAAAATATTTAATAATAAATATATATTTTTTTATTTCACAATAGAGAGAGTAAAAGGCAGACTTAATGCCAAAAGCCATTCTCTGTCAGTCTACGCTGGGATTATGTAGAGACAAAATAAACATACATACAAATAAATAAATTAAATACACAGATATAGATGGATGATAGAGACGGAAAAAGGTAAATATGGAATTGATTCCATAACCGTATAAATGTAGCCTTACCCATATTTACGTATACCTAATTGCTTATACGATTTTAATAGGTGTTCTAACCAGGGATCGAATTTGTGCTGCTAGTATAATAAGCAAGCACCGGGTCTTGTATATGTACATACTCGCACGGTGCTAATGTTACATACCTGCGAATATTAGTGGCTTGGAAATAAATTCTAGTATTTATACTTGAAATGCAGCCCTGGCTGGTTAAGCGCACTAGCTTAGTAAATACCTATTCACTGTACTCTTGAATGTGGGTAATCCACATTGTAGTCCAGTCCTTTGCTGTACAAAAAATGAAATATAAAGCGTAACGCTTCGTTCGGATTTGAGAGTTGTTCACAACAAAAGGATAAAATGCAGCAGTGCGTCTTGAAGTCCGATGGTGGAAGACGAATGGACTTAGATAGATAGATCTAAATTGTACATCAAAATCTAATGCAAATTACAGAAGATACAATATACATAGCGCTGTCTTCCAGGCAACCTTTGAATTAGACCAAGTTATCCGCGATATTAACCACGAGTAGCAGTTGCTAGGCATAACGGTAGAGTCTTACGAATTTCAATAACGGATACACTCCATTAAATTAACATCCTTAATTACAACAGCTACAATAACTCATATCTAATTCGATTAAAGGGAGCGTCATCTGGCGGCTTGTAATTTCGCAGCGCTAAAGACAAATCGCAATACATTCATAGGATAAACACATACTAACATTTACAAATTATAATAATATTCCTGAACAAATCTTTCTCTTTTTTTTAATGACGAACACAGCCTCCCAATCCAGTAGTCAGCCAGTGAAGCAACAGAACCTCTATCGCTAGTAACTTAACACAAGGGCCCCCCCGGTGACGAAATCTTTCTCAGTTGAAGCGGTCCGCCTTTAGAAAGCTCTGCTAGAAAAGTTTGAAATCAAACAATAAACGGCAGTCAACACATCTGTTGAAACGTCATTAATTCCATATAATACTATCTGAGAATGGGCTTCTTATGCCATGTTATACCACGCAGCTTTCATCCAATTTTAACTGTTAATATGTTGTCGATGGAATTATGTGTACCGATGGTGATTTCAGGAATCTAATACGTGAAGCTGGTAGTAATTTTCAGGGACATTGGAGCGTGAAATAATGCGAACGTACATACAACAGTTCACAATAACGAAAAATAATTGTCAAACAAATTCACAGTTCATAAAGATAAAAGTATTTTATTTATTCATTACTATAATATTCCACCTAGTTTCACTTCGATTGATCTTAAAATTGATAATGGAACGAAGTTCCTTATCAGGAGTTGCGGAGGTGTACCCTAGCTAGTAAAAAAGGTCCGTAACTTTAAAATAAGTAAGATTTTAGTGTCAACTGGTTTAGATAGGTGGCGGCGGTAAAATTAAAGTGTTGAAATAATTTTGTAAAGTAGTTCTTTGAATTTTATCCATAAAAAAAATCATAAATGGCTTTAAAACAACGTACAAAAAATTCCTACTGTCGAAACAACAGAACGATCACAAAACCTAAAACAGCTGGCTGCAGGCTGCGGGCTTGTTCTGACGCGGCGCGCGAGTACCGAAGGGGTAGGCTGAAAACCAGCTCTGTGTGACATTATGTCAGAACACTCTGAGCCTATTGCCTTTTACCATTCCTCATAAGAAATTTTATTTTTTTATTTTATTCTTTGTTTTTTTCTTTCTATAAATTTTTTGTATCTTATTATTCTAAGTAATGTATTTTTTTTTCTTCAAAGGATAAGGATGGTAATAAATAAGCTTTATTATTATTATTATAAGAAACTTAATAATTGTTTTCTTTGTATCTCGAATAGGACTTAATTTCAAGTTTAAAATAAGAAAGAACTTCGTGTCTACCTGGTGTCCCACGACACTAAACGGTTTTTTTAAATCGAAAACAGTGCTATCAATTTTTTTAATTACAAATATTACTAACATTTCTGTTAAAATTCCAGCTCGGGTGTTTGTGCTCAACGTTTCATATTAATTCTCGAATGGCCGATTCAAACCTACGACTTACGTTTCTTTAGATCGTATTTTTTAGTTTCACGCTTCGTATTTCAAGCGTTTTATTAAATTAACGCATTCATCTCACCTTGATAGTATCACAAGCTTGCCAGTGTAATTATTTTATCTGTCTCATTATTTTTCTCCCTGTTACCACGATATTTTCTCAAAAAAATTAAATTAACGTAATTGCGTTGATTATAGTTTAACCAAACAATTTTAATTAAATAAAAAACCGTGCCGTAGAAAAAAATGAACCGTGATGGCGGTCCGGCCGGTCGCATCAATTTGCGATTTCTAAACCGGTACTTGCTTCATCTTTCATTCTTCGTACAGCAAGGGACTGGAATAGTTTGCCCGCGTCTACTTTCCTTCGATTACAGTGTGGTTGTTTTGAAGAGTAGAGTGAATAAGCATTTACTAAGTTAGTGCGCCTTACCATCCGGGATTTCCACTTAACATCAGGTGGGATCGTAGTCAAGCACTTGCTTAGAAAGTTTAAAAAATAACTTAAAATTTGAGTAAAATATGATGTCATAGAGATGTTATTTAAGAATCAATAGTGTCATGGTTTATAATACGGTATAATAATATCAATAATCATTCGATTATTAACGTCAACCATCTCCAAGTACAAGCTTTAGCTTATTGAAAGCACGATTTTATAAAAAAAATTTGGGAGCATTTTAAAAAAACGAGTCAGTCTTTTATATATCCTTATTATATAATTTAAAGCTAAATAATTCCAATAAAAAAGGAAAAAATTACAATCTTTTACTATAGATTTTGAGAAAAGTTCAATTCAAAAACACTTTAAGCACGACAAACCCCACAACTAACCTATCTCCCTCGCTACGAAGCCACTTCCAGTAACTGCTACCCAACTTACTGCCCAAGGTACTGACGACTGGATGTGGCAATAATTTTAACATACTTTTTGGAATTATTAGCTTGTTTTATAATACGTATAAATTTCTTATACCTTCTAAATTCTAATTAAGTTCACCTGTCTTCTCTCATATATCTACGCATAAATTGCCTTTTAAGCTTATGTCACACGTACGTATGACAAACCTACGATATTGCCACCCTCTATGGTTCTATATCCTGTTTTTATAGGCATTGCAAACAAGTATACGGCTCACCTGATCTTAAGTAATTACCGTCACCCATGAACATACAGAACACCGTAGATGGGAGAAGGCTCGTTTATTAAAGGTCCCCAAATCGTAAAGGTTCGGAAACACCACTTGTGATAGTGTATTCCACAGTTTGACAGTGAACTGAGAAGTGACTTTCAACTCTTTTTAACCGGCTTCAAAGAAAAGTTACGCAATTCAACCGTATTTTAATTAATATTTGTGCACTAATCGAGTCGTTGTTTATAAACATATTTAAAAATTATGCCTTATTTCTTGGAATTGCTTTACTTTCCATGTACCTTCTAAAAATCGTATCGAACAATGTACTAAATACTCAAATGCTTAAGCGAAGAATCTGGTGTCTACATATCGATCTTAGAAGAAAAGTATGTAGACGACAGAACTTCAAAAAAAATGATACTTCGAAGGTGAAATAATGGCTGGCTTATACCTTGCACAGAGGCTAAGCATTGCCATACAACGCGGCCTTCTCGGCACGCAGCCAAGCGACAACGGTTTGGGACAGTTATATTTTTGTATATTTACAAAATTTTTGTTAAATACCTATTATATTGTAAATATTACTTTGTGAATGATTCCATTTCTGCAATTTATATTTTATGTACAATAAAGATTTGTTATGTATCACTTCAAATTATATAAAAAATAAAAAATTAATTAAAAGGCCACTTCCATTGAATGTACCGTTAAACTTAACTGAGCTTTCAAGTATTTACTGCAGGTGTTCCCCGGAGGATTTCTTAAACTGGAAATGAGAAATTCATAAATATAAACCGCTCTTGAGAATTCTAAACTAGAAGTTCCAGCAATTAGCAGTTTAAAAATAATCGAAAATTCTCTCTATAAATTTAAGTAGTCGTTGATATAATACTATCGCGTCGCGGTACCTTGGGTCGATTTCGAAATAAGGACTTTTAGAATTTCAAATTCTAGGTGATTCTAGAATTCCCTTTCTCACTAAACATCCCCTCCTCCTTCTCTCCTCCCGGTGGCCGTTCCTCGGTGCATGGTAAACGGATCTCCAATGGAACGCACCGGATCACAGTTCTAAGATCAGTCGACGGTGTTGCTAACCGACAGTAATTCAATTGATGTTTGGTTTGACGTTCGACCAACAAAATCAATTATTTACTTATCTCTAATATAAAAGATCTTTAAAAAATATAGCTTATAGATAATCTAATTATGTAATTCGTATTTAAATGGAATTTCCAAAAAACACTTTTGAACAGGGGAAAAATATCGAGCAAGACTCGGTCGTAGGTATTATGTATTTAAACTATATACTCCCCATTTATTATTATAGATAAAACGTATTAATGTAATCAACACATAAACATTACGGGAGATAGTTATTGACAATTTTCCAACGTTCTATGATACGGAAACTATTGCTTTCAATTGCTCTCATCAAATTCGATTCAGACGAGCGTCATCTGGCGCGTGGAAATTGGTCCATGCTTGATCTAAATTGGACGTCGTTTCACGGGCCGTCGTATTACGTGTGAATCGCTGCAACGTACAATAATTGTTTCTGAACTAATATAGTTACTAAGTACATAAGCTAACAAAATTAGGACACCTATGACGCCATTAATGAAAAATTAATGTAATTTTATAATAAAGTGACTAAAATAAATTAGCCAGTTATACATTTAGGCATTAGACGCCTCATTAGTACGGCTATCGGTCCTTAGTGGTCACGTCGAGGTGGTGAATGCTGACGTGACCACATCTCATCCCATCATGACGGAGGACAGGTCATCATGGGAGGTATTAGTCGGCAGGGGTATTAGTATTTCCGCGAAGACGGCGCACGGACATAGTATTTTGAATTGTATTTCTTTTTCTTTTTTGAAACTTTCAAAAGATATTCCTTGGAAAATGTAATAGGGATAGAGTTAATCAGCAATTTATTCCGGGAAGGCGAATCAGTACACTGGCAGCAATTTTCGGGATCAGTGGACCGCGTAATGTTATTTTTGTATTCCAATGACAAGCTTCAACAATAATGAATAAATTTCATTGAAACATCTCTCTCATTTCTACAGCGTGTTCTCAGATGATATATAATTTTTCCCAAGAATATATGCTGTTTTCTTCATTAAACTAAAGGTCAAAATAATGAAAAAGGAAGGGCAATTTTAAAATTTCCGTAAAGCGTGTGTATGTACGTACTTAGTAAAAAACTAATACATTTCTTTTTACAATCCTTCAAAGCAAGACCACGATCCCATCTGATGTTATTTGGAAGTGTAGTCCTAACAGAGCGCACTAGCTTTGTAAATACCTATTTACTCTACTCTTGAAAACATCTACATTATAATCGGTGTTGAATAATGACAGACCAAGGTCTACATTGGTTTGATGTCCACAACAAAAGGATGAAAGCCAACAATGCATCTTCAATTCCGATGAAATTAAAAAAAATGAAGTAGTGGGTTGGGGAATCGGAATATTTCTTTACCGTCTAGCGCGTGGTCTCAAAGCAAATTGCATAATACCAGCCCTCCCCGACACACTATACCTGGTATACACCCAGACAGAAAAAGAATCCCTTTCCAACCAGGGATACGGATCGGGGTCAGGTTCGCGCATCCTTACCGTGCACGTACAAGGCCTCACGTACGGATCAGTGGTGGTCATCAGAACAGTGACGAAAAAACTGCAACTGCACGACAGCATCCAACATGCTGTAGTGGCGATATCCCGACACACCGTCCGCTGTGTCTATTATACAGATGACTGTGACGACGCCACAGGAAGACTGATGACAAAGGCAATAGCAGCATCAAGGGAGAGGATAGTGGACTACAACCTGAAAATGGCCATGAGAAGCAGGGACACAGCGGTCGCGGAGAAGCTAATAGCAATGCAGCGGGGCGTCTGCGACGCGTGAATCTCTGGCCACCTCCAAATTCAGGCATTATATATAAAAAAAAAAATAGTAACTGTAGAAGTGGCACTTTTTAACAAACGCAGAGTAAACAATTTAAGTGTATTGGAAAAGAGCACGGACACAGGTCTGTGGTTGCAATATAAGAATTAAAAAAAAAACCCAAATTGCAATAAACAAATTAATTGATGCAGGCACCGGGGATCAAACTTGGGTTGCAAGACTAAGCAACCACTTTTTATTTATTAAGCTTATGACACAATCCATGTGGCTGTAAGTAATCTATAATAAAAATGCCACCCAAAAAAGCATTGGTAAACAAACCTCCAAATCGAAGAAAGTAAAGGAAAAAGGAGCAAATGAAACAGAGCAAACAGATGAACGTGAGTTATGTCTTGAGAAAAATCGTAACAGAATATCTAAAAAAAGAAAAAAATGGCGCGGGGGCTCATGGGGTGATCATCTTACATTTTCATTTTCATCTTAGACGTAAGAAATAAGTGTATGTTTTTTAAAAAAGACTTGGCTTAAACGTCTTGTTACCAAGCTCTAAAATATTCATCAAAAAAAAAGAATATCTAAAAGAAGAAAAATAGAAACTGAAGAAGAGCGTTGAATTTACTGATACGTACGTAGGTATAGGTAATAGTCTTCACCCGCTCGAGAAGAGAATGAATACGGAGAGAAATGAATAATTTAATTTATTGTGAGAGTTAAATTAAATATTCAATGTTGTAAGTTTATTGTTAAAATAAAACCGAGCAAAATCTAACCCAGCAAAGCGTACTGAGAACGCTAGTATGTGTTTATCAAATCCGCAACCGCAACAAAGAATCGACTGTGCCCGAAGAGTGTGCATTCGAAAACGAGACCATTGTAAATAGCATAATGTCTTCTTTTATTTTTTTATTTTACCTCGAAAGCGTTCTGTGAAAAAAATGATAGCACAAAATTTCACTGGCGATGTAGTTTCAACAATACACAAATATTTCTCGAGATATTTATGTGTCGAGTGTCCCTCGGTGAAATTGCCAACGGATGTTATTGTGAAAACAGTTTCGTCTTTTCCCATGCTATATTCGCTTCGTAAATCCTTAGGAATATAATCATAGACGATACATAGATAGGAACTTTTTTTTGTTAACGGGGAGGAAAACACGGGGGGTGTTGAAGATTCCTAGATGTGGGGTATAGTCCGCCTTCTATGAAGGGGTTATATGAGTTTCTTACCCACTAAAACCCCCCGGTGGTCCTTTCTCGGTGCATAGTGAGGGGTTCTGGGATCTCCAATGGAACGCATCTGAGCCCCTCTACACTATTCGAGGTTAATACCTCCCCCAGCGCCCTCGCAGTGCAAGGCGACACGAGCGTGCCAATGTCTCCTTCTTCCCGGGTCCACTTTAACGGACGACGAAGGTGGGGCCTATGCGGCCCCGTGAACTTGAGATCTCTTTCACTCGCCTTCTATAACAGGCAGGGGATACCGTAGCCTTATTCTACGAGCCCAGAACTAAAGGGCTGAACACTGCTGATCCCGTCCGCTTCGCTGGCCATAAGACAAAAAAACTAGCCTAAGTTACTCCTTATTATTACAGTCAGTGAAAGTCCCGTCGAAACACTTCACTTCACTTCCACTTCTCGGGAGCCCTTATCGGAAGTAAATAGATCATACATTTTAAAATTATATGCACCAAAATGGCGTCCACTCACTTTTCAATCACGAAGAGTTCACAGAATTTAGTGAATACTGATTTTCAGTCGAGTTCATGAGATAGATGACGATACATAAATAGCATAATAAAAAAAAATTACAACACGAGATTCATAAAAATAAAAACAACGTTGGACTAAAAATTAAATTGTATTGCGTGAAATAAATAGGATAAAATATTTATATGTCGCGTAAATAGTTTCCTCTTGTCCTTTTTCTTTTCATAAAATGCGCCATGGATGTCCCAGCCAGTCAGTTACCGACACGGTAGGTTAAGTAAGCAATCGACTTGAGTTGATACGCTCCGAGTAAAGTTCAGTTAAGCGTAGAATTCGTATCGTTTAGTTCCGTAACGGTCGGTATATTTACATAATCATTGCATAACATCAACAGAAACAAAAATAAGATCTTTCCGATAGACTTGACTTTCTGAGTCTGCGAAGAGATGTCGGTTCTCTTTACATTCTCTGTCGCATTTACCATGGTGAGTGTTCTGAGGAATTGTTCGGATTCATCCCAGCTACCGATTTCCATTACCGCACATCTCCGCAGAATTCCAAATTCCACCGCCACCATCTTGATGGTTGGCTTTCTACGACTGTACGTTTTTCGGTCAACGTGTGGAATCAACTGTCACCGCCGGTGTTTCCGAACGTTTACGGTTTGGGGACCTTCAAGAAACGAGCCTACTCCTATCTCAAAGGCCGGCAACACACGTGTAGCTCCCCTGGTGCTGTGGATGTTCATGGACGACGGTGATCACTTGAGATCAGGTGAGGCGTAAGCTCGTTTGCCACTTTTCATATAAAAGAAGGTAAAAAATCATTAAAATCTAAATTGTATAACCCTCTCAGAGTACAAGACCTCAGAGCTTATTTATTAAATTATAAAACATGATCTATGCAGATCTTAAAAACTAACCAGATCATTTTATTTATTTATTTATTTATTTATTTATTCTTTATTTGCACACAATACAAAAAGGTACAATTGGGCGGACTTAATGCCAATAAGCATTCTCTGTCAGTCTACCTTAGGGGTTGTGTAGAGACAAAGTAACGGGTGCAAACTATGTGAGAAAATAATAAATAAAAGAAAACTATAATAAATGCATGCATATATAATATACATACCTACTTACAAATAAATTAAATAGTCAAACATAATAATTATATATAATAATAAATAGATACAAATATAAATATATATATATAATTATAGATGGATAGGGACAGCAATGGTCAAACTATTCCTTGCTTAGGTAAAGCTTCCATAGTAAATGTTTGAAAGTAGATTTAGTTCCAGCTGTACGTACATTGTTGGCAGCGCATTCCAAAGTCTTATTGCGTTAAAGGTAAAAGATTTATGCATAAAATCAGTATGACAGGAAGAAATATGGAGAAAATTACTATCAGTGGAACGAAGACAACGGTCGTGTGAATCACCCTGATACTGAAATTTACATTTTACGTCTTTTAAGTCGAAATATCAGATCATCTGATATTTCGACTTAAAAGACGCCATTATTTAGTAAATAATCAATATGCTTACATTCATCTAGAGCGTTTTCTAACGATTTCGCCACAAAACTGCGCCGTATTGATTTTCTCTTCCCATCGAAGTTTGTTTTCTCTTTTCAACCGACTTCAAAAATGGAGGAGCTTCTCAACTCGTCTGATTTTTTTTTTGATTCTTTGTTTTATTTTTTTCCATTTCAATTTGGTCCAATTCTGACAATGTCATCTATGAGAAAAGCATATAAGTCTTAAATTCGCATTAAATATGTGCGCGAGAAATGATCGAAAAACTCAAATTCACGCCAACCGATTTCGATGATTCATTTTTTATTGGAATATAAACATCCTGTATGCACTTCATGGTAAATTTCATGAGAGTTTGGTTAGGTTCTGATTAGTTCTACGCTAATTCGTAAATACAAAGAAAGCGTCCGCACGTAATAGTACTTACGTTTAATTCGATTTTAAGTTTAGAAACCGTCCAAGCCGAGGTTACCCCTCACCGGGGGGACCCTTGTGTCGCGTTACTAGCAATAGAGGTTCAGGCTAAGCGACCTAAGAGCTATGCCACCTCTCAATCCGGTGAAGCAGTCAAGGCCAGCTTCTCTGGCCAATCTGTGTAGTTCGTCATAAAAAAAAAACGATTTTAAGTCGGTTTTTGTTTTATTCGTAAACATTGTATGGTCGCAACGTCTATTTTCAATCCACACTTCTCCTATACGCGCACAATTTATATTGTATCAATCAGAGTCATTCTTTCGCTAAATGGCTATGAACAGTTATCATTTTATTGTATCTTTTATATCGTAAGGTTTTTAAAAATCCTGAAAATTTCCGTTTTCAGTACACACAATTTAGCAATAATACACACACCACCGCAACAGCAATACCATAGTAAATAATAGTACTTGAAAAATCAAAATCAAAAAATTAAATTTATAGGGATTACAGTGACATAGATTTAGCGGTAACGTCTGTAACCTATAACCTATATGTAAACATATTTACATGTGTAACCTATATGTAAACATGTAAATATGTAACCTATGCCTTAGAATTTATCGTTTTTTTTTCTACTTTTTTTAACAAAATATGATTTTTTCGCTATTTATTTCTTTGTTAGTTTTTTTTTTTTTATTTATTTCAAATAAAATTTTACAATAAAGGAATATACATATAACTTAACGCTATATAAACCGCAATGGTTTGTCGCTAGCGCCAAAGCGTCCGTCTTGCGTTCCTAAATAACTTTTTAGTATACTCTTAATGTTTTTGTTAGTTATACAATTTCTTATATCTGAGGGTAGTTCATTAATTAATCTAGGCACGATGTTTCTTGCCGTGCGCTCGCCGTACACAT
Organism: Meandrusa payeni; assembly: GCA_029286785.1. Lineage (NCBI taxonomy): Eukaryota > Metazoa > Arthropoda > Insecta > Lepidoptera > Papilionidae > Meandrusa > Meandrusa payeni. The sequence goes on along the minus strand of JAGSMX010000016.1, from coordinate 2,126,910 downwards.
TTTTTGCGCCTATCGTATTAAACTGGTTTGACGATATCGACCGTCATATAGGATGTTCCATTTTGGTTAAAATTTTTTCATTAAAGAAATATTCTTTTAACATGATGTATTTTATTTTTGTGTAAATAGGTAAGATGTTACAGTGTTTATAAAGTTTTTTTTCGTCGTTATGTAGTTGTTTTTTAATTTTAGGTGATATAATTTTTTTCAGTATTTTAACTTGTAGTCTGTATATTTGTTCGAGGTATGATTTATATGTACGGCCGTAACTACCTTTTTTTTTTAAGAATTATTTTTTTAAGAAATTTTTCTTTTAAGAAATTAGTGTTGTTTACGTTGTACTTATTTGTGAATGCTGTGTTTTCCTATAAGTAGTAAGGCAATTCTTTTATTATATATTTTTTTATACTAAATAGGCTCACGTTTGGCTTCTACCTTGCTTGACGGAAGGCGAAGATGAAGCCTAGGATGGAGCACGTGAGCCTATAAGGTGTCTGTTCACATTGGACTTAAAGGTGTCCAGATTGTACCCGTGAGGAAAGACTGAACGCGGCAGAGAGTTCCATTCCTTAGCCGTCCGCCGCCAAGCTGGCACCGCCATCTTGCGCAAAATGTCACATCTGGCAGCAGTATGACGACAGGCGCGCGCACTATGGGTCAATTGCTATTATAATGCTTTTATCTAAAAAAAAATTCTATTGGAACTTCTTTTTTACAAAAATATTTTAATTTTACTGTTTGTAGATTAATCTGATATCATTATTTCGTGAAAATAAATCATTTTAAGTACTATAAATCTGGTTTAAAGTTAGGGTAAATACATTTTTACTGGTTTTGGGTGCAATATCGTATAAAAAAAAGATAAACTAATATTTTAATGTATTTATTCCTATTTACATGACCTAATAGTGCAACATTACAAAAATAATACAAAAACAAATATCTCCAAATACATTTTTTATACCCAAGCCAACAGAAAAACACACTACTTCACCACGGTGAAGTGGCCCCGACTAACCGCCAAATGTCGACTCGATTGTATAAGAATTTTTTACGAAGTGGTGTCTGTATTATGGTTGAAACACCTACACTTGACTATACTCTATTTGATTCTTATAAGTTAGACAAGGATGAATATAGTTTCTTATTTAATTTTAAGAGCTAAAATCGTGGTGTTATGCACCAGATACTGGCGGGTTGCCAGTTGCGCATTAATATGACAAACCAGAATCTGGTGGCGCGCCAGTTAAGCGGATGGAAGGTGCAGGCAAACCGCTTCGTGCGTATTGAATTACAATTATTATTTAATTAGCTATTATCTATTTATTCTATTAAATTAGTAAGACAAGACAAGGTGTTTGTGGGTATATTAAATAAACATAGTACAATTGTACTTACTGTTGGAAAACCTTATTAAATAAATAAAAAAAGTGTAACAACCTTTTCTTGTGATACAGACATTGTTTTAAAATCGATTTTTAAAAATAATTAAATATTAAATTGTATGTTACTCTTTCATATTTAAAGGAGAAACTTGCAAGAATTCAAACAAGCACTTATTGCCTTGAATTTTTCAGCATTTTCTTAAAAGGCTCGCTAAAAGACACCTGTCGTAAATAAAGAGCAAAGATCATTTCCCACTAGAAATGGTATTGTCAGAACATTCGCAATTGTTTTACCCGTTACTCATATATCGTGATAGAAATACCGTTATATAAGTCTAGGAGTGTAGACTTTTTTTTTGTATGAAAAGTGGCAAACGAGCATACGGCTCACCTGATCTTAAGTGATCACCGTCGCCCATGAACATCCACAGCACCAGAGGAACTGTAGGTGCGTTGCCGACCTTTGCGATAGGAATAGGCTCGTTTCTTGAAGGTCCCTAAATCGTAAACGTTCGGAAACACCGCTGGCGACAGTTGATTCCACAAGTTGACAGTGCGTGGGAGAAAGTTACGCGAAAAACGTACAGTCGTTGAACGCCAACCATCAAGATGGTGGCGGTGGAATTTGGAATTCTGCCGAGATGTGCGGTAATGGAAATCGGTAGCTGGGATGATTCCGAACAATTCCTCAGAACACTCCCCATGGTAAATGCGATACAGGATGCAAAGAGAACCGACATCTCTTCGCAGACTCAGAGGGTCGAGTCGATCGGAAAGACCCTGATCGTCGACTATTCGAGCAGCTCTACGTTGTACACGGTCAAACGGAAGAAGTTGGTATTTTATTTACTCTGATCCGGATTAGGGATAAAGAGGAGAACTATCTCAAGTTGTACCGTTACTGCGTTGTAATTAAATTACACTACAAAGCGCTTATGTTAAACACATACTAAACTTAACGTCTTTACTTATGCTCTTTTGTTTCTGTTTCATTCATCATCAGTCTGTAACATTCCTCTGCAGGATAATGGCCTATCCAGAAACATGATACTGAGCGCGATTCTCAGCCACTCTCATCCAGCTACTACCAGTCGTCCTCCAAAGACCGCTCCAATTAGTCTTAGCACATTGCACTTTCGATTGCTTCTCCGCGATCTCCACTCAAGAACTCGTTTAACCCAACGGTTATCCGATGTACGGCTGATATACAGATAAAATATTTTGACTATTAGGAAAATGCCACATCTAGATGCAATATATTCAACGGCAGACGTGCTTGCAATCAAGTAAAGTGCCTGCGCGGCTAGAAACGTCGGGTTAACGTTAGGTTAGCGGTAACATCGCGTTAGTGGCTACGCCAGTTTAACGTTCATTACGGTATTATGAACATATATTGAATAAAATGACATATATTTTACCACTTTCATTAAAAAGATATATAAGAAATTTGAGAATACAAAAGTCTTCAACCAGTGCATTTTCCAAGTTATGACCTGCAGTGCAGACGTGGACTATCACCATTAGGCTGGTCCACAAGCTGAAAGTCGCACAACGAGCGATGGAAAGAGCTATGCTTGGCATTTCTCTTAGGGATAAAATCCGAAATAAAGAAATTCGGCGAAGGACAAAGGTAGACGACATACTACGACGACTACGACTCTTAAAGTCAGCAAGTCGTGTGGCAGCGGGCCGACCACATCTGCCGAGTTATAACGTCAAATGGGGAGGGAGAAAATGGAGGCCGCGCATGGGTCGTAGAAGCGTAGGGCGTATAGCCGGAAGTGGCTGGATGCGGAAAGCTGAAGATCGTATGTGGTGTAAGGCATTGAAGAAGGCCTATTTCCAGCAGTTGATAGAGACAGGCTGCTGCTGATGATAATGATGAAGAGATATGTCCACACACTAAGCTCGTGACAGTATAACAATTACGATTTTATGTTCATTCCACGAATATTAAAATAAAATATTTAGTTACCTAATATTTCTAAAATTCTGGTACAGATTTAAGCATTTCCTGAAACACTTTTCGTCGTGAATATTTAAGCTACTACTTAATGGTCCCGTTGGGAGAAACACCTGCCGTAAAGACAGAGAATTAAGCTTACTGGAAACGATTTTTATATCGATCTACTAACGCAATAAAAATAATGATAGCCTAGAGGATAAGCGTTCATGTTACGGTAAAGGATTTGAATCCCACATGGTTTGTTGCAATAGGTTTCCATGTTTCTGTAGTTCTGGGATCGGAGAATAAGGCTACGGTATCCCCTGCCTGTTGTAGGGTCCATCCCGAAGGCGGCGCATCTTGTTGAAGATTCGCGTAAACAAAAAAAAACAGGTTTGCATGTTTTCCTTACGTACAAAAAATCAACTGCTGGAGAAGCCGGTTCATGATTGATGTATTGCGATGGCGGAATACTCTGGTCTGCTACTTATGATACAAAACACAGGGACCCTATAGAATAATTTGACAGATTACAGGATGTACCACGCTCCAGTCAAAATACTATTTACTAGAGTGAGAGTTCAAAGCGATCCCTCTCGAAGACCTCTGCACTAACTTACTTCAAGTAACTAAAAATCAGATTAAAGCTGAGTAAGTAAACGCTTAGCGATATCTATCATCTACTCTCTATTCTCAGCTTCGTATCCAATTATCTTTCAATTTATTCTTCTTTTAAAAATATAATTGCTAGCTTAATTTTAAAAACAAAAAAAAACTAGCAATTTTTGTTTCGTAAAAGAAGATAGAAAATAAAATATAATTGCTAGCTTTAAAAAAGAAATCTAGCAATATTTATATCGTAAATATTACTAACATTCTTATTAACCATTCCAACTAAGCTTGAGCTTGTGCTAGGATATGGTTCACGTCAATAGTCGAATGGTGGATTCGAACCCACGACCTTACGATTTGCAGACCGTACCCTAAACCATTAGGCTATTGCTGTCCTCAACATGATCAGTGTTTTTATTTTTTATTTTATTTTATTAGGTAAACTTACAGCAATAATATAATAATACAGTACAACAATAGATTTATACAGACAATTAAGTTTTCACATATAAATACTTAGAACAATGTGACCAAGCAATTTAAATTACAAATATGAATATCACAATGTTTAGACAATTTTATTCAAGTATTTTTTTGTTGTACTTAATCTCTCAAGTAGATCGATTCGACTATAAATATCCTTTATATATACAGTATCCTTTAAGTCTATTTAAAATAGGACCAACAATAGAATATTCAACTACCTTCCTTAGTCGTAGCTCATTTGGTATGTCTGGGGATTCAGTGTATCGAATAGACAATACGTGCCGTATCTAGCACAACGATATTGGACGCTAGGTCGGACATCTAATCTGCTAAAGTGCCTCTAAAGTGACATGCGCCTTGTTGCACACGACTTTAGCGATCGTACAGACGTAGACAATTTTTTCACTTGTCCAGTAGATGGATTACCACGCACCAAACACTTTAAGCGCTGGCAGATTAATTTACTTTGAAATAGCATAGAGAGCAAAAGTCGTACATTAAACTCGTTTAGCTAGTGTAGCTTCTCTTTTGTTATAGAAAACATTTTGTATTGTTCGATGAGTTCAAGAGGTCAAGATAATTGTAAATATATTCAATTGATTTGTCAGATTGTAAAATAACCGCATCAAAGACATTTATTTTTTTTGTTAAAAAAAGATCATTATGGTAAGCAACGCCATCTGTTGGTAATGACTTTTTTTTATACTTGAAGTGCTTGACTACGGTCCCACCTGATGTTAACTGGTAATGCAGGTCTGGATAGTACAGCGCACTAGTTTTGTAAATTGACGTTACTAACGCAAGAAATAAATGGAAAAGTTCATCGAAACTATTTTTATATCGTGTCAAAATTTGTGCAAAATCGATTCAGAACTTTTTTAAATTTCAAAGCGTATACAAACCAACATTTACAAATATATACATGTACGTATATATAAAAGTACAGCTACCAATTTGAACACAAACAAAACATAATAACGAAATGCCATTTGTCTTTAAGTGTCTCAGTCCTGACATTAGATCGGAATACAATTTGACTTATTGATTGCTCTTTGGACGTGAGTGGGTGTACATCTGACAGGGTATCAAATAAAAGTATATTGATATTGTACAAATATAATGGTATTTTGTTTCATTTTACATTTTTAATCGATCTTAAAAGTTCTCAATTTGTCTGTATTTTTATTCACGAGTACTGAATTTACTTCAAGAGTAGTTTGATGAGAGTTTATTTAGGTTCTGATAGTCTATTTCGTATATGTTATGATTATATATTATAAATATATATGTATATATATAAAGAAATACAAATAGGCCGTCCGTGCATAGATGTAGCCGTTAAAAAAAGTTCAAGTTACAGCCTTTATGAGATACATTTCGCACTGTTAGGCACAGGTCTTCTCTAACAAGGAGGTATAAGGGCATAGTCCACCAGGTGTTCCTAAAGCAGAACTCACATGTCTTCAAAATTTTCTAAAACATGTATAGATTTTCTCGCAATGTTTTCCTTCACCGCCGAGCACGTGCTAAATCAATACTTAAAATTGCATAAAACAATATTAGTGTCGGCATCGGGGATATAAACTCGGGTTGCTAGCGTACTATGCAACTTGAGGCAACTTCACGGACCCAGAGCTATCACGGCTCGTTTTATTATATATTATTAATGACTTTATGGAGTCCATATTCGTTAAAATCAGTTATAAGGTGAAATAAGGTGAAAAGAAACGAGGATCTCTAAAATATTGATAATCAAATTAGTTACTACTATAAAAGGTTATATGCGGTCGCTCTTAAGCCATTTCTGCTCATTTGATCTATCCGAGTAACATTAGGGTGTAAGCAGGAACACAACCACGTAATAAATATTCTATTAACCTGAAAATAAAACTTTCATCTATGTAAAAGCTTCAGTAAAAAGAAGGTCGAGTGTAAGACATAAAAATGTAACTTTATAGCGTACTTAATGTTTATTTAAAAGAAAAAATGTATACAGTCTCGGCCAAACGCAATCATTCTCTCATTTCTCTTTGATGTACTTAAACAATTTGCTGTACAAGAGTTCTTAGTTTTAGTAGTCGACCTTGTAGCGAGCTCTATTAGCTTGTACTACAAGTTCGACAACTATATACTATATGCCCTAATTAAGATATGTTCACGATACATATACAGGGTGCCCGTCTCTTTGTAATTAATGGATAACCTTGAAATGGGTCTTGGTAAAACTAACTTTTTTATATACTTTCTAAGCAAGTGCTTCACTACGATCCCACCTGATGTTAAGTGGAAAAACAATCCTGGAAAGTATGGCGCACTAGCTTAGTAAATGCCTATTACCTACTCTTGAAAATACCCGCATTGTAATCGGAGAGGAAGACAGACGCGGGCAAACTATTCCAGTCCTTTGCTGTACGAATAATGAAAGATGCGAAAAGAAGCAAAGCGCTTCGTTCTGGTTTGAGGGATGTTCACAACAAAAAGGATGAAATCCCGCAGTGCGTCTTGAAGTCCGATGGTGGAACGGGGATGGGGGAATTAGATCATGTAGTTCCTGAGCACACTCTCCAAAATGCAATCTATAGAAAACCGAAAGGCTAGCTACCTTACGCCTGTTCTCAAGACTGAGCAGATTGGTTATAGCTGCGTCACCAAATAGCCTCTTAATAATAAAATTAAAAATAATAACAAAAAAAACATAGATAGTCTAATGGTTTAGGGCACGGTCTGCCAGGTCGTGGGTTCGAATCTCAAAAAATATATATTGTTTTAAAAAGAAAAGAAATACAAAATAGTATGGAAGTTTTTATATTCGTTACGTAAGACGAAGTTACGTAATATACGTTTGATTTTAATAAACACTAACAAATTCTTTCTTTCGACTTCTTTTATAAGGAGAAAAAAAAACATTTAATAAATTAGTGTTCCTTTATAAAATGTATTACATGAATGAATGTTTTACAAAGCAAACCGTTTCATAAATGTTGTATCAAATATAACACAATTCCTGTTTCTCTCTGCACCGGGCTGTTCATATTTCATGTTTCAATCATTGTGCCAAACGGAATACGTAATGAACAAACGAAAACCGGCAGCCGGCTTACGTGCTTTACAAATTGACAGTATTTATATCTTTCTTATAACGTAGACACTCGTCCCAAGAGAATTTACATGGGTAAATTATACGTACGTCCTTAAACCACAGAGGGGTAGATAGATGAAACAGTTGTTTCTCTTTTTTTATAAGAGGGAATGCTTTTATTCATACGTACCCACTGAGGAAATTAAATCGGGCTCGGCCTACACTGGGCCCTACTGACTAAAACCTCCCATCGTGAGCAGTCCTTCGCTGTGAAGGTGCGAGATAGGGTCGTATTGCACTCCTCGTCCCGGTGACAAATACTGGTCCTCCTGCGCCTTAGGCCCGGAGGTTTAAGTCGGTAGGGGCCTCTTGTAGGCTGAGTCCGACATTACTTGCCCGCTTCCTTGGCGGGTCCAGATGTATAACAGCATTTCTTCCCATGAAAAAGCAATTGTTATTCTTTACCAAGCTTATTTTACGTAGATTATATCACAAATGAGAAAATAGAGTCATGGTAGCTCAGTGTCAGGACTAAAGGCCTCGTGAAGGCGCAGTGCTCCTGTGCGCTTTGTAATCAGAACTGGTGGAGTGCTCCAGCTCCATGAAAGAAGGCGGTAGAGTGTGAAAGCGGTCCCCTAGTTTCGAATGAAGGCACGAGAGGAACACCGTTGGATTTGAGTCAGCTCGAATCTGACATAATTCTTCCTTGCCCCACAAGGAAGGGTATGAGTAGGCATTTCTATACTTAAAAAAAGCCACTGACCGAGCGACTCAAGTTCCATGTTCACCAATGAATTTGTATGTTGCAATTTTAAGTGCTGATTTAGTACGCGCTGGGTGATGAAGGAAAACATCGTGAGGAAACCTACGTGTTAGAACATTTTCTAAGACATGTAAATTCTGCCAATCCTCACTAAAGTAACGGACTATGCCCTTATACTCTCATTAAATAGAAGAGGGCTTATTATGTGACCTTTTTACATATGTATGCTGTAACTTTAACTTACCTAGTCTTGGATTGTCAAATTCCTACCAATATCCAAATGAATATCTTTCAATACGATTTCCTTAGTAGTTACTTAGTTGAAATCCAAGGTCCAACGCCAATAATATGGGACCTAGTAATTTAAAAAAAGAATGCTATCAATATAAAAATTTTAAGTCCTTACGTTTCGCACCCTATACCATTAGGCTATTGACGCTTCAAAAGCAATGCATTTTAAACAACAACAAAAACAAAATAGAGTGATGCTCCAAAGAACTCTGAATACATTGCGCCGCCGGTACTGTAACAGCTGCTCTACGTAGATGTTGAAAAATTCACAAGCGAAAGTGTCTCTTGAAAATGCCTTGAGAAATATGAGGCAATTAGCAAAGAGGTTTGTACGGCCTTGCTCCTTAACAATGTAAACGTTTACAAAGAGATAACACAGAATTAGGACACTCTAGAACATTCCTGCTTTAAAACTTTGTGTAACTACTATTTATTACGAGTTATGTCGCTTTTATTTTTTCTACCACATTAGTTGCCGTTGACTACTTACCTAATCTCCGATTTTCATAAGCCTACCAATATCACAATCAACATATCAAATAATCAAATCACAATATCAAACTCTTCCAATTGTATTTTAGGAGTTCGGTGGTATATCTTTAGAACCAAGCTCACATGGAAACAAAATGAATGTAGGTCAATAATTTTGTTCTAAAATTGAAATGAATTTGCTGACATCTATTGGCGAGTATCTAGCTGTAAAGAAACAGCATCACTAAAGCTTCAATAGATGGCGTTGTTTAGAAACACTGAGTCAATAAATGTTTGGTTTGAGGTTAGATCAAGAAAAACAATTGTGATCGACGAATATTACGCATAATTCATTATTATGTAATTTGTAACTGAATTTAATTTCCAAAAAATTTGATTTAACAAAAAAAATACCGAGCAAAACTTGTTCATTCAGGTACTAAAATATAAAAGGTGACAGTGAGGACTATAACACGCGTGTTCCCGACAATACAGATGTTCCTCTAAACGAATCTCATGTCACCATCGGAGAATGGAATCTCGGAAAAATTGCAGACATAGCTTGTTATTACGCTGATGCAATAGTTTCATATATTCGGCGTGAAATAGCGGAGCGACCCTACATTCTGCCGGATAAATTTTCCATTTATTTTATGTTACAAAACAGACGTATGTAAAAATAAAATATTGAATGAATTGCTTTTTCTAGATCGATGTTTTATAATCAAGTACATTTACGAGTAAAAACAAAAACCGATCTCAAATCGAACGTGATGCATCGAACAAACACTACAACAGGGAGACGTGTTTTTTTATTTCTTCAGTATTATACTTATATTACGAACTTTCTTCTCTCACAATTATACTAGTTGTGATTATGGGGTACTTAACTAGTCTTAGATATTGATAGTATCGTGTGTGACGTGCACAACATAATAGAGGAATGTGCTAAACATGAAGCGGAAAGAAATTCATTAATAGATAGTCTAAAACTGAAGGAGCAACATGTGGGTGCTTTCTTAATACTGACCCGACCACGGAGGCAGCGAGGAAGCTGGTGGCTATGGCCATACAACATTAATGACTTTCTTTCTAGCTTCATGCAACCGACGTGTGTGTACTTAGGTTATGGTTATTCAAGAATAAGACTACGGTATCCCCTGCCTGTCGTAGAAGGCGACTAAAAGGGGCCTCGGGTTCACTGGGCGACAAGGGTGGAGGCCTGAGTCGTCCACCAAAGTGGACCCGGGAAGAAGGCGACATCGGCTGGCCCGTGTCGCCTTGCGCCGCGAGGGTACAGGGGGGGAGGAAGTAACCTCCCCCCCCGGGACGTGCTCTCCTTGAGCACAGTGCAGAGGAGCTCCGGTGCGTTCCACTGGAGCCCCTCGTCATGCACCGAGGAAAGGGCCACCGGGGAGGTTTTAGTGGGTAAGAACCCCACATAACCGCCGCCTTCCCCCCAGAAGGCGGGATATCTTTCTGAAGATTTCCTCCCCGTCAACAAAAAAAAAAAAGGTTATGATGGGGCTGACATGCCCAAAAGGACAAAAGTTCCCCATAAATAAAGAAGAAAAAAAAATAGTCTTGAAGATCACTTGGCCGTTCACCAACAAGTTCGTCCTCCAAATTTTCGAACTCCGCTTTGTCAAAGTGGTTTCACGCTATCACGACGAACGTGGGAGGCAGCATAGGTCTACTCCGACATTGGAACGTTGCTTGTACGTGGTTACAATCCTCAGGAACGGGGGACGAACAACGAGAGACGCTGGACAGAAGCAGGTAGAGACAGATCATCTCCAGATGTTAGTGCTGATAGTTACCACGATCCTCAGAATTAAGAGACGAAACGAGAGTAAATATCATAAACATACCGTTATCTAAATCAATAAATATTCTTTCCACACGATATTTGAGTTCTCTGATATATCTTTGGAACCCAAGGACATATGCTAATAAATAAATGTTTATTTCTTTTTCTTTCACAAATATAAACATGTTATGTATATAAGCTTATCGTATAGTTTTAAGTAGATAATTAACAATTTGTGAAAAACTGGTGTCTATATTAGGTTACCCTGTCAGACAGATCACAGCCCTCCACCTAAGTTATAAATTAACTGCATTATTCATTTAAGGCGCGTGTGAGAATGTGTGCGGTGTTCATGTGTGTTTGTGTGTTATGATTTTATATGTGACTTGTGCAATTTCTTATGTTATGGTGAGATTTTTAGATATCTAGCTTTAGTAATCAAGGCATGAGAAATAAAATTATTGAGTCGTAATTGGAACCAAATCTGTTCAAACGGTAAAAATAAAATATATTCATAAATAGGCTAGTACACAAAGTCTGCAAAACCAATTCTGTACAAAATGAAATATCATTGGCATCATAGTGATCTATATTTGCTCATCAGTTCATTGATACAATCACGGTTTACCGTTGGCGTACCATTGACATTATAATCTTCTGTGTTTTAGTAAGTGCATGAGGGTAAAGATTATTGATATGACTGAATAGATCGGCTTCATTATAAAGAATAGGATAATTATGAAAGGTCACTGGCAAATGATTGAATTTCGATCCTAAAATAAAATACAGATGAATAGAGAATCTCCTACTTTTTTGAAGTAGAGATAATGTTTGATCTTTCCACATTTATTTTGATTTAAAGAAAAGTTAAGTTAGGTTCTGTTTTTACTTGCAAATATACTTGTTTTAACGCAATAGCCTTGGAGGCATATTTTCCTAGGTGTCCAGTTATTGGTAGAGAATTCCAATTGTTTTCCAGTCTGTACTTGGAACTGTAGTTTTCAATTCTGTGTAACTTCCTATTTGACGTTACTGCAGGAACACGTCGCAATGATCAATTTCCTGAATGGAGAGCGCATTGTAATTCCACAGTAGCTGAACCTTCATCTGCTCGGAGGTAAACGGATTACTGCAATAACAGTTCAGGTTATTTATTTCTTTAATACTTATTTGCACAGAAAAAAAGTGTACAAAAAGGACTTGACACAGACTTGACACCAATGGCATTCCCTCCTAGTCTTGCCATGGACTTGCCTTGTAGTTGTGTAGAGACAAGTAACGGGTGTAATATAAATGAAGAAAATAACAAATAAAAACAAAAATATATACATACATCTATATATATATAAAATAGAGAAAGAAGAAGAGGCTCTGAAACGGCTACACCGATTTTAATTAAACTTACAGGGAATCTTAAGATTGCCCTGGCGAGTAATCCTGTAAAGTTGGTCCTGTTTGGTGACGATCGGAGCAGTCCTCTTTTTGAACTGTCAAACAAGCCATATCTGGAATGTGTACGGCAAGTTCTTCCACCGCCAACGATTCCCGAAGTGACACTTAAAGCTAATTTGCTATTGAATGTCTAGATACATTTTCGGTATTCGGCAACTCTATTGTGCGATCTATCGCGAATAGAGTAACCGTCCAAGCCTAGGACTCCTCTTGGAGGCCCTTGTTACTCGCTGACTTCATCCTAAGACTTTCAGTTTCCAAAATATAGTGAAATTGTGGAGGCAGCTTCGCAAATCAACGTAGTTCATTTCATTTTTCGTATTTACTCCCTTCTGCAACAGCAAATCTAATAGCAAGCTCCAATAAGTGAAAGAGTAAGCTATATTACCCAAATTTTCGGTGTTAACATGTCAAATATACTAAAAATTATAAGCCATTATAATATCTGTGCGCAGTATTAGCTTCGCTCAATTTTCAGGACCAGTGAAGCGCATGATGTTATTCATCTGCTTAAATGACGGTACGCCATAAATACAATATGCCACGTCAACGTGGAAAGCATTATGGCTTAATGATTTAAAAGGGGTCCGCTGTTTGTAACACAGTATCTAATAACTCACACATTATTAATAAACAAAATACTAAAAGTATTTATTAGAACAGTAGACAAACGAGCTTTTATGAGCTTTCCTTCGGTGCGGTGTCGAGAGACGAGTGAGTGCAAGATTACCGGTGATGTCGGGGACAGAGCGAAGTGGAAAGCGAAAATCCGGAAAGCTGACCCATGTGGGAACAATAGCGAGAGAGAGACAAACGAGCTTTACCACTCTATTCTCTCTCTAAATTGAAGTAGTATCGCTTTTTTGACGAACCTACACAAATTAGGCAGAGAAGCTGACTTTGACTGTTTTACTGGATTTAAAAAAAAAGAAAGCTAGCAATTTTTTTTTCGTATATATTACAAACATTCCAACTAAGCTTAAACTTGTGCTACGAGATAGTTCACGTGAATAGTCGAATGGGCGAACCCACGATTTGAGAAGTGGCATAGGCCTTAGTTCGCTTAGCCAGAATCTATTTATTCGTAAAAAACATGACACAAGGGTCCCCTCGGTGAGAGGTAACCCTAGCTTGGGCGGTAATTTTGACGCTTAAGCATGCCGATCCGAGCGCGACCAAGGGTCATTGCCACGAAACAATTTTTTTTAGTCGTCTCAAAAAGAAAAATTGTTTTGTACATACACAGGTTGGTCAGAGAAGTTAACCTTGACTGTTTCGCCGGATTGAGACGTGGCATAGCTCTTAGGTCGCTTAGCCTAAACCTCTATAGCCAGTAACTCGACACATGTGTCCCCGGTCAGGGATAACCTCGGCTTGGACGGTTACTATGTTACGCGTAAGTATTTTGATACCAGGGCGGCCGAAAGGGCCGTACCACGGCTCGGTCAATTGCTATTTCACGAATAATATCAGATAAATAATTAATAATCTATTATATAAAACCATCATCTTCAAAAACCTTCTTCAAAACACGATGAATCTTATGAATGGTAAAACATCCACTGCTGGACATAGGCCTCCCCCAACGATTTCCAAAGGGACCGGTTGTAAGCGGCCCGCATCCAGCTGCGTCCTGCGACCTTTATGAGGTCGTCAGACCACCTTGCGGGTGGACGTTCCACACTGCGCTTGCTAGTCCGTGGTCTCCAATCGAGAACTTTTCGGCCCCATCGGCCATCTGTTCTACGCGCTATGTGCCCTGCCACTTCAACTTGCTTATCCGGCGAGCTATGTCGGTTACCTTCGTTCGTCTACGGATCTCCTCATTCCTGATTTGATCTCGTAGAGATACTCCGAGCATAGCCCTCTCCATAGCTCGTTGTGCGACTTTGAGCTTGCTTATGAGGCCCATAGTGAGAGACCACGTTTCTGATCCGTATGTCATCACTGGTAACACACACTGGTCGAAGACTTTCGACTTCAAGCACTGAGGTATTTTGGACGATAATACATTTTGAAGCTTCCCGAACGCTGCCCAGCCGAGTTCGAGTATATATGTATACGGTTATGTTATGACTTTTTCGTCTGTAGTTTTTGAAGTTAAAGCGGACAATAAATCTCTCCCCATTTATAAGTATAGAAAATACGATTAAATCCCGTAATCATTTTGAACATTTAAATGAGCAAAGCAAAGGGAATTCTGATTAGATAAAACTATAGCTGTTACAAAATACAAACCAACGAGCAATAGTAAATATTTAAATGCACCTCGTTGTGTCAAACGGAATGCTTAACGATTCAACCCAAGCTGGGATACGCTTGAATATTACGAATATATTTAACCAATTTAAAAAAGGAGTTTATTTATTTATTATATTTATGATTCTGTTACCGACAAAATTATGTGCACATTACAGAAAAATATATAGGCCTTAGAAATAAAAAGGAATATCGTCCCTTTTATGCTGCCAGTTAAAACCGAAAGTTACAACCTTTACCACTGTGTAAAGAGAGGATAAGGACATAGTCCACCACGCGTCCGTAGTGTGGATTGGCAGACTTAACATGTCTTATCAACAAATCCCCCCCCTCCCCCTACCGGGACAATGCATTCCTCTGGAGATCCCGAGCCCCTCATCATGTACCGAGGAAGGGCCAAAGAAAGTTGTTGAAGATTTGCCCCCCGTCAACAAAAAATATTAAAGTCGGGATTTTGATTTGATCGCTCTTAGCGAGAAGACCGCCCATTGCGCATGCAATGACTTCGTGTAATCTGAAAATTGTATAGTTATTATTTCTGTGATTTATTTTGTTTTTAATTGTTACGTAATAAAGAATATTTATTCATTCATTCATTCATAAATAGATGTTTTATTTCACACGACACGATAGAATTACACAAACTATTATCTATTTAATATAGACCGCTCGGGCACTGAGATACCACGGCTCTGCGAAAATTTACTAGACAAAATAAGTTTACTACTGGATTTTTTCACAATTAATGAGGTGTCAAACAGACGTTAGAGTCCCGAGAAACTGGAGGGAAAAACTTTGTCCCATCTAACTTTTCATATTACAGTGTATTTTATATTATTAAAAAAACAACAACACCAAAGTATATAACAAGTTAAAGTTATAGCCTATATACCTATATGCATAAATGAGTCCCAGAACTACAGGGCTGCCACCACATGGATCTAGTGCAGATTGGCAGACCTTAGTAAAATTTCCAATCCATGTAGTTTTCCTCACGATGTTTTCCTTTATCGCCGAGCGCGTGGCAAATCAGCACTAACAATTGGAACAATTGCCACCGGTGATCGAGCATTTGCTAGCATGATACAAGTTTGTAATTTAGGCCGGACACCTCAATTTGGACGCTCTAAAGAAAGTATTATATACGCTAGATTTCGTGTAGCATCCACTGGGCGACAAGGGTGGGGGCCTTTGTCGTCCGCCAAGGTGGATCCGGGAAGAAGGCGACATCGGCTGGCCCGTGTCTTGCACTGTGAGGGCACAGGGAGGTAGGGAGTAAACCACCCCCCGGGAAGTGCTCTCCTTGACAGGGGCTCCGGTGCGTTCCTAAGGAGATCCCGGAGCCCATTACTATGCACCGAGGAAGGGCCATCGGGGAGGATTTAGTGGGTAAAAACGCCACATAACCGCCGCCTTCCCCAGGAGGCGGAGCATCTTTTGGAAGATTTCCCACCCGTTAACAAAAAAAAAGATTTCGTTTAGTATAACATTTGAAGCGTTAATAGGTGGTTCCATTCCACCTAGGCTAGTGCTAGGCTTTTGGAATGGTGAATAAGGATATTAGTAATATTTGTGAAAAAATATTTTGGTAAAAATTAATTTAAAAAAAAAGATTTCTGAGTGTAAAGTATTGAGAAAAACATTCGCATTTAACAGTTATAGATTTAGAAAAACTAACCAACAGGATGGGTGATCGTTTTAAGATTTTCTGGCGGGATAAATATAGACAGTGCTGCAGCAACAAATAAAAATTCTTATCTATTTATTTTATATGTTTTCACAAATTCAACTTTCACTGAATTCACATCTGTTTTACCCCGCACTACGCGCCCTTATATGCATGTATAAGAACGCTGATTTTTTGGTACCTACAAGATTGCCTTTTTACCTAAAATATAACAAACATTCCGAAATAATATGAGATGCTAGTTGTCTCAAATTCACGTAACTCGCGTCAAATAAATATCAAGTTATGTTGGTAATCTCGCTGGAATACAGGCGCGAAATGGAACGTCGCGCAAAATGTCCTTCTATTATAGGAAACGCTTTATTGGAAGGATCTAGGTGTCATTCATGATAGTTTCGATGCGACGTTTGTTATATATTTTATTATAGATAATCCAACATACCATTGACCTTATTACGCAAATCGGGTAATCAGAAGTATAGTCAACTTGATTAGGCAACAAAACCATTTCACAATTACAACGTTATGTAATATTCAAAACGTATCAAGTTTGTTATATATTGTATTATAAAATCTAACATACCATTGACCTTATTACGCAAATGGGGTAGTCAGAAATACAGTCATTTTGAATAGGCAACAAAACCCTCTCACAATT
This sequence comes from Meandrusa payeni, assembly GCA_029286785.1. Taxonomy (NCBI): domain Eukaryota; kingdom Metazoa; phylum Arthropoda; class Insecta; order Lepidoptera; family Papilionidae; genus Meandrusa; species Meandrusa payeni. The sequence goes on along the minus strand of JAGSMX010000016.1, from coordinate 2,110,012 downwards.
ACAATGTTATGTAATACTCATAACGTATCAAGTTTGTTATATATTGTATTATAAAATCTAATATAACATTGACCTTATTACGCAGATGGGGTAGTCAGAAATACAATCAACTTGATTAGGCAACAAGACCCTTTCACAATTACAATGTCATGTAGTATTCGTAAACTATCAGGTGTGTTGTATATTTTATTTAAGAAAATTCAAAAACTCTTAACCCTTTTACAAATGCATATGTGGTGAACAGAAAAATAGTCAATTTGATTGGGCGACAAACATTACGCACGAAGCGGTTTGACTCCACGTTCCTTATGCGGATGGCGAAGGATGGCTAACTCTCTGCCGCGATAAGTCTTTCCACACGAGTACAGCCTGTTCAACTGTACAATGTGAACAGACACCTTATAGTCTCACGTGCTCCATCTCAGGCTTCATCTTCGCCTTCCATCAAGTGAAATTGAAGCCAAACCTGAGCGTATTTTGTATAAAAAAAATCACCCTTTCACTAAATTCAACAATACATTTGTTACTTGCAATTTTAAATGTTCATTTACCACGCGCTGGGCGGTGAAGGAAAACTTTTTCAAAATATTTATACGAGCAGAAGCAAAAACCGACTTCAAATCGTATTAAACATTAACCGCACGTCCGAACGAAGCGATTTGAGTCATCGTTCATCGTGCGTACAGCAAAGGAGTGGAATAAGTTGCCGACCTCAGTCTTTCCAAGTACGACGTGGGAGCCTTCAAGAGTAGAGTGAATAGGCACTTACTAAACTAGCGCGTACCATCTTTCGACTATATCACCCCTTAACACTAGGTGGGGTCATGGTCCAGCGCTAAACTAGCTCTTTGTATTTACGAATTATGTTAGTATTTTACGTTCTGGTTAGGTTCCGATTAACATTACGAAATAAAATTTATCAGAAGCTAACCAAATTCTTATCAAACTACTGTTGAAGTACATCGGCAATTAAAAATGTATCATCGAAATCGATTGCCGTGATATAGATTCATCCATTTGTCACGCACATACTTACTGCAAATTCAACTCTTATTTGTTTTTCTTATGTATACCATTGCCATTCACCCAGTCTAAAGCTATGAGGTAACAATCTTAAAAAAACGTTATTTTTAAAGTTGGTTAAAAAGTATAACGAATTCGAAACACCGGATGAAATCTATATGAGTACAAAATCCAACTCACTCAGCTATCACGTCCATTTAAGTATGCTATAAACGGAGTGCTTATTTACAAACAGGGTAACTATTTAATATGAAAAGTTAGATGAGATGAAGTTGCCTCGTTCCGCACAACGGGAGACTAACGCGTGTTTAACGTCGTATTACTTACAAAAAAATTGCTCATGGCAAAAGTGGATTAAGCAATTATTTTGCGAAGACTCTCAAGACGGATATATCCCTACCACATTTTCAAAGAAAGTTGTTCTCAATTCGTGCATTTTTAACGTTTGCGTATTCTTAGCACCGTTTTTTTATAGGAAAAGGGATCAAACAATCTTACAGATCATCTCATTTTAACTGATCACCATAACCCATGAACATCAACAGCACCGGAGGAGCTGCACGTGCGTTGCCGGCCTTTAACATAGGTGTAGGCTCGTTTCTTGAAGGTCTCCAATCATGACATGACTTACTTATAGTCCTAAGTTCCCGCTGTGGGCAGAGGGCGTCCACAGTGCGTCGCCATTTCGCTCTGTCTTAGGCTAGGTGTTTTGCCCCGGGCCATGCCAATCCGATCGCCTTCATGTCCACCGCTACCGATCGCCGCCACGTTTGCTTAGAACGGCCACACTTCCTTGTTCCTGGTGGGTAACCTCCCCCCAGGAAGTGCTCTCCTTGAGCACAGTGCAGAGGGGCTCCACTGCTTTCCTCTGGTGATCCCGGAGCTCCTCACCATGCACCGAGGAAGGCCCACCGGGGAGGTTTTAGTGGCTAAAAACCCCACATAAACGCCGCCTTCCCCCCAAAAGACGGGGATTCTTTTTTGAAGATTTCCTCCCCGTTAACAAAAAAAAAGGTTTATGACAATCTTAGACTAGTTATGCCATAAAGCAAAAATTACTTACTAAAAGCTAGATCCAGTAGATGGCGTTGCTAAGCAATACTCAAGTCAATCAGTGAGGGCTTGTCGTAAGACCAAGAACAATAAAATGTTAAACTAATTGCACTTGTGACTTGTTCTGTAACTATCCAATTCATATTTTTTAGTATTATAAATTCGTATCTAAATATTATTTCTAAAAATTACGATTTATAAAAAAATACCGAGCAACCGCTCATCCAGGTAATATAATATAAAAGATAGTGAATAATAATATTAAATCTAAAAGGATTATTTGCAAATATTATCTTTAATATCCACAAAGTCCATAGTTGGCTAATATACCATTCTGTTTGCCTCGTTGATGCACGTTAAAATATTTATGGGAGAGCTCTTTCATTTATAAATTTTAATGGGTTTAACCAAATTAGAAGTATCCCCGTTGCTTACTCGAGAATCTACGAGTTTATTTTGTAAATTGTTATTAAATTGTATCGTTCTACGATCCTTCTTTATTATGTTGTTTGTTGTATATTTGTGACATAGACTTAACCTGGGATAAATTGTCGTAATTACTACACTTAGAATTATTATAATTGCATTTAAATGATTGTACTCGGGGAATTACATGATCTTTCCTTTTCATTCCCCCACCTCCCTTAAAATATTGGATTTCAGGACGCACTGCTGGATTTAAAATGAATTCGAAAAAATGAATCATCAAAAATGATTCACTCAGTCGAGAGTTATATAAACAATGGGCGGCCTTATCGCTAAAAGCGATCTCTTCCAGGCAACCTTTGAAAGGAGAGGATTAATTAAAAGAAGCGGCGGGAGTTTATAATAAGTAGATATACTTAAATACTGATAATAAATATTTACATACAAACATACATACATACATATAAAAGAAAAACCGTTTTCTGTTGAGAAAGAAGCAGTAAATGAATATGATTGACATTTATGATATGACGTACGGTTTGTTTGAAGTTGTCATTCGTTGGTTGAACAACTGAACGTCAACAGAGCTTCTAAAAAAATCTTTTATTTTATTTACAATCTTTGTCCTAAAAATAACAAACACAAACATGTAAGAATCATCCAATTCGATGCAGTGATTCGGAAGTAATGCGCGTACAAACAGACATTCATTTTTAAATATATAGATAGATTTCTAAATACGATACTAAACAACTCTTCTCCAAATGTTAAAATCTAGCTTTCAAATATCAAATATTAATATCTGTATATCATAAAGGATATTTCAAGTAACAATCAACCTGCAGCACTAGAACGGAACGTACGTCAGGACTTTCCTGCTACTGTAGTTTTCCGCATCACCGGTTCACTGGAGCACGGATGCTGTAAATGTAGGGTAACCAACATTCAGAACCGTTCCGGGAATAATTAATTTAAAGTATATAGTGTTTATTTATTTATTATTTTACAAAATCAACAGCTTATGAATTATAATAAATATGTCGATCACGTATTTAAGATCTAAGCCTTTATAGATTTATATTATAAAAAACTTTTTTTTTCTGTTTTAACCAAGCATTCACTTCGCATTAAAAAACCATTGAAATAAAAATTGCATTACCTGAGTTACTGCGTGTGAGTGTAAGTGTGTATGTTGTGTGTATATAATTGTGTGTGTCAATGTGTCGGATTGGCAGACTTCGCATCTTAGAGAAATTTTCCAAGACATGTAGGTTTCCTCACATTGTTTTCACCGCCAATCGCGTGGTAAATCAACACATAAAATTGCAATAGCAAATTTATTGGCACCGGGGATCGAACTCGGGTTGCTAGCCTACTGTACAACTTGAGGAAGGAGAAAAAATTCTAATTTATTAGTTTTCACTTCTATCAGCATTTTCTTCGACTAACAATTTTTTATTCATATCTTATAAAGTTAGAAACATGATAAAACTGCGGTATTCGCACTAATGAAATTTTAAGATCTGTTTAACCACTTGCTGTTAGAAAACATCGTGAGATAAACCTAAACGGTCTTAGAAAAAATCTGAATCATGCGGATTTCCCTTCGTATGTTAAATGCTGACGTATGCTGGTAGAAATAGGTGCGCTACAATCTTCCGACCATATGTGTCTTCCATAAGTTAAAATCACTACATTACCACTGCTTTTATGAATTTATATCTTTTTCATTAACCAAAAATATCATATGACAAACAAAATAAATTCGTAAATAGCGAAACAAATCAAGTCTGTATACCTTATACAGTCCCGATTCTGTTAAAATACATCCCTTAAAATGGTAACAACATGATGGTTACCCTAGCACTGAAACGTAGGCTCGCTCAGCTGTTCCATGCCTCCGACAATATCTGCCGCTAGGCAAAATATATCATATTTTCTTTATTCATATATCACATTGTTCAGTGATCTTTGTATTCTCTCTTGGAATAGGCGAATGATGGAAGTTATCCTAATTTATATAAAATTGATATACCTTTTCGCTTGTAGTTTAGTTTTTTAACACAAATGCAAAGTTCACACTTTTTCGTAACCTCGCATAATTTAACTTACAAAGAGACTGAAGTACTTATTTCTGGAAGCTTGTGATGGACACACACGCAAGCTACCATGTCTATAACATGTTTTCAATTAAAAATAAATAAAATATAACTTATAATAATTGTATATAATACACTCGTGAGCAAAAATAAAGGGTCAGTTAAGAAAGTTTGAATATCTCGGAAGATAAAGACGCCAGCTAACTGAAATAAATTGTGCATGATAGACAATTTAATATCCTTAAAATAAAATTATTTTAATAATTAAATAAATTTGTTTATATTTCATAAAAAACATAAACTTAAACGAAAACGATATCTTACGTAAACTTGGATAATACAGTATTTTTCATTAAATTTTATTTGGATTTTATTATATCGCCACATGGTGCCTCTATGACACTAAGTACTACAATTTAAATAAAAATTACATTATGAAACTACAGTAGTGTGCTAGAACGCTCCTATAGTTCCGACTTACGCAGAACGTGCCCTAAACCATTTGCTATACGCAAGAGTTTCTTATTCATAATTGATATACCACCAAATATCGCATTCATTTAATACCACCAATTAACCATAGATTTAAATGTCAATCGAAAGACATGAATTTATAAAATAAAACTATTATTTTTACTAAATTGTAATTTTACCATTACGTAAACCATAACATTCCCTAAAAATTCAAAACTCTTAAAACTTTTCAAAAATCCAATTTCGCAAACCCAATTTGTCGAACGCGTTGCACAAATTAACAAACATGGCCCGTGCATATTTTAAATGTACATCGGCGGCCAACCGGAACACTGGATGAACTACAATTGGAAGCTATTCGCTTCCTCAGTAAATATTCCTTTTACCATTGACTTCTGGATTCATGATATATGTATAGGCACATACAGACGTACGAGACACTAAAAATATAACATATTTATAGATGATATATGAAAAATATACTTTAGATTTGTGGATAGACATTAAAAGGTCAATGATCCACAAGAATAATAACAATCATTTCTATCAATCAATCCCCAATCCTTTTTCTATTTTACCCCGTTATAAGTTTGTGAGGAGAGGATGTTAGGAGAAGTAAGGACTAAGGGATGGGTGGCATTTCTCTAAGGGATAGAATCCGAAACGAAGAAATTCGACGGAGAACAAAGGTAGTCGACATAGCTCTTAAAATAAGCAAGTTGAAGTGGCAGTGGGCCGGCCACATCTGCCGAGTCAGTGATGGTAGATGGGGGAGGAAAGTCTTGGAATGGAGGCCGCGCATGGGTCGGAGAAGTGTAGGGCGCCCTCCCTCCAGATGGACCGACGACCTTGTAAGGATAGCCGGAAGTGGCTGGATGCGTAAAGCGGAGGATCGTATATGGTGGAAGGCATTGGGGAAGGCCTATATCCAGCAGTGGGTAGACACAGGCTGATGATGATGATGATGATGATAAGTTTGTACCGTTTAAAGTATTTACAAATAAAAGTAAAAAACTACTTCAAATCAATTCAACATGACAGACCCGACATTAAACACAAATTTAGTGCAAAAGATTTTCCTTGGTAATTTTTCAGAAAAGTTCGTATTGATCATGCACTCTCAAAAAGCTTCAGTACCCATCGTAGAGCCGTAGGGGATAATGTCATTCATTTAATACGATCATTCTGTACTCTTATAGTATTTATTGGAACGACGCAAACTTACAACAGGCTTGCAGGAAATGGGGAATCTACTGCGTGACTGAAATTAAAAAATGTGAAACAAAAAATGGCGGCCGATAATAAAAAAAAATAAGTATTAAATAATTAATAATATTTATATATATACTAGCGGACCCGACAGACTTCGTTCTGACAAAAAGATTTGGAATGTGGCAAAGGCTACGTTTGTATGGGTTTTCTCGCGCCTTTTAAACCTTCCCTAGATCTCCACAAACATTGCAAGACTAAGATAAGATAAATTCGTTCAGCCGTTCTCGAGTTTTAGCGAGACTAACGAGCAGCAATTCATTTATATATATATATAGAGATATTTTAAAAATATATAAAACAACACACATGTTACTTATTTTACTTAATAATTTTAATCACTGTTTGGTGTCTTTTATATTACGTTTTTTTTGTAATATTCTAATAAAAGTCAAACATTAAAAAATACAGAAGAATTGAGAACCTCCTTGTTTTTTGAAGTAGGTTGAAAGCAAGCTAAGAAATGGTTAAACCCTACGATCTCATTTTTGCATCGCATACCCCAAACCATGGGGCTATTAATTTCTTAAGGTGGCAATTACTTAACGTTAGGTATTAGACTCGGGCCACGACGCTAGAGTTTCATTTATTTTAATTTATGTACATGACTTAAATACCTTTTAAAAAATATTCATCATAATTTCTATTACTTAAGTTGCCAAGACACGTGTGACGTCTAATTAAAAAAGTTTACGGACGGTTAACGGACCTACGCTATCCAAATAGGTCCACCGTAGACAGGTCGTAGCATGCTACGCTGATTCATTACGGGTTGGTAGGCTACGCGTGCCGTTGAACAAAATTATGTTGCCATCTCTTTATGCCTACTTACACATACTCACACCTATGTATTCAATAATATAACCGGAAAGAGATAGAATTAGAGTGTTATATTCTTCTTCGTTTTCCCGCTGCTTTTACAAAGTAAATGTAGCGCAAAGCAATCCCTTCCGGTATATTTACAGTTTCAAAGAATAGTGATTTATTGTGCCAACTGCTACACGTAAAGATGTTTGAATTTGCTATTAATTTAGTATCATGTACCGTTTGCCACTTTCACACTTTTTTACTTTTGTAGAAGTTTCCTATGCACTAGATTGAGTTTTGAATTAGGCATATTTGTCAAGGTGTGTATAATTTGTTTTTAGAAATAGCCTCTTTCTTAAATATATAAACTGTATTTCACCAAAATTTCTTTTAGAAAATCAAATCAATTCTCGTACGTACTAAAATGATTAAAACGACGACAATGTTTGTATCGGTTTTTAAATAATAATATCTATATAATTTATATAATTAAATAATAATAATGTCTCTTTACACACTAAAATGCCTACACGGTATGCGCACAAATAGGACATTTCCGTCGCGAATAACTTTATTCATGAATAAAATAAATATTACGACGGGAAAGATGCACTTCGCGCTCCAGTGACTTGGAAACTTTCACATTAGATATGATGGAACAGGAGACAAGTGAACCGCGTCAACTAGGGCTGATCGAAATATTAAGTTGTATGCTAGATTATTGCAGAGCAAAATCTGCTATGACATGATTCATTTGAATTCATTTCATTAATCGACTTAATTTTTTTTCTAACATTTGCACTACTTTAAGCTACGTGTTAGATTTAATCCTTTTATTGTGAACTTCCCTCAAACTCGAACGAAGCGCTTTGCTTCATCTTTCATCATTCGCATAGCAAAGGACTGGAATAGTTTGCCCGCGACTGTCTTTCCCTGATATTACAATGTGGATGTTATTAAGAGTAGAGTGGATAGGCATTTACTAAGCTAGTGCGCCTTACCATCCAGGACTGCATTTCCACTGAACATCAGCTGAGATGTGTTAAGCACTTGCTTTAAAAGTATAAAAAATCAAATAGATTTCATGTTTATTATGTTAGCATTGGACCTTGAACTCCCAAAAAATGTAAAGAAATATTTTTGTTAAGGATATTGGTAGGTTTATGACAATCCGATATGAGAAAAATACTCGTATACGAACAATGGATCACTCAATCTTTAAACCAATGGACCACCGTGACTTCATTCAGTCGAAGTAATCACTTTACAATTTAAACAGTTGAATGCAAAACAATCACAATACGTCGCAAGTCAAAACAGCGTTGATTTTCCAGCTGTCCCACTTCTCTACCCGGATTATGCAAATTTTCAACTTAACCCCACGCCGCTGTCTACCGTACTATTGCCACATAGCCTCTAAAGCTCTGCTGAAGACGTCGCCAAAAGTAAGCTTCCACTGAGCGCGAACTTTCGCTTGTCCTTCAATGTTTCATATTTTTATTTTGTGAATCCAATTATATGATGACAAATAACGCGCCAGCCGATATAGACGCAACGTTACCATTCATAAAGTGTAAGACACGTCACGTTAAAACTTCAGGCAATTAGAAGTGGAGAAACCTTTTTTCATATCGTTCTTCCCTTAATATTCAACTAAATAATATTTCCATATTCTATAAATTATATATAACTACTTATACATGTAATATGAATATGGCATGTATACAATATTCATACAGAGAGTAAAAAATACACACCAACACATATACATTCATCAAAGAACACCTATTATTGATTATTATATAAAATAGATTACTTATAAAATTTAGTGCGTAGTTAATTGGAGAAGGTACTGACTTCTGAAACAGTCCAGTTGTCCATCATACCTCTATCTTCTTCTTCTGCCTAGCGTTTTCCCGGCCTACAGCCAGTGTCCGCTTTCCTACTTAGTCTCCTCCACTTTGCCCGGTCTTCGGCATCCTCGTTTGTTAGGTGGTTCATTAACATGTCCGCTTTAACAACATCCAGCCAGCGTTTCTTGGGCGCGCCGTCCAACATACCTCTATGTGTACATTTAATAAAGATTTTTTTTTATTTAAAAAATTCTAAACCGAATTTTTGTGTTGAAAAAATTCTTTTTAACCTTATTTACAATACAACCATACGCAAATACTGACGTCACTTACCCAGAGAGGTAGGCAGAGTTCACAGACTTCCGCTTACCAAAATTCTAACACACGTCTTTAACTCCATTGACAATCACGAATCTGATCATACATAATCGTCGATTAAGAATAGTTGAAAATAAATATTTTATCATTTTTTCATTATATTTGTAAAGGAAATCTTAAAACAACAAAGGCACACGAGCCAAACGTTCGCTGAAACGCCTAGTGCAATTCCACCTAGATGAATTATTCAAAAGTGTCTAGAGCTCCTACAGTTATCCGACCTCCGGTTATATTTTCGGAGAATATTTTATAAAACTTGACGCACCAAGTGGAGAGGTTGCCGGGCTCCGTCGCTTCATAAATTCACGCTTGTCTGCCCATTACGGCGCGGCCAGAGAACGTTGCAATGTGGCCACCAACGTTGCGATGAATCGTAGCACTGTTACATTGTTGCAAAATTACGAGAACGAAGACTGTTCGGTCGAATGAAACACTCGTCTAGGATGTATTTTTTGTTATTTTTTTGTTTGTTAAGAGCAATTAGGGTCATTTGCAAGGATAAAGGACATTTTTATATTGTAAGTGTTCATTTAATTTGAGTAACGAAATTTGATTTTATGAAAACACTTTACTATTTTAACCAACTTCAAAAAGGACGTTCTCAATACGACTGTATTATTTGGTTGTGTCTGTTACTTCAGATATTTCGACGGGTGAGCAGGTTTCGATGATTTTATTTATTTAAAAACTGTTGTTTCCCGTGCGGTCCCATTAAAATTTGATGAAGTTCTGACAGTGGCATACAGGCGACAACCATATGTCTTAAATTTGACTAATATTTGATTCGATTTGAAGTTTGTTTTTACTAGTTAATTGTATTGATGGCAATATATCTGAACGTAAAGTACACGGGGAACAACAAAAACATATGACGGTTACCAAAATAAAAATTGATTTTGTAATTAACAACTAGTGAAGTCTTATGCTATACAACTATATTTATTAACTAAAACAAAAACCGATTTCAAATCAAATCAAAATTTAATCAAATCTAAAACATATGGTTTTCGCATGGATGCCATTATCAGAACTGGATCAAATTTTAATGGAACCACTAGGGAAACAACTACTTTGACAAAAAATCATCGAAATCTGTTCGCCTAGTCGAAATTTCTAAAGTAACAGACATAACAAAAGAATACAGCCGTATTGAGAACGTCCTTTTTTAAGTTGGTTAAAATAGTTAAGTGTTTTCATAAAATCAAAGTTCGTTACTCAAATTAAATGTTTCTTACAATATAAAAATGTCCTTTATCCTTGCAAATGATCATAATTTTTGCGTGTCTTTTGATTTACGAATTATTGTAGGAATATTACGAAATAAAATTATTCAAACTACTGTTTAATATCATTTCATATAAAATATGAATCACCGAAATCGATTCGCGTGATATTCAGTTATTCGTTCATTTATGGCGCACATAATAATAATAATAAAGCCATTTAATCCAAATCAGCATTTCCGTTTTACAATACAGTTTTTGTTAGTAACATGAAAGTTGAAAAGACTTAAAGAAATAACTTATAAATTAGTGTTAGTGTTATTTATGCTATTTGGACTCCTGATCGGGTAAAGGCCTCCTCCATCCTTTTCCATGACTGCTTGTCCTTGCCTGACATTATCCAGTCATTTCCGGCGATGTGACTTATTTCATCAGACCACCGTCTTATTTGTCGACCAACATTCCGTCCACCAACCGCAAACGAGAATCGTCAAACTCACCTAATGCAATAGGTCACCCCCGCAAACAACAATCGTCAGGAAAAACATATCGTCTAAATGCTTTTGACGTAATGAGGAATAGAAGCAACTCTATGCCCTCTGCTAACCTGCCAACTGCTCAGAATGCATAGGGTATTGTCATCAGCCACCGGAATAAAATATTAAATAAACAAAATAAACAAGTACTTGAAGATCACATAAACAAAACATTCCCCAACCCGACTTGTCCTCGTGGGGAATTAGACTACAACCCTCCACCAAAAATAGAAAAAGATGAAGATATGGCGCACATACTAGATGCAAATTTCAGCCTTATTAGGTTTTCTCTTTCTCTATTCGGATTCTTTAAAAATAAAAGATATGAGATGAACATTTGTATCTTTCCGAATATTGAACGTTAGCTTATCGTTCGTTTTTTTTCAATACTATCGGCAGTGTTTTTTTTTTGTATCTTTTTTAAGCTGCTCTTTTCTTGTTTCAGGTTGATAAAGCACGCAATAACAGAACATGAATTTTATCAACAGAATTCAAGAAGACGTAAGTATTTATTGAGAAACACTACCATTTTAATAAATTAAATTACTCATTTCTTTATTTTTATATTGTTTATTTTTTGTTTTTTTTATATGAAAAGTAGCAAACGAGGATACGGCTCACCTGATCTTAAGTGATCACCGTCGCCCATGAACATCCACAGCACGAGAGGAGCTGCAGGTGCGTTGCCGATCTTTGAGATAGGAGTAGGCCCGTTTCTGGAAGGTCTCCAAATCGTTAACGTTCGGGAACACCGCTGGTGACAGTTGATTCCACAGGGTGGTAGTGCGCGGAAGAAAGTTACGCGAAAAGATTGTGAAGTAAATTTTTGCATCTATATTTCATATTTTTAACAAAAACACTCATTAAATACTCTTTGAACCCCTCACGTTGCTTTTAAATTTTCAATTGATCTCTACAGTATTCATGCTGGTCCTTATAAAAGAATTCAAACAAAACTAATAAGCCCTAAATGCTTTTTAATGGAGAAGAAAACAAGCTCCCTTTGACAAATACATACGAGCCTTTTGTTTTAACAACCGAATGAAATCTCTGCAAAGAATGCAGACAAATGATAGAGCAGTCATATGCACGCGAATTGCCGCTCTTCTTCCAACGGAATACAGATCATATTGCAATGTTTATTGTACGTCTAAGTGAAGTGCCGTGTACGATATGAATCATTAGGAAGGGTGCTCGGTACTAAGCAAAACAAACATAAGCCACGGTACCGAAACAACAAAAGCCGTCCCAAATAAAATACGAAGCATTCCGACTGTCACACCGTTATCAGGGTATTTATTTGAACGTATACGTTTATTATAAAACAGACATTATTTGGACAAAAATTTGTGTCAGAAGTTTTTAACAATTTTCTGTGACTCTGTGATTCAATTCAGTTTTAATAAAATTTAATATTTAAAAATAAATGAAATTGGAAAGTCTGTTTCTAATACGAAAATATTATACTTGGATATATTTAATACATGGATACAGGATAGAAAGCAATAGTTAAATATATAAAAACTTTATTTGCCTTGTTTCCACAATACATAGTATAGTTTTTATAACGATCACATGAGACATGGTTGATTATTGTTTGAGAATGGCATGTCGATTTTTTTTTTGACGAACTACACAGATTGGCCAGAGAAGCTGGCCTTGACTGCTTCACCGGATTGAGAGGTGGCATAGCTCTTAGGTCGCTTAGCCTGAACCTCTATCTCTAGTAACTCGACACAAGGGTCCCCCCGGTGACGGGTAACCTCGGCTCGGACGGTTACTATGTTATGCGTAAGCATTCCGATCCGAGGGCGCCCGAGATGGCCAAACCACGACTCGATCGGTTGCTATTTCACGGATAATCTAAGGGACTTTTAAAAGCTAAACTAACTTTGAGTGCCACTTAGAGAAGCGTTGGCGCTGGGAGAAGAAGTGGCCGAAGATACTCCGCATAACTGAGGTACATTTACAGTTCGTTGTACGATGGGCGACCTTATCGCTAAGAGCGATCTCTTCCAGACAACCTTTGTATGGTCAGAAACGTCTAAAAAGTATTTTAGTTGGTCTGTGATTATATTAATTTTAATACAAAACAACAATTTACATATATATAAACATACGCATTTATCGATGTATACACATACTATTAATAATAATAATATATAAATAAATATGCTAAACATACAACAAATACCTAAGTATATATAAATATATATTTATAAAGATAGATAGTGCCTATGTACTAGGTACTGAAAAGTTGTCAAGGATTCTGTGCATCTTATGCTTTGTGGCAGAGCATTCCAATGTCGGACTGCTTCCACTGAGAAAGATTTGCTCAAAAATTTTGTAGCATGCTCTGGCATTTTAAGTGTCATTTTCTCCGATGATCTTAAAGATTTTTTATTTAACACTAGCGTACCCAGCCCGCTTCGCCAGGCTAGATTTTGCTTTATTATCTTTAAGTAATAAACTTACATAATTAAATATTTAATTTAACTCTCACAATATATTAAATTATACATTTCTCTCCGTATTCATTCTCTTCTCGAGCGGGTGAAGATCATTACCTACACCCATGTACATATCAGTAAATACAATATCGTTCTTAACATACATTATACAAAACATTTCGGGCTCAAGTTAATGTCAAAAATAAAAGCACGACGTATGGTTTGTTTGACAGTTCAAAAAGTGCTCCGATCGTCACCAAAATTTACAGGATTACTAGCCAGGTCATTCTGAAGATTCGCTGAAAGTTTCATTGAAATCGGTCCAGCTGTTCGGAGCCTATATGGAACATACCCACACACTTTCTTTCTTATCTATATAATACTCGTATCAACAAGGTTGCTTGATTACAAAACTGAGGAAAATTTTAACGATTAATTAAGCTGAAACGAATTTATAAAAATGATGTTGAAACCGTTCGCTTCGGTGTGAACGCGGCACGGTTCAATCGTTACGCGGCAAAGCAAAGACCACTCTGGTGAGGTCGACCGTCACCGACAGATTATTTATTGCCATTATTTATTTACTTTGTGCGAATGGAGCTCGAATCGCTGGCGTTAAGCTCTCATCCCGTCCTGCCATTCGTATAAGTGTGAGAGTAATTGATGTTTTAGTGTACACATAGGTTTATTTCTTTCCTCAATAAAATAAACATTGAGGAAAGAAGATGAAGAAAAAATTTCTATATATAAACGTAAAATGAAACGAAGCATGCTAAGAATCCGGAAAACAGTCGGAAAAAATAAGTAACGAAACCATAAAAAACAGAACAAAAATTGTAGTTGCACATAAAAGACTAACCTTACTGCAATGGCACTGGGCAGGATATGTATGTAGGATAAATAACAACTAGTGGACAAAACGACTAACAGAGTGAAAAAGGTTTTTTTTTTTCTTTATTTATTCGGGACTTTTGCCCTTTTCATGCCCATGTCAGCCTCATCATACCCTAACCTACGAACACACACATTCGTCGCATGAAGCGAGAAAGAAAGTCATCAATGTTGTATGGCCATAGCCACCAGCGTCCTCGCTCCCTCTGAAGTCGGGTCAGACAGCAGCATTAAGAAGACCCCCACATGTTGCTCCTTTAGTTTTAGACTATCTATTAATGACTTTCTTTCCGCTTCATGTGTAAAAGGTGGAGAGATGTCTTCAAAGACATATGTGGATCCCAATGGATGCAGATAGCACGGGATAGACAAAGATGGAGAGGTTTAGGAGAGGCCTACGCCGCATTGGCGACTACTACTAACCAGTAAATTAAATTATTTTAAAGTGCGTGTTATTTTGTAGTAACAAATAAAGGCTATTTTATTTTATTTATTTTATAGGTTTATTTCATCTATATTCGGTGTTGGGTAAAAGTTAACGAGCTATCATGAAAACAACAGTGGTAGATGCTTCCGAAGGGGCCATTGTACCTATATTCCCATCAGGAATTAATGGGAAAGTTTTGGTGTACAAAAACGTTATATATCTGTATATTTGAACCGGTTTCTAATAGAGATGTCCTAACAATCTCGGTTTGGGCAACCCAACATTAATCTACCAAAAATCGAATCATTTAAAGTCGTTCAGTGCTTCATGGCGCGTTATACGGCCGAAGGGCCCGCAATCAAGCGGTTTAATGGAGCAAAGTGGTCATCTCACGCGGCCACCCCATACTGTCGGGGGTGTTTACATAGATATATATATGTTATATGTATACATTATATATGTTGGAGTGGAAATTTTTGCCTGTTATGTTCTAAGACATAAGAAGTATTAACATCAGGTGGGAACGTGGTCAAGCGACAGTGATCTCATAAGATCAAGTGAACCGTGAGAGTGTATTTTATGCATAAATACATGTATAAATATAAATACATGTGGAGCTTTTTTTTAATATGAAAAGTGGCAAACGATTTTTATCACAATTTCTAACCGTGTCATTCAGAGTACCATTTCTTAGTATAATGCAACTGGATTTGAGTCCACTAACTTTCCAATGTCTCCGACAGATTTCTGAAATTTATCTAGTTTAACGCGGACCACGGAGAACTGTTCCAATTAAAGTTCTACTAGACAGCGTCAGCGGGAATTACTTCCACCTGAGTTAAATCATCTTGTTTTTAACCAAACTATTTAAACTTTTGCACTATAAGCAGCGGCGCGTAACGTCTCGGTTAATTAACAGCAACCCGTGAAATAAAGTCACGGATTTGTTCAGACTTCGTCCCTTGCTCTCTTAAAGTTGTGCTCCAAACATAATTGTCGATTTATATATTAGATATTATCGACCGAACTGAAAAAATGAGAGTCTGAAACCGTAAGAAAAATTTATAACGGAAGTGCTACAGTATACACGGCGGCCGATAGCGTTACTATTAAGCATATAGTTCAACTCTCTGATCACAGGTGGCGCTTTAACAAATTATTAAATAATAATATATATAATTTTATATTATCGAAAGAAAATAAAGAGACAAGCTTTTTTATTTTACTTAAGAAGTTGAACAATTTTTTTTCTTTAGTATCTTTTATTTTACGATATTTGTTATTTTCTAAAATACTATTTTTCCTAAAAACTTTCATTTAATTAAATTAAAAACCACTCGCAAAATTAAAAAAATGCGTTTGTTATTTACAAGAAAATATAAATATAAAATTTAGCAATATTTTTTTAGCAAATTGTATTGCTATATGTTATATATATGTTTCAATGTCATACTGTTAATTACATCTCTATCGCATATTAATTCTGTTGGCATTGCGGTCTTTGGCGGTGTGAAATGCCTCGTGGACTCTCCTGTGGGTGTTGGTGCTAATTTGGTATGTCCAACGCATAGAGCTCTTCAATCTTGGTCGTTTTCCCTGTACATTGCCTATGACCAGGAGTGTTTCCAAGGTATCGGTTTTCCCTGGCTATGTGACCGAAGAATTCGAAAACCCTACGGAGACAGAGCACAGTCTGACGGTGATACCCACTTCCCGGAAATAGAATGTTAGTTACAACAAACAAATTCATTGATGCCAGAACCGGGGATCGAAGGTTTCCAGCGTACAGTGCTGTAAATAAATTTGTAAGCATCTAATTAAGTGCCATGTGAAAAGTCAATGCTGCTTCAAAATGGCCGACCGAAGTGAAGTGTCGGGCAAATTGCAATATGTTCCATTGTAATTATATTCGCAGCAGACGAGAAATGACGCGGGACATGTCGTCGCCCAGCCACGCTCCAGTGACAATTGCATTTCAAATATTACGAACGGCACTGCGCTGTAGGTTTCCGGTCAAATCGACTATTCTAGATGAATATATTCCTATTTTGAATTGTTGAAGTGAAAATTTACTATTAAAATGTTCACTTAATACATATAATGCATTAGGTCCTATAGTCAAAATTCTTTAATCCAGAAATGGGAGAATTGAAATCACTATATAGCCGTGCAAAGAGCAAAAATAAAGGGTCGATTAAGAAAGTTTGAATATCTCGGAAGATAAAGACGCTCGCTAACTGAAATAAATTGTGCATGATAGACAATTAAAAATCCTTAAAATAAAATAGAATACTTTGTTGAATTTTTTTTAAACTTATTCTTTGCCAAGGAACCATATGACAACAATCATTCGTCAATACGACAAACGTTAGCGCTATCAGTGCACAAATATTAAAAATTACAGACGAATTGAGAACTTCCACCGTTGAAATCGGTTAATTATTATTTTTAAACCAAAATAGACGATGACTTACGCAACAATAGGTCATATACTAAAACCTCCTCACAAAGTACTGCATCCGACAAAATATGTTTTATTTATATGTAATATATTTTCGTATATTTCCCCGTAACGTCTCGTTCCTGTTGATCAATCGAATTTCGGTTACCAGTCCTCACAACTGACGAACTACGTGTCTGTTTGAACACCTCGTGAACTCTGACTCGAATATACACGGAAATAGATTGGCATTATGATTCCTACTGTATACCACTATATGCCATACCAATACCGGCAAAGGTAAGTTTAAGTAAAGGCGGTTAAGTTTCAAATAACACACAACTTCAGCTATGAATCTGCTATATTACAAGCAAAATATTGATCAAAATGACCGTCCAGATTTTCTCTAATAATAGACTATCAAGTTGGCAACACGGTACGGGCGGCCCCCATTCAAATCTCACCTCCATTAAGCGACCCGAACATAACGGGCTGCGAAAGCGAGGTAGCCATTCGATGGGCAAATTGCAACTCGCCCGTCGTAATTATATTCGCTGGCAGATTGCGTTCTGACGTCACGAGGGCACATCGTAATGGCACGGAGAATCTGTCATAATGTAGTGATGCGCACGCTCCGTACGAAATCTGTTATCGATAGTTTAAAAGGTAATTTTATATAGGTTGAAGTTCACTATATCCTTTTTTTGTTAATGGATCCCTCCATTAACAAAAGTTCTGAAGGGAAGACGGGGTTATGTGGGGTTCTTACCCCACCCCAAAAAAAAACAAAAAAAAAGGGTTCTTACCCACTAAAAACCCCGGTGGTTCTTCCTCGGTGCATGGTGAAGGACTCCGGAATCCGGCCCGGACTCCACTATGCTCGAAGAGCACGTCCCAGGGGTTAATCCCTCCCCCAGTGCCCTCGTAGTGCAAGGCGACACGGGCCAGCCGATATCGCCTACTTCCCGGGTTCCCTTCAGCGGACGACAAAGGCCCCCGCCCTTGTCGCCCCATGAATCGAAACCCATTTTAGTCGCCTTCTACGACAGGCAGGGGCACCGTAGCTTTTTCTACGTGCCCAGAACTACAGGGCCGCACACTTCAACGTGTTTTTATTCTTAAAACATGAATATTACGGCTACTTACCTCCATCCTGTTCCTTTCTCTAATGGTACAGTGGTTGTTGGTTCAAAAATGGTACAACAGTGCATCGATATGACTTCTGCTGTCTTATGATTTGGCCAGTACTATCGGAAAAGTATCTTTCATAACATATAAGACCTAACCTTCAGGTGTTGGTAGGAAGTTTCAAGGTTATCCAAACGTTATTCTAATTTTATTTTGTGTAAAATATCGATATAGTAGAAGCACATCACTAAACGTAAAACGAATTTATAGTGCGGGTCGTAAATTATATTATGTTCAATTTTTTTTTTAAATTAAGGTCGTGCCGATGTTTTTTAAATGTAATTTTTCTGTTAAAATTAAAATAAATATTGTTGAACATTTATGTAATAGTTATAATAAAACAGTGCGATATACAAATGTAAATAGAATCACGTGAAGTGACAAAAAAAGTCATAAATGCTGAATACCCATAACCGCACTGGATCCTGTGCTCGTTCTGAACTCGTGTCAGATAAGAAATACTGATAAAGCTTCCACATGTTCTTCACTTTATATTTTTATTTAAGTTTATTGGTAAGCTTTATGATATAACCTTCTACGAAACGTGCTTTCTAAGTTTCTTAGTTACAGCCTTCATATATGTCCCACTGTTGGGCACAGGCCTTCTCTGTAAAGAGAGTATAAGGGCATAGTCCGCCACGCGGCCCTAGTGCGGATTGGCAGACTTCACATGTCTTAGAAAAATTTTCTAAGACGCGTAGGTTTCCTCACGATGTTTTCCTTCACCGTTGAGCGAGTGGTAATCAGCACATAAAATTGCAACAACAAATTTATTGGTGCCGGCACCGGGGATCGAACTCGGGTTGCCCGGACACTGAGCTACCACGGCTCTTTGTCACGTATATGTTTTTAATAAATCTTAAGAAAGAAGTTTTTAATATAATAAATGAAATCATCAAGACCACTAATTTCATTTTTCTAAATTTAAATCTACCAAAAAAAAAAAGTTCTAAGTTTCTTAAAACAACTGATTTAATTTACATTCGTGAGCAAAAATAAAGGGTCAGTTCAGAAAGTTTGAATATCTCGGAATATAAAGACGCTAGGTAATTGAAATAAATTGTACATGATAGACAATTAAATATCGTTAAAATAAAATAAAATATTTTTAATAACTTATTTATATTTCATAAAAAATATAAACTTAAAAGAAAAAGGATTACGTAAACTTGGATAATACAGTATTTTTTACTAAATTTTATTTTTAATATAAATTTTAGTACTAAGTACTATATTATCACAATTTATTTCAGTTAGCTAGCGTCGTTATCTTCCGAGATATTCAAACTTTCTTAACCGACCTTTTATTTCTACTCACGGCTATATATTTTTTTTTCCAGGTCTTGATAGAAGAAAACGAGTAAGAAGAAATCTATCGGAGAATCGCCTCATTATTACTCAGCACTTCACTGAACGTACGGTCACTCCTGGAGGCGATGTAAGTGCGACTTAAGAGCTGTGCCACCTCTCAATCCGGTGAAGCAGTCAAGGCCAGCCTCTCTGGCCAATCTGTGTAGTTCGTATAAAAAAAAGCGATGTAAGTTTTATTTTAATATAAAGACGACATGACAGCTGTGACCTCTAGTTGGATGCAAAACGTAATTTTTCTTTATTGATGATTTCTTGCTAAATTTTATTCCTGAGCGTGGTTAGCTGGGGCCATCTTTTCGTAGCTAACTACTTGTATTTTGTTTTACATTTTAAATAAACTTATTTCTATTTCTGTTTATTCTTTTACTATAGTTTTTTTTTTATTTTATATTTACTTATCATTCATTTTATTTAGTACTAAAACAATAAACTATCTGTAAAGGAGTCTCGTTAGTAAATAAAAAATTTAATGCAGTAAGACACACAGAAAAAAGGTAATGCGAAATATAACGCCTACGATAATTTCATAGCATCTATTTGCAATTTTAAATAGGTAGGAGTCGAAGAGACAATTTTATTATTGACACTATCATCAACATATAGTAAGTCTCTCGGATCGACTGACGACCTTATAAGGATAGCCGGTTAAGTAACTACAAACAAAAAAAATAGTGCTTGTAAGGGCCCATCCTCGGTTGTAAGAGAGTGAAATTCAATTGGAATCGGAATGTGTGGGTCTGAGTGCTAACAAATCAGCACTGTGGCAGCTGTGCGACAGCACATACGGAGACGGTGTCCTATTTGTCCATTCTTTTTTCTTCAACTGACATAATATTTTCTTTTAATGTGTTTATATATAATGTAACAGTATCTGTGGTATTGCAAATTTGTATGTGAACTTCGCTTATTTTTATAAGTGAATTTTTATGCAATATTATTTTAGATAAGTATGCAGTGTGCTGCTTCAGGAGATAGACCACCGCAGTTTACTTGGGAAAGAGATGGAGTCACGATTTCCAGCAACACAGATCCGAGGTAATTCCTTATTTCAATTTCGAAATTCAACCATCAGGGATTCGAACTCTCGTTAACGCGCTATCTCGCAAACCGTCCGTCTTAACTTAATGTTAAGCCATTAGGCTATTTCTATTCCATTAAATGTTAACAATATTTATCGAATATTACTAACATTGTCGCTAACCATTACAAATATTTTATACTTGTGTCAGGAGATGGTCCACTACAAAAGTCTAATGGTGGATTAGAACCTACGAACTTACGTTTCGTAGATCGTACTTTGAACCAGCGGTCGGCCAACTTTGAGTCAGTGGGGTCTTTTTTTATAATTAGGATTGTAACCTGTTGCTATTTGTTCTGCAGCTGCCTTGTTTACAGTATTTTGCATAAAAACTAAGAGAAAAATGATTTAAAAAATTAGAAAAAAAAAGAAACAATTAGTAAAAAAAAAAGAATTAAAAGTTAAAATTATTGGCCATGGACAGTACTGCGGTGGACCCATTATTGGCTAGAGCTCTAATTCGCATGACCTCGGTGCAAGTGAATGCCTTCCTTTTCTTTCTGTCGCACACAATTGGGCCTATAGAATTTTTTGTTATGGAAGTGTTGATTTTGTGTTCGCAGTCGTGGCGGTATGACGTAAATATAGGGCACTCAGTGAGTATGTGTTCAAGTCAGAGGGGTCAAAAATTACAATTTACAAAATTTCAGTTTTAAGGAGTCACAAAAGTTTTTCTTGCCAACTATAAATAAAGTTCGTACTAAGGACCGCTGGCCATTAGGCTAACGTCACAGCTCAATATTTTCAAACTTTCAGATACGCGTTAGGGCAAGTTATGACATCGGATAATTCAGTGGTCTCGCAGTTGAATATTACACGTGTCAGGGTTGAAGATGGCGGCCTCTACGCCTGTACTGCTAAAGAAGGAGACAATGTGGCGAGTCATGAGAACAGGCTCGACGTTTACGGTATTGTTTTCATTCCAATTGTATATATGTGATTGTGTTTTCTACAATATTCTGCTAAAATAGATATAATCACAGACCCACTTAGCGTCCGGTCTATTGCCGTGTTCTGGTCTCCTCGAAGGGCAATTCACGGTACTATAGATGGACCCGCACATAAGAGTCGCCTGGCGCAGTCGAGTGAGAGTTGTGTTGCTCTGTAAAGCCCCTTAAGGGTGAGAGTTGTCAACAAGAAAGGCCTTGTGAAAAAACTTCTAGGGAGGCAAGAAGGTGCGTGTGCCACACGGCCAGACCGCGCGTGCCCTCTCACGTTTCGGCCCATTTTACCGCGAGGTTGGTGGGGCCATGGGAGATGGTGGGATAGACCACTAAGAACCTAGAAGAGATGGCTGTCAACGATAAGACCGCCAATTGCGCATGCAATTATATCAACATTATATTATTATAATTATATAACAAAAAGTTAAAATTGTTTTTGTTATTGTTTCTGTCATGTATTTTAAAATTGTTATTTATTAATTATTATGTATTTCTGTAACAACTAAATTGGCAACGGCCCAGACACAGCTACGGCTCTACGCTAGCGATCCCAGTTCGAACCCCGGTGCCGGCACCAATGGATTCGTTTGTTGCAATTTTAAGTTCTAATTTACCTTATCGTTGATAAACCGTGAGGAAACCTACATTAGATAATCTTCTAAGACATGTAAAGACTGCCAATCGGCACTAGGCCGCGTGGCAGACTAAACCCTTATACTCTCTTTACAGAGAAGTAATTTTTGTAACAGCTGGACGTTATATGTTGACTGTAAGTTTTACGCACCTTGAGAAATCATATTTAAAGAACTAAAATAATATATACCTCTTGGTAGTAAACTTTATTCTAGACTATTTCAAGTAATTTCCATTGATTTCAATCAAATCTTAAAAAAAAAGAATCTAATTGTACTAATGTAACATTTAAGATAAGAATTTAGCGTTAAACATAAATATACGATAGTATCTCTTTTACACAATAAAGGTTGAAGCTAAGTGACCTAAGAGCTGTGCCACCTCTCAAAATCAGGTAAAACTATTGCGATATAAAAACGATAGTATCAAGATTGAATTTTTTTCTATAATCCAAAATACATTGTGCTTTTTTCAGGTCCGCCATATATCAGATCCCTGCCACCAATAAAGGTCCAAAGCAGTGAAGCTGTTAATTTGAGATGTCCATTCTACGGGTACCCTATCAGGTAATAAATTACCCGTTTTTTATTCGGCTCTGTAACTGATGATTTCATTGAAAACTTAACAGATTAGTTACAATAATAAAAATCGTCTCATAATTCAAGTTTTTGACCGGTCTATTATACCAGTGGTGGGCTCATCTACGAACTGTTTAGTGTAGGCACTCACTCTTCTTAGCTCTAACTCATAAAGCCTTCATTTATGCACCGATTAAGTCTCACATTTATTTCGTTGTACCAGAGAACTTTCTTATGTGGAAGAAAGCTTGTTGGTTGAGTTATTGATAGAATTATGACAGCGATCACTAATGCGGTAAAAGAAAGAATATTAGCGCCAAAACATAGTTTTACTACAGAGTTATGATATTTCAGAAATAAAAGACGGCGTCCGTGCGATGTTAAATGTATATTTCGTCACGTTATTAGAAGTCGGTTTTTGATTTTTTTTCGTAACACGGCCTGTTGAAACAGTGATATTAAACATAATAAATGTTGAAAAAAAACACATTTTGTATAATAACTAGTAAATCTTAGAATTTTAGGCCCGTAGCTCGGCGTATTAAACGAGGTTGGAACGCAACCTTGTAACTAAGCACACGAGGTGATCGTGAAACGCGCGTCTACTGCACGTATACGCTCTGCGCGTACAGCTATACAGACGTGTTGTAGTCGATCGTAGCTTCTACGTTTTGATAAGATTAGTTTTACAATGGTATCGGTTATGACTACACTGCTTACACTGGCTTAAACATTGCTTTTAAAAAGAAAAAACGTAAAAATAAGCGCAAACATCGGCATCTACGGCGCAGACGACGCGTTATTTAGAAACGCGCGTCGTCTGAGCGATTTAAATACGGAGTGTGCTACGGCCCTTAGACTTTCTTTGTTGCACAACTCGCATGGATGGCTGATACATGCTCATGATATATTCAAAACTCTTCTAGATGGCGTTGTGATAGCTGAGAAGCTCAGTCAATGTTACAACATAAAATTATATCATAAAAATACGAAACATATTTCAATTTTCAGCAAAATAGACTGGGATTTCAACGGTAAAATTATAAACTCGAACAATCTATTCCAATCACGATACAAACGCAGTGCTGTGATAAAACGCTTAACCAGACGGAATGTTGTCAACATTCACGGGGTCCTCACGATACCAGAAGTAACGAAGGAGCAAAATGGAGCTATATATACATGCATAGTGACCAGTCCGTCCGGTGAAATGGCAAGAAGAGCATTCGAGATACAAGTAATCGAAGCACCTATTTTGGAGGACTTGCTTTTAGGAAACAATCTTCAAGAAGGACAAATAGTTAATATTTACTGTAATGTAAGAAGCGGCGACCTTCCGATACACTTTGAGTGGCTCAAAGATGGGAAAAGGATATCCAGTAGTTTGAAGGTAATATTCCTAAGCATCTTTTGTCGCATACAAAACAGAGAGTATACATACTTGCTAAAAATGTATGTTCTTTGTTGCGGCAAAGAGTATTTTACACTTAAGGTCTTGGACTGAGTTACTCAGCTCCACACACATATTTACGTCTCTTGCTGCGCCGGCTTTGCGAGCGGTCTCACGTAGGATGGGGCAACAGTGTCCACGCATGTAGCATCCCACACAAGTAACCGCCCGTTTTTCCACGGGATGAGCGTCATACCATCGGGCCTCTTTCCATCGTCCCGGGCGATGCCATTAGGTTCAAGCACTGCTGGCACCCCGGAAGAGGCAAGGACGGATGACGTCATTTACGGTAGCATGGCGCGGAATACGTCCTGCACTAAATAAGTTTAAATAACTACTGTTATTGTTTACTATAAGTTTAAAAATAATAACTGTAAAAAGAAGAATAGAAAAAATAATATTTTCTTTTATTACAGCTTCGTTATAAACAGTGTTATTTACTTATAGCTAAAATTATTTTTATTTCTATTTATTTATTGTTTTTCGTTGCCGGCAGGTCGTTGAACGAAGTTCGGAGTTGTTCAGCGCTTTAGTTATAAAGAAAGTATCCCTGGAACACTGTGGGACGTACACGTGCGTAGCTTCCAATCACGTAGCAAAAGTCAATCGATCAACTGAGCTTTACATCAAAGGTAATGTTGAGACGCTTCCACGTGACTAACCATAAGTTTCTTCTCTTTTTTAATATTTGTTGTATAAGAATAGATTAATAAATGCGTGAAGAGCCGGGGTAGCTCTGTAGTGTCTGGGCGGTCATCTCAAGTTTTTTTGGCGAACTTCACAGATTTGCCCGATAAACTGGCCTTGACTGCTGCACCGGATTGAGAGGTGGCATAGCTCTTAAGTCGCTTAGCCTGAATCTCTATCGCTAGTAACTCGACACATGGGTCCCCCCGGTGAGGGGTAACCTCGGCTTGAACCGTTAATATGTCACACGTAAGCGTTACCAATAAATGGTATCGATTAAATTGGTACATATAGAAATAAATGCAAAATATCATCTTACCAATAAATAGTATCGATTAAATTGGTACATATAGAAATAAATGCAAAATATCATCTTACCAATAAATGGTATCGATTAAATTGGTACATATAGAAATAAATGCAAAATATCATCTTACCAATAAATAGTATCGATTAAATTGGTACATATAGAAATAAATGCAAAATATCATCTTACCAATAAATAGTATCGATTAAATTGGTACATATAGAAATAAATGCAAAATATCATCTTACCAATAAATGGTATCGATTAAATTGGTACATATAGAAATAAATGCAAAATATCATCTTACCAATAAATGGTATCGATTAAATTGGTACATATAGAAATAAATGCAAAATATCATCTTACCAATAAATAGTATCGATTAAATTGGTACATATAGAAATAAATGCAAAATATCATCTTACCAATAAATAGTATCGATTAAATTGGTACATATAGAAATAAATGCAAAATATCATCTTACCAATAAATAGTATCGATTAAATTGGTACATATAGAAATAAATGCAAAATATCATCTTACCAATAAATAGTATCGATTAAATTGGTACATATAGAAATAAATGCAAAATATCATCTTACCAATAAATGGTATCGATTAAATTGGTACATATAGAAATAAATGCAAAATATCATCTTACCAATAAATGGTATCGATTAAATTGGTACATATAGAAATAAATGCAAAATATCATCTTACCAATAAATGGTATCGATTAAATTGGTACATATAGAAATAAATGCAAAATATCATCTTACCAATAAATGGTATCGATTAAATTGGTACATATAGAAATAAATGCAAAATATCATCTTACCAATAAATGAGTATCGATTAAATTGGTACATATAGAAATAAATGCAAAATATCATCTTACCAATAAATGGTATCGATTAAATTGGTACATATAGAAATAAATGCAAAATATCATCTTACCAATAAATAGTATCGATTAAATTGGTACATATAGAAATAAATGCAAAATATCATCTTACCAATAAATGGTATCGATTAAATTGGTGCATATAGAAATAAATGCAAAATATCATCTTACCAATAAATAGTATCGATTAAATTGGTACATATAGAAATAAATGCAAAATATCATCTTACCAATAAATAGTATCGATTAAATTGGTACATATAGAAATAAATGCAAAATATCATCTTACCAATAAATGGTATCGATTAAATTGGTGCATATAGAAATAAATGCAAAATATCATCTTACCAATAAATGGTATCGATTAAATTGGTGCATATAGAAATAAATGCAAAATATCATCTTACCAATAAATGAGTATCGATTAAATTGGTGCATATAGAAATAAATGCAAAATATCATCTTACCAATAAATGGTATCGATTAAATTGGTACATATAGAAATAAATGCAAAATATCATCTTACCAATAAATGAGTATCGATTAAATTGGTACATATAGAAATAAATGCAAAATATCATCTTACCAATAAATGGTATCGATTAAATTGGTGCATATAGAAATAAATGCAAAATATCATCTTACCAATAAATGAGTATCGATTAAATTGGTACATATAGAAATAAATGCAAAATATCATCTTACCAATAAATAGTATCGATTAAATTGGTACATATAGAAATAAATGCAAAATATCATCTTACCAATAAATGGTATCGATTAAATTGGTGCATATAGAAATAAATGCAAAATATCATCTTACCAATAAATAGTATCGATTAAATTGGTACATATAGAAATAAATGCAAAATATCATCTTACCA
Source organism: Meandrusa payeni (assembly GCA_029286785.1). Taxonomy (NCBI): domain Eukaryota; kingdom Metazoa; phylum Arthropoda; class Insecta; order Lepidoptera; family Papilionidae; genus Meandrusa; species Meandrusa payeni. Next base: position 2,082,639 of record JAGSMX010000016.1, on the reverse strand, counting down.
ATAAATAGTATCGATTAAATTGGTACATATAGAAATAAATGCAAAATATCATCTTACCAATAAATGGTATCGATTAAATTGGTGCATATAGAAATAAATGCAAAATATCATCTTACCAATAAATGAGTATCGATTAAATTGGTGCATATAGAAATAAATGCAAAATATCATCTTACCAATAAATAGTATCGATTAAATTGGTACATATAGAAATAAATGCAAAATATCATCTTACCAATAAATAGTATCGATTAAATTGGTACATATAGAAATAAATGCAAAATATCATCTTACCAATAAATAGTATCGATTAAATTGGTACATATAGAAATAAATGCAAAATATCATCTTACCAATAAATAGTATCGATTAAATTGGTACATATAGAAATAAATGCAAAATATCATCTTACCAATAAATGAGTATCGATTAAATTGGTACATATAGAAATAAATGCAAAATATCATCTTACCAATAAATAGTATCGATTAAATTGGTACATATAGAAATAAATGCAAAATATCATTTTACCAATAAATAGTATCGATTAAATTGGTACATATAGAAATAAATGCAAAATATCATTTTACCAATAAATAGTATCGATTAAATTGGTACATATAGAAATAAAGGCATAAATTACATTTTCAGTTGCACCAAAATGGGCAGAGGAACCGTCTAATTCTTCTCTCCTTCTGGGCAGAAGAGGGACCGTCTCATGTAGTGCTAACGGATATCCACAGCCGCAAGTCCATTGGATGAAAAAGGATGGTAAATATTTACCCTTAACAGGAATAACCACTGCAACAGCAAGATGGACTTTTGTAAATAGACTTAGTTATTTAGCAGCAACAAGAGATAGCTTAGTGGATAGATTCGCAGAAATATTTACTACAAGAGCAGTACATCTGTCCCCTGCAAGAGCAACACTTCTGTGAATAGACTTGAAGCAATCTTTTCAACAACAACAAGAGACACTGCTATATCTAAATCCAAACATACCTCTACTGCGATCGTAAGACTAACAAAGAATAATTACAGAAAATTCCACTACAATAGAGAGACTTCAGAAAATAGATTAACGGTGATTTCCTGCAGTGAGATCTGATCTGATCCTGTGAGATCCTTGATCCTTGCAAAAGGTTTGCGAAAATCTCACCTGCCACAGAAAAAACCTCTGTATATAGATTGATAGAAATATCTCCTCCAGAGCGAAAAACAACTATTACGACTCTTTATTGTCTTTGGCCCCACTTGGTGGTGGGAGCTTTCGGATTATCGCTCACCACTTCGTTCTGTCCCTGACATTGTCATGTGAAATCTTGCAATCACTCATGTCTCAATTATTTTTTTCAACACACGATGTTAGATTGTTCTCGTTCAGAAATGTCCTTTAAAACAATTTACAAACAAAATTTCAGCTCTCCTGGGCACGTGGCAACCAGTTCTAGAACTTGCTGGTGGTGGTATCCTGAGTTTGCCCAATGGCACGCTGATCATCGAAGAGGTGTCTCTCACAGACGAGGGCTTGTACTCTTGCAACGTTGAAAACGGTGTAGGCAGTCCCCTTAGCAAGACCATATGGATGAGCGTTAACAGTAAGTACTTTGACCGCCCTTACTAAATAATAATGCACAGATTATTATTCACTAGTATCATAACTTAGTAGCTATTGATTTGTCTGTTTGAAAGTATTTGGCTTCAAGAAGCTCCTATATTAAAAATGTTGGCATAGGACTTTAGATTCCAAAAAAAATACCAGAACACGATTGGAGAATGATTAAGAATGAATATGAACAGTAAAATAACAGTGGTTCGTTGTCCAAACGACAAAGCCTTGAACCTTGATCAGACGTAATAATTAGCCTGTATAGCTTTTTTTAATATTTATGCACTCATACCCAGAAGTACTTATGAACCGATTTTATTTTATTATTGTTTGAAAGGGTTCGTTTTCAATTAGGACCTTTACTAATTTTGTTAGTATATAACAAAACCGGACAGTAGATTCCGAAGAGATACCAGGAAATTGCTCTTCAAATCGTATGGAAGGATCCATGTTAGTGGTCATTTTGACAGGTTTATATTAATTTAAGAAAAGATAAGCACAAATGTAGAAGAAGAAAGAATTTAGGTGGACTTAAACGATATAACTATGATAACTCGGAAATAATAGAAAGCTTACTTCCAGAACCGGTCCACTTTGAATCAGCATCAACTAACGTGACGTCACGACTAGGACATCCAGTTACTTTGGAGTGCAAAGCACTTGGTGACGAACCAGTAAGAATCTTATGGACGCACAATGGCAACATTCTTGATTTTCAAGTTCACAGGTAGATATATTTTTTACCTTCACTACTACTAACATTCTTGTCAACCATTCCATCCAAGTTCAGGATGGTTCACGTCAATAGTCGAATAGTGGTTTGAAACCTACCTTACGATTCGCAGACCATACCCTGAACCATTAAGTTATTGACGCTTTTATTTGATAGTCGTAACTATGCAAATTTTATTGATTTCCAAAAATAGATTGTATGGATATTATTTTGTAAGTAAAATGTACAGTAAAGTGTAAGAATTTACAGCGCCGGACTGTCAAACACACACAATCTTAAATGCAGTATTTTTTTGTTCTATGTAGTGTTTTTATTTTTTTATTTATTTCCAGGTAGGTAATTGATATTAATAAAACTCAAACCAGATATAATTGTCTAGTAAATTCTGAAAAATAAGGTTTTGAAAAAAAAATACACCCAAAATAGCTTAGGGTTATGTTTAGCGTTAAGTATACAAAACCTAGAACACTAAAACATAAAAAACCTAAACTAGACGGCTAGATACATTCACAAACTTCATAAAAAACATCACTTGAGCAGTATATTCTAAGAATACGAGTCATAAATAACGATAAACATGCAGCGGTCCGCCACGGTCAACGCTCGGCTGTTGTTGGTGTCACATGACGGTATCGGGTCATTTCTCGCGTAGCCCGTGAGCGGATAAGAAAATCTGTGTTAATCAATGGGACGTACGAAGCAAATAAAATTCTGTTCCAGAGCAAAACTATCTGAATCCAAGACATCGTTAGGTCTGACGAGCACAATCAACGTCCAATATTCGGAGGCGAGTGACGCTGGACTATACCAGTGCAGAGCCAACAACCCATATGGGACGGCTACGTTCAACGTATATTTAAATATATTAGGTAAGGATGCTTCAGTAGTTATTTTTCAACCTACTCCAAAAAAAGAGAAGGTTCTCAATCCGTCTGTATTTTAGCTTATGTTTATTACCTCATAACTTTCGACTGGGTGAACTGATTTCGATGATTCTTTTTTGTTTGGTAAGCTGGTGCTTCCCATTTCAATTTGGGACAATGGCATCCACGAGAAAACCATAGGGGGGGAGAGAGTAACCTCCCCCCCTGTGCTCTCCCGGGAAGTGCTCTCTTTGAGCACAGTGCAGAGGGGATCCGGTGCGTTCCACTGGAGATCCCGGAGCCCCTCACCATGCACTGAGGAAGGGCCTCCGGGGAGGTTTTAGTGGGTAAAAATCCCACATAACCGCCGCCTTACCCCCAGAAGGCGGGGTATCTTTTTTTTGAAGATTTCCTCCTCGTTAACAAAAAAAAAATGGTTTTGTGGATTGAAATAGTCCAATAACTAGTACACTCACTTTATTGAGACAGCGTAACGTTGTACAGCGCGTCCTCGCCATCTTCATTTTTTTTTAAATTAATCAGAAGTCATATTACAAACTAATAAAGTTAAGTTATGGTTTACAATGCCAAGTTAATGTGATGATCAACTAAATTATTAATTATGAATTAAAGATACAATAAGGTTCAGGTAAATCACTAAGATATCATTGGAAGTAGTTATTATGCATAACAATCGCTGGAAGCCATGTGTTGCCAGCTAACACACAATATCATGCTAATCGATTTCGATAATTCATTTATCATATTTAGTCAGAGTTTGATTTTGATTAATTATATTTCGTAATATTTGATCGAAGTTTGATTCTATATGAAGTCGGTTATATTCATTAAAGCGAAGAAGCAAGGAACAAAGTAAGTGATTACCGCCATTGTATACGTGATTTTTGAAGTGTAAACTTCTTCAACTAATGCTAATTTAATGGCGCGGCCATCTCTTCATTAGTTATATAAATATTGTACTACGTTTTGCGTTATTCTACGTACCCGGCTAATAGATGGCGCTTTGCTGTCGTCATCTAATGAGACAGTATTTTTTATTAATTGAACTGAGAACTTCTTGACCCACATGGAGCATGGAGCACTTTTTGGTGGAAAATCTTTAAATTATATCGGCATCCCTGCCAATTTCTATTTTTGACTACTTTTTAGTAGAGTAAGTTTTCCTAGAATATACTTGGTGTTCCAGAACCGCCCACCCCTCCTTCAGAACTGAGGATAGAGTCGGTGAGAGCGCGCTCCGCAGTCGCGTCGTGGCGTTCAGTCCGAGTGCACGCGTCGCGTTACGCTCTGCAATATGCTCCGGCACACGTCGTTGATATCGGCTGGGAGCACGCGGTTACTCTTAATATTACTAGGTACCCTACAACTTTCATATTTACTAGCATCATCACCAGACTGTGGAATGCTAGAAACATGCCTTCCACGCATTACCAATTCTACCTTTCAGAAAAGACAACGATATGCGACAATTGGTGGAACTTCAAAACCTACGACCAGCAACGGCATATGTGGTACGAGTCGCGACTGGGAACCAGGTCGGAGTCAGTAGATTTACAGCACCTGCGCACTTCACCACACACGAGGAAGGTAAAATATATCCCACAAACCCGAACGCATTGCTTTGTCTATTATTAATCACACACCAAAGAATGAAAACCGTGGTAGCTCTGTGTGCAAGAGGTCCTCGCTGCCGGCACCAAGTGCTAATTTCTAAGTAGTCTAGACTAAGAAGCCACACAAAATCAATCGATAACCGTTGACTAACGTACAATATGTACAAAGGGACTAACGTACGAGAGAGTAGTGATCATGCGCACGTCAACACAACACCTACACCTGCACAACAGTGCAGTCATGGCAATATCTCGTCACACTATCAGCTGCACTTACTACGCAGACAGCAGCAATGACGCCATAGCCCAGTTCATCCAAAGGGCTATGAATGCCACCAACGAGAGACTGGAAGACTACAACATCGCGATGGCGTTTCGGAACAGGGACCCGAAGGCGATAGACCACGCCAATCAAGTAAAGGCGTTGGCGACATCTGCGAAGGCGAAGTGTTGAAGCTTTAAGCAAACTCTTTTATAAACGGAGCAAAAGTTAAAATAAAATAAAAATCGATAACCGTAAATGCCATAAAAATGCTCCCACTCGCCTTATATATATAACTTTCCTCTACAGAACGACTCGGCCTATAGCGTTGCATCTTAGATTCTTTCCTTTTATTTCAATAACCATCGCATGTTTTAGGTTGTTCCCCGTTTTTTCGTTCGGATATATTGCCATCTATAAAATAGTTAGAGTGTTTCACAAAATCAAAGTTCGGTGCTCAAATTAAATGAACCTTATATACATATAACTAATATACATTTTCGCTTCCTTCAGCTCCTTCATCGCCACCCATCAATATAGTGGTTGAACAGACAGACACACCAGGTGAACTATTCGTCTCGTGGCTGCCACCGTCCAAGGAATCTCACAATGGCATCATCACTGGATATAACATCAAGGCAGCGCCGCAAAATGTACCTTCAAGTTAGTTAAAGTATACTTTATGTAATACAAGCTAGGAACGACACACTATCAACTTGTGGACCTGGCATCAGCTGCAATTCCGAACTTGAACGATTTTGGGAGCTTCAAGAAACGCTTACAGTTGCAAATATTACATAATTATAGATACATACCTATATTGAATACCAAAATCTAGCAAATTACGGAACTAAGGTACTTTTTACAATTTGTTGTAAAAGTAACTTACCTAAGTAGCATTTATTTATTTAATAAGGTACATCAACAGAATTACACAAAAATACATTTGTACTTTGGAAGAAATAAGTTTACTTAAAACTGTGTACTATTGTGTATTCCAATTATAAGTGTACACAACATTCGCTATTGGCTAATAGCTTAGGGTACGGTCTGCGTCATACTACTCTGGTGGTACTCGTAAGGTTGTAGGTTCGAATCCACCTTGTGTCGACTACTGACGTGAACCATCTCCTAGCGCAAGCTTAAGCTTAGTTGGAGAGACAAGGATGTTAGTAATATTTCTAAAAAAAATCTTTTACAATTAATTATAATTATAATGAAATTGCTATCTTTCTTTAAAAAAAAAGAAAAAAAGGAACGTAACATTTTAATTAATAAAAGAACTTAATTTTTTAGTGAAAACAAACTACCATTTTTTTAATTAGATGGTTAATTTTAGATAGATTTTAAAATCAAAGGGCGAAAGAAAGCTAATTGAACAGAATTACTAAGAGCTTATAAAGATTTCAAGTATATGATAAAATACAAATCAAGCAAAATTTACTCGTAAGAACAAAACATATCACAAAACATCGTCTTTAACCGATGTCATATTATATATATATTATAGTTTCAGAAGACACCGACACTAGGACGTTGAAAGTATCACAGAAATCGGGGAAACAGGACACGAAGATCAGCGGACTCCTCAAAAATACCAGGTAAATGATAAATAACAGCCAAGACAAAGAGAGATAGCAATGATATTTATTGGTACAGATACTATATATATAAAAATAATATGTCAGTCAAAATTAAAATTTTATTTATGCAATTGATTATTCGTTGATTGATTATTTATAGTTAAATAAAAGTGTTTGACACAAATTAAAACTAAAATGGTCTTCAAATCAAATCTTTTTCAACCAACTTCAAAAAAGTAAGAGGTTCTCAATTCTTTATTTTATGTTAATTGTTGTTTCTTTAATTACCTCATAACTTTCGACTGCGTGAACCGATTTCAAGGATTCTTTTTTTAATTTGAAAACTGGTGTGGTCCCAGTGTGTGGTGGCAATTTGGTGCAATTCTGAAAACCAACTCAGTTAATTTGTATAATATTTGCGCCACAATTGGACGAATAACTCAATGTGATATTGTGATTCCAACCGATTTCCGTGATTAATTTTTTTTGGAAAGGATTTACTTCAAGAGTAATTGATAGTTTGGTTAGGTTCTGGAAATATACAGAGGGCGTCCGTGCGTAATTAACGTTTGATTCGATCGGTTTTTGTTTTTACTCGTACACCCGGACATATGTGATATATTATTTTATTTATAATATTATATATAACTGGACATCATAATTTTCATCATGATGAGATTATTTACGTGAGAACGCGAAGAACACAAGTGAATCAAATAATACTTCAATTACACAATTATACTATCAATTTTTTATCAAAAATTTAATTATCAATCAAAATTTTCAATTATTATTATACGATCACGTGGAACAAGAGCGATCCGTCGAAAGAGTGGTGCACACACGATGGCCGTTACAACTTGCCCGACGCCAAAATGGCCGCGCTACCACTCGCACGACGTTACGCTAGATTTGCCATCTGTCAAAATGTAGTTCCGACCTGTCTGACATCAATCGAACATTTTTAGTATTATTGCCAAAATGTTTGTAGTTACAACTATCTTCTCCAGGTATGCTGTCACAATATCAGCCTTCAACAGCGCCGGATCAGGTCCCTTCTCCCTGCCTGTGTTTCAAGATACCATGGAGGGCGGTAAGTACTGAACTAATTTTTAGTGAAAAAAAACTTAGCTGGTTAATTTTAGATAGATTTTAAAAGCAAGGGGCGAAAGACTTCTATGTTAAACCGTACGTAGTAAGTATCGTGCTGGTCCATGCTTTAATTTTGCAGTAAAAGGCAACAAGCAAACACCAAAAATTCTCCCTTTTATAAATACACACTTTCTACTTTTTTCACGATTTTTAACTCGAAAAGTCGTTCTGTTTAGCGCCAGAACACGCGCCTACGTCAGTGGAATGCACGGCGATATCGTCAACTTCACTGCGGGTCGGCTGGCAGTCCATTACACCGGACGGACAGGGAAGCTCCCTGATTGGTTACACCGTCTTATACGGTACTGACGGTACGTGTTAAGTTGCACTATAAAACATAAGCTCTCACAAAATTAAATAAAATTAATTTATTTAATTTTTCCAAAATAAAAATAGTCTTACTTACTCCTTGTTACATAAGCTATATGCCAGTGGAAGTCCCGTCAAAATCGGTCCATCCGTTCCAGGAGCCGAAACAAACAGACAAAAAATGTTACTCTGATATAATATAAATGACAACATCATTTCAGATCAGATAATATTATATAACCAGATAAATAATAATAATTTATATAAACGAGAACCCCGTGAAGGCCGAAAGGGAAAAAATCACTAATTACATCGACTTGACTCACGAGGTGACCGCCATGTGGGATGTGGATTCGACGATCATTGTCCCGATAGTCGTTTGTGCAAACGGTCTCATAGCGAAAAGTCTCGGTGAACATCTTAAGAGACTTTCGCTAGATGGCTGGATTAAGGGTCAGATACAAAGGGCAGTACTTCTGGACAAGCACGTATCGTCAGGAGGTTTCTCTCTGTGTCGCCCTAACCTCCGGTCCGGCTTGGTCCCTGCTTCGTTGCCGGTGGCACACACTAGGTTTTATAATGTTTTATATTTTGTATATTTTTGTGTATTTTACATTTTAAATAAATATTGTTAAAATTTAACCTGAGGTGTAAAAATATTTAAAAAATAGTAATTTATATAAAAATTTAATCAAATTAACACTAACCGTTAGTTCAAATCTAGAAATCTCATTCTCTCTCTCGTCTAGAAATCCTCGTATTTTGTGAGTGACAAAAAAATAAATGCACGTAAAATAATTACAGAGAGCGCTTGGCAGAACCAGTCATCACTGCACACCGAATTGTACCTTCAGGCCCTCATGAAGTTCACCAACTATACGGTGAAGGTGGCCGGCTACTCCAACTACGGTCCGGGTCCGTTCTCTTATCCAATTGTGTGCGCCACCTTGCAAGACGGTGAGCTGATTACTGCTGATACTACTATTACATTTTTCTTCTAAGGTGAAAAGAGAATTGCGAATGCAAGCTTTGTCTACCCCGTTAGTGTTAAACGTCGTGAGAGCAGAGGCTTAAGCTTTACTTCCTGGGACTCCTGCTACGTTTGGAGCCTCATAATTTCGTGAAAAGCGAATAGCGAATACAGGCTTTCTACCACGTTAGTCGTGAGAGCAGAAGCTTTACTTCCCCTCAAACAAAAAAAGTTGAAGTTCCATCTTATATATGCGTCCTACATTTACAGGCTTTCTCTGTGAAGATAGTATAAGGGCGAAGTCCGCCACGCACATATAGTGCGCATTGGACTTCAGACATTCACGTAGACATCTTAGAAAATTTTCTAACACGTAGACTTCCTCACGATGTTTTCTTTCACCGTCGAAAGCGTGGTAAATAAGGACTTTTAATTGCAACAAACAAATTTTTGGGGCCAGCACTTAGCGTACTGTGCGTGTTGCTTCTTAACAATGAACTACCACGGCTATTTGTTTATTTAAATTGTATTAAATTTATCAGTTCCTGACCCGCCGGCTGACATCAAAGCGCTGGTGCTGTCCCCCACTTCACTTCTAATCAGCTGGAAACGACCAGAACATCCGAACGGGGAACTGCTGTACTACACTGTGTATGTGAAGCCTACATCCAGGTAAATAAAAACAATTGAGCCCCGATTAAAGTCTTTAGCTTTTTCGTAGAGAGCTAAGAACATTGAACCAGATTACCAAAAGCTAGCAAATGATGTTTTTACTTCAACTTGTTTTCAAGACTTTGGAAAGTTGTTGACGCCGATAAAATGACCCGTTTAATATATTTGTCAGTGTGGCCGCAATGGTTTCGGGCAGCACAGGACCGAAGTGAATGGCGTGAAAAAAGGAAGGCCTATACCCAGCTGTGGGAAGATATGGGCTGGTTGATTAATTGAATATGTATAAAAGCTCTCACATTGTTTTAACCCTAGCGAGGTAGACAGAGATAACATCATACACCACAAATTTTTAACGTGACCATTTGTATTTATAAAACCGAATCATTAGTGCAAGTTTACTGGTATTTGAACTTACTGCCTTTAGATTGTAAGACGAGCCGTTGAGCTACGAGGCTATCACTCCTCATATAATTGTTTTAATAATGAAGCTTATTTGGAATGGCTTCCAAGAAAGTTAGTGTTTTTAGACCACACGACTAAATTAAAACTGAACTATACCTATATGTATATATGTATAATATATACACTAAATATATACACGATTGTTCAAGAGAGAAAGCACATGTGTGCGTGCACGCTCTCTCTTCCTCCTACAGTAATATATCTTCACCAACTTATATCTTCTTCTCAACATCCCCGTGCATCGGCTGATCACACTTTTCGTAACGCATTCATTCACTTAAGCGTGCGTAAAGAAGTTTATCTTCAAAAAATCGTAATAATAAACATTTCAGCAATGACTTCAATACAAGCCAATTAATTATCACACAGCAATGGTCCACCGCAAACGCATCGCGTCGAAGCTGAGGGCCGGACGGTGACCGAGCTGAAAGACCTCACCACTGGCAGGACGTATGAGGCCTGGCTCACCGCCAGCACTCGTGCGGGAGAAGGTGCTTCCAGCAGACGAGTATCACATACACCTTCACAAAGAGGTGACATATATATCACACTTCTTTCAGATTCAAAGTCAAAGTTTTTAAAGTATCTGAATTATAGAACACATACGAACTCAAAACATCGTTAGATTATGAAGATGCCTGCAGATTTCACTAAATTGTTTCACAACGCTCCTATATCGCACTAGACACTTTGCATATTAACCGAATTCAAAAAAGGATGAAATTCGTCTGTACTTTTTTGTGTGTTACCTCATAACTTTTGACTGGGTGGACTGATTTTGATGATTCCTTTTTTGTTTGAAAGCTGGTGCCTCCCATTTGGTCCCATTTATGACAATGGCATCAATGAGAAAACCATATAAGTAATCCAGAGGCTAAAAGTAACTCAACGAGCTATAGAAAGGGCTATGCTCCGAGTCTCTCAGAAGGATCAGACACAGGACGACAGAGCGGTAAGGTGATCGACACATAGAATAGGCCATATCAGCTAACCGTTAAGTGAAAGTTGGAGACCACGTAGAGGTAGACGCGGAGTGGGACGCCCTAAGACTAGATGGACTGATGGTCTTCTCAGGACGGCTGGCCTCCTGCCAGTGGATAAGAGTGGCCGATAGTTCTCCGTTGCATGCTTTTGGAGAAGTCTATTTCCAAGAGTGGACTGTGCAGGCAGATAGATGATGTTATTAAAATGATAAAAAGCGTCGATTTAAATTTCTAGTGGTTGCGGGTGTCGCGTCTCTAGGAGGCGCGGTGTCTGTTGGTGTCGGAAGTTCGTTGCTCCTCGCATGCTCGTGCGTGGGGGCACCACCACCGCGCACCGTCTGGTACCACAACCACAACATCATCACGCATCACCCTCGGTTCACCAGGAACCACGACGATAGTCTACTCATCAATAGTGAGTTATTTTCATTTTCAATTAATCTGTACTTGAACATTCAGGTCGTCGTTTATTAAACTGTTCTGTTTTTTTGTTTGAAAAAGTTTCATTTCAATTAGGTCTTAGATTAATTTTGATAGCATAAGACATAGGACCTTCTGAAGATTTACCAGTGTACTTCTGTAGTAATATAGTCTTCTATACTTCTATACTTATTTAGTATAATCTTCTACAGTAATATAATAGTTTAGAAGGATGCTTGTTGTTGTTACTCTAGGCGCGATAGAATTCCAGTAAATAATGGTTACCTATGACGTCACCTATATCTGTATATCTCTATTTACCGACTATGATATCTCTAAAGTAATCTATAATATTAAATAAAATATCCTTCTGGGATATGACCGTCTCACTGAAGGAGGCAACCGCCGTCCAAGACCTGTCGCTCGAGACCATCGCAAGAGCGAGGCTCGGAAGCGACAGGTCTACACCACTGATGGCAGATACCATGTCATGGCGCCCATCCCGGGCACACCTCGAGGGTGTGGTGGGCAGAGTCCACCGCAGCACCACAATCATGGCACCGCTCATCGGCCTCCCGATGGGCCGTCCGACACAGGTAGTCCCCGAAGCATCCATGCCCCGTGAACACCTGCGTCAGACGGAAGGTGAGAGATTTGCGGTTTCTGCGCATCCAACGCTATAGGACCGGGCGCAGAGCACTCGTCGTACGAACACCGTACGAGTGATGCGCCAGGTCCTCACTGTTAGGTAGCTGATGTAATAGGGAGTAACATATGGTACTTTTGTATTAGAAATTTTTAATCACGGTTAGCACCGCAGGCCGCAGCTAGTTTAAACTATATTTTGCAGACATTGACCAGTCACTAAGCGGTAACTACACGTGCCTTGCCAAAAACTTGTACGGCTCCGATTCCGTGGAGTACGTCGTGGTCGTGTTACCGCTGCCTGAAGCGCCGGTACTCCGCGCTATCCCGTACAAGGACTCCATTCTAGTAGACTGGGAGCAGCCGTACTACACACTCAGCAACAGAAGTATTACTCAAAAAATCAGTAAGTAATAGTAATTTGCTGCCGTTACATTAAAATATGGTGGCCCTGCGTTGCCTTAGCACTGCGAGCGTGCTGGGAGTGGAAGCAACCTTCAAGAAAGCTTCAGAGCGTAAGGAAGAGGGCCTCCGAAGAGTACCACCGGGGAGATTTTAGTGTAAGAACCTCACATAACCGCCCTCTTCCCCGCAGAAGGCGCAGAATTCAGATTCCCCGCCCTTCCCTCCACCCCCGTCAACAAAATGAAGGATTGATGATGTCGATGATACGTGATACGTATAACTTCTGCCAATCTTCAATTTCATCTGTATGTTCATTCAAAAAAGAATAAAAGTAAAATAAATATTTCATTTCATTTCATTACATTTCATTTCGTTTCATTTCGTTTCATTTCATTTCATGATATTTCATTTCGTTTCATTTCATTTCATTATATTTCATTTCATTTCATTTCAATTTATTTCATTTCATTTCATTCCATTCCATTCCATTCCATTCCGTTCCATTCCGTTCCATTCCATTCCGTTCCATTCCGTTCCATTCCATTCCGTTCCGTTCCATTCCATTCCATTTCCATTCCATTTCATTCCATTCCATTCTATTCCATTCCATTCCATTCCATTCATTCCATTCCATTCCATTCCATTCCATTCCATTCCATTCCATTCCATTCCATTCCATTCCATTCCATTCCATTCCATCTCCATTCCATTCCATTCATTCCATTCCATTCCATTCCATCTCCATTCCATTCCATTCTATTCCATTCCATTCCATTCCATTCCATTCCATTCCACTCCATTCCATTCCATTCCATTCCATTCCATTCCATTCCATTCCATTCCATTCCATTCCATTCCATTCCATTCCATTCCATTCCATTCCATTCCATTCCATTCCATTCCATTCCATTCATTCCATTCCATTCTATTCCATTCCATTCATTCCATTCCATTCCATTCCATTCTCCATTCCATTCCATTCCATTCCATTCCATTCCATTCCATTCCATCTCCATTCCATTCCATTCCATTCCATTCCATTCCATTCCATTCCATTCCATTCCATTCCATTCCATTCCATTCCATTCCATTCCATTCCATTCCATTCCATTCCATTCCATTCCATTCCATTCCATTCCATTCCATTCCATTCCATTCCATTCCATCTCCATTCCATTCCATTCCATCTCCATTCCATTCCATTCCATTCCATTCCATTCATTCCATTCCATTCCATTCCATTCCATTCCATTCCATTCCATTCCATTCCATTCCATTCCATCTCCATTCCATTCCATTCCATCTCCATTCCATTCCATCTCCATTCCATTCCATTCCATTCCATTCCATTCCATTCCATTCCATTCCATTCCATTCCATTCCATTCCATTCCATTTCATTTCATTTCATTTCATTTCATTTCATTTCATTTCATTTCATTTTCATTTCATTTGCTAAAATAAATTGACACGTGGAAATATTACCTGTTCAGGTTATAGTCTGACTTGGAAGGAAGCGAGCGGCCCGTGGCAGGAGGCGTGGCCGGCTAACAAGCTACCCAATCTGTCTGGCGTGCAGAAGCACGCTCTGACCGGACTCAAGTGCGGCACCAAGTACTCCCTCAGGATTACGGCTACTAACAAGGTTGGGACATCGCAGCCGGCCTATATAGACGTCAGCACATTGGGTGGAGGTACGAATATTAGTTCTAAAAGTTTCACGTTAATAATTGGATTAAGAGTGGGTAGTTCAGTGTCCGGGCGGTCGCCTCAATTTGTATAGTACGCTAGCAACCCAAGTTTGGTTCTCGGTGCCAGCTCAAATTAATTTGTTTGGTGCAATGTGTAGGAGAACTTCGTACTCTACATGTGGTAGAAAATTTTATAAGTTTTCCAATACACTCTGGCATTAGACGCGGACTGTATTCTCTCTTTACAGAGAAGGCATGTGCCCAACAGTAGCTTGACTTTATTTAGACATTATTAGGTATGCCTGAAGGCAAAAGTCTTCAACCAGTGCGTCCTCCCTGCCATGACCTACGGTGCGGAGACTTGGACTCTGACCGTTGGGCTGGTCCACAAGCTGAAAGTAGTACAACGAGCGATGGAAAGAGCTATGCTCGGCATTTCTCCAAGGGATAGAATCCGAAACGAAGAAATTCGACGGAGGACAAAGGTGGTCGACATAGCTCTTAAAGTCAGCAAGTTGAAGTGGCAGTGGGCTGGCCACATCTGCGACGGTAGATGGGGAGGAAAGTCTTGGAATGGAGGCCGCGCATAGGTCGGAGAAGCGTGGGGCGTCCTCCCTCCAGATGGACCGACGACCTTGTTAGGATAGCCGGAAGTGGCTGGATGCGGAAAGCTGGGGATTGCATGTGGTGGAAGGCATTGGGGAAGGCCTATTTCCAGCAGTGGATAGATACAGGCTGATGACGATGATGATGATTATTAGGTATTGATATTGTTTTAGAACTCTAATCCCATAGTCGTTAGCATAATTTTTGAAAAGTATCTTCATGATGATGACATTTTTGTTAACCTTTCTAAATACGAGCTCTAGCTACGGTTCAAGTAAATAATCGAATGGTGAGTTCAAACCTACGACCTTACGTTTTGCAAACCGTACCCTAAACCATTAGGATAAATACTACACATCAATGCATTTATTATTATTAATACGTCATTATATTAAAATATTCGAATGAACTGACTCGCACACTTGTATCACGGAATATATAGAAATGGTAAACGCGCAAATGTAGTTACTTATTTTTTCACGGCGTTTTGAACTCTTTATTAAGTACTTAACTAAACACTTTTAACTTAACTCTATTCTTATGTATTAACATTAAATGTAGCGCCCGTACCACCATCAACAAATGAATGGCTGTGGAGCAACTGTTCGCATATCTACGTGCAGCTGGCGGGCTGGGACGACGCCGGCTGCGAGCTCAGGAGTTGGGACGTGGAGTACCGTGCGCTGGGCTCGAGGAATTGGATCCGTGCTCACAACACGCTGGTAAGGAACAGTGTCCTAATCATAATTTAATGAAAATGCAAATGCGAGTCCAAGAACAAGAATTGAAAGGTCCACGTGGCACACTGGAACTTGTTTCAGTGGAGTGAAGCTTACCAAATGGTAGAATCCAGGCAGAATTACTAAATTTTACCATTAAATTATCTTCGTCTCTTTCAAATGCCTCTCCACTACTGGAGGTTGGCCGTCAACTCACAGAAAGAAGTTCAGATTAAGCGTCCAAAGAGCTATGCCAAGGTCAGCCTCTCTGTCCTACTCTGTAGTTCGTCCAAAACAAAACTTATTTCTTTCTTGTACCAAGCGAACGGTTACGGTATTACGGTTACGGTTACGGTATACGAATAGTAAGGACATGGGTTCGAATACCCTCGAACTCCCTCAATCACACCTTTCGTAACGCATTTACCAGCTTACTCTCCAAGTCAAAGCGTGCGCAAAGAAGTTTTACTTCATACTCATGTTCGTAGAGGTCAGCATCATTTGAGAAGCACAGAGTCATTAATGATTCCCTTAGCGTATAAGAGAGTAAGATAAATTTAAAACATTACAGACTTACTCCAATCCCTCGTGGAGCATATACCAGGCGAACAGCCCGAGCTACCGCACTGGATCGTTCGCCATCAGCGATCTATCACCCGGCACGTGGTACCAGGTCCGAGTCAGCGCCTCCAATGAAGCCGGCAGTGTCACCACAACTTACAGCTTCGCCACTAAAAATGAAGACGGCAGTAAGCGAATTTATAATACTTTAAATCTTGTTAGAACCGAGCCTTTTCTATATGTTTGAAGAAAGTACAAGGACTTAGTCCGCCACGCGTTACTATTGCGGATTGGCAGATGTCTTAAATTTTCTAAGACATGTAGGTTTCCTCACGATGTTTTCCTTCATTGCTAGGCGCGTGGTAGATCAGCACATAAAATTGGAGTTGGAGGATGAAGTACCTAATACATTAACCTTATTTTTTTGTTTGTTAACGGGGAGGAAATCTTCAAAAAGATAACCCCGCCTTCAGGGGGGAAGGCGGCGGTTATGTGGGGTTTTTACCCACTAAAACCTCCGCGGTGGCCCTTTCCTCCTGTGCTCAGGAGAGCACGTCCCGGGGGGGGTTTACTCCCTCCTCCTTGTGCCCCGCAGTGCAAGGCGACACGGGCCAGCCGAATTCGCTTTCTTCCACCACCAGGGTCCACCTTAGCGGATAACAAAGGCCCCCACACTTGTCGCCGAGTGAACCCGAGGCCCCTTTTCGCCTTCTACGAGAGGTAGGGGATACCGTAGTCTCATTCTTGAGAGCCCAGAACTACAGGGCTGTAGTACTTTAATACTTTAGTATAGCAGTAGTACTTTAACCTAGTAGTATTCAGCCCTAGTAGATAGAGAATTGCAATAACTTAATATATCCATCTATTTAACCTTCTAGGTGAAGTCGGACCGCCGTCGGAGTTCTTCGACATCAACATGCTGGTGATAATTTGCAGTTCGATACTCCTGGCCGTGTGCCTCGTCAGCTGCATTTATATATTAGTAAAAAGGCAAAGGTTTGTATACTATACTAGGGTACCCAGCCCGCTTCGCCGGGCTAGACTTTGCCTTATTTTAATTAAACAATAAATTTACATCATTAAATATTTAATTTAACTCTCGCAATATATTAAATTATTCATTTCTCTCCGTATTCATTCTCTTTTGCTCTCTTCTCGAGCGGGTGAAGATTATTACCTACACCTATGTACTCGTACATAAGAGTAAATACAATATCATTAACATACAATATCTTTTATATACTTCAGTATACTTTATGTTACTTCAAGATACTAATGACATAAATATACACAACGCACGTGTCAATACAAATTTGGGTTATAAAACAATAGAATATCATCATAGTAAATTTAAGCTGTATTTGACAGTTCAAAAGAGAAGTGCTCTGATCATCGACACACTTTACAGGATTACTCGCCAGGTCTATCTGAAGATTCCCTGAAAGTGTCATTGTAATCGGTCCAGCCGTAGCCTATATGAAACATACCCACACACTTTTTTATATTTTTTTATCTTTTATAATCTTTTATACAGATTACATACGAAATTGCTAGTATTGAGTCTTTAGAAAGGATATCTAAATTGATACTACCATATAGATTGGTGAACACAGAGCTGAAACCAATCTACTCAGTCTTGAGCAGTGGCACAGCTTTACCAGACTACAAAAAAAGAGGTCGTCAATTTATCTGTTTTTTTCTTTATTCATGTTTGTGAACTCATAGCGCCTTGCTAGGAGTACAAAGTGGTAGTTTGAACGTGATATCGCTCTTTTACCATCTGACATCAAGGCGCATTGCTGCATTTCATCATTTTGTTGCGCACATCCCTAGAACACGAACGAAGCGCTTTGCTTCGTCTTTCATTATTCGAGCAGCAAAGGACTGGAATAGTTTTCCCGCGTCTATTTTTCCCTCTGATCCCAAAGTGTGTTTTCTTGACAAGAGTGGACAGGTTTACTTAGCTATCGCCTTACCATCTATTATGAAATCTCCACCATAGACATTCGACCATTCAGACATTTCTGTAAAATGTTAACTTAACTGTAGCCGCGGCTCGTATCTCTAAGTTTTGCACCCAAGTTGCTCCATAATATTTCCAGGGCCGGTAATCTGACCGAGTACCGTGACTCTATCACGGCGGACAACAAGTCGGGCAGCGGCGACGTGACAGCAAACACGTCGCACAGCAACCTGGCCAGCGTGAAAGATAACGCGGTCAACGCACAGAACCGAATCTACAGCGCGCCGATACACATGAGAAATAACAGCAAACATGGTAACTGTACAGGCTGTACGTAGAGCTTTTTTTTGTTAACGGGGAGGAAATCTTCAAAAAGATACCCCGCCTTTTGGGGGGAAGGCAGCGGTTATGTGGGGTTTTTACCCACTAAAACCTCCCCGGTGGCCCTTTCCTCGATGCATGACGAGGGGCTCCGGGATCTCCAGTGGAACGCACCGGAGCCCCTCTGCACTGTGCTCAAGGAGAGCACGTCCCGGGGGGGGAGGTTTCTCCCTCCCCCCCTGTGCCCTCATAGTGCAAGGCAACACGGGCCAGCCGATGTCGCCTTCTTCCCGGGTCCACCTTAGCGGACGACAAAGGCCCCCACCCTTGTCGCCCAGTGAACCGGAGGCCCCTTTTAGTCGCCTTATACGACAGGCAGGGGATACCGTAGTCTTATTCTTGAGAGCCCAGAACTACAGGGCTGCGGGCCGGTCTGCCACCGGCCCGCCTGCGCCATCTCCGAACGGGATCGGCCCTCTCCCGATCCCGTTCGGCGGTCTCCTTCTGGGTCATTACTGACTTGCAGAAGGAGACCAGCGCCTTCCATTTAGGTTACGTAGAGCTTAGTGTATGTTAACGGCTATTCTCACTCGAAACCTTTTTTTTTGTTACTCGAACTCTCGAAACTACTACACTCGAAACCTAAGATAAATTTGTAAACATACTAAATTACAGAAATCACTGCTACGCGAATTCATATAAAGAATCTCTAAAAATTTATCGCCTACCAAGTCTTGAAAATCGTCGTACACATTTTGATCTGTATTATCTGTACAAAATTCTCAATGGCCATGTTGACTGTTCGGATATTTTAAGCAAAATTAACATCACCACTAAAACTACAGTTTTAACTCACCTCTCTCGTGTTCTACACTTAAACAACACGTATTTAAACATATTTGTTCCACCTCCAGCGAAAAAAACTATACACTTAATCGATTCCTCATCAGAAGAAGCACAATTACAATGACAACTTCTGTAACGTGGAGGACTTAACTTCAGAAATGAATATTTTTAGCAACTCATTTATTAGGTTTAAAACTTTAATTGTTAGTAAATTCTCGTGACTGGCTGTTTACTTCTCTTCAAATTTGTACGCGGATGTAAATTGTAAATTATAATAAAGACAGATTGCATTTTGGAGAGTGTGCTCAGGAACTACATGATCTAATTCCCCCCATCCCCTTTCCACCATCGGACTTCTAGACGCACTGCGGGATTTCATCCTTTTCTTGTGAACATCCCTCAAACCCGAACGAAGCGATTTGCTTCGTCTTTCATTCTTCGTACAGCAAAGGACTGGAATAGTTTGCCAGCGTCTGTCTTTCCTTCCGATTACAATGTGGGTATTTTCAAGAGTAGAGTGAATAGGCATTTACTAAGCTAATGCGCCTTACCATCCAGGACTGCATTTCCACTTAACATCAGGTGGGATCGTAGTCAATAATAAAAAAAAAAATATTCTCGGCACTGTTGGTCTATAACAACTTGCAAAAAAAAATTGGTGTTACATACGCCATACAATCATCCAAAAAATACGCCCATCTAGCGTACTATGCGTGTGTGTAAGGTTTGGCAGCAACTACAAAAGAACTTCAACTAATATTTATTAATTAGGTCCAAAACGAATACCAATGTACGCACACGTTAAGAATGAAATAAAATACGCTATTTATATTGGATTCTAAAATATGTAGTCGTTGCTTATTGGAGTACTGACGGACTCATCAGACGTTGTCCTAAAATATTAAATTCGTGTATTTTTGTGTTGCATAGAACTTTACGAAATAAGCCCGTACGCGCAGTTCGCCGTCGGCTTCCGGACATTCGGACACGTAGAGAACCAGGACCTGCCCTGTCGTCAGAACAAGCTGAGATACGACACTGGTTTGTATCATGCAGCATCATAATTACACATACAGGATACGCCCACTCTCTTTTGGTCCGCTCACAAACAGATACTAAATGGATTGCAGGTCCCACTATATTATGAAATGTTGGGTCGCCTGCAACAAATCAGCTCAGTGTCCTGACGGTCGCCTCAAGTTGAATAGCATTATCAGTAATTTATTGTTGTAATTTTATGTGCTGATTTACGGCTCGGCGGTGAAGGAAAACATCGTAAGGACTATATGTCTTAGAAAAAAATTCTCAGACATATTAAGTCTGCCAATTTACATGAGGTGTGCGTGGCGGACTTATCCTCTCTTTACAGAGACGGGCTTTTTGTTGACTGGGGGGGAGGGGCGGGGGAATCTTCGATAAGATGAATGTTGTTGGATGTGTGGGGTTTTTACCCACTAAAACCCTTCGGTGGCCCTTCCTCGGTGCATGGTGAGGGGCTTCGGGATCTCCAGAGGAACGCACCGGAGCCCCTCTGCACAGTGCTTTTCGGAGAGCACGTCCCGGGGGAGGTGAAACCCTCCCCCCTGTCCCGTCGCAGTGCAAGGCGACACGGGCCAGCCGATCTTCCCGAGCCCACACGACAAAGGCCCCCACCCTTGTCGTCCAGTGAACCCAAAGCCCCTTTGAGTCGCTTTCTACGACAGGCAGGGGATACCATAGTCTTATTCTACGAGCCCACACCTTCATTACAGAGAAGGCCTATGCCAAGCAGTGGGACATGAACATTTAATACTTTAACTGCAACATACATCTGGCGAAATACATTAGTGCGAAGTCCACTTCACGCCAATATTTCTATAACAAAAAAAACCGCTGCAATATGACCACTACAATATAATAGACATCAGTCTATCTCTAAGGAAGGTGCCTACGCTTTCATCGATCCACACTGCTACTCCATTCCGAAACTGTCCTCCAATCTGCCGTCACCGGCTCGACAGACATGGCCGGCGCACTACCATTTAACTTGTTGTCTTTAAAAACTATAATTTACCCTTTATTAGCCGTCGAAGATCTTCGTTTCTGAATCTATAACACTACCCTCCTTTAGGACAGGTGGATTAAGTTTTGCTAATACAAATAATACGTTTTTAACTTACAGAAACGAGCTTTCAGATTTGTTCAGAGTCTGAAGACAGTGACAGTATATCCAAATCAACGTTGAAAAGTATGCCGAGAAGTAAGTTGAAATTTATTACCGTTAGAAGAAATATTTACAAATGAAAACAAAACTTGAAAACGCACATAAAATATGATAACTACAAACCAATTGAGACCCTTCTAATTTTTTTTAATAAATAATTTATCTATCTATCTATGCTATTACAATGGATATGGTATGGATAACGGGGGCAAATTTTTGTTAAGGGTTACTAATTTTTATTCTTGTTGACTTTTTTTTTGTACAAACTAACACAGTTGGCCAGAGAAGCTGGCCTTGACTGCTTCACCGAATTGAGAGGTGGCATAGCTCTTAGGTCGCTTAGCCTGAACCTCTATTAGGTGGTATTTCGATACATGGGTCCCCCCGGTGAGGGGTAACCTCAGCTTGGACGGTTACCATTATTACGCGTTAGCAGTGCGATCCGAGGGCGCCCAAGAGGGCCAAACCACGACTCGGTCGGTAGCTATTTTTTTAACAAAAATCGATTGGGGCAAGCTAAACTTACTTATATGCCAATTCCTTCGTGCAGGGAGATCACACATGTTTAATGGTGAGCTTGTACTTTCTTAAATCATAGTTGTTAATGTCAGTTTAGTTGGGCCACTATGGTTTTCCGATAACGTACCATTGACACTCTAATTGTATCAATTGTATTTGGTAATCTCGTACATACTTTCCTTTCAGAAATCTGCAGAACTCCTCATCACAGGTAACTAGATATAACTCGAGTTCATTGTAATTAACTCTGTCATAAGGACCATCGTAAATTAATTCTTCTTAAAAATTAAGTTTTAATTTCGTACTCAAATATGATCTCTGTGCCAAAGATTCTGTCTTTTATACAATACTAATAAGCAGTGGTTTGATTTTTTAAAAATATTTTTTGATAGCCTATTGGTTAAGCGGTTAGACTTGAGAGCTAATGGTCGTTGGTTCGAATCCTAGTCGACTTGTACCAATGAATTGCCGTTTTTTTCGATTTTTAGTAGAAAAAATCACTTATCTTGGTGACTTGGTGAAGGACGTGCGTGCCTTTTTTAATTCAAATGCGTTTTGTTTAATAACTAAAAGTGTACCTATTACTTCTTATTATATCAATAGGTATCACTAATTAGCAAATAGATTTCATCAACCATTAATTAAGTTTAAAATCTCAGAGTATGCAAACTGATTATACGAAAATCACTGCCTAATAAAAACTTTCCACCAGCAAACGTTAATGTAAATTTTAAATGTTTAACGTGTTTGTTATATTTGTATACATATTTTTATATCATGCAGGCAGGGCTAAGGGCTAACACCCTATTAAACCTCTTTAGTGTAGCATTATTTAAGGGCAAAGCTAATTCCAATTATGGATTATTTTCTTTTTTGGGGCGGACATCTGTCAATCACTCAAAGAAGCTGATCTTAACAGACAAAACCGAATTTGAGAATCGCAAGTAAACCTCTATAGCCACATGAACTCATCCACACTAGTGCTTGGTCAGGCAACCTTTCGTGTGGAAGTCCTACGCTGCGCTCGTCTGTCCGTGGTCTATTATATCGAGAAATGTTCGGGCATTTGTTCTACGCGCTATGTGCCCTGTCCATTGCCACTTCAACTTGCTAACACGGTGGGCTATGTCGGTTGCTTTCATTCATCTACGGATCTCCTCACTCCTGATATGATC
This sequence comes from Meandrusa payeni, assembly GCA_029286785.1. Taxonomy (NCBI): domain Eukaryota; kingdom Metazoa; phylum Arthropoda; class Insecta; order Lepidoptera; family Papilionidae; genus Meandrusa; species Meandrusa payeni. The sequence continues at coordinate 2,059,334 of JAGSMX010000016.1, read as the reverse complement.
TAGTAGAAAATCTCCGAGTAAAGCCCTCTCCATAGCTCGTAACGAGCTGTGGCTTAGTTGGTTACTGTAGTCAAATTACTTCGCACTTTAGAAACCTTGCTAGCCCTGTCTATAGTTTATTGTTAGCCTAAAATTGCGTAAAAAATTCAATGCATTTCACAACAAATTTTATAATTACATTTTTTAGATATATTAAGCAATTGTATCGTTATCCTTATGCTATTGTAAATAGCCTGTATTGTAAGGATTTTAATATTTATTTAATTTATTGCGAAAGTGTAAGGAAACTGTTTAACTAAATTGTAAATGACTAATTTTGTAAGTAAATGATAAACATACGTAGTGATAAAGGAACATTTTATTTGAAATGTTTATAAACCATCTAGAGCTGTATTATTTTTGATTAATTAGTGATAAATTAATGTCTAGGTGGGTAATTAATTTCCGTTGTTTATATAATTATGTACAAAAATAAAAAAGTTTTATTTTTATTTATAAATTTAGTTGCAGTTTTTTTAAATATATTATGTGCATAATACTACTGGCAGCACAGGATATAATTATGTGGTTTTTGGTTTAGAATTTCAAACATCTGTGTAACCACGGAAATTCGCTTGAAACGTCGGAAACATAAAGTGTAAAAATTAGATCGCTATAAAATCAGTAAAATTAGTTTTATTCCATTAGTTTATATGAGCAATTTTAGTCCTTTGAATGGATTTTTCACGCTTATTTTAAAAAATCCAAAAGCTTATATGATATTTATTGTACACACACACACACACATAATAATTTTTGTTTTTTGTTCCTGTCATATTTTGCGTTCATAAAAATCAACAGGATAAAATCAGTCAAAATTGTGACAATACAAGCTAGGCAGCGGAACGTCAATCAAATGTCAAAGTTTTGGCAGTATGGCATTGTGTCAGATATACGGCCAAAGTTTTGTTTTTATTACATAGCTTAAGACGTTGTCTCAATTTAAATTTGTATAAATCACACACTTTTTTTATACGTGCAGCAGCTGTATTTTTCTCAAATTACATGAATTATGTGCCGGCTTTATAAAATGGTAAGTTTATTGAATTTATTATATTTAACGGTTAAGTAAAGTTTTGTAAGATCGTGGCGGAATTGCTAAAAATATCTGCAAGAAGACTGATTACATCTTACGATTTTTGTTTCGTTTCTATACAATTTTGATCTAGAATAAAATTAAATAAATGTTAGATAATAATATCAAGTGGAGTTTTATTTGTGGAGTTAAATTACCTGAGATGTACATTAGAAACGCCTAGTTTCCAACAAAGCGGTATCGATACCTTGCACAATTTTTTTGTTGGAACAAGCATTTCCGCTGATGTTAAGTGATTATCACTTTCTAAAACAATAATTCTTATACTTAAAGAAAAATATATTTCTATTCTCTACTTTTACTTAAAATGTTTATTAAAAGCATTTCATTTATTAGTATAGATTAAAAAAATCAAGTTATAAATTTTAAAGCCTGATTTTTCTACATCATAATTATCAACATAAAAGCGTGGAGTAAAAGGAAAATAACTCAAAATCTAATAAGATCATTTCGAATTTAAATATTTGAATTAAACCCGTAATAATAGTTTATGAAACTATGAAGTGTTAAGATAGTCACTGACTATTCTATTATTATTATTCTATACAGGCTGGATGCGGAAAGCTGAGGATCGCATGTGGTGGAAGGCATTGGGTAAGGCCTATTTCCAGCAGTGGATAGATAGAGGCTGATGATGATACAGCAACAAAGATTAAAGAACATATTTATGAGTTAAATAAAACAACTTGAATGGATTATATTCATTTATTTTCACCAACTTATCAGTTACATGCAAACCTTAACACTTACAACAAATATCCACGAGAACATTTAGATTCATCTTTTACGTTAAACTTCATATTACACGAGATATCAGACAAAAGTACACAATGTAAGAAAGTTACAGAGTGCACTGTTCCCATGGAAACGGGGGAAAGTTACACTTACGGACATAGATATAAATCTTAGATATGTGATACACTAACATAAGAAATACTAGAATATTCTATATATAAAACTCCACTAACGATTCATGAATCCTAAACAGTATAAAAAGCTTTCAAATAATATGCAAAATTACAAAAGAATTACCCAGGAACATGTCTATTGCTATATCTTTGTCTATATATGCGGCAGGGGTAATAAATAACATAGCCGCCCTCTTATCCCATTAACTACCTAAGTAATATCTATACAATTGTATGTATATTTCCAAATATATTGGCAAATAATGCAGGACAGGCCAAAATTTCTAAATCTAGTATTGAATTTACTCCATTTACTCAAAAGGTACGGGAATACAAGAATTAATCCCACATAGACGGTACAAAATATCTTTAATATTTTTATATATATTTATCGTCAATATTTTTTAATTTAAAGGAAGGAATTATGACACACACACACACACACTCAAAGAGTTAAGAAACATCCAATAAATACAGAGACATCGTTATTTATGCGATCTTACCATTTCTTTCTCTCAAAACAGGAAAACGAACAAAAGAGGTTTTCCTTTCAAAATATGCTAAAACACAAATTACTTTAATAAATAAAAAAATATTGACCTGCGCTGCAAAATTGCGATATATTTATGCTATTACCTATATAATTAGTTTGCGTGTAATCTGCTTTCAAATTCTTCAACCCGCCATTTTGTTTAATGTCGACAAAATGGCCACCATTTGTCAAAATCACGAGAAGATTTTTCATTGTTCAATTTTTTTTATTTATATAGTATTTTACTAAATAGAATATATATATATAAACAAAAGCGATAATCTGTAATCATTTTATTCAATTATATGGTACATAAATGCGTCAAGAGTAAAGACAAGTCTTTATATGCCGTCACAGATAACACAAAAACAATTAAAAATAAAACTTGAAAAAGATTTTTCCACATCTACTGTCTGTCCTGCAGTTATTTTAATCTTACAGCTGGCTGGATTTGGATAACTTTTTAAATGATTAAGTTTTTAAATTGATCAACTGGATTTTTTCTCCTTATACTAATTTCTTCTACTATTCTGTTAATTATAGATTTTTTTTAAAAGAATCTAAACCTTTTATTATAAAAAATAGATATGTCAAGACTTACATACATACATACTTTTTAAAAAAACATCAATTCGACGAAAGATTCTTAGTATAACGAGATATGTTGGAGAAACCATCATCATGATGTCTACGACAGTCCATTGTTGGACATAGCAGATAAAAGCACGCCATTCCAGGACTAAACTCACTAAATCCTGCAACGTTTCGAAACTGTATATGGTGGTATTATCGAGTCCTAATTCTAACATTCATCGTAAACTAGAGTAATTTAAATTTTACATTCGAAACACTACTGCTATCCTGTTCTTCATTAGGGTTACGAAAGGGTTAGCAATATTAGAATCAAAGCACTAAAGCATCCCCGCGACGGTGAAATGAAACCTGTAGTTAGTATCAAACATGTTGCTCATTAACGATTATACGTAGACATTTAGCGTATTTTAGGGGCGGAACGATCGTTGCAGTGTTTGTTGCGGCGTAGTGTTGCGCCCCGTTTGATTTGCTCCATCAGTGACGTGTGACATAGTCGCGGGTCCGGCTGAAAATAAAGATATATAAGCAGTCAAAGCACAGGGCTCAGCCCTTTAGTTATGGGCTCAGTATCCCCTGCCTGTCTTAAGAGGCGACTAAAAGGGGCGTCGGGTTCACGGGCGACAACTTCCCGAAGTGGCATACAAGTTAGTTTAGCTTAGATTGTCCCAATAGTCTTTTGCCAATAAAATAAGTACCGACCGAGTCGTGGTTCGGAGCCCCTCACCATGCACCGAGAAAGAGCCACCGGGGGTTTTAGTGAGTAAGAACCCCTCAATATCTTGTTGAAGACCCCCGTAAATAAAGGGGCTAAACGGTAAGAGTAACGTAATGGCTGAGGTTTTAATTGCCAAAAGATCACTTGTAAAAATATTATGTATATATCATAGTATAGTATCATATGGGACCTGATCACCTTGGCGAAAAGTGAACAACACAAAATGTCTCTATCCCCATAATTCTCATAACTACTCGTCATTATCATTTGAGCCGTAGAGCATCCACTCCTGAATAGGCTTTTGGAATTTTAAGTGACCGAAATAGTACATAACAAAAAATCCGGCGCCGCTAGATGGCGTTATCTCCGTTACCTGTGCGTGCGCATTGATCAAGTCCCTCACGGTGTTGGCTCTGGACGAGTCCAACTGCCGCCTCTGCTGCTGTATCGTGGCCGACAGCTTGTCGAGGAACGCCGGCTGAACTGCTGATGGGACATTGCCTGAAATCATACACAAATAAAAAATTTCTCATTTCTGTGGTGGTTCATAGAATCTGTCCTTGTCTTTCACGAGATAAAAAAGTGTATCTGCGCTGATTTTTTAATTTAAAGGAAGGAATTATGACACACACACACACACACACACACACACACACACACACACACACACACACACACACACACACACACACACACACACACACACACACACACACACACACACACACACACACACACACACACACACACACACACACACACACACACACACACACACACACACACACACACACACACACACACACACACACACACACACACACACACACACACACACACACACACACACACACACACACACACACACACACACACACACACACACACACACACACACACACACACACACACACACACACACACACACACACACACACACACACACACACACACACACACACACACACACACACACACACACACACACACACACACACACACACACACACACACACACACACACACACACACACACACACACACACACACACACACACACACACACACACACACACACACACACACACACACACACACACACACACACACACTCAAAGAGTTAAGAAACATCCAATAAATACAGAGACATCGTTATTTATGCGATATTACCATTTCTTTCTCTCAAACAGGAAAACGAACAAAAGAGGTTTTCCTTTCAAAATATGCTAAAACACAAATTACTTTAATAAATACAAAAATATTGACCTGCGCTACAAAATTGCGATATATTTATGCTATTACCTATATAATTAGTTTGCGTGTAATCTGCTTTCAAATTCTTCAACCCGCCATTTTGTTTAATGTCGACAAAATGGCCACCATTTGTCAAAATCACGAGAAGATTTTTCATTGTTCAATTTTTTTTATTTATATAGTATTTTACTAAATAGAATATATATATATAAACAAAAGCGATAATCTGTAATCATTTTATTCAATTATAAGGTACATAAATGCGTCAAGAGTAAAGACAAGTCTTTATATGCCGTCACAGATAACACAAAAACAATTAAAAATAAAACTTGAAAAAGTTTATTCCACATCTACTGTCTGTCCTGCAGTTATTTTAATCTTACAGCTGGCTGGATTTGGATAACTTTTTAAATGATTAAGTTTTTAAATTGATCAACTGGATTTTTTCTCCTTATACTAATTTCTTCTACTATTCTGTTAATTATAGATTTTTTAAAAGACGTGATTCTTGATTCTTAATAAGCTTATCGCAGAATCTATAAACGGACATACGTAATTTTATTCTGTTCTTCTATTTTATTTATTCTTGATTTTTTCTTTCTACCCCGCTATTTATTTTTTCCTCTCCTAGCCTACACAGTTGCATAGATTCTTCTGGAGGGCTTATAGCGATAAAGTCGCCCTTTACACCTTTTAGTAAGCCAAAATAAAACCCAAGTTAAGTTTAGTTTTTACTTTAATTTATCGAACTTATTTTTAAAATGTAATCGTAACAGTACCAAAGCTTTTCTTTCCAACAGTTACCACATTATCGCTTGATGTGTTTTGATCTATTTCATTCACAAATTCTTTGGATAACGCCATTGCTATAAAACTATACTCACAGAACGCACTACAGTGCGAATACGTGGGATCAGTCCATAAGCTATATGCTACTGAAATCACGGTTACAGTTAACCAGTTCCAACTTACCTTGAGGGACCCTTGTGTCGAGTTACTAGCTAATAGAGGTTCAGACTAAGTGACCTAAGAGCTATGCCACCTCTCAATCCGGTGAAGCAGTAAAGGCCAGCCTATCTGGCCAACTGGTGCAGTGCGAAGGGGCTACAATGCGTTCCACTAGATATCTCGGAGCCCCTCACCATGCACCGAGAAAGAGCCACCGGGGGTTTTTAGTGAGTAAGAACCCCTCAATATCTTGTTGAAGATCGCCCCTTCGTAAATAAAGGGGCTAAACGGTAAGAGTAACGTAATGGCTGAGGTTTTAATTGCCAAAAGATCACTTGCAAAAATATTATGTTTATATCATAGTATAGTATCATATGGGACCTCGGCGAAAAGTGTATAACACAAAATATCTCTATCCCCACCATTCTCATAATTACCCGTCATTATCATTTGAGCCGTAGAGCATCCACTCCTGAATAGGGCTTTTCCAACAATCCTTAACAAAACAAAAAATCCGGCGCCGCTAGATGGCGTTATCTTCGTTACCTGTGCGTGCGCATTGATCAAGTCCCTCACGGTGTTGGCTCTGGACGAGTCCAACTGCCGCCTCTGCTGCTGTATCGTGGCCGACAGCTTGTCGAGGAACGCCGGCTGAACTGCTGATGGGACATTGCCTGAAATCATATACAAATAAAAAATTTCTCATTTCTGTGGTGGTTCATAGAATCTGTCCTTGTCTTTCACGAGATAAAAAAGTGTATCTGCGCTGATTTTTTTTTTATTTACGAGTAACTATGCCTCTTATCTCTTGCAGAGATTGGAACGCGATTCCGTTTTTTTTTTAAAAGACGTGATTCTTGATTCTTAATAAGCTTATCGCAGAATCTATAAACGGACATACGTAATTTTATTCTGTTCTTCTATTTTATTTGTTCTTGATTTTTTCTTTCTACCCCGCTATTTATTTTTTTCCTCTCCTAGCCTACACGGTTGCATAGATTCTTCTGGAGGGTTTATAGCGATAAAGTCGCCCTTGCAACCTTTAGTAAGCTAAAATAAAAACCCAAGTTAAGTTTAGTTTTTACTTTAATTTATCGAACTTATTTTTAAATGTAATCGTAACAGTACCAAAGCTTTTTCTTTCCAACAGTTACCACATTATCGCTTGATGTGTTTTAATCTATTTCATTCACAAATTCTTTGGATAACGCCATTTCTATAAAACTATACTTTCAGAACGCACTACAGTGCGAATACGTGAATCAGTCCATGAACATAAGTATATGCTACTGAAATCACGGTTACAGTTAACCAGTTCCAACTTACATTTTTTTTTGTTGACAGGGGAAAAATCTTCAAGAAGATACCCTAAGATACCCCTAGATAAGGGGCTCCGGAATATCCAGAGGAACGCACCAGAGCCCCTCTGCACTGTACTCTTCGGAGAGCCCGTCTCGGGAGGGAGGGGAGCGGCGTGTTAATCCACTGTCGCCTTCTTCCCGGGTCCACTTTGGCGGACGACAAAGGCCCTAACCCTTGTCGCCCAGTGAACCCGAGGCCCCTTTTAGTCGCCTTCTACGACAGGCACGGGATACTGTAGTCTTATTCTACGAGCCCAGAACTACATGGCCGAGTTCCAACATGCCTGCGTTAGGAAGTTGATCGCTTCAAGAAATGGTTCAAGTTATAGTACTACAAACCTTTTCCTTTGGGCATTGCGTCAGCAGAAGTGATTGTGGAGATGGCCCGCCTGGAAGTGCGCGGGGATAGCTGGGGCGCGAGCTTGGCACTCAGGCTCGCGATGAGGCCGCCTTCTGAAAACAATACCTCATAAGCCCCCACAATCTCTTTTACATTAGGGACAGATTAACAGGGTATGGTAGCAAGTAATACATAAAGACGAGAAGTCCTCTAACGACGTGACCTTTACAAATGGAGGACACAACAATTAACAAAGAACTTGTAAGGAGTCAATAAGGCGCGTGGGGCCAAGGTCCATGTCCAAGCCGAGGTTACCCCTCACCGGGGGGACCCTTGTGTCGAGTTACTAGCTAATAGAGGTTCAGACTAAGTGACCTAATAGCTATGCCACCTCTCAATCCGGTGAAGCAGTAAAGGCCAGCCTATCTGGCCAACTGGTGCAGTGCGAAGGGGCTACAATGCGTTCCACTAGATATCTCGGAGCCCCTCACCATGCACCGAGAAAGAGCCACCGGGGGTTTTTAGTGAGTAAGAACCCCTCAATATCTTGTTGAAGATCGCCCCTTCGTAAATAAAGGGGCTAAACGGTAAGAGTAACGTAATGGCTGAGGTTTTAATTGCCAAAAGATCACTTGCAAAAATATTATGTTTATATCATAGTATAGTATATGGGACCTGATCACCTTGGCGAAAAGTGAACAACACAAAATGTCTCTATCCCCACCATTCTCATAATTACCCGTCATTATCATTTGAGCCGTAGAGCATCCACTCTTAAATAGGCCTTTTCCAACAATCCTTTGGAATTTTGAGTGACCGAAATAGTACATAACAAAAATCCGGCGCCGCTAGATGGCGTTATCTCCGTTACCTGTGCGTGCGCATTGATCAAGTCCTCACGGTGTTGGCTCTGGACGAGTCCAACTGCCGCCTCTGCTGCTGTATCGTGGCCGACAGCTTGTCGAGGAACGCCGGCTGAACTGCTGATGGACATTGCCTGAAATCATATACAAATAAAAATTTATCATTTCTGTGGTGGTTCATAGAATCTGTCCTTGTCTTTCACGAGATAAAAAAGTGTATCTGCGCTGATTTTTTTATTATTTACGAGTAACTATGCCTCTTATCTCTTGCAGAGATTGGAACGCGATAGACGATTGGAGAGCCTTAACACGTGGATTATTTCGGTTTTCCGTTTTTTAAAAGACGTGATTCTTGATTCTTAATAAGCTTATCGCAGAATCTATAAACGGACATACGTAATTTTATTCTGTTCTTCTATTTTATTTGTTCTTGATTTTTTCTTTCTACCCCGCTATTTATTTTTTTCCTCTCCTAGCCTACACGGTTGCATAGATTCTTCTGGAGGGTTTATAGCGATAAAGTCGCCCTTGCAACCTTTAGTAAGCTAAAATAAAAACCCAAGTTAAGTTTAGTTTTTACTTTAATTTATCGAACTTATTTTTAAATGTAATCGTAACAGTACCAAAGCTTTTTCTTTCCAACAGTTACCACATTATCGCTTGATGTGTTTTAATCTATTTCATTCACAAATTCTTTGGATAACGCCATTTCTATAAAACTATACTTTCAGAACGCACTACAGTGCGAATACGTGAATCAGTCCATGAACATAAGTATATGCTACTGAAATCACGGTTACAGTTAACCAGTTCCAACTTACATTTTTTTTTGTTGACAGGGGAAAATCTTCAAGAAGATACCCTAAGATACCCCTAGATAAGGGGCTCCGGAATATCCAGAGGAACGCACCAGAGCCCCTCTGCACTGTACTCTTCGGAGAGCCCGTCTCGGGAGGGAGGGGAGCGGCGTGTTAATCCACTGTCGCCTTCTTCCCGGGTCCACTTTGGCGGACGACAAAGGCCCTAACCCTTGTCGCCCAGTGAACCCGAGGCCCCTTTTAGTCGCCTTCTACGACAGGCACGGGATACTGTAGTCTTATTCTACGAGCCCAGAACTACATGGCCGAGTTCCAACATGCCTGCGTTAGGAAGTTGATCGCTTCAAGAAATGGTTCAAGTTATAGTACTACAAACCTTTTCCTTTGGGCATTGCGTCAGCAGAAGTGATTGTGGAGATGGCCCGCCTGGAAGTGCGCGGGGATAGCTGGGGCGCGAGCTTGGCACTCAGGCTCGCGATGAGGCCGCCTTCTGAAAACAATACCTCATAAGCCCCCACAATCTCTTTTACATTAGGGACAGATTAACAGGGTATGGTAGCAAGTAATACATAACGACGAGAATTCCTCTAACGTGACCTTTTCAAATGGAGGATACGTGGGCGCGTGGGGCCAAGGTCCATGTCCAAGCCGAGGTTACCCCTCACCGGGGGGACCCTTGTGTCGAGTTACTAGCGATAGAGATTCAGCTTTTCTGGCCAGTCTGTGTAATTCGTCATTAAAAGAAAATCACCTCACCCCGGTGGGAAGCCCGGTTAGATTAGTTAACCGAGCCATATACCGCTGTGTAAACGTGCTGACGGGTGACTTCCGCATGATGAAAGGTTGAGCTCATAGATTGGCGATGACCATACTCACGTTCGGAGTGTCTGTCGGCGCTATGTGACCTGGAGGCTATGGACCTCCGCAGCGCCAGGGGGCTCAGTGCGGCCCCGCCTAGCTGCGCCGGCTGCGCGTATATGCTGTTGTTTTGCGAGTATTTCTTCTCCTGCTGCAGCTTGAAGCCTGTTCCCAAGATGAGCGATGCGATGATGAAATGCACGTGCGGTTAGTTTTTCATGGAAATGAATTGATGACTTGGATGATACATCACGACAAGTTGTACGTCGACTATTCGCTTCTAATGAATGTCTACGCATACATATATGAACAAAGCTAGCAATATTTCTTTTTTTTCAGAAATATTACTTATATACATTCTTGTTTACCATTCCAACTTAATAAAGCTTAGTAAAGCTTAAGCTTGTACTAAGGAGATGGTTCACGTCGATTGTCGAATGGTAGATTCGCAGACCGTACCCAAAACCATTAGGCTATTGACGCTTCACGAACGCTTTGTCAGTTAAGGGACCACCTTAAGGACGTCATCTACCGAGGGCACTATTCGCTACCCTGGTATAAATTATCGTAATTTTCCCTCATGCATGGGAAGTGAAAAGGCAATTTGGAAGAAAAAGGAATTACCTAATCGCAAGCAGAGAATTGGGAAGAAAGAGACATAACTTATAAAGTAATAAAATGATTTACGGGTGAACCATGCAATATATATAATACAGGGGTAGGCAACCTGGGGTTCGTAGTACTAATTCTATTTATGCAAGTACTGTTAATTGTTGGCAAGAGAAACTTTTGTGCCTCTTTTTTTAAAGGAATTTTGTAAATTGTAATTTTCAACCGACTTCAAAAAGACGTTCTTTTTTAGGTTTTGTTACGTCATAACTTTGGACTGGGTGAACTGATTTTGATGATTATTTTCTTATTTGAAAGCTGGTCCTGTATAATTTGGTCCAATTTGGACAATGGCATCCCATAAGAAAAACATATAGTTCTGACGAGGCTGGAGCGGCCGCTGCAACTGCCGAAAACCTCAAGCGGCGCAAATATAGTAACCTCGATAGAAGTTTCATATTTGAGCCGTTTGGAGTAGAAACTTTGGGTCCGTGGGCCTAGTGCACACCACCTTTATGTGATAGCTTATACCTTGCACAGACAGAGACTAAGCATTGCTATACAACGTGGCCTTCTGGGCAATCTGCCAAGCGACGATGGTTTGGCACAGTTATATTTTTTGTAAATATTTTTTAAAATACTTATTACATTCGAAATATAAATCTTAAATTTACTTTGAGTATGTGGGCCACAAATGGGCAATTAACTCAATGTCACACCAACTGATTTCCATGATTATTTTTTTATTGGAAACACTTCAAGACTAGTTTGATGAGTTTGGTTCTGATTAATTATACCATGTAATATTCCTACGATAATTCGTTAATACAAAGAGGGCGTCCGCGCGTTTGATTAGATTGGATTTGAAGTCGGTCTTTGTTTTTGCCCATAAATATACGTGTTGACTGTTCCGACTCAAAAGGTTGCCGACCCCTGATATAACATGTAAACTGCCAAAAACCAATCACCGAAAGCACATACAACGTAACTTGGAAAGTTATTAGTAACTACCCTACACCAGTACGTTCTAGTAAAATGTCTAACCAGTTTGTCCGTAGTGGGAGTCGTTGATGACCCGGGTCCGAAGCTGGAGAAGGAGTTCGTCTCTCCGTAGCTAGGAGTGGAAGGACTGGACCCGTGGGGTGATCCTTTCCCTTCGCCATAGATGTTACCTGTAAGTTACTTGTATTAGAAAATCAATTGCTTAAGACGCCATCTATAATCGAACTCTGTACTATTACGACTGTAATATTTTTATAAGTTTTAAGTAAGTCACAACAGATGGCGGTATTTGAAATTTAAGTGCTCGAGAATTTTAATCCGAGTGTATTGTCCTATACATGACAGGGAAATAAAATGCAAACATAAGGTACAAAATATAACAAGTGGTTTTGGTTACGTTACTCTGTTTATTCAAAAACAAGATATTTTTATATAATAAACCAAAGTTTATTTCAATTTTAAAAGATTCCTGCATAGATTCGATCCCATACCAAAAAAATAGCTCAAAAATATAAAAAAGAAACCAACTTTCTTGTCAACCATTCCAACTGAAGTTAAACTTGTGCTAGGAGATGGTTCAGCCCTGTACTTCTAGGCTCTCAAGAATGAGACTACGGTATCCCCTGTCGTAGAAGGCGATTAAAATGGCCCTCGGGTTCACTGGGCGACAAGGGTGGAGGCCTTTGTAGTCCGCCGAAGTGAACCCGGGTAAACCTCCAAAATCCAACTTACCAGCATTCGCATCCCTGAAGATATCAGAGCTAGAAACATTCAGACTGCTCTTCCTCACATAAATAGAATTCTCCACATATGCCATAATCCTGTGCCCGGTCTGTCCGTATATAGGGTTCAGGTTGCCGCCGCTGCTGGCGCTAAAATTGTTCTTGGCCTGTTGGAAAGTGGTCAGAGACGGCGATGGGTTTTGGTTTTGCGCTTGGTTCGCGTTTGTTGTCGGTGTCTGGTTTTGGTTCGGGTTCTGGTTTGGATTCTGTATCGTGCGACGCACCAATCCGGGCGAGGCTGGCATGTGTTTGAGCTCGGTCAGTTGTTTTACAGTCTCCGCTACGTTTATCCCGGGATGTCCTGGAAATTAGTGCCAGTTACTGTAAGATTAAATCCCCCATCAATTAGATCAAGGATCGATGATGTCACGTAGCAGTGTTTTTTTTTTCAGCTACTTAAATATAACAAAATACGATATATTGGAAGTATCGATATATTATAAAATATATCGCATAGTATCGAAACAAAAAATAAATATCGATATACTTTTTGCATGAACATCCCTATCAATACTACAATCGTACCAGGTGCAGGTTCGATATCCGGCTGCAGCAGGAAGGCGGGCGGCGGGGGTAAGTTGTCTGCGTCCATTGTCATCTGAGTACTGGCTGTGTTGTTCTGCAAAACAAGTATTAACTTGTTTTAGATGATAATAATAATCTCTAACTAAGATACTCCAAGAACAGTGCACAGCTATATGCATTATTATAAGTTATAGTCTTCGTGGGCGAGGACCCAGTCAAGTAAGACGCGAGTACCTTAAAACCTTCTACTTGTTCTTTGTCCTTCATTTCTGAGGATCATGGTCACTGAGTCCCTCAAATGAACAACAATCTGCCTCCATCGGCTTCGGTCCGACGCAGCCCTCACCAGCTGATAGAGATTAGGAAAGGAGATGGCACCTTTACAGAACACCGTGTTGGCGACCGGCCTCTTGTTCTCTTGTATTCTGTATTGCCAACGATGATCAGCTTTTCAAGATTGCCATCCCCTCTACGCATTATATGCTCGAAAGTACAGTACGCGCTGTAGACACGTGGTGGACAGTCTGGTTTTTATGGCGAGTTGGGAGAGAATAGATACATTTGTGCGCTTGGCAGTCCACGGTCCTCCAGCACCTCATCTCGAATGCATCTATTATCTGTCTTTCTCTTGGTTGAATTGTCCATGTCTCGACTCCATACAAAACCTTAAAACCTTTAAAGAAGCTTTTTACTACTTTCAATGTTGGAAATCTCTCCAGTAGGTGTCGCCAGGTTTGAGACATTTGCTGGATGTTGTATGTAGGGACATGACCTTAAACTTTTTTTCATAGGAAATAAGGCAAACGAGCGTACGGTTCACCTGATCTTAAAGTGATCACCGTCGCCCATGAACATCCACAACACCAGAGGAGCTGCAGGTGCGTTGCGGGCTTTTGAGATAGGAGTAGGCTCGTTTATTGAAGGTCCCCAATTCGTAGATATAAAGTTTACTATCATTTCTTCGGTAATCAAAATCTATACAAACAAAATTATAATGAACGTTCATAAATGTCGGCGCTTTGAGTGGACTAAAATTAAGAACCTTTTTTTTATAAGTCGTTTAACTCACCTGCACGTAGGGCGGTCTCTGAGGACGTGAGATGGACGAAGAACGTCTGACGGGGGCGGAGGCTTGCCCAGGGAGCTGGAAGAACCACGACGCGACCACACTGCTGCTGGAAGTGCAATGATGATCATGGTTATGATTATAGACATAGATGAAGACGTAGACAGACATGACAGGCATATTATTTATTGGCACCATAATATTACAAACAAAATATGTAATGTGTTACATTAAAAAAGAAAAATTAACAAAATTAAAGGAAGAAGGAACTGACAAATAGGATATGATGCCAACATTGGACGCCGTCTTAGCTCTCACCATGTGCTGTCGCAAGGCTGCTACAGCGCTGATTTTCAGCGGTGCCCAGGACTACCCATTGTCGTGAATATTGAGTTATATCAAAATACTACCAATCTAGCAAAATCAAATAGCATTAATGCAATACTAACTAATGCACAATACAAAAATTACTTGTCAAACAACACTCATTTCAATAAATTAAAATTGTAATAGGATTAATTCATAGTGAAATGCCATTGGCAAATAGCACTTAGCCCTGGATGTCACGTGTAATTTGTAACCTAATTGAAAAACACGTTATCACACAAGGCGATGTGGTTTCCTTTATCACAACCACATTGCATTAAAGGGTCCCACACATTAACAGTCGGTAGGCTGAAATTAGTCTGTCAGTTAATCGCAATAGACCACACACTAATATTTTTCTCACAGGTTTCGAAATGAGTTGAGTGGACAATATAGACATTGGACGGCAGGCCGCCTGATACGACCAGAGACTACAGGAGAACTGTTAATGTGTGGGACCCTATAAACAATAATATCAGTAGACATACATCAAGAAAGAACTCAAATTAATCTGAGAAAATGAAAACGTATTGAAAACTATTTATTTAAGCATTTTGTAAGTAAAACTCTATACGCACACTTGTCTTGGGGAGTAAACTGGTTAATGCGTTACGGTAAGTGGTCGGACAAGGCGAATGGAGTTGAGAGGGAGATAAGTCAGTAAAGATAGAAAGCGTGTAACGAAGCGTATATTACTTTAGGGACAAGAGAGAGAGCTGCGAGAACACATTTCGTTCGTTTTCTGATAGTTACGCAGGGGTTTCGGGGTAATCGATCTAGCTAGGATTCATTTTTAAGAAAATGTCACTCTATCGATAACCAACTTAAACATTAATTGTAAAATATGTCTCTCCCTGACATCTATTGACGAATAATAATACTATTATTACGATTTTTTTTTTTTTATGACGAACTACACAGATTGGCCAGAGAAGCTGGCCTTGACTGCTTCACCGGATTGAGAGGTGGCATAGCTCTTAGGTCGCTTGGCCTGAACCTCTATTGCTAGTAACTCGACACAAGGGTCCCCCCGGTGAGGGGTAACCTCGGCTTGGACGGTTACTATGTTACGCGTAAGCATGCCCATCCGAGGGCGCCCGAGAGGGCCGAACCACGACTCGGTCGGTTGCTATTTCACGGATAATCTAAGAGACATTCAAAATCTAAACTAACTTTGAGTGCCACTTCGGGAAGCGTTGGCGCTGCGAGAAGAAGTGGCCGAAGAAACCCAGCAACGCTCCTAACATCTAAGGGTGGGGCCTGCCCATAAAATAGCGGTAACGCGTATGATTATTCGCAACCTCCGACGGTCGCGAATGGACGCTTTGTTGATTTGTAGAGATCTAGCCTGTGCAATGGTAATCGCGTCGTCCGGATCGTCAAGAACGTGTCTCGGCCTCCGGGCGACGCGACGGAATTTATTATAGGAAGGCTTATAAGTGGCGGCACTTACAAGAAGTTTGTTAGAATGTTTGGTGGCAGTCTCGAAAACCGTCGAGATGCCTGCTTAAAGAATTGGGCTATTGTCGGTAACCCTGTATCAACGTGGAGCTCGCGATTACGTACGAACCACGGCGCACCCGTGGCTCGTCGCAGAAAACGATTCTGAATTACTTGTAACCTATGGATATGTTTATGGGCGGCATGCGCGAAGACCGGGCTCGCGTACGTCATAACGGGACGTATAACTGCTTTGTAAAGTGTCACCTTATTACGGAGGGACATTTTACTTTTCTTATTAATGAGGTGATATAGGCGACCCATAACGTAGGCCGCCCGGTTCCTAACTTGATCTACGTGAGGGCCGAAGCTGAGTTTGGGATCTAATACGACACCAAGGTATTTGGTTTGTGTAACCCATGGAATAGGGGTACCTAGAAGTTGGACGCAACGAGGTGGAGACTGAAGACGCCTCGTGAAGTACATGGCTGCGCTCTTAGCCGGGTTGATTTCTATTCTCCATTTCCGAAACCAATCCCCTAGGGCATCGGCCGCGGTCTGGAGTTTTTTAAGAATGACTTCGGGAGAACGCCCGGAAGCATAAATGCCGGTATCGTCGGCGAAAAGGGCTAGCTCTGCTCTACGTGAGCGCGGAATATCGTTAGTGTAGAGCGTGTATAGGACGGGACCGAGTACGGAGCCTTGTGGTACTCCGGCTCGAACGGGACGGAGGGTGGAGCGCACTCCCTCGACGCGGTACCTGAAGGTTCGACCGGTAAGAAAATCGCGCACTATGCGCACTAGATAGTCGGGCACCCTGCTTGTATAGCTTGTATACAAGCCCGGCGTGCCAGACTTTGTCGAATGCCTTCGCCACGTCCAGGAAGATTGCTCCCGTATGCATGCCAATAAAGGATTTGGCGTGAATGTGCTCGTGATGCGGAGCACCTGTTGAGTACATGAGTGTTTGGCGCGGAAGCCAAACTGCTCGGTATGGGAAGCTCTCGCGAGTCCATGAAGGCGCGTAATCGAGCTAAGATAAGCCGTTCGTATACTTTCCTAAAACGGAGAGAAGACTAATAGGTCTATATGAAGAGGGTTCTGTGCGCGGTTTACCGGGTTTGAAGAACCCTACGACGTCGGCCTCCTTCCACTCGTTGGGAAAGATGCCGTGAGTCATGGCCGCGTTAAATATTATAGCCAGGAGGCGTACGATATTATCGGGGAAACGTTTGGCAACCAAGTTAGGTATGCCGTCTATACCGGGGGCTTTGCGGGGACGCAGATTTTTAATACATCCTCAACCTCGGTGCACGTAATCGTTGGAACGGGATCGCGGATTGGTTTTTCGCCCTACGATGGACCTCGCTCTCTACCTTCAGGAGGTGAGCGGGGTCGACGGAAGGGTGCTGGGGAGCATTGAGCCTCGAGACTGTCAGCCAGACACTCGGCCTTCCTCGTCCAGTGAAGCTGGTGGGAGATTAGGACGATTGAGGGGTGGCATCCCGGATCGGGGTCGCGTTTAAGCGATTTTGGTAAGCCCAAAATGCCAGATGTGATGGGCGGATGTCGCTTAGCGTATTGTTCCACCGTTCGTTCCTATAAGCGGCTATGCGTGATTTAACTTCACGCTGCAATTTATGTAGCCGCCTACGGTGACGCTCGGTAGGGTACAAGTCGTAAGCCCTAGTGGCGGCGTTCTTACGTCTCATGAGATCACGAATTTCAGAAGGCAGGACCCATCTGTGGTCGTCCACAACGGTACCTCCTTGGAGCAGTCTTTGATGACCGTCTGAATGTGTCTCGAGAGCGCGTGCGCTGCGAGATTTGTTTTGAGAGGAGAATCTACGTTCTCAGGAAACGCTTCTAGATGAGGGGAGCTGGCATCTTCAATTGGGACTCAAGTTTGTGCCAGTCGATGATGGATTTGGTCTGAGGAGCGGTTTGCGCTGAAGGCCCTAGCCGCAGAATTACAGGGCGGTGATCCGAGTGAAGCTCGTGTATCACGCACGGGTTACTTACTGTAAGGGTGATATGGCGGAGGATAGCAATGTCTAAGACATCCGGTGTATGTTCCACTTGGTGCGGAAATGAGTGGGCTCTTGCGGTCCTACGATCTCGAAGTCGAGAGGATCGACCAGAGATTCGAGGGCCAGCCCTCGCGGGTTAGGCTTATAGGAGAACCACCGAGGATGCTTGCTATTAAAGTCGCCGGCTAGAATCGTGGCGTCTCCGAGAGAGGAGAGCTTCGAAGTCGGTTCTGAGTACTTCTTTGCTACGGTGACACGGAAGGTATACCGAAGCAATAGTTATAGGGGAGTGACCTGTCATGGCTAACTGGCAGACCGAGGCCTCAAGGTGCTTTAGTCGCGGCGTGTCAATCGGTACGCAATGCAAAGACCTCCTATAGTAAATGAGGGTGCCGCCGCCTCTGGCACCGGCTCTATCATTTCTAACGATGTTATAATTCGCGATCTTCGGATCGCGCATAGACGGTTTGAGAAAAGTCTCTTGCACTAACATAACGTCGACCTGATATTCGCGTACGAAGTTCGCGACTTCGTCTTTTGTTCCTAAGCCCGTTCGCATTAAAAACGCGACGGTAAGCGAACGTGGCTTTATCCTAGCAGTACTACTCATTGTAACGCCTTAAGGACGTGCTGGTATCGGTGTATGACATCTAGACGTGCGCCTGCATTCGTTTTCGACGCATATTCGTTCGCGATGGCGATGAGTTCGTCGATGTTGAACGAGTTAAGGACCGCACTTAGTCCCTCGAAAGCCGTGGGAGAATCCGAGTTAGGTGCCGTGGGCGCCGACGGTGGCGCTGGAGCGGATGGAGGTACCGCCGGGCGGGCGGGCGCGGACCCGTTAGCCGCGGGGCCGCTCGCGGAGAAGTTGAGCGGTGTTAACCACGCGGGGCGCAGCGGTGGGAGATATTACGATTCATTGAAAGCAACTAACGGCGGATTTACCCGCCGTAAGTGCTTTAACGACACTGCATTACTAAACGTACTTCAATAGATGGCGTTGTTCAACAACACTGGTCCAATGAGTTTGGTTTGAGATTTGACCAAGGAAATCAATTGTTTTCTTATATTATTGATTAAAAATATATCTTGTCGATAAAATCAAAAAATATTACCAAAAAAAAACCCGAGCAAAGCTCGGCCATCCCATTGCTGTATTTATATATGCATAATACATAAATACACGATTGTTTTGACTCTTTTGTTATGTTATCACCTACCTCCAATCTGTTCCAAACCCAAGATAATATCCACCAACCTGCCATGGACACTGGACGCCTCTTAGGCACCGCGGGTTTCTTGCTGACAGTGGCGAAGGCCGGCGTGTCGTTGACCTCATCCAGGGACCTTACAGCCTCCTCGAGACTACCGAGAGATATCGAGAAGTTCTCCCGCGCAGCCGCCACTGACGCTTCGCTGTCGCGTCGCAAAGTCACTATCTCCGAATCCACTGTGCGGGCGTCGCAAAACAATCGCATGCAAGGCATTAAAATAACTACAGGGGGTTGCATTAAAAATAAAATATTGTCTCAAATCACACTGACGATGGAATGCAAGGGAATTTGAAAAAAAAGAGCATTATAGCGTTTCTAAAAATTTCAATGCTGGATGCGACAAAATCAAAATTAAAAAAAATCCAAAACTTAGCGTATGTAACGACTCCATGTATCTCTCTATTCTTACTTTGACATCAAAAGACTAGACTAGACTTATTAATCGATATAAAATAGCAAGCTTTACAAACTTTTGCAAACAAGCTGACACACACATACATATAAAAAACGTAAAATTTCAAACTACCCTACGAATGATTTTTTGTAATATAATAATCTATACCATCTGGATGCTGTAACTGATGCTGGTGACCATGGTCCTCGGCTGCGAAGGCCCCCTGACTTCCGTAACCGCTTGATGACTCCAATGATGACTCGCTAGCACTGCTTTCGGAGCAAACCTGATGACAAGAATGATATAAGTTAAAGTTACGTCCTAAATATGTCCCAATATTGAGCTCTGGCCGCTGCCCAACAGTGGGTAATGGGCTAGTACTTACTCCCACTCTAAATTATTCCGTTCTTACTCTTCTTAACAACCACCATTTTGAATTCACATTAGTTTCACAACACATAACATTGACCACCGGCTACTTCATTAAAAGATGTATATGTTAGTTACAACATCGGAGCTGTTTTTGTAAGGCGTAACAATTAAATAATTTAAAACACCGCCATACAATACAACATGACCGTTATACGGATTAAATTGTTGACATTCGAAGTTTTCATTCGCGCTCGAAACAATGGCTTTACGACTGCGTCGACGTTTCAGAGGTAACGTGTAGCGCGTTTGATACATTTTGATACTTGACGTATTTTAATTTAACTAACTTTTAATTCTTCGTCTCATGCCTCTCCACTACTGAAGGTTGATAGTCAGCGAACTTATCTCTGTCGTGTGCCAAGCGAAATACTATTCCACGATGGCAATGTTAGTCAACTGCTAGTCAATGTTTCGTAACCACTTTTTCCTGCGTCGAGCGCGTCTCTTTTCTGCTATTTTCCCATCATTAGCTGGAGAAGTGAATATTTTTCGTGTTGCAAGACATGAATTAAGTAGGCGACTTTTTTCGTTTCACGTTTTGTGTGATACCGGCGAAACCAGTAAATACCCTATTATTTAAAAGAAGTCTATTTCCTAGGTTGTATATGTTATTTCTGCTCGAACCCTCCCGAGACGTCGCCGAGCCCTCTTGAGCGTCCTAGAATCGGTAGGCTAACGCGTTAAGTTAACCGCCCAAGCTCAAACACTCTTAGGGACTCTTTCCTTTCCAATAGAAGTTCAAGGGATCTAAGAGCTCTATCTATCTCTCTCCAGGGAAATTGTGGTCAGCTTTTCTGGCCAATCAGCGTAGATTCGTCAGAACATTTATTTCAAGGGTAGAACAGCCAGATTTAAATAGAGCGACTTTCTATTCCCTTAACTACACGCTCCAATTTTAGGACTGCAGATGCCGACCACGAAATATTAAAGACCCATAGAAGTTGTTCCTCATACTCTGGTACATGTGGTAGCGTTGAAGTAAACTAAAGACTGACTTTCTATCCTGACATCAGCCTGTGGAAGCCAGCTATGATTTCACTGGACGTTCACTTTTAATTCATTGTAATACTAACTCGGATAAATAAAAACTTTTGTAATTTAGCGATCCTAGCTTTCTCCCATTCCCGTTCTACTATCGAGAGTTCTAGTATCTTCAAGAGGCAATTCAGGATTTCATTCTTTTGTTGTGAACATCCCTCAAACTCGAACGAAGCGCTTTGCCTCGTTTTTCATTGTTCGTACAGCAAGGGACTGGAATGGTTTGCTCGCGTCCGTCTTTTCTTCCGATTACAATTGGGTATTTTCAAGAGTAGAGTGAATAGGCATTTACTAAGCTACTACGTCTTACCATCCAGCACTGCATTTCCTCTTAACTTCAGGCGGGATCGTAGTCAAGCACTTGCTTAGAAAGTATAAAAAAAACTAGCTAGATCAATTTACCGCTCCGAAACCTAACGCTAAAAGAATTAAAAACTGATGGAACCAATTCCGAGATTATAAATTTATAAACAAACAACAATTGTTCGTTTAAACATATTAGATTTGATATAATAATTCAAAGTATCAAAACACTTTAGTCGTCCTAACATCACATCTGAATGGAGCACAATATAACAGCGTCTAGTTTTACAACCCGCGGCGAATTTCCCAGTCGCATGCAACGCAGTGTATAGCAACCACATTACTCCGAACACTCCCGTTCTGCTGTAACCAATCAAGCAATGAAATCCGTTCGCGGTGTATTATTCTTAAACCTATTGTGAGTAATATACCTTTTATATTTCCTTTATTTTCTAATGACGAACTACACAGATTGGCCAGGAGGCTGGCCTTGACTGCTTCACCGGATTGAGAGGTGGCATAGCTCTTAGGTCGCTTAGCCTGAACCTCTATCGCTAGTAACTCGACACAAGGGTCCCCCAGTGAGGGGTAGTCTCGTCTTGGACGGTTACTATGTTACGCATAAGCCGATCCGACCCGAGAGGGCCAAACCACGGCTCCGTTGCTATTTCACGGATAATCTAGTTACTTGATAATCAGTTTGTAAACGTGAATTTACTTTTCAGAAACATTGTGCATGGTTCAGTATGACCCGATATGCTGTTAAAAGCATTACGACCCAATCTGATAACGATTTTAAAACGCCTCTAATAATTAGAAAGAATTTTACCGCTTTTTTCGCCGGATTAATTCTCGGATTGGGTCCAGAACGGTTGAATGGACCTGGATATAATTTGGCATAAAGATAGATTGTAGTCTGGCTAAAGCTTTTCTTTAACCTACTTCAAAAAAGGAGGAAATTGATCTGAGTAAATAATAGATTGAACAAAGAATAAGTACCTATGGTACACATATGTTCAAAATTAATTTCAACCTTCGTCTAACGATCTCAAGGTGATCTTTCCGAATCTCTTCTATCGTTACTGACTTTATTTTATCTTTGCTTCCAGCTTGGCAGTAAACGTTCACATCACGTCGCAATGGTGAGAAACCACTTGTAATACTGAAAAGGTAGTTTAGTCGTAGTAGCTCGGTATCCAAGCGGTCGCCTTAAGTTGCATAGTACGCTAGCATCCCGAGTTCGCTCCCCGCTGCCTAATGAAATTTTTGGTTACAATTTTAAGTACTGATTTACTACGCGGTTTACGCTCGGCGGTGAAGGAAAACACCGTGAGGAAACCTTTTTTTTTGTTAACGAGGAGGAAATCTTCAGAAATATACCCCGCCTTCTGGGAGGCGGCGGTTATGTGGGGGTACCCACTAAAACCTCCCCGGTGGCCCTTCCTCGGTGCATGGTGAGGGGCTCCGGGATCTCCAGTGGAACGCACCGGAGCCCCTCTGCACTGTGCTCATAGAGAGCACTTCCCGGGGGAGGTTACAGTTACAGTGGGACATATATATATAGGTTGCAACTTTAACTTTTAGGTGTTTCGGTGCCCTGATATCGATAGCGGAGTCGCCACTTAACAATCAATTGGATGGGCTCCTTTTTGTCGAAAGGGGGAATCTTCAACAAGATGCCCCCCTTTCTGAAGGGAAGGTGGTGGTTATGTGAGGCTTGACTCAATAAAACTCCTCTGGTAGCCCTCTTCGGTGCATGGCGAGGGGTTTCGGGATCTCCAGTGGAACGCAATAGAGCCCATCTGCACTGTGGTTGACGCCCTAACATAATATAACAAAACTAGATGGATTTCCTTTAATTCTATTGCAGCCCGCTGAACAATCAAAACGAGAAAGCGGTATACAAGTCTGGTGAGATACAGGACCAGACGGCACCGATAACCCTGGCCACGATCAAGAAGAAGCTGAAAGAGAGCATGATCTTCGACTACGAGGATCCTGCGCTCAATGATAGAGAGAAGAAGGAATTAAGCAAACTATTCGATGCAGTAGAAATTATGGTAGGTTACAAGCAAGCAAAATAGTTAAAAGGATTACCAGGAATTGATTGAGCCGTAAGAAAATAGACTTTTTTTCCGGAAGTAAGGCGTTCATTATACGAGATTTTTAGTCACTATTATATCCATGGTGGCCTTAATCGGTGCATGATGAGGGGCTCCGGGATCTTCTAAGGAACGCACCGAAGCCTCCCTGCTTTGTGCTTTGAAGCATGACCCGGGTGAAGGTACACCTGCGCAGTGCTAAGACGACACCTCACCTTGCCTTCCTCCCAGGTCCACTGTAGACGACAATGGACTTCATACACATCTGGTGTCCCACACACCGCTTTGGGTCCGCTAATTGCGTGTAAAATTAAGCAATTTTTTTAAAACTGATTTCAAAAGGAGAACAACTTTCGACTGGGTTAACCGATTTTGATGATTCTTGTTTATTTAAAAGCTGGTGCTTCATGTTCCGCGTCCATTCAAATTTGGTCCAAATCGGGAAATGGGGTTCATGAGAAAACCATATAAGTCTTAACTTTGCAACAAGTATATGCGCCACAAATAGACGAATAACTCAATATCACGCTAGATGATTTTGATGATCCATGTTTTATTGGAAAGGATGTACTTTAATAGTAGCTTGATGAAAGTTTGAGATCTGATTAGTTTGATTTCGTAAACGATAACTCGGAAATACAAAGAGGGCGTCCACGCGTAACAGTATTTAACGTGTGATTTTGATGATTAATATTTTAAAAATACTGTTACTTTTATATTATTACAGGCAACGTCTAGAGCCCGCCAGCCGTTCAACGTGCAGAACATGTTTGCGTCTCTCCGCCTGGTCGAGCGGGCGGTTAAGAAACAACTAAAAGAGGGACAGATATCAGAGTCCTTGGCCTCGAAGTTCAAATGGGATAAACTGTTAGTAAGTCAATATTTCATTTAATCTTTTTGCGAACATAAAAAGGATACTTCAAATCGAATCAAACGTTGAACGTTAATACGCGCAGGTGACCTCTTTCTATTTCCGAATAATCGTAGGAAATAGAATTAATCTGAACCTAACCAAACGTTCATCCAAGAACAACAACTTACTTATTTTATTTAAACAATAAACTTACATTATTAGATAATTAATTTAACTCTCACAGTATATTAAATTATTCATTTATCTCCGGATTCATTATCGTCTATTCTCTTCTCGAGCGGTTGAAGATCATTACCTTATATATACATAACAGTAAATACAAAATCATTCTTATCATTTATACAAAAACATCGGGCTCAAGTTAATGTCAAAAATTACGACGTATGGCTTGTTTGACAGTTCAAAAAGACGAGTGCTCCGATCGTCACCAAACTTTACAGGATTACTCGCCAGGTCAATCTGAAGATTCCCTGTAAGTTTCATTGAAATCGGTCCAGCCGTTTCGGAGTCTATATAGAATATACCCATACACTTTCTCTTTTATATATATATAGAATAATAATAATAAATATCCTTTATTAATAAACAAAATTATAACAAACAGTATTACTAATTACACTTTTTACTGTGAGTATTAGTTCTACTTAAGTTTCACTGCCACCTAAACTAGGAATTTCCTGTGCGATAGTTGGCAGTCCTTCCTCCCATGGTTATTTATATATCTAATATTGTAATTATATCTTTTTTTTGTGTGCGGGCGGGTGTGTGTTTATGTGTGTCGGTAAATGCGTGAGTGATTTTCAATTGACCACTTTTAACAACCTTCATAATTTAGTGTTTTTTTTGTAACAATAGGCATAACTACTGACTTATATTCTAAAATTCTGAGTTTTATTGCCCCTTGTCCTTTTTAATCTCAGTATAGTATATAGTATGCCTATGCTATTTCTAGTTCCCCTAACGTGGATAGGTTAGGGCAGTTTTTCTCCCATGCCTTTCCTCTCATCCTTTATATACATTCCACTTATATACAATTTATTTCTACTTTTACTTATTATCATTACACAATATTTCTATTTCTAGTATACACTTCATAATTTAGTGTTTCAAGCCACTTTAAAATTTCATGCTTCGTTTTATATACATTTTTATCTCTAATATTTAATATTCTATTAATTTTGTTGTATATGTAAGGTCCAAGAAAACAGAAATGTTTATTAACAAAAGTTTTATTGATGTGCCGTGGTAGCTTAGTGTCCGGGCGATCGCCTCAAGTTGCATAGTACGCTAGCAACCCGAATTCGATCCCCGGTGCCGGCGCCAATAAATTTGTTGTTACAATTTCATGTGCTAATTTACCACGCGCTCGGCGGTGAAGGAAAACATCGTGAGGTAACCTATCTATCTATCTAGCCTAAGGCCTGCGCCCAGCAGTGGGATATAAATAAAGGCTGTAACTTTAACTTTATTTATTATTATTATTATAAATGGAGCTAAAGAAGTTGTACTTCGGTCGTGTCGTCTAAAGCGCACTCGTTTGTTTTCAGGTCAAACCGGCAGAAGAGGGATAAACCAATGTACTACTTAGACAAACGCACGAATATGAGAATTTTCAACATGGTCCCGTAGGAAATACCAGTTTATTAAAGTGTCTGTGACTAGAACTGCACGTGTCGACGGTTCTCATGTGAACATTGTAAGACATGTTTTTATGGTTCGATTTTTGGTTAAGTCTAAGTTTTTGTGAATAATACGATGTACGAATATGTTTTTTAATAAACGTCAAATTTTCGGGTAATTATTTATAACTAGCTGTCACCACTAGCATCACCAATTACATGCAATAGAAGATCTTTATGTCAACACTCGGTAAATCTAGAGCTTTCTTAATTGATTACTGGAAATGTCAACCCTGTAAGTCGATGTAATCAGTCAGTTACTTTTTGGGTAATGTGGCATTAGTGCGGAATGCCAATCCCATTATTACTTTTGCACGTGATCTTGACCTTCTAATGTGCCGCCGGTAAATGAAAATATCACAGAAATTATATGGAAAACGGATATTATATTTAACGGAAAAGTGTCTAAGCAAAAAGTGTTCAAAAAGTAAGTGAAGAACGTTGACATATGTGTCTTTTATAAAATTTTCTAATTCCAAATACAATATGAATAATTTTATCATCTAAAATACTTTTTGGTGGCTGGTGAATGCAAGTCGCCACAACTTCACTTCTCCTGTCTACCCCTCGCTCTCTCTTCCTTGCTATTCGACTTCGAGTAGACGCTCGAGAAGACAATGAATAATTTAATATATTGTGAGAGTTAAATTAAATATTTAATGATGTAAGTTTATTGTTTATATAAAATAAAGCAAAATCTAGCCCGGCGAAGCGGACTGGGTACGCTAGTATACTTATACCAAATAATGTGCCCTAAATATACCTTTTTTTGTTAACGAGGAGGAAATCTTCAAAAAGATACCCCGCCTTCTGGGGGGAAGGCGGCGGTTATGTGGGGTTTTTACCCACTAAAACCTCACCGGTGGCCCTTCCTCGGTGCATGGTGAGGGGCTCCGGGATCTCCAGTGGAACGCACCGGAGCCCCTCTGCACTGTGCTCAAGGAGAGCACTCCCCCTGTGCCCTCGCAGTGCAAGGCGACACGGGCCAGCCGATGTCGCCTTCTTTCCGGGTCCACCTTGGCGGACGACAAAGGCCCCACCCTTGTCGCCCGGTGAACCCGAGGCCCCTTTTAGTCGCCGTCTACGACAGGCAGGGGATACCGTAGTCTTATTCTTGAGAGCCCACAACTACAGGGCTGGCCCTAAATATACCTTTTTTGTTAACGAGGAGGAAATCTTCAGAAAGATACCCCGCCTTCTGGGGAAGACGGCGGTTATGTGGGGTTTTACCCACTAAAACCTCATCGGAGCCCCTCTGCACTGTGCTCAAGGAGAGCACCCGGGCAGGAGGTTACTCCCTCCCCCTGTGCCCTCGCAGTGCAAGGCGACACGGGCCAGCCGATGTCGCCTTCTTCCCGGGTCCACCTTGGCGGACGACAAAGGCCCCCAGTGAACCCGAGGCCCCTTTTAGTCGCCGTCTACGACAGGCAGGGGATACCGTAGTCTTATTCTTGAGAGCCCACAACTACAGGGCTGGCACTAAATATACCTACATAAATAAGTTATCAATGAATGTACTACTACATAAAACTGAGATTGGGACTACACTGAGCGCTGGTGCTCAAAACCCCATCTAAATTGGGCTCAATTCTGACAATGGAATGTAGAATTTAGACACTCGACGGGTCTAGACCCTTTATAGTCGATGTTCCGCGCGTCCGAACGTATCGATTTGAGACATCGTTCATCGTGCGTACAGCAAAGGAGTGGAATAAGTTGACGGCGTCAGTCTTTCCGTCCAAGTACGACGTGGGAGCCTTCAAGAGTACAGAATAGGCACTTACTAAACTAGCGCGTACCATCTTTCGACTAAATCACCACTTAACATCAGGTGGGATCAAGCGCTAGTTTATACCTATGAAAAGAAATAAAGAGAGGGCGTCCGGACTTAATATTCTTTGTTTCTGATTCGATATGAAGTTTTGACTGAAGTCGTTACTCGTAAATATACTTGTTGAAGTCAATTGATAAGGTATTAAAGTCAAAGGGAATCCACTCACCTTTTCCTGCTGCGGGAATTCGGAGTTGTTCTGCTGTTGTTGCTGCTGGGCGCGCGAGGCGGCCAGGGTGGCCAGCTCCGACATGTTCACGTACAGAGCTTGCGGCATTTCTATAAAAAAATACACCAATTAGAACATTTTTGTTTAACATAGTAACCATCGTGGGGACGCTTGTGTCGAGTTACTAGCGATAGAGGTTCAGGCTAAGCGACCTAAGAGCTATGCCACCTCTCAATCCGGTGAAGCAGTCAAGGTCAGCTTCACTGTGTAGTTCGTCACAAAAAAAGGGCATTTTTGCCTTGTGTATGTTTTCATGAGAAGATTAAATTAGCATTTACTAGGCTAGTTACAATAGTTACATTCCATAGATAACTTTATCAACGTTTCTATTGAACATGTGACTAGAAAACAAGAAAATTGTGCTACAGCTTTCTTTTTTTTTCGTACCCCTAACAAGTAATGTATGCTTCCATTTTTCCTTCTTTTACATTTTTTAATATGCTATAGCTAGATAGGTAATAACCAAAGCCATGAAGACCGCCGAGGATAGGGACACGTGGAAGCTAATCGTTAAGCGAGCGATCAACACTTTGTGCTAGACACGACCTTAAACAATGAAAGAGACGACTAAGTAGAAGAAGCTAGATCGATATAGTTACTCAAAGCGTCCATTCGCGACCGTCGGAGGTAGCGAACAATCCTTGCGCGATACAGATAATTTATGGAACAGCCCCAGCCCTTAGATGTTAGGAGCGTTCATAAATTCCCAAAGTGGCATATACGTTAGTTTAGATTGTCCTAAGTAGTTTAAAATAATAAAATAGCTACCGACCGAGTCGTGTTCAGCCCTCTCGGACGCCCTCGGATCGGAATGCTTACGCGTAAAATAGTAACCGTCTAAGCCGAGGTTACACTTCACCGGGGGGACCCTTGTGTCGAGTTACTAGCGATAAAGGTACAGGATAAGCGACTTTAGAGCTATGTCACCTCTCAATCCGGTGAAGCATTCAAGGCAAGCTTCTCTGGCCAATCTGTGTAGTTCGTCAGTAAAAAAAACCTTTTACATTGATAATTATTCATTGACTTATTGTATTAATTTTATTTTTAATGTTCTTATTTCTGTTTACTACATATATTCTATTATCTGTATTTTAATTATTTACATTTACACATATTTTACCTTTAGTGAGGTGTGGGGGGAGAGAAGACGGCTTTATCGGCTTGAACTCCTGTTGGCCGGTGTTGGCGTTGTTGGATTTTGCTGGCACTGAAGGTCTCTCCAGCGACGAGCATCTCTGCAGTAGTACCACAATATTAACTCTAATACGATGATGATGATAAAAATTCTACGTATATATTCGTTAGGTCACGAACTTCGTACCCTTAAAGAAGGTGTGTGCCCTCGGCACAGGGGGAAGGTAATACCCTCCCCCCCCGGGACGTGCTTTCCTAAGAGCACAGTGCAGAGGGGCTCCGGTGTGTTCCTCTCGAGATCCCGGATCCCTTACCATGCACCGAGGAAGTGCCACCGGGGGGTTTAGTGGGTAAAAGCTCCCATATAACCAAACAAAAGTAAAAAAAAAGGTCACGTACGTGCTAAATCTTGTACATATTTAGTACGTGCGTGACCTTTTTTTACGTACGTATATTTATAATGGCTATGTTTCTAATGTACATATAACAGACATACATACATCCATGTTTATTACACGTATATTAAAAACATTCTGGACAAAGATAAAGTCTCCAAAGGTAGACTGGCAGACAATGCCCTTTGTCATCTGCCTTTCTGTACTCTTTTTATTGTAAGTAAAGAATAAATAACTACGAATTATAGTTATTAGGAACGTCTGGCATTCATTCTCTTTCTTGTATATCTGCGCTCAATAAATAGAGTGTATCTGTATCACTCACAGTGGGCAATGGCGGCCGTGCGTAGATCCCGCCCTCACGGGACATCGTGCCGAGGGCTTCCGATGTGAAGGTATGCACGCTCATCGTAGCGCGTGGATGAACCCTATCTCCTGTATGAGAAAAGAGACATCAATATATTTAGTTAGCAGTTGTTTCTTCTTGGGCATGTCTGCCCAATCGTACCCTAACCTTCTACGTGTCACAAATAGGATCGTTTAAAGTGAGAAAGAATTAATGTTGCATGGCCATAGCGACCAGCTTCCTCGCACCCGCTAAGATCGGGTCAGACAGCATAAATGCACCAACATGTGGTTTCCTCACATTAAGGCTACTGTTCAGTATTGGTACCACTGGTGCCCTCTAGTGAGGACAATGCAAACACTCTGAAAACAGGATTGGTTCTATTGGAAGATCGGTTGGGCAATAGGAACGCACCACGACCACGACCCCGACCCCACCGTTGGGCAGGACGAAGAACACAATGTAAAATTCACTTGCTTTTCAAACTATTAACGAAGTACACGCATTTGGTAGCAGGAAAGTAGCAGTTATTATTTCACACCACTTGTCTACGTGTCGATCCAACGCACAAGGGACTCGACAGCTACCAATCAATGACTTTTTTGCGCTTCATGTTTAACATATTTCACCAATATGTGGTGCACATCATCCATCACTCTACGAACCTTACAATTCGGTAAGTCAGCTTTCCGCATACGATATCCGCACGTCCGTTGTAAAACATACTCACAACAACTCGTAACACTAAATATTTTTTTTGTATTGAGGTTTTACAGTGTGACAACTTTTGGGTTTGGAAAAGGGTTGACTGATACAGACTGCCACGAAGTGCCTTTTTTTAAAAGAAAGCTAGCATTTTTTTTTTTTCAGAAAACAATACTAACGTTCTTGTTAACAATTCCAACTAAGCTTAGGGAGGGTTCGACCTTACGATTCGCAGACCGTACCCTAAACCATTAGGCTATTGACGCTAATGGTTTATGGTACGGTTTTGTGAACCTCTAGTGTGATGCTATAAGTATACATAAATAAGAAAACCACTGCCAGAACGGTTATAAGGCGTGAAATTATGCAAAATTAGTTTACCCGATGATATAGTATGAGGTCGTCCTCCCATGATGGCAGATGCGGCTCTTTCAAATTGCGCCGTATCCTTTAGATCGGGCCAAGTGGCGGATGCTGTAAACACATTCATCAAATAAGTTCTCAAGACCTCACCTTCGTACACGTCCGTTATATTTCTGCATACTAACACACAAAACAGTGGTGCTTTAGGGTAATTTAAGACTTTAAAATTAGGCAAAGGTCTGGACGATGACTATTTAAATAAGTGTACTTAGATTCCCTTGTAATATAGAGCTTTGCTTAGAACATGTTTATAAAGTAAGGTATATTTTTCAAATCGTAACGGCTCTGCACAAACATTAAAATTGAGAACCTCCGCCACGTTTTTCGAAGTCGATTAAAAATAATAATCTACATATACAGTAGAAACTATTTACCTATACTACAAATAGCTTAATCAGTTAATATTCTTCCAAACGACTTCGGCAGTCCCCGGAAATATCTTGAAAACGTTGTACGCCAACAAAATTAACATGGTACAAACACCTTTCAAACAAAAAAAACTTCTCGTTTTTTTAAGTCGCTTAAAACATTACTGTGAACCATCGAGACTCCATGGCATGGTGACCCTGACTGCTGTAAAGGAATCGGGCCATATTCCTTTAGAAAGAATGAGTAAATGTGTGAAAGAGAATAAGTATTAGAGACCAAGATTCTGGTTACGGATAAAGGACACTTAGGAATACAATAGTAATGTTTTCTCACCAGCATTCCCCATAGCGTCGTGGCTGTCGTCGGTGTTGTCGTCTTCGATGGCGCTCTTGCAAGGCGTGACGCATTCGCTGCTCCCGCTCTGGTTGTCAGAACCCTGGGTTACGTGCAAGTATTGTAACAGACATACGACTATACATATATATGTAAAAAATTTAGATTTATATTTTTGTATGACATCTCCATAGACTCCATGACTTGTCAGTGATATCAATGAAAAAAGATACAGAATAGAATATGTCTTGTACATAGTACTTAAGAAAATTTGTGAGACAGAAGGCGCGCGTTTGGCTTTACGATCAAGAACAATGAAGACTTGGCCTTTAAAACTAAGACATGGCTGTATGGACTAAAGTCCTTTTGCCTTTCCCATTAGGGATAAATTAACATAATCATCAAATAATTTGTATATTTTAGCAAAAGCAGTAAATAAACTTTAAATGTGGTTTCTTTGATTACAGAGCAACAGAAAGTTATTCTTGTTTTTTTCTTATTTCGTATAAAACGTCTTATATAGGTTGTCAAATATCTCCCTTCCGCCTTTTGTGTCATGCGGCACCCAAACATCAAGCTTTTTTTTGTATCCAGCCTTCTGCAGATGATTTAAAATGGTTTGGTGACTAACTCCCATCTCCTGGGCGATGTCACGAGATGCCACATGCCGGTCTAACTCGATGTAGTCCATGATTTGATCGGTATTTGTCGTCACAGGTCTTCCGCCGGCTGGCTTAGCCATGGTGTCGTTTTCACCGGCTCTGAATCGTCGAAACCACGTAGGGTTCGAAGTGATAGAGTACCATCCCCAAAACACCATTAATCTCACGGAACGTTTCTCTAGCGGATTTGCCTTTAATGAAGGAAAACTTTAAAATAGCGCGAATTTCGGCGTTAGTGAACTCCATGTTTACATCGTCTATAACTGTTGAACGCAATATCCAAACTAATTATGCATAGCGTCGTTTTGTAGGTTATGTCAAGACCTTTCAAATTATGTATAGTATTGCTAGATGCGAGCTCTGTAGCGCTTTGTACATAGCCGCGAAATTCAAAAGACAAAAAGGCGGAAGGGAGATATTTGACAACCTATTATACGAGTAGAAACAAAAAACCAACTATTACGCGCGGAGGCCCTCTGTTCAACCGACTTCAAAGACGAAAGAGATTCTCAATTCTATAATTTGTCACCTCGTAACGACTGGGTAAACTAATTTTGATGATTCTGATGTCTTCAATGGGAAAACCATATAAGTGCTAACTTTGCATAAAGAATGCGCGCTAGTTTGATAAAGTTTGGTTAGATTCTTACGATAATTTGTAAATACAAAGAGATAATCCACGCGTAATGTTTAATATACGATTTGACGTCGGTTTTTTTTGTTTTTGCACGTAAATAGACTGGTATTGTCAGTTATTTTACTGTAAAAATTAACCGTCAATTATTCCTCATTAATATTTCTCTCTCTTCTATCGATAAATAGAGATATCTAGAATAATCTATCGATAGTAAAAAACCCAGTGCAGAATTCATCACATTCATTTTACCTGATAAATGAAAATTATTTTGATTCAAAAACTTTGTGGAGTGCAATTCTTACGAAAATTGGGCGGACGGAGGTGTATAAAATTTCCCACACTTTAACCTATGATACTAACTCTAAAAACATATGCGAATAAACATAAGCAGAAATGCAAAATAATATAGTTACTTTACGAGCGTAGAGTGAATGCCGCTGTAATGTGTCCTGCGAACGAAAACCGGAGTCCGTACTGCAAACACTCGACAGGCGAAGCGTTGACTACGAAAACGAAATAAAACAAAAAAAAAACGAAAAGAAACAAAAAAGGAAAAAGCAATAGCATATACCTTTACAATGAATATGGATATGGGAAGACAAGGGGCAGTGAATTCAAAAAAATATATATAATACCAATACCGTGGTACACTTAAAGGTAAATAACTCTAGTGCTGGAACGTGGAAGGGATGCGCACGTGTACAGTCGCGCACGAAATTATTAATTTCTAAAAATTATGATTTTTTTTATGGACGAACTACACAGATTGACCAGAGAAGCTGAACTTGAGATTGAGAAGTGGCATAGCTAGTGGCTCGCTTAGCCTGAACCTCTATCGCTAGTAACACGACACAAGGGTCCTCCCGGTGAAGGGTAACCTCGGTTTGGACGGTTACTATCTTGGGCGTAAGCGTTCCGAATCGAGAGCGCCCGAGAGGGACGAACCACGACTTGGTTGCTATTTCAGAGATAATCTAAAGGACATTCAGGGAGAGAAATGAATAATTTATTATATTGTGAGAGTTAAATTAACTTTTTAATTATGTAAGTTTATTGTTTAAATAAAATACAGCAAAATCTAGCCTAATATCTAGGTAAGCTAGTAATTTAATAAAAATCATGAAGCAATTTCCAAATCGACACTGCAAGCGTGTGGCTAAAATACATTGCAGATCTTACCTGTGATAGACACCGTTGAGAATCACCACCAGCCCCGGAGATCGTCGCTCCAGAGGAACTGGAAATTGGCGTGGAGCAACTAACTGTTGACCCAGAAACACCTATATCAAATAATAAGACTTTTGT
The DNA here is from genome assembly GCA_029286785.1 of Meandrusa payeni. NCBI lineage: Eukaryota > Metazoa > Arthropoda > Insecta > Lepidoptera > Papilionidae > Meandrusa > Meandrusa payeni. The sequence continues at coordinate 2,024,723 of JAGSMX010000016.1, read as the reverse complement.
AAAAAAAAGAGGTTATGATCCATAGATATTTTGAGATAAAACTTCTTTACGCATGCTGGACATGGGGAGTGTACTTGTGGAAATATTACAGCCTTTATAAATATAAATATATGTCCCACTGTTGGGCGCAGGCATTTTCTGTGAAGATAAGGGCATAGTCCGCCACGCACACCTAGTACGGATTGTACAAGAAGAATAGAGGTCGGTCATCTTTTTGTAATATATTCTCGTCTTTAATTACGGCGAGATCTATTCTGCTCGCTCGCAATCGTAACGGTGACGAGAAAATCTAGGACAATTAATTTCTTACATTTAGATGTAGCTAAAGAAGTTTTACTTCACTAGTTTTTTGTGGCGAATGTACTCCAGCCAGAGAAGCTGACCGCAACAGTTACATCGTATTTAAAATGGGGTAGAGCTCTTAGGTCGCTTGGCCTGAACCTCTATTGGCAGCAACACTTCGGATAAGAGGGGGTCCTAGGCTTGGAGTAACCGACTCTAAGCAGTTATACGTACCCATTTTTTAAACAAAAAAAAATCACTTACCAAGCTGCTGGTCAGAGCATTGACTGTTCAAGGAAGAAATTGAAGTGAGAGAAGATTTACGGCTTCCTAGACGAGATGAGGCAGACGGAGAATGGGGAGCGGACTCACTCTCCGCCCAACCGCTGTAGCAAGACTTCACGTCGCAAATTACCTGTAAATTATGGTTACGTTTTACTAGACTTACCAGCAGTAGTGTGGCAAACATATTACCATACATATTATATCTATTTAAAAACATGAATAGCTTTGTCTGTTCGTGAATGCTGTGCCATTTTGAAGAACAGTAATACAAGTTTATTTACGTGCAAAAACAAAATCCAACTTCAAATCAAATCAAATGTTAAATGCTATTATAACACCCTCTTTGTATCATCGAATTATCGTAAGAATATTACGAAATAAAATTAGTCAGAACCTATACAAACTTATCAAAATTCTCTTAGAGTACATTCTTTCCAATCAAAAATGAATCATCAAAATCTGTTAGCGTTTTTTGACTTAATAATATATTTATTTATGAAATTTTTTCATCATTTATTTTATTGTATAAAATATATTTTAATCTCATAACTGTTTTATTCATGTATCATATTTATTACACTCTTATAAATTCCACATAAAGGTAGTATAGCGCGCGCACGTCTTTAGGTAGTCCCGAGCACCGCTGAAAATCAGCACTGTCGGATCTTAGCGACAGCATATGCTGAGACGGTGTCCGATATTGGCGTCATATGCTTTGCATTATTTGTCCGTGTAACTTTAACTGCGTTTTGTCTATTTTTCATTCTTTTTAATGTGCGTTATATTCTGTCTGTGATGTGTTTTGTATTGTGATGCCAATAAATAAATGTCTATGTCTATGATATTGATTTATTGGTCCATTTGAGGCGCACGTACAATTCAAGACTTGTACGGTATTCTTATGGATGCCATTTTTATAATTGCACCACATGGGAAGCATCAGTTTTCAAACAAAAAAGAATCATCCAAATCGGTTCACCCAGTCAAAAGTTATGAGCTAACATAAATAAAAATCCAGACGAATTGAGATACTTTTTTGAAGTTTGTAAAGAGGCAGACCTCACCTGATCTTAAATGATCACCGACGCTCATGTATATCAACAAAACCAGAAGGGCAGGCGCGTAGCTGGCCTTTGAGAAAGGGACTTGCAAGAAACAAATCCCCAAATTAAAAAAATTGCTGGTGTAAAATAATGAAATTAACTTCGGCTCTATCGAATGATAAGAGTGACAAATAGACGTCTAACAGCCTCACCTGAAGACTGGCCGCCGGTAATGTTCTGGGTTCAGACGTGTGTCGCATCAGCTGTTCGCTGCCTTCTTGTAAGTGTCCCACCTCAGCTAACATCGCCACTTCACTCTCCTGAAAAGTGTTCGAGTCGTATTTTTATTGTCAATCATTATAATAAGTGGGTTGGCGACTGTGGGAATGTGGAAAGGATGTTTGAAGAAAGGTCTTGTGGGATGGATTTGACATTGTTAGGGGAGGACGTGGTAAAAATAGTGACAGCTGTGGAGTCTACGACCGTTAACTAACTAGGCCTTCCTATACAATACCTACTACCTAATACATGCTATATACAATCCTTTGCTTTCCGCATCCAGTCACTTCTGACTATCCTCATAAGGCCGTCGGAAGGAGGGTGCCTTACGCTTCTTCTACCCATTGCCGGCCTCAATTTCAACACTTTTCTCCCCATCTGTCATCACAGCACGTGACCAGCTGCTGACTTTTAGAGCTATGTCGACAGCCATTCTTCGTTTCGGACTCTATCCGGATGAATCGGAGACAAGCCGAGCACAGCTCTTTCCCTCGTTGTGCGGCTTTCAGTTTGTGGACCAACCTAACGGTCAGAGTCCAAGTCTCTGCACCGTTGCGCATAGCTAAGAGAATGCACATTAAAGACTGCCGTCTTTGGACATTGAGGAGTAATTCACCGACTCATGTAAAAGTATTGAACAAAAATAAATCAGTTTACTCACCACGACAGGATCAAGTAAGGTAACGAAATGACAGAAGCGACTTCGTTCCTCGATCAGCGCAGCCTTCACGGCTTTTTCTTCCATTTCTTCCAGTTGCTGTTTGCGTTCTTGAACGTCCTGGTGAAAGATTCACGAGCTAATGATTTTATTTAAAATATTATAGGCTACTTAAATGTTAATAGTCTATACAATGACAATGATAAACAAATGTTATGGTATGTTTGTCGTAAATTCTCAAATATTAATATATATAAAAATGAATGTTTGTATGTATGTCCTTTATAGAATCTCATGCTAAAAATATCTCCGCACGACACCAACTTTTACAGTAACTCATTTACTATACGCGCTGTCCGTCTGTGGAACTCTCTTCCTGTGGCCATTAGAAAATCACAGACAATAAATACTTTTAAAATCAAAGTTAAAAAGTTTTACTTAGACAAGTCCACCTAACATCATTTATACTGTTATGATATATATGTAAATATATTATATGTATGTATGTATGTTTGTATGTAAATATTTATTATCAGTATTTAAGTATATCTACTTTTTATAAACTCCCGCCGCTTCTTTTTATTATTCCTCTCCATCCAAAGGTTGCCTGGAAGAGATCGCTTTTAGCGATAAGGCCGCCCATTGTTTATGTATTTTAATTATATTTTCTTTTTTTTTATTTTAGTTCATAAGTGTAAACAATAAAGAGTTTATAAATAAAAATAAATAAATAAATCGTAAACAATTCATTTTTGTTTTTTTTTTTAATTTTACTAACATTCTTGTTAACCTTTCAACTAAGCTTAAGCTTGTGCTAGGTGATGGTTCACGTCAATAGTCGAATGGTGGATTCGAACCTACGACTTTGCGATTCGCAAACCGTACCCTAATCCATTAGGCTATTGACGCTTTAAAATTTGATGATGTGATGACCTTCAACAAAGTGTTGGGCATGACTCATGCCTCATACGAAGGTTTATGAGTTGATACTGACAGATGGTGCCGTGACAGTTGAAGTGAAACAAAAACAGCAAACGAACAGCGTATGTATATACCCCCAATATTAGATGACTTTCCTTCAAATTTATTTTAGTTAGCGCAGTGATTCTCAACCTTTTTTTGTTGCGGCACATATTTAACGATTTCAAAATTTGGCGGCACACAAAGAAAAAGATAAAAATAATTTACTTACTACAACACACTGCATAAATAGTTTATGACAAAAATTTTAAATATACGAAAAAATAATATATATTATTGTTAAAAATATTTTTCTTTTTAAATGATATCATTTAATAATATTAACATTATTATATATTTGCAAAATCGGCACACAAAAGTGCCGCGGCACAGTGGTTGAGAATCACTGAGTTAGTGACATAGCAACGCGGGTATGGTACAGCTAGTTATGTTATAACATTGTTTATATTCCAGTGTTAGTCATATAATGTCATGTAATATATTATTTTTGCTGACTGAGCACTCATATTGGTAACAACGTTTTCAGAAGTTATTGAGTTATTAGATATTATGTTGTAATATGCAAATGTGCTTGAAGTTATCTTTGACGGTGTTTTCTATAGCAAACTTACAACAGTTACAAAGGATAAAGGAGGTAAGAAAGAATCATATTTTTTAATAATATATAATTAGTAATAGCTACGGTTTCTCCACCTGTTGCTCATGGGCGAATGTTTTTGTCTTACTTTTAATTGTTGTAATTTTTCTGCTACTATTAATGACCCTCAAGTTTCGTGTTCACCAAAAAAAATACCTAAATTTGTCTTGTGTTATTGAGTGTTTCGAATTTTCATATCTATTTTGTGTTAAAAGTATTAATAACCACAAAGTGTTTCTTTTAATAAATGATTATATTATCGATTATTCATCATATTTTATTTACTACAGTTGTTCATGTTCAATACGGACAGTATTTCATTCATAAATTCTCAAACCTGCATGGACACGTCAGCTCGTCTCTTCGCGTCGGGGGGAGCCCGCCTGGCTTTCCTTGCGTGTCGCTGTGCCTCCTGCACTCTCCGCCGGAGTTCCGCGCGGGCCCTCTTGCACTCTCTGGCGTGCTCCCTCCCCAACGCCCCCGGAGCGCTGGCGCAACCCCTTCGCCATTCCTCCGCGCGTTCCGACAACGGCGATATGAGGCGATCCATTAACGTGCTTCAAATGGAAAGTTACACTTCTTTATGCGAGTTATGAAAAAATTGTGACAGTAACCGGTTGAAGCTGCAGTGAAAAATTGTGCTTATATACTGTTTCAAATGCTCCAATATAATTGAGGTTAACTATCCGTATGTATTATTTATTGAAATAAATTAAAATATTATTATATATAATATTTATTTATTTAGTCGTTCAAATCTAAATTGAACTTTATTGACAGTCCTCTTTAAGTGCATTTATTATTTTATTCTAATTAATTATTTGCTTGCAATTAAGCATAACTCGACATAGTTCGCCAGGTAAGCAAGTTGAAGTGGCAATCAGTACGGCACATAGGGCGTAGAACAGATGGCCGATGGGGTCGAAAAGATCTCGATTAAAACCACGGACAGGCAAGCGCAGCGTTGGACGCAAGGTGGTCTAACAACGAAGGCCGCACAATCGTCCAGCAGTGGTTGATTTAAGGCTGAAATGATGATGCCATTAAAACTATTCATTATGCCAAAGAATGAACTATTTCCGTGCTGTGTGGTATTTAAATTAAGACTTTTTAGAAAGTTAGATGATGACTTAAGTTCCAATATTAAGTTATACTACACTGTGTGTGTGAAATCATCGTCTAGATGAACACACTAGAGGGCTGAGTACCACGACATATTCCTAAGGGTTCTGAATTGGACTATGAAGTATATACCTTATGAATGTCTTCATCCTGGACTCGATGGCTCGATGACGCAGGCACACCCTGGTGAGCGCCGTGCCGATTTCCTTTGTCGCTCCTGAAACAATTTTTATCAGTTTTTTTAACAAGTTTTTGAAACCGATTATACAACATACAAATACAAAAGTTGCCACTACAGCTTATCATGGTTATGTAAGCTCTATGGCAGCCTTGCGACAGCACATGTGTTTATTCGTGTCCTTTTTTTATAAATGTATTTTTTATTTATCTTTCTTCTACATATATTTTTGTTTATATATGATGGTAATAAAGAAAACGTCTATGTCTATGTCAAAAACAAAAATACTTTAAAAACACATCATTAATGTGAGTTACAAAGGTTTTGAAAATCGGTTCACCCAGTCGAAAGGTCTTTTGTAACAAACATTAAAACAAAAACCCAGACGAATTCCTCCTTTTTTTTGAAGTTGGTTGAAAAAAACTTGTCATGGCGTGCCTTCAGTTGACGTTAACGTTAACGTTCAGTGGTTATTTAAAACGTTAATTTTAAATAGTTACCCTCTAATGAATGTAGTTTTAATTATATTGATCAATAGAATATTCTCTACATTCTATTTTAACCGACTCCAAAAAGGAATAGGTTCTACGTTCGTATGTATTTTTTTGTCGTAATTTTATCAATACTTTTTATTTTTAAAGGGTTCATTTTTCAAACGTTCCATATCAATTATGTGGACACAGAAACTTCAGTTTCACAGATAGTTCAATGAACACCTCAAAATTATGTAAAAGAATTATTATTCATTGGTTTATTGATAGCTTTATGCTCAACGTGAAGTCTAAATACTATAGTACTAGAATGTACCGTAGACGGTAAACACGACTACGCTGGAATATGTTCCTGTGACCTATCGATTAAAATCTCCTCGCGCTCCAGCAGCCATGGAACCGCGTTCGCTTTACTTCAAGAAGGGGCATGTTTATGTGGACATCTACTCCCAGCGCCAACGCTTCCAAGAGTGGCATATAAGTTAGTTTAGCTTAGATTGTCCCATTTAATTTAATTAATAAAATAGCTACCGACCAAGTCGTGGTTCGGCCGTATCGGGCGCCCTCGGATCGGAATGATTACGCGTAACACAGTAATCGTCCAAGGTAGTAGCTGGTAGAGGTTCAGGCTAAGCCACCTAAGAGCTATAGCACCTCTCAATTCGGTGAAGCAGTAAAGGCCAGTCTCTCTGGCCAGCGGTGTAGTTCGTCCATAAAAAAATATGTGGAAACTTTTAAGGACTGCATTTCGTCTCTTTCGCGTGTCCCCATTACTTGTCGAGCAATTGTACTGTTTCGATTCCAGCCTTCCTTGCTTTTCAGCATTGTAGCTATAAGGTTGCTGCTGTTGAGTTCGTCACTAAGCATATAGGGCATGCTCAGGGCTGTCACGCTCACAGCACTAGGCATTTCGTAATATTACTATGATATTTGGGAAACAATTATATATAATTATCGATCTTGTTAATCATTTTTTAAGAAAATAAAAATCCAATTAATAGAATCGACTCGGGAACAGAGTCGCTGCTATATATAATTTAGTGTTAATTCAACCGCGGAACAGTGCGAACGTGTTGTGGTGTTGTATCCTCGTGCAGAACAATGGTCCAGCTGGTATTCTTCTTAGCTGTATTCGCCGTCTGCGCATGTCTGATCGATGGGCGTAAGCATTTGCGTAAACATTTTCATTTTTTGCTACATACACATTTTTTGTTAATTCCATCCCAAAGAAACTGTTTTTAGCCGACTTAAAAAAAGAAGAGGTTTTCTCAGAACTTTCGACTGGGTGAAGCGATTTTGATGATTTATTTTTTATTTGAATGCTACTGCTTACCAAGTGGTTCCGTTTCGGTCCAATTCTGACAATGGCATCCATAAGAGAACCATATAAGTCGACCATCGATGATATGATTTGATGTCAGTTTTTGTGCTTACACATAATATCGGATTTATACAGGAAATCACTTGCTTAAATTTGTGACCTTGTGTGTGTTTGTAGCATGAGAAAGCGCTCACCTGACGATAAAGGGACACTGTCCAAGAATTTGAACACCAGAGGAATTACAGGTGTATAACTGGATTTTTAAAGAGGGGAAGACTTTGACCCCTCCACTCACGAAGCGAAATGCAGAAGTTCAAATACCGCGATATTGCATCGGTATTCTACGACATCATCACACTTTATTACGATCTGTCCATCCTATTTACATATATGTATAACAACGCAGTAACGGTGGCTATTTTTTTTTAATACTTTCTAAGCAAGACTACGATCCCACCTGATGTTAAGTGGAAATGCAGTCCTGGATGGTAAGACGCACTAGCTTGGTAAATTTCTATTCACTCTACTCTTGAAAATACCCACATTGTAATCGGAGGGAAAGACAGAAGTGGGCAAACTGACCAGACCTTTGGCTTCGTTCGGGTTTGAGGGATGTACGCAGCAAAAGGATGAAATCCTGCAGAGCGTCTTGTTTATTATTTTTGTGGCCATATACTTATCCTTAATTACCCCAGATGGATTAAATACATTTGATAGAAGGGATAATTTATAATATCAAGCATTGGCATAATAGAATGGATGACTCTGGCACGGATTTTTTTTATATTTTCCGAGAAAACGCTTGACCATAATCCCGTCTAGCGCTAAGTTGAAATGCAGCCTGTATGATAAGGCTCAGATGTACTGAGGTGTTCGTAAAAACTGGCTGCAAATCAAATCTAGGTATATGAACTAAAACGTGAATTCTAGGTGACAAAAATTGTAATCGTCTTGTCTGACATAGTACTGCGGGCGGGTCTAATGATTAGAAGGTAGTTATTTAATGACAGAATTAATTATGTTAACGCTAACATCGCAACAATTTAATGATTCCAATATTTAAATTACTATACGTTATCATTGGCGTGTAACATAAAAGTTATTAGATATGTTTAATAACTGTTAAGACACAGAGACTCTCTTTGCCTCTTCGAACCTCCTTCGTGGAGCAGCTGGCGGGGAGTTCCCTAACTCCCCATTGCACGACTCCACCCGACTGGGAGGTAGTCTCGTGAGCTCTACCCTCCCACAGGCGCAGGAGGCGCGGTTTTAAACTGGGCCTGTCATCGGGGCGAGATGGTGAATGCTAACGCGACCCCATCTCGCCCCATCACGGTGAAGGACTGCTCACCATGGGAGGTTTTAGTCGGTAAGGTACCAGTAAGGTCGAGCCCGACATAACTTGCCCGCTTCCCCGGCGGCACGTAAAAGCATTTCCTACAATGTAAAAAAAAAGACAGACTCGCTCACAGCACTAGGCATTTCGTAATATCTATAATATTTGGGAAACAATTATATAATTATCGATCTTGTTAATCATTTTTGGGAAAATATAAAACCAATTAATGGAATCGACTCGGAAGCACAATCGCTGCTGTATATAATTTAGTGTTAATTCAACCGCAGAACAGTCCGGACGTGTTGTGGTGTTATATCCTCGTGCTGAACAATGACCCAGCTGGTATTCCTCTTAGCTGCATTCGCCGTCTACTTATGTCTGATCGATGGGCATAAGCATTTGCGTAAACATTTTAATTTTTTTCCTACATACACATTTTTTGTTAACTCCATCCCAAGGAACTGTTTTTAACGGACTTCAAAACAGACAGACAGACAGACGAGACAGACTCTCTCTAGACCGTTTATCTCAATATAGTGATCGCGAAAGTTTGAGAGAGGGAAACTTACATTTTATTCTGGAGCTCATCTGAACGGTTTCCATGTTTGGAAGTTAAGAGGGCGGAGGTTCAAATCCATTATTCGACGATCGACGTGTATAATTTCCTAGCACAAGCTTAGACTAATTTGTAACGGTTAACAAGAATGTTAGTAATATTTTCAAAAATATGAAATAACATTATCTAATACTTTTAAACGAATTATTGTAAATATGTATATCTCGGAAACAGCTTCAAAGAGATTTATGAAATTTAGGATGATCGAAATCGATCTAACTAGGATTCGTTTATTGAAAACACGCTTCGCCGGGCTAGACTTTGTGTTATTTAAAAAATAAACCATCGTCATTAAGTAATTAATTTACCTCTCACAATATATTAAGTTATTCATTTCTCTTCGTATTCATTCTCTTCTCGAGCGGGTGAAGATCATTACCTACACCCATGTACATATCAGTAAATACAATATCATTCTCATAGGTCGCTTAGCCTGAACATCTATTAGGTGGTAACTCGACACAAGGGTTCCCCCGGTGAGGGGTAACCTCGGCTTGGACGGTTACCATTATTACGCGTTAGCAGTCCGATCCGAGGGCGCCCGAGAGGGCCGAACCACGACTCGGTCGGTAGCTATTTTATTAGCTTTGCTATTCCCAATATATTATATATATTGTCGCAATATATATAATATATTGGGACAATCTAAGCTATACTAACTTATATGCCACTTCGGAAAGCGTTAGCGCTGGGAGAAGAAGTGGCCGAAGAAACTCCAGCAACGCTCCTAATCCTATCGAGGGGGTGTGGTTTTCCCATAAAATACTTGTATCGCGCAAGGATTATTCGCAACCTCCGACGGTCGCGGATGGACGCTTTGTAGATTTGTAAAGATCTAGCCTGTGCAACGGTGATCACGTCATCCGGATCGTCGAGAACGTGTCTCGGCCTCCGGACGGCGTGTCTGAATTTACAAGTGGGGACAGTCTTGTAAGTGGCGGCACTCACAAGAAGTTTATTTGAATGTTTGGTGGCAGTCTCGAAAAACCGTCGAGATGCCTGCTTAAAGAATTGGGTTGAGGATTGCTTCGATCGTCACCATACATTACAGGATTACTCGCCAGGTCAATCTGAAGATTTCCTGAAATTATTATAAAACCAAAAAAACATGATTCACTAGAAAGCTCGGTCATCCGGGGACTAATGTAAATAATAAATATAAAAGACTAAAATACAAATTTTTGAAAAGGAATATCAGCCTTATTTACAATATTTTTACAGGCTTCTCATGCAGAACACCACCATGCGGAACTTGTCACTGTGTGGACATTGACGAATGTCCACCTCTATTGTTTAACTTGAACAAACCCTTTAAGACGTACGAGGACTTCGAAGAAGTAAGACGATATCAGTGTGGCTTCAACGGAAACAATCCAAAGGTACACCACACTAATATTATAAACGCGAAAGTTTGTAAGAATGCATTGATGTATGTGAAATTTGTTTTTCACGTGATAACTTCTAAATTATTTTAATGAAACTTCCACGTAGGAGACCTTTTCTTCTTGAGTTGCCATCTCCAAGTCGCAGTCATTGAGGCTGTATATTTTAACTATTAACATAGCGACACGGAGCATGGCTTCTGACATATTATTGTGAACATCCCTCAAACCCGAAGCGATTTGCTTTGTCTTTCATTCTTCGTACAGCAAAGGACTGGAATAGTTTGCCCGCGTCTGTCTTTCCTTCCGATTACAATGTGGGTATTTTCAAGAGTAGAGTGAATAGGCATTTACTAAGCTAGTGCGCCTTACCATCCAGGACTGCATTTCCACTTAACATCAGGTGGGATCGTAGTCAAGCACTTGCTTAGAAATTATAAAAACCATGTCCTTGATAATGAGATTCTTTAGCCACTAAATACGTGTGAAGAACACGAACATGTTATAAATTACTCTGGATTATGAAGTGGAGTAGATCGTATTTGTTACTAGCTTCTCCTCACGGTGTTACCCGCTATTAAACTATGCATTTATATTTTTCGAAAATAAATGCCTAAGATACTCATTATTACATCAGCTATCTGTCAGTGAAAGTCCCGTCAAAATCGCCGTTCCAGAGATTAGCCGGAACAAACAGACATACTGATATGTACCGTATATATATACATTCATAAAGCAAAAAGTGGTAATTTTAATATTACAAACAGACACTATAATTTTATTTCATTGTATAGATTACACATTACGCGTAGGATATCTGCAATAATCAGTCGTATAGTATTTGAAATGATCTTTACAGGTATGCTGCCCCCAGGTCAAGCCAACCGTATCGCGGATTGAATGCGTCACACCTGAAGGCACGGCTGGTAAATGTATCAGCGTGTACTCTTGCTCCTATATAAATATGCTGCTACAGAGACCGATGACATATGCGGTTCGAACGTATATTAGGAATTCTAGGTATGGGTCCCTTACTCTTACTCTCGCCGTTGCAAAAAGAACAAAACTATTCATCACACTAAACATCTTCTCAGCAAAATCGCTGGCTAAATTGACTTTTTTCCTTATCTATAACAAATACATACATATATCTCTTATCTATAACAAATACATACATATATATATATATATGTAGTTTTATACTTTCTAAGCAAGTGCTTGACTACGATCCGGTCGATGTTAAGTGGAAATGCAGTTCTGGATGGTAAGGTAGTGCACCTTAGTAAATGCTTATTCATTCTACTCTTGAAAACACTCACATTGTAATCGGAGAGAAAGACAGACGCGGGTAAACTATTCCAGTCCTTTGCTGTACTAATAATGAAAGTCGAAGCAAAGCACTTCGTTCGGGTTTGTGGGATGTTCACAACATGTGTTATGTTTATTTCTAATTTCAATAGAGCTCTTTCCTTATTACAAATAATTATTGCTGTTATTTATTAATTGACTTTTCTTGGTTGCCTGGAAGAGATCGCTCATGGCGGTAAAGCCGCCTTTCACCACTTTTAGATTTAGCTTAGTTGTTACTTTAATTGATTGTAATTATTGTAAGGAGCAATAATGTATCTATTTACTAAGGAACCAAACAATATATAATATATTCTTTGCCATTAATAAAACACCGTGAGGAAATCGGCAAATATGTGTAAGTAGGAAACCAGTATATATAGTAAACCGAAGTGGTAGTAAGTTTGGGGCAATTCAGTCGATATATCGATATAGTGGAGTATATAACGTAGAGACACATGTAGATCTCATTGGATTAAAAAACTTAACTTTCGTCTAGAGATATGAATTTTTATCAAAAAGAACTTATACCTGTAAAGACAATAAACAAGCAGTCGCCATAATGATAAGCGCACGGCAATAGCTCCGCCAAGAACATCGGTGATGAAAAAAAGTATTATTTTTATGGGGACAAAGATTTACATCAAAATTCCCAAAGATTTAAAAGTAACAGAGACTTTAAAAAAAAAACTTTTGTTTAAAAAGAAAAGCTTATAGTTGTCTAGAAGAATTCTTCAATGACCATTTAAAAAAAAATATGCCAGAAGTGTTTTTTTCAATTACGATAAATACTATTAGTTTTTATTATTAGTGTAATTCTTTCTGTTGATATAATGATGATTATTTTGATAATTTCGTATGCCCGCAGGGTGGGAAATAGCTGGACAGATTAATTCTGAATTGTATTTTAAATCCCTATGGCCCACGAATTAATGATTTTGATTTGATTTACACAATTGAACACTTCAAAAGTAGTTTTTCGACAAACTCTACAGATGTAACGGCCCGCAAAGAGAGAGTGTGTGCTGTGCTGAACAAACCCTGCTGACTACCGAAATTGTTCCCACATCACCCCAGGTGTGCACGCCGTCTGCCTACCCGCCCCAGCCACATACCGGGTGCTGCGGTATGGACGGCGGCAACTCCAATAAAATATTTGGTAACTCCACTGAAAGTTTATTATACTACTTCCGCGACCCAACTCTTCATAATAGTTTGACAACGCATTTGGAGATTCTTCGGCCAAATCTTCTCCCAGCGCCAACTCTTCGTTTATTTATTCCATGTATATGTATATTATTATATTTATATATACTGACATATCTATGTATTTATCTATATCAATATATTTTTTAGCGGCACTGCCCTTAGTCTGCTCTTAACCACTAAAGGTTAGCTGGAAGAAAATACTAAATAGCATTAAGTTCGCCTTTGTACATATACTTTGGTGCAATAAAGGATTTATCCTCTCTATCTTCCCGATGTGGCAATCAAAGTTAGTTTAGTTTTTGAATATCCCTTAGAGTATCCGTGAAATAGCAACCGACCGAGTCGTGGGTCGGCTTGCGCGTAACATAGTAACCGTCCAAGCCGAGGTAACCCCTCATCGGGCTGACCTTTGTGTCGAGTTACAAGCGATAGAGGTTCAGGCTTAGCGACCTAAGAGCTATGCCTCTCAATCCGGTGAAGCAATCAAGGGCAGCTTTTCTGGCCAATCTGTGCAGTTCGTCCGAAACAGCTTGACAACGCTTCTGCAATCCCTTAAGTAGGTGTTTGGAGGCGACGGTACTTCAGATCAGGTAATTATGTAAGCAGTGACGACCATAAGTTCTCTCCGATTGCCTTTGATTGGCAGCATCAACATACAAATTGCGAGCCACCTCCTTTTTGAAGTCTTTGAAAATGTGGTAACCTATGTGTCATTTCTAGTGTAAGAAAAATAAATAAAATTTCAGGTGGCATCGAAGCCGCCATAGATGAGTATCCATGGCTGGTGATCATCGAGTACAAGCAAGGGTCTCAGATCAAACTGCTGTGTGGTGGGGTCCTCATCAGCGGCAGATATGTACTGACCGCTGCTCACTGCGTGGCCGGACCCGTACTCAGTAACGGAATACCGTATGTTATGTTTGACCCTGTTACTATCTTATATATGATCTATCCTTAAATATTTAAATGACAAGTATATTTACTAGGAAAAACAAAATCCTATTAAATCGAATTAAACGTTAAACGATATTACGGACGCCCTCTTTGGATTTCCGAATTATCGTACGAATTTTAGGAAACAAAATTAATCAGACCCTAAACAAACTTTCATCAAACAACTCTTAAAGAAAATTCTTTCCAATAAAAAAAATAATCATCGAAATAGGTCGACGTGTTATTGAGTTATTCGTTAATTTTAGGTACTTAGGTCGCTCAACGAAATTTATAAAAGAATAGATATATTTCAATGCTCCACGAAGGAATTCACAAGGGTATCATATGATAAGTAATTTAGTATAAGTAGTGCCATCACTGTTGTATTAGGTCAAACCTGTAAAAATAAGTAGATGTCTTGAATAAATAAATTTATGGCGCACATACTTGACATAAAATTTAACACCTATATGACTAGAGGTTCAGGCTAAGCTAGCTTTGCCACCTCTCAATAGGGTGAAGCAGTAAAGGCCAGCCTCCCTGGCCAAGTGAGTAGTTCGTCATCAATAAAAAAATATATTTGAATTTCTCACGGATGGCATTGTCAAAATTGGCCCAGATTGAAATGGGACCACATGAAATCAGACGAAACAAAAAAGGAAACATCAAAATCGGTTCACCCAGTCGAAAGTTATGAGACAGTTATGTGGGCCTTGCCCAGCTTTTACAACTAGAAAACGTGGCATTACAGTATCCAAGTCCTCGGTATCAATTCCGTAGCCATGGAGCATCGTTAGAATTCAAATCTACCGAAGGTTTTGGGTATCGGATTTATAAACTTAGATATTTCATTTATTGGCACCACAATATACAAACACAATACAAATATCCTCACCACATAACATAAAATATAGCAAAAAAAAAGGAAATTAAAAAGATATAGGATATGATGCCAATATTGGACACGGTCCCGGCATGTACCGTCGCAAGGATGCGACAGCGCTGATTGGCTAAGCTAAAACATTTAGATTCTGACAATTTGTGTAGTTTTTTTTAATGACGAACTACACAGATTGGCCAGAAAAGCTGGTCTTGAATGCTTCACCGGATTGAGAGGTGGCATAGCTCTTAGGTCGCTTAGCCTGAACCTCTATTGCTAGTAACTCGACACAAGAGAGGGATAACCTCGGCTTGGATGGTTACTATGTTACGCGTAAGCATTCCGATCCGAGGACGCCCGGGAGGGCTGAACCAAGACTCGGTCGGTTGCTATTTCACGGATAATCTAAGGGACATTCAAAAGCTAAACTAACTACGAGTGCCACTTTGGGAAGCGTATTTGTGTACTTCAGTCCAATAAAAATTCAAAATAATCATTTCCCTTGCACCTTTTCCTTACAGAATTAATGTCCGCCTTGGTGAATATGACATCAGCAACAATGGCCCTGATTGCGTGGCAGCTGAGGGTGGTGGAACGGATTGCACCCCCGGTGCTCTAATAGTACCTATCGAGAAGATAATTTCTCATCCAGCATACAACCCCAGTAATCAACTCCGAAGGAATGACATCGCGTTAATCAGACTAAGTCGGATGGCTCCGTACACAGGTAAATTATAAAATTACTGTACGTATGTCACAACTAATCGTATTTAATTACAATAACATTAATAAGAACCATTAAGGCTACTAATTTGTATTGAATTGTATCTATTTACCTAATAGCTTAATAAAGGGTTGGTTAAGAAAGTTTGAATATCTCGGAAGATAAAGACTCTAGCTAACTGAAATAAAGTGGGCATGATAGACAATTCAAAAACATACAAACGTCCAGGTACTTAATTTAGTAATACAAATAATTTGATACGTTTAGATTAAGTTGCGTGTAATATTGCTTAAACTTACAGCCTTTATATACATATATATCTCGCACTGGTGGGCACAGGCCTTATCTGTACAGAGAGTATCACTGCGTAGTTCGCCACGCGGCCTTAGTGCGAATATTTCTGTACGTTCCTCACGATGCTTTCTTTCACTGCCGAGCGTATAGTAAATCAGGGCATAACATTTTTCCCACAAATTTTTTGGTGTCGCACCAAGGATCGAACTCGGGTTGCTAGCGTCCGGCACTGAGCTACCACGGCTCTTAATATTATTACTAAACAAAATCAAAACGTCGTAAGCTTAAAGTTCATTCCATCCATACATTATTTCTGATTAATTGCGATTTTAAACTTGTTTTTTCCTCCGGATTAATGAATTAGGAATCTTGAATTCCCTTGAGTATCTCCGGAATTCAAGATTCTATGCCAATAAAATGATAACTAATTGAGACCAATCCTTTCAAACAAAAACGAAGTGTCTGTTAACAACGTCTTGGTTACTTTGAGAGTATTCGAGTCCAAACAATTTTAATGTTGACTAATTAGAAGATTTATCTCCTCCACAGATTTTATTCGTCCTATTTGTCTACCGACTACAGATATGACGATAAACCCTGATCCTGATACGGAGCTCTACACAGCTGGATGGGGCGCCGTTGATATGCAAACCAGTAGCAATAACATAAAATTATTCGTCGATCTGCCCTTAGTGCCGTTAAATGTAAATATATTTTTACTGTAACATTTATAATGAATTAAGACATGAATTCATACAATTAATACACTCACCAATACATAAAAAAACTTAATGATCACGGACTAAGTGTTGAACTGCAAACTAGGTGTTTAACTAATTAAGAATCACCAAAACCGGTTCAACCAGACAGTTATGAGGTAACATAAAAAAAACATACAAACGAATTCATTTCCACCTCTTTTCATGACGTCGATTGAAAAAGCATTCTTTTAACAATTTCAAAATAAGCTATGCAGTGGTTTACGTCTAGTCAGTAGTAGACATTATCTAGACTAGATATAAACACAGACCCACTTAAAACCGATCTAGAAACAAATTTCTGTTCATACAAAGAATTGCTATTAACGATAATATCGACCATTGCGAATGCAATTATATCGACATGTGTATGTAAAATTTTTTTATAGTATTAGTATATATATTATATTTGTCCGTGCATATCTATATATTTTGTATAGTTATGATATTTATTAATCCGTGGAAAAGTAACCGACCGTGTCGTGGTTCAGCTCTCCGGGGCGCGCTCGGATCGGAACAGTACCAGTCCTAGTCAAGGTTCCCCTAATCGGCGAGATCCTTGCGACGAGTTACTACCAATAGAGGTTCAGGCTAAGCGACATAAGAACTATGCCACTTCTCAATCAGGCCAATCTGTGTAGGTCGTCAAAAAAAAATAGTTGTTAATTCATTTTTTTTACAGACATGCGATGCAGTGTATAGTTCCCGATTCAATGTGCCCTTATGGAAGGGCCAGCTGTGCGCAGGAGGTGAACAAGGAAAGGACTCTTGTAAGGGTGATTCTGGCGGCCCTTTGATGTACCAGAACGGACGGACCTACGAGGTGATTGGCGTAGTCAGCTTCGGGCCTACGCCTTGCGCCCAGCAGAACATACCCGGCGTCTACACCAAGGTCTACGAGTACTTGCCGTGGATACGAAGCCAGATTAAGCCGTAATACTACACGAATGTAATTTTATAAATGATTTTTCTTTCATTTTAAATTCACAGTTACCGTGGTCAATGTATGTAACATATATATCTACGTGTAAATGTAAAAACTACTCTGAATAAATTTGCTCAAAAAACCGCTGCTAAAAGTTCGATCTCTTTTATTTTTTAAATAAGAAAATTTTGGCACCTAAAATGTCTTTCTACTTCTTGCTCTATGTGGAAGGAAAGTGGGCAAACGAGCATACGGCTCACCTATTCTTAAGTGATCACCGTCGCCCATGAATATTCACAGCACCAGAGGAGCTGCAGGTGCGTTGCCGGCCTTTGAAATAAAAGTAGGCAGGTTTCTTGCTGTTTTCTTAACAAATAGTACAGGTTCGGAAACACTGCTGGTGATACTTGATTCTACAGGTTGATTGTGCGTGGCAGAAAGTTACGCAATAAACGTACATCATGGAACGCCAACCATCAAAATAGTGTGGATGGAATTTGAAATTCTACCGAGATAATGTCATAATTAATAATGTAAGGTTAAAAATACAGAAGTAAAGTACCCTGGTACATTATTAATATTACCATATGTTGAATAGAACGTGGGCATATCAATATTTGCCGTCTCGCCCAAACGACATGACCGGTGAGGTGAGCCGTGGTAGCTCAGTATCCGGGCGGTCGCCTCAAGTTGCGTAGTACGCCAGCAATCCGAGTTCGACCCCGGTGCCGGCTTACCAATAAATTTGTTATTGCAATTCGGCGGTGAAGAAAAGCATCGTGAGGGACATGTTTGAAGTGATGTGAAGTGTGTCAATCCGCGTTAGGGCTGCGTGGCGGACTATGCCCTTATACTCTCTTTACAGAGAAGGCCTGGGCCTAGCAGTGGGACTAATATTAAGGCTATAACTAAGTAAAGTACGGTTAAAAATATAAAATGTAGGCTACGCCTCGACAGGGGTGAACAACTACTTAGCCTAACTCTTATCATGCACACTATTATTATTATTATGCAAACAAACCGCTGGTCTTTCCAAGTGGGTTAAACCGATTTAATGGACCTTACTTATCAATTTGATGCCTTGATTGTATTTACAATTAAATACAATCAAATTGTATAATAGGATATTAATCGATAACTAAATGACATTCTAACTATTGCTCTAAATTATGACCGTGCTTTATTTGGTAAATATTATTGAATACCAAGAGACATGAGATGACGTTTATCCCTAGCTCATTGTCAGTAAGCAAAGTGCAATAAGCCGGGACCTTTTAAATTGATGGAACCTCAGCTAGACTGTACCTAGTATTCTAACTCGATTGTGATAACTTCAAATGAATTCTTCTTCTAAATCTTTCTCTTCAACGTCGTGTCAACTCTATCAGAGTAGACAGCAAATAACTCTATCGCTGAGCGAAACGTGGTAGGGATAGCTGCGCATGTACAGTCGCACACGCAATTAATCATTTCTACAAATTACGATTAAAGTGTTTTTGCTTGTACTTGAAATTTTCACTATTTAAAATCACAAATAAATTAATAAAATAAAAATATATCTTGTATTGTATTTTTAATAAAATAGGAACAAATTATAACAGTCAATAAAAAAAACCCAAAAGTCAATTATATAAAATTTAGAAAGCTACTGTACACCGCGAGCGGGGTGTGGTGACGGTGCGCGGGGCAGATTACGGCAGGACAGCCAATAAGTGCTTAAGCATGTATCGCAATAGATTTGATTATTGGCAGGCTTGTGAACGTCTTAAGGGTCCCACACATTAACAGTTCTCCTGCAATTTCTGGTCGTCTCAGGCGGCCTGCCGTCCAAGATCTATATTGCCCACTCACTTGAGGGTCCCACACATTAACAGTCCGTCGGCCGATATTTCCGATTCTGTTTGCTTCTTCTAGTTTGTATGCGGATTGTAAATTATAATAAACTAATCAATCTCGGCACTGTTGGTCGATAAGAACTTGTAAAAAATACATCTTGTATTGTATTTTTAATAAAACTTAATAAAATAGGAACAAATTATAACAGTCAATAAAAAAACCCAAAATTCAATTACATACAATTTAGAAAGCTACTGTACACCGCGAGCGGGGTGTGGTAACGGTGCGCGGGGCAGATTACAGCAGGACAGCTGATAAGCGCTTACGCATGTATCGCAGATTTGATTATTGGCAGGCCTGTGAACGTCTTTTAAGGGTGCCACACATTAACAATTCTCCTGCAATTTCTGGTCGTCTCAGGCGGCCTGCCGTCCAAGATCTATATTGACCACTCACTTGAGGGTCCCACACATTAACAGTCCGCCGGCCGATATTTCCGATTCTGTTTGCTTCTTCTAGTTTGTATGCGGATTGTAAATTATAATAAACTAATCAATCTCGGCACTGTTGGTCGATAAGAACTTGTAAAAAAAAATATATCTTCTTCTTTTGGTGCCATCTTCTATCGAAGGTTGGCGACCATCATGGCGATTTGGACCCTCGACACAGCAGCACGAAATTAAGAACGTGTGCTCTTATTGTACCATTGGCATAGATTTTTAAGCCAGATTTTTCAGCCCTGTAGTTTTGGCCTCTCAATAATAAGACTACGGTATCCCCTGCCTCTCGTAGAAGGCGACTAAGAGGGGCCTCGGGTTCACTGGGCGACAAGGGTGGGGGCCTTTGTCGTCCGCTAAAGTGGACCCGGGAAGAAGGCGACATCGGCTGGCCCGTGTAGCCTTGCACTGCGAGGGCACAGGGGGGGAGGGAGTAACCTCCCCCCCAGGGACGTGCTCTCCTTGAGCACAGTGGGCTCCGGTGCTTTCCACTGGAGATCCCGGAGCCCACATAACCGCCGCCTTTCCCCCAGAAGGCGGGGTATCTTTTTGAAGATTTCCTCCCCGTTAATAAAAAAAAAAAGATTTTTAAGCCAAGATGTTCTTCTCCTTCCCGAATTTCTTTTCCCTTGTATCTTTCCTTGGATTATAAGGTGTAACGGATCGTATTTGGGATTGCGCATTATATGCCCTAGGTATTCCTTATAATTTAGTTGAACATCACATTAACTTGTAATTGTAAACAATGATTTAACTTTATTAATTTGTTTTCTAATTAACTTTGTATAAAGATTGTGAGGACGCGCCGTTGGATGGAGTTTATTACTTATTGGACTATTTCATTACACAAGACAGCAGTATAACGATCTAACGCACATATAGACATTTAATGTTTATTAATTAAAAAGTCATTGACTAAACGCCAGCGCAGCTGGGTGGCTGTCCGGCAAGGGCGTATAGACAAACAGATATGAAGTTTTCACTGATACAAGTGGTTACAATAGGAATTGTTGTACGGTATGTGCAATCATCATTAGCGGGTGAGTTAAAAAGATTTTATGTATATCAGCAAACTAGAACCATACTTTATGACCGATTTCAAGTATAAAGGAGGAAGTTTCCTTGGCCACCTTTCAAAAACTTTTTTTTTTATTTATTACAAATAAAATTTTACAGTAAACATATAACTTAACGCTATATAAAACGCAATGGTTTGTCACTAGCGCCAAAGTGTCCGTCTTGCGTTCCTAAATAACTTTTTAATATACGCTTAATGTTTTTGTGAGTTGTACAATTCCTAATATCTGAGGGTAGTTCATTAATTAATCTAGGCACGATGTATCTTGCCGTGCGCTCGCCGTGCACATTTTCTGTAACGGCCTCTCGGCGAATTAGCATTTGTCCTTAGATCCACGAGACTACGAACACGAATATGGGAGAAGAAAGAACGACGGAAAGATGCTGGAAAACAAAAACGTAGTAACCCACAAAAATGAAATTGTTCACCAGACACGAGAAACGTTTCAACTTTTTAAAAAAAAATTATAACTTTCATGTTTGTAGAGCTAAAGCTGTCGTTTTTTAATATTGTGTCATATTTATTATGTTTTGCTGAATACGTATTGCACCACGGCTTATTAACTTAGAGTTTTCCTAAAAGAAAATCGTTTTACAGTACAAAAAATAAACGAGTACTTGAAAATCCTATTTTCGCTATTTTTCATCTAATTGTTACAAGTCATATATCGCATAGTCACATTAGATGTGTCTTTTTTTCTGATTCCAACGACGTAAAAAGTGAAAATGGCCATATGTGTCACTTACCACGTTTTTGTTTTCCAGCGTCGATATAGGCCCTAAAAATTTTATAAAACTACTCTTAAAATACATCCTTTGCAATAAAAAATTAATCAACCAAATCGGTTGGCGTTATTGAGTTATTCGTCCATTTCTAGCGGACATAGTTAATGCAAATTTATCACTTTTATGGCTTTGGATGCCATTGAATTGTATGGACATTGAATGGACCACATAGGAAGCAACAGCTTTCAAACAAAAAAAGAATCATCAAAATCGATCGTAAGTTATAACAAAACATAAAAAAATACAGTCGAATTGAGAACAACCTCCTTTTTTGAAGTCAGTTGAATTAGAGACATTTTAATTACTCGTTATTTTTAACCGACTATAAAAAAGGAGTAGGTTCTCAATTTGACTATTTTTTATTGTTGTGTCAGAACTTTCGACTGAGTGAACCGATTTTGTTATCTTTTTAATTGTAAGCTTGAACTTCCTATATGGTGTCATTGTAACTTGGTCCAGTTCTCAATATGACATCCCTGAGAAAGTCTTAAAAGAGAACGTCCTCCTCCCCGGTAGTGCTCTCCTTGAGCACAGCGCAGAGGAGCTCTGGTGCGTTCCTCTGGAGATCCCGGAACCCTCACCATGCACCTAGGAAGGGCCACCGGGGAGGTTTTAGTGGTTAGAAACCCCACATTACCGCCGCCTTCCCCCCAGAAGGCGGGGTATCTTTTTCAAAAATTCCCCCTCCCCGTTAACAAAAAAAAAAGGTTCTCCTGTCAGACTTACGTCTAATTAATATGGTTGAATAAATAAAACTAGTTACTTGAATATAGATAAAATCAGAATGGTGTTTGTATTTTATGTGTGTGGGCATTTAAGAATTAGGATATTATATCTAGAAAGTTATAATCTCTAACCAAGATGTCAGTTCCAATTTGCAATTGTATTTATTAAGTCAGTTTTTGTGTTTGCACGTAAATATAGTTGTATCTTGTTCACTACGACGTGCTAACTTGCGTGTCAATTAACCAGTTTCATAATAACTTTACAGTAAGATGCGCGACACCGGATGGACTAATCGGTAAATGCGTACCCTTAAAATCATGTAAGCCGCTTGTGGAGTTATACAATTCCTAATATCTGAGGGTAGTTCATTAATTAATCTAGGCACGATGTATCTTGCCATGCGCTCGCCGTACACATTTTCTGTAACAGCCTCTCGGCGAATTAGCATTTGTCCTTAGATCCACGCGACTACGAACACGAATAAGACGCTGGAAAACAAAAACGTAGTAACCCACAAAAATGAAATTGATCACCAGACACGAGAAACATTTCAACTTTTAAAAAAAAAATTACAACTTTCATGTTTGTAGAGCTAAAGCTGTCGTTTTTTAATATTGTGTCATATTTATTATATTTTGCTGAATAAGTATTTAACCACGGCTTATTAACTTAAGAGTTTTCTTAAAAGAAAATCGTTTTACGTTACAAAAAATAAACGAGTACTTGAAAATCCTATTTTCGCTATTTTTCATCTAATTGTTAATAGTCATATATCATTCGACGCGTCTTTTTTTTCTGATTCCAACGACGTAAAAAAGTGAAAATGGCCATATGTGTCACCTATCACGTTTTTGCTTTCCAGCGTCGATATAGGCCCTAAAAATACAAAACTACTCTTAAAATACATCCTTTTGCAATAAAAAATTAATCAACCAAATCGGTTGGCGTTATTGAGTTATTCGTCCATTTCTAGCGGACATAGTTAATGCAAATTTATCACTTTTATGGCTTTGGATGCCGTTGAATTGTATGGACATTGAATGGACCACATAGGAAGCAACAGCTTTCAAACAAAAAGAATCATCAAAATCGATCGTAAGTTATAACAAAACATAAAAAATACAGTCGAATTGAGAACAACCTCCTTTTTGAAGTCAGTTGAATTAGAGACATTTTAATTACTCGTTATTTTTTAACTGTGTATGGTCAGGAAATATATGAACAAAAATATGAGAATATGATCCCCGGTGCCGGCACCAATAAATTTGTTGTTGCAATTTTATGTGCTGATTTACCACGCGCTCGGCGGTGAAGGAAAACATCGTGAGGAAACCTACATGCCTTAGAAAATTTTTCTACGACATGTGAAGTCTGCCAATCCGCATTAGGGCCGCGTGGCGGACTATGCCCTAATACTCTCTTTACAGAGAAGGCCTGTGCCCAGCAGTGGGACATGTATAAAGGCTGTAACTAACTAACTATACATATAATGATTCACGTACACTAAATATACCTACAAAAATAACTTATCATTGGATGTACTAATACATTAAATAAGACGAGTAAGTAAGACTTGGAAGTCATTTCGTAAGTCTTATTTTACATTCTCGTTGGGAAAGTGAGAAAATATATAGATATTTGTTTACCTTATTGTACATAGATGGACTTAAATGGTAGTGATTTATTATTACTATTTGAAACAGCTAGACCAGATATAAGTCGGTCGCAAATAGAAACAATTAATCATTAGTCTATGGTAGCGCCACTGTTTGTATTATGATCAGATAAAATCACATTTAATGTATTACAGGTCTGCTGTCCAGATCCTTCGCAACAGCTGATCGGGGTCCAACCGGCTAAGTGCTCTTCCCCGAGTGGTCAAACGGGAACATGCAGGAATATTCAGACATGCCCCCGTCTACGAGACATGCTCTACCAACGAGCTTACGACAACAGCATGGCGGAAATTTTAATATCAAGGTCCTTTAGATATTCTTATACTAAAAAATAAGAACCGTGGTAGCTCAGTTTCCCGGCGGTATCATCATGTTGCACAGTACACTAGCAACCTGAGTTCGATCCCCGGTGCCGGCACCAATAAATTTGTTGTTGCAATTTTAAGTGCTTTTAGTTAAGACTGCGGTAAAGGAATATATCGTGAGGAAACCTACAAGTCTCAGAAAATTTACTAAGTCATGTTAAGTCCGCCAATCCGCACTATGGTGGGGCGGACTATGCCTTATCTCTTTATAGAGAAGGCCTTTGCCCAACAATGGGACATATGTTTAATATTGTAATCATGTAGTAAACATTAGAAAGGCCTCCTCTTCTTTCGTTTTCGAGGCAAATGTGAGGTTTCTACTCATGGTGAGCGAAGGGATCTCCCAAGGAACGCAACAGAACTGTGCCAAAGCGCGTTCCGGGGGAAGTTACTTACTCCCCAGCACCCTCACACTGCTAAAGCAGCACAGGATCGTACCGTACCCTTGTTCCCCATGAATCCGAGGCCCTTTAAGGGCAAACAGCGGTATCCCCTGTTGGGGTAGCCTTATTCTGTAAGCCATCCGTGTATTCAATCCGTGTTTGAGTCTAAAGAATAGGTGGAGCGCTATTTTTATTATTCTGCCTAGCGGTTTCCCTACCTACCAGGGTCCACTATTCTACTTAATCTTCTCCACTTTGCCCGGCTTTTCGCATCCTCTTTTGTGAAATTCTTCTCATGTTCGCTTTCACGACGCCTAGTACATGGCGGTATGGTCGGTTTAGTATCTTCGAAGCAGCCACGGATGTATTCATGACTTCAAAAAAGGAGAAGGTTCACAATTTTTCTGTGTTTTTTTTTTATTTTTTTCGTAACTTACGACTGGGACAACCGATTTTGATGATTTTGATTTGAAAGCTATCTATAAGAAAATGTTATAAGTATAAATTTGCATTAAGTACGTAGGCTGCACTAAAAGTATCGGGAATGGAATATTTCCACTATTCCTGTCATATTAAAATATTTTTAATTGCAAACCCCTTGGTTTTGAAAATCGAATACCATTTATTTATTTAAAAAAAGATTCTCGGTCTTGTCACAAGGTCTTGTCAAACTTTTTTAGTCGTTAAGATAATGGAATTGACTCAAGAAAATTCAAAAGCGATAATTTATTATGACTTTCGAAGTGGTTTAACACAAAAACAGTGTGTTGACCGGATGATTTCTGCATTTGGTGATGAAGCCCCATCCAAAACCACGATTTATCGCTGGTTTGCTGAATTTCAACATGGACGTGTCAAGCTTAGCGATGATCTCCGTCAAGGTCGGCCAAAAACTGCAGTAATACAGGAAAACGTTGATGCTGTGCGTAAGCTGATTGAGGAAGATCGACATGTGACATACCGCGAAATTCAGGCAACTTTAGACATTGACATGAGTCGAATACAAATAATCTTGCATGAACAACAGGTGTAAAAAAGTTGTTTTCCCGATGGATACCGCATTCGCTCTGTGAAGAGCAAAAAGCGGCTCGCGTTATTTGGTGCGTCAGAACTCTCGAAAGATTCCACACAGGATCCTTAAATGCTGTATACAACATCATATCAGGTGACGAATCCTGGATATACGCATATGAACCCGAAACAAAAAACCAGTCACGAGTTCGGGTGTTCGAAAATGAGTTAAAGCCAACAAAAATTGTTCGTTCACGGAGTGTTGTAAAAAAATGGTGGCCACGTTTGTCTCCAAAACCGGCCATATTGCGACTATTCCTCTAGAGGGACAAACAACGGTTAATGCAGAATGGTATGCTAGCATTTGTTTGCCACAGGTCGTTTCTGAACTCCGTAAAGAGAACTGCAACCGCCGCATCATCCTTCATCACGACAATGCGAGTTCTCACACCGCGCACAGAACAAAAGAGTTTTTAGAGCAAGAAAACATAGAATTATTAGACCATCCCCTGTAATAAAGAATAAATTGCGTGGTCAGAGATTTTCATCACCTGAAGAAGCTGTGGACGCCTACAAAACGGCCATTTTGGAGACCGAAACTTCCGAATGAATAGTCGCTTCAATGATTGGTTCCATCGTATAAAAATGTATCAAATTTCGCGGAAATTACTTCAAAAAGCAATAAATACATTTTTAAATAGTAATATATAATGTCACTTCCTTGATTTCCGAAATTTTCAGTGCCGCCCCCGTATGCCCGCGACAAATAAACGAATATCACGCGAACCGATTTCGATAATTATTTTTTTTTATTAGAACCTAACCAAGGTACTTCAATAGTACCTTGGTTAGGTTCTAATTAATTATATTTCGTAATATTCCTCAGATATAATATTTATATAAATATATAATAATTATTTCATTGTAGAATAAGAAGTTGAATATTCAATCAATGTTTAATATTTCAAATAAAGGTGCAACAGGCAGCCATTTAACGTATGCTGTGGTCCTGCTCAGCCAGTTGGTATGCAAGCCCAAGAAAGACCTAGTGTACCTACACGTTATACCGAAGAATTCTATCCAAATAGCAAGTGCACTCTGTCAGCTACTCCACCTAAACCAGAAAGTAACTGTTGTGGAACCCACAGCAGTAACCAAGATAGAATCATAGGTAAATGTCACTAATAATAGTTAAGTAACAGTATATGTATTGGACACAGCCCTTTCCTGTAATGGGAGTACAAGGGAATAGCTGCATGGCCAATACGGATTGAGGGACTTCACGTATCTTAGAATAGTTATAAGACGTGCAGGTTTTCTCACGATATTTACTTTAATGGCCGAGCACGTTGTAAAACAAAACATAAATTTTAACACACAATGCATTGGTGCCGACACCGGTGTTCGAGCTGGGGTTGCTAGCGGGCCATGCGATAAACAAACTGCAGAAAGTTCGATCCCCGTACCTATTCATTTGTTCGTTGCAATTTTAAGTGCTGATTTACCAAGCGCTCGCGGGGAAGGAAAACTTCGTGAAGAAACCTACATGTGTTAGAAAAATTCTAAGACAAGTGTGCCAATCCACACTAGAGCTGCGTGACGGACTATGCCCTTTTATTTAAAAACAACAAATGAATACATATTAAAACTTAATATAAAATAATATAGCCGGTAGTAAAAATAAAGGGTCGGTTAAGAAAGTTTGAATATCTCGGAAGATAAAGACGCTAGCTAACTAAAATAAATTGTGCATCATAGACAATTAAATATCCTTAAAATAAAATGATTATTAATATATTACGTTAAAATTTAGTACTTAGTGTTGCCTCAATGTGACACCAAAATAAAATTTAATGAAAAATACTGTATAATCCTAGTTCACCTAAGATATCCTTTTTCGTTTAAGTTTACGTTTTTTAATGAAATATAAATAAATTAATAAAAATATTTTGTTTTATTTTAAGGATATTTAATTGTCTATCATGCACAATTTATTTCAGTTATCGAGCGTCTTTATCTTCTGAGATATTCAAACTTTGTTAACCGACCCTTTATTTTTGCTCACGAGTAAATCGACATAGTAATAATGTTCACAATATACGAGTATCTTTACTAATATACACTATTATGTATAAAGGAATTAATGTCAATTGTCAATTTTATATGTATCACAATGCACATCACATATTTGAAGGTACCAAAGACTTTTCAACCCACTTCAAAATGGAATTCTCAATTCATGTATTTTTTTGTTTTTCTTTTTGTTTGTTATGATTCTTTTATGTTTGAAAGTTGGTGCTTCGCATGTGGTGACAAATTTCGTCCAATTTAGACAGTGGCATTCATGAGGAAACAATATGAGTCTCAAATATGCATTAAGTATGTGTGTCGCTCAAGTTGCATAGTACGCTAGCAACCCGACTTCGATCCCCGGTGCCGGCACCAATAAATTTGTTGTTGCAAAATTTATTTTATAATTCACCACGCGCTGGGTGGTGAAAGAAAACATCGTGAGGAAACCTAACATACCTTAGAACATTTTTCTAAGACATGTGAAGTCTGCTAATGCACTTGGGCTGCATGGCGGACTATGCCCTTATACTCTCTTTACAGAGAAGGCCTGGGCCTACCAGTGGGACATATATTATATATATAAAGGCTGTATCTTTTATTAGCGCGACAAATGGTCGAATTATACCACGCCAACCGAATTAAATGATTCATTTTTTATTGGAAAGGAGTTACTTTAAGAGTAGTTTGATGAGAGTTTTTATAATTGTATTTCGTAATATTCTTACGATGGTTCGGTAATATAAAGAGGATGTCTGCGCATAACAGCTTTTAACGTATGATTCAATTGGAATGGTTTTTGTTTTTGCTCGTAAATATACGTAATTTTATTAAAACTAATCTAATTTTCAGGCGGCGTAGAAACCGCGATAGATGAATACCCCTGGCTAGTGTTAATAGAATACTTAAAAACAGATACCAACACGTTAGTAATAGGTTGCGGGGGATCCTTGATTAGTGGAAGATATGTTTTAACAGCCAGTCATTGTATTGTCGGTGACAACATCGCAGGTGCCATCCCGTAAGTTACTTCATATATTAACAGGACATATAATTTAGTCGATGGTCTATCTATTGTTTTTTATTTAACAACAAGCATTAAACAACATGTACAAAAACTCTTTTAATATGAAATAAGTTACACAAATTTTAAATGTTGACAAGGATTACCCAATGATTCTTACACTAATATTAAGTTCCTCTAACTCTCTTCCTGTGGCCATTAGGAAATCACAGACAGTAAATACTTTTAAAATCAAAGTTAAAAAGTTTTACTTAGACAAGTCCACCTAACATCATTTATACTGTTACCATATATATGTAAATATATTATATGTAATACTTTTTGTAAATTTTATTGCTGTTGATCTTCCTGTAAATAAATAAATAAATATACATTCTAATACTAATGTCAATTCTAAATATCACAGTAATGTCAAAAATTAAATTATTTGTATACGTCGGAGTACTCTACAGAGTACAATGCATGATCCAACAAAAAGTTTATCAGTCGACTACCTAATGTTATATCCGAAGTTTCGGTTTTCAAAGCTTTTTTTTTATGACGAACTACACAGATTGGCCAGAGAGGCTGGCCTTGACTGCTTCACCGGATTGAGAGGTGGCACAGCTCTTAGGTCGCTTAGCCTGAACCTCTGTTTCAAATCAGTCTTTCATATGGCGACGGACCGCGGACGCGCGGGTTTTTTTCTAGTAGGGCAGTACGGCGTGCAACTGTCTTTAAACACCCGGTTCGGCGTAACGTTTTATTTGGAACACTAACTCTTTGATATTTCGTGATGTTTTTAAGCACAACCATTATCACTTACAATATTATTGTTACCACAATATAATTTTTTTTTAATATTTAAAATGTAAACTGAACTTCATTGTGTACAGTGTTGACTATCTTTTTCCTGTCCATTTATTTCTTTATTTTTATTAATTTGCATGCAATTCAAAAAACTCTATTCCAATGATGCCAAAGAAGCATCTATTTTTTGTTAACGTTCCGTACCATTTGCCAGTGTAAACATTCACCTCGGTGACTACGACATTACGAACCCCGGCCCTGACTGCGTCTTCGCCCCTGGCGGTGGCGAGGACTGCACGACCGGGGAACTCGTTATACCTATTGAAGAAATCATAGCGCACGAGCAATACGATTCGAACGACTGGAATCGGTATAACGACATAGCTTTGATCAGACTCAGCAAAACTGCGCCATACACTGGTAATTATTTGAGAAAATATTACTAAACATTCTTGTTAACCATTCCAACTAAGCTATCTTGTGCTAGGAGATGGTTCCCGTCAATAGTCGAATGGTGGATTCGAACCAACGACTTTACGATTCGTAGACCGTACCCTCAACCATAAGATATGACATGAGAGTGATATGCTTTTGACCAACTTACACTGAGTTTTTCTGTTTCATCGGATTGAGAGGTGGCATGGGGTAAGACGAAGCAAAGCGCTTCGTTCGGGGTTGGATAAAATCCAGCATTGTCTTGAAGTCCGATGACGAAACTAATTTTAATTAAGTCCATTTTCACTATGTTTGCATTGAATATGCTGTAAAGAAGTATGTTAGTTTTTATTTTTTTTTGTGACGACACAGATTAGCCAGAGAATTTTTATTGAGTTTTCTCCGGAATGAACATGTTTTCGCCCTTTCTAGGAAATTCTATTTGCTCCCTCGCTCTTATGCTAATATGTCTTTAACTCTTTCCTTAATGTATTTCTTGTGATTTATTTACAAACTGTTTTAGACATATATTATATATATATATGTATATGTATAACCAAGCTTTTACTGCTTCATTGGATTGAGAGGTGGCATAGCTCTTAGGTCATTTAGCCTGAAACTCTATCGCGTGTAACTTGACACAAGGGTCCCCGGTGAAGGGTAACCTCGGTTTAGACGGGCTCCGATCTGAGGCCCCTGAGAGGACCAAACCACGATTGGCTCGGTTGCTATTTATGCAGCCTAAGCGACCAAACAGCTATGCCACCTCTCAACCCGATGAAACAGTCAATGCCAGCGTCTCTGACTATTCAATGTAGTTCGTCACAGAAAATAAAAATCTTTAAATATTATTACAGATTTCATAAGGCCCATCTGCTTGCCTACATTCGATTTGACAGAGAATTCTTCGGAAGGCGAAACACTATATGCAGCGGGTTGGGGTATGACCGAAAATGAAGCTTCGTTAACGTCCATCAAACGGGACGTAGAAATGCCGTATCGTCCTTTAGATGTAAGGATTTGTTTTTTTTTAATTCGAGGTGTATAAAAGTTGAAATTGAAACAGATGACGGATGGAGGCGATAAGTTCTCGATTGACAATCACGAACCGACAAGCGTTGGACATCCACGGAAGTAAAGATAGTTAATTGGAAATATATAGAAACCTTTTTTTTTGTTCACGGGGAGGAAATCTTTAACAAGATACCCCGCCTTCTGGGGGAAGGCGGCGGTTATGTGGGGTTTTTAGACAATAAAACCTCCCCGGTGGCCCTTCCTCGATACGACGAAGGACGAAGGCGACACGGGCCTGCCGATATCGTCGGACGACAAAGACCCCCGCCCTTGTCGCTCAGTGTACCCAAGCCGTAGTCTTATTCTTGAGAGCCCAGAACTACAGGGCTAAATAATATATAGAAACATAATAATTTGTTATTTTTCCTTATTTGATCGTTTGTTTCAAAAGTTGTCGTGGTGCCAACAATATCAATCCCTTATATCATTTCTTCCTTTTTAAAGGTATGTCAGAATTTCTACAATAGAGCGAACGTGAGGTTATCGCGCGGTCAGATGTGCGCCGGTGGGATTCGCGGTCGAGACTCCTGCGAAGGGGACTCCGGAGGGCCTTTGATGTTAAACAATAAGGGCCGATATGAAGTGACCGGTGTGGTCAATTTCGGTCTTAAGCCTTGCGGGGAAGGTAAACCAGGAGTATATACTAACGTTCACGCGTACCTGCCATGGATATGGGCTAATATAAAACCATAGGCACAGATATATACACACAGTGTCGACGTCCACTTACGCCCGAGCAAGAATATTCCCACTTAAGACCCCTAAACCACTTAGATTCTCCCCCACTTTATTTATTCCTATAGTTACCAATAATTACACACAAAAGCTAACAAGCCAAACATTGGCATTCTGGGCGTCGATATTTCGAGTGTTGTCCAGTTTGGCGGTCATTTGAAGAGCAAGGCTAAAATGGCCTCCAAAAACTCGGAGTACTCAACAGGGCCAAACAGTACTTCAATCCGGCTCACCGCCTTAAACTGTATAAGGCACAGGTGCGGCCTCATATGGAATACTGTTCGCATCTCTGGGCCGGGGCTCCCCGATACCAACTTCTTCCGTTTGACCGTGTACAACGTAGAGCTGCTCGAATAGTCGACGATCAGGGTCTTTCCGATCGACTCGACCCTCTAAGTCTGCGAAGAGATGTCGGTTCTCTTTGCATCCTGTATCGCATTTACCATGGGAAGTGTTCTGAGGAATTGTTCGGAATCATCTCAGCTACCGATTTCCATTACCGCACATCTCGGCAGAATTCCAAATTCCACCGCCACCATCTTGATGGTTGGCGTTCAACGACTGTACGTTTTTCGCGTAACTTTCTCCCACGCACTATCAACTTGTGGAATCAACTGTCGCCAGCGGTGTTTCCGAACGTTTACGATTTAGGGACCTTCAAGAAACGAGCCTGCCTATTCCTATCTCAAAGGACGGCACGCACCTACAGCTCCTCTGGTGCTGTGGATGTTCATGAGCGACGGTGATCACTTAAGATCAGGTGAGCTGTATGCTCGTTTGCCACTTTTCATATAAAAAAACATATTTGTAGCGAGCGTTTACAATTACAATACAATTTATAGGTCAATGGATATAGATATATCTGACATCTGATAGAGCGAGACAGGTACGGCGCGTATTATGGCAGCCGTTCTTTAAAGAAGTCCTGTTAGTATATACTTATTATAATCTGTTTTAGACTAAAATGTTTATATTATTCAATTTGTATAGACCACTCTAAAAAAAAAAACATATTTGTAGCGAGCGTTTACAATTACAATACAATTTCTAGGTCAATGGATATAGATATATCTGACATCTGATAGAGTGAGACAGGTGCGGCGCGTATTATGGCTGCCATTCTTTAAAGATGTCCTGTTAGTATACACTTATTATAATCTGTAAAATGTTTATATTATTCAATTTGTATAGACCACTCTAAAAAAGTTATGTTCTTAAATATGTCCATTCTGTCTGCTCACCAATTTAGCATTAGTTGTGAAGACATTTAAATGGTTTTATTTTTTTATTCATATACCTGGTCTGTAAGATCTCTCTGTTCGTCTTTAAGTTAATAAAGTAAAATATATAAATAGAATCAATGTGTACGTGGATTTATTTCTTTCCTGGACGTAAAAAGTACCTTCTATGTTTTTTTAAATTATATTTCAGTATTTATTGAAAGCATTCCACCCCCGCCGATCGCCCCCTGAGATTCGACATGCTTCAGTCCAGGGGGCGTTACGCCAGACATTCCTGAAGCCTATTTTTTTGTTCACGGGGAGGAAATCTTCAACAAGATACCCCGCCGTCTGGGGGGGAATGCAAGGTTATGTGGGTTACTCTCCCCCTGTGCCCTCGCAGTGCAAGGTGACACGGACCAGCCGATGTCGCCTTCCCGAGTCCACCTCGGTCGGCCGCCAAAGCCCCCACCCTTGTCGCCCAGTGAACCCGCGGCTTCTTTTAGTCGCCTTCTACGACAGGCAGGCGATACCGTAGTCTTATTCTACGAGCCCAGAACTACAGGGCTAGACATTCCTGAACCCATCCCAATGCACCAAGGATCGCCACGGGGCTTCTTAGTGAATATCTATCTATCTTTTATAGTATCTTTGGAAACGACTATCAACACAATCTTTATGGTGATCTCTAGGATAACTTGCTTTCACCGACTGTCCACTTGTGGAATAACGGCCACCATCGGTGTTTTACGATTTAGAGACCTTCAAGACGAGTCTACTCCTTTTTCAAAGGCCGGTAACGAATCTGGGACTCCTCCTGTGTTGTGGATGTTCACGGGCGACGGCAATCACTAAAGATCAGGTGAGTCGTAAGCTATACGACCTTCCTAAAGCAAGGGGCATCCTAAAAAAAAAAAAAAACAAGTCTATAAGCTGCTATACAAACATTGAAATTGTAAGTTTTCGCATGCACATATTTGCATGTGAAAATGTCAATGTCAAAATAAACAATTATGAGGAAACACAAATGCAATGCGTATTGACCAAATTTCCTTAAAACAAAATTCAAACTAAAGGGATAATCGAAGCGAACTGAATTACCTCAAGTTTTTCCTTGTTTTAATGCACTTATTAGTCAAATAAATTGTTTTTGTAAACATATAACTTCTTCTTTATTTGAAAGCTGGAGCCACCCTGTGGAACAAATTCAACAAATTTCAAAATAATATGAGAAAGAGCATTTCTGATATGAGAAAACGATATAAGTCTTAAATTTTCATTAAGTATGTGCGCGGCAAATGGACGGATAACTCAATATCACGTCAACCGATTGATTTTTGACCTCAAGGGTAGTTTGATGAGGGTCTGGTAATGTTTCGATTAATTCTATTTCTTAATATTCCTACGATAATTAAAGGGACATTCGATTCGGGAAGCGGTCGCACTGGGAGATGAAGTGGCCGAAGAAACTCCAGAAACGTTCCTAACATCTAATGATTCGCAACCTCTGACGGTCGTGAATTGACGACTTAAGAATGTTACTTGATGTAGACATTGGTAGGTTTATTAGGATAGTTGGCGGCAAATAACTCGAGCGCTAAGCGTGGAAGGCATAGCGGCACATGTGTACAGTCACGCACGTAATTATTATGAATGAAGTGTTTTTATTTGTACTTTTATAAATCAATTAATAAAATAAAAAAAATACAGCTGAATAAAATAAAAACAAACTATAACTGTCTTTTCTTTTTTCCCTTTATTTGGTCTTGGGTTGTCCGTACGTCTATTTTGGATCGTTGCATATCTTTGGCAACGGTTGTCCACCACGTGGCCTGCGGTCGTCCTCTACCTTTCTTGGTAACTGGGATAGCAAGGGCCATCTGCACAACGTGCTCCTAATCCCGTCTCATCACATGCCCGTACCACCGCAAACGACTTTCCACCATCTTGTCCACAATGGATGCAACTTTGAAGAAGCCCCTGATGAACTCATTTCGTACTTTATCGATCTGTATTCATCCTTTATGAAGGTGCACAAAAGTTTAACAAGCTTCCTAGAAATGTAAATGTAAAGGATTGCAAGTCGCTCCATTCATTCAAGAGTCTACTGAAATCACACATTCTAAAAAAATCAAATTAATAAAAAAGTACGGTACGTTATTGTTTTGTTTACATTTTGTGTGTCGCGTTCATTACAGTGCTTACGGACTACATTTAAAACTAAACATGTTAATTTGCATTTCTCTCAAGTTAATTGTAATCCTTAGAGAAATAAACAAATTCTAAACTTTGTTAACTATTCAATAAAAATAAAACTCAAAAGACAATTAACATAAAATTTAGAACGCGACTGTATTTTGTTAATTAGAGTTATTTGCCGCCAACTACACCCTTCAGTATGATCCATGACTCAGTACTCTTCATGGACTAAAATATTGTATTATAATCTTGTTTTTCTGGGTATAAAAGAGTCTTGCGCGCACAGTAGTGTTCAGTTGGTGATCTGTCTGTGATCGCTGGATATCAGTAGTTTTGTAGTAACGCATGGTGCAATACAAAATGGCAGACTTTCAAAAATATTCAGTTAACTTCGGCGCAGTCAGTTTGTGTGTTCTCTTGTTTGCGCTAGTCGCTAACGCAGGTTTGCATACGTTTTTTAAGTTGCTAGCAATATCTCTTTTACAAATATTACAACATCTTGTTAACTAGTGCTAGGCTTGTGCTAGGAGATAATTCACGTTAATAGTCAAATGGTGGATTCGAATCTGCGACATTAAATTTCGCAGAGCGTACCCTCAACCATTAGACCATTGACGCTTCTTAATTATAATCTATCATTTTCGAGCCTTGGTGCCTGTGTCGGGGTGGCCTCAATTTGCATAGAACGCTATCAATCTGGTGCGGACAACTATGAA
The DNA here is from genome assembly GCA_029286785.1 of Meandrusa payeni. NCBI lineage: Eukaryota > Metazoa > Arthropoda > Insecta > Lepidoptera > Papilionidae > Meandrusa > Meandrusa payeni. The sequence continues at coordinate 1,988,420 of JAGSMX010000016.1, read as the reverse complement.
TTTGTTTGTTGCAATTTTAAGTGACGATTTACCACGCACTCATACAACTACAAAGCTGTACTTGTTAAAAATTTTTAGTCATGTGTCTGTCAACCCGCACTGAGGCCGACGTAAGGCTAACGTGGCGGACTATACCCTTTTTGTCGCCATACTTCTTCTTAAAGTGTCTCTCCGACTGACGAAGTTTGGCAGTCAGTTGAACATATCTCTCTCTGTCTCTTCCGAGATTACAATGTAGATATTTTCAAGAGTAGTATCATCCAGGACTGCATTTCCACTTAACCTCAGGTGGCATCGTGGTCAAGCACTTGCTTAGAAAGTATAAAAAAAACCTCCAACAGATGGTGTGGTAAAATCAAAGGTCTGCCCCATCTCCGCCATTCCACCAGACCCCACGACTGAATGCTGTGGACTTCAGAGCACTAGTGACAGGATCGTTGGTAAGTGACTTGAGACATTATTAAACATTTTTTAACCGACTTCGAAGAAAAAGTATCTATACGTCTGTATTATTTTGTGTCTGTAATCATAAGGCTGTCAGTTACGAATCCAATTTTTTCCCCGTAATCCGAAGCGGGGCCAGGATGGGAACCTGGCCCCAGCATGCTTCGGCGTCGTCGGGACTTCTCTGAGTGCCGGAGGAGTCCCCTTTGAGGGTGAAGTCCGGTCTTGCCGAGACCGGCCGGTCGTTGGGGTGTCCTGTCGCTGACAGATCCGGGACACCCCGCTCATAACGGCTGATGGTATTCGCGGTAGGTTTAGTGGGTAGGGGCTGCCCAGGCCGAGTCCCACACATCCCTCCGGGCCCACCCAGGGTACCGGAGGATGGTCTATAAAAAGATTCCCCCGCGTGAAAAAAAAAAAAAAAAAAAAAAAAAAAAAAAAAAAAAAAAAAAAAAAAAAAAAAAAAAAAAAAAAAAAAAAAAAAAAAAAAAAAAAAAAAAAAAAAAAAAAAAAAAAAAAAAAAAAAGGGGTATTGTACGTAAGTTAAAATAAGGACAATATAGATTCCGTTGTGGTAATAAGAAAAGCTTTGTAGCCAACATTATTAATTTAAGAAAAATAATATATTTCAATAAGAATCATTGCTAATCATTGAATGATACGGAGAAGAGACGAAGAGTGTAACATAACAAGTATATTTACGATTAAAAACAAAAACCTACTTCTCTCTGCCGCGATCAGTCTTTCCACACGGGTACAATCTAGACACCTTTAAGTCCAATGTGAACAGACACCTTATATTACACAGAACAGGCGCACGTGCTCTATCCTAGGCTTCATCTTCGCCTTCCATCAAGCGAGATAGAAGCCAAACGTGAGCCTATTTAGTATAAAAAAATCAAATCAAACGTTAAACGTTATAACGCGCGGACGCCCTCTTTTTCATTCCGAGTTATCGTAGGAATATTACGAAATCAAACTTAATCAGAACATAATCGAACTACTTTTAAAGTACATCTTTTCACATAAAAAAAGAATCATCGAAATCCGTTGGCGTGATATATTCAACCATTTGTGGCGCACAAAATTTAACACTTATATGGTTTTCTCATGGATCCCATTGTCAGAGTTGGATTCAAATTTAAATGAGACCACACGATAAGAATCAGCGTTCAAATAGAAAAAAACTAAATCGATCCAGAAATGACGGAGCTATGAGATCAGAAGAAAAGTGGATATTAATTGAAAACCTCCTTCTATTATAATTATACCATTATCATCTGGCAACAGTCCACTGCTGGGCAAAGGCCTTTCCAAAAGTATGCTACTAGGCTCGATCCTCGGCCACTCTTATTAAATAGATATATGATATGTTTTGTCACAGGCGGGAACGCAACAGCTATAGACCAGTACCCATGGCTAGTGATCATAGAATACAAGAAGATGGACAAGATCAACCTGCTGTGCGGTGGTGTACTCATCAGCAACCAGTACGTGCTCACAGCTGGACACTGCGTAGCCGGGCGGGTGCTGGAAGCTGGTACGCCGTAAGTGTGATTAAATCATTTTATAATCAATATAGTATATGAGGATTGAACTGTAAACGGAAACTATTTACGTGTAAAAACAAGAACCGACTTCAAATAGAATAGGAATATTACGAAATACATCCTCATCAAACTACCTTTGGGGTATATGGTTTTCAATAAGAAATGAATCATCGAAATCTGTTGTTATCATTTACACATACTGAATGGAAATTTAAGACTTGCATGGCTGTCGCAGATGTGCCCGTCTTTGTCTCAATTGAAATGGGTTAGCTTTCAAATAAAAAAGAATCATCAAAATCGGTTCACCCAGTCGAAAGTTATGAGTTACAAAATTAATATACAACGAATTGAGAACCTCCTCGGTAAGTCGGTTAAAAATACCGTCTGCTTGACATTCGGCCCGTTAAGTCAAATCACCATCCAAGTAAAATTAAATTTCAACACAGTGAGATTGTTGCGCTGCACGAGACATGTTACGGGCCAAAATAAACGCGCTCAAAAGAAAAAAATGTCCAAGTTGTGTTGCCGTCTTCATTTTACATTGTTAGTCGTTACTGTTGTTAGCTCCAAGAGACTTTGCCCCGTGATGACTTGATTAGACATATGGGCAGGCCCCACCCCTTAGATGTTAGGAGCGTTGCTGGAGTTTCTTCGGCCACTTCTTCTCCCAGCGCCAACGCTTCCCGAAGTGGCACTCAAAGTTAGTTTAGCTTTTGAATGTCTCTTAGATTATCCGTGAAATAGCAACCGACCGAGTTGTGGTTCGGCCCTCTCGGGCGCCCTCGGATCGGAATGCTTACGCGTAACATAGTAACCGTCGAAGCCGAGGTTACCCCTCACCGGGGGACCCTTGTGTCCAGTTACTAGCAATAGAGGTTCAGGCTAAGCGACCTAAGAGCTATGCCACCTCTCAATCCGGTGAAGCAGTCAAGGCCAGCTTCTCTGGCCAATCTGTGTAGTTCGTCATAAAAAAAAAAACTTGATTAGTTACGCTGGGTCATTATAGGCAGACTTTAGATTCTGGAAGTAAGCCTGTAAATCTATGTTTTCCTTCCCTCGAAGAATTATTATGTATTACCAAATCCACAGAATAAACGTGCGTGTAGGAGAATACAACACAAGCAACTCGGGACCAGACTGCGTGACGGTAAATGGCGGCGGCCAGGACTGCACGGACGGTGCCGTCATCCTGCCCATAGACAAGATAATAGTGCATCCTGAGTACCATCCCGACAATAACTTAGACAGGAGAAACGATATTGCAATTTTAAAACTTAAAGAAATGGCGCCATACACAGGTTAAATTCTATATTTTGATTAATGCCGACTTCAAATAGAATAATAATATTGTGAAATAGAATTAATCAGAACTAAACCAAGCTCTCATCAAACATCAAAAGTAAAATCAAAGTGAATCCTTTCCAATAAAAAGTGAATCATTGGAATCGGTTGGCGTGACATTGAGTTATTCGTTAATTTGTGGCGCACAAAATTTAACACTTATATGATTTTCTGATGGATCCCAATGTCAGAGTTGGATTCAAATTTAAATGAACGGGAAGAATCAGCGTTCAAATAGAAAAAATCTAAATAGATCCAGAAATGACGGAGCTATGAGATCAGAAGAAAAGTGGATATTAATTGAAAACCTCCTTCTATTATAATTATACCATTATCATCTGGCAACAGTCCACTGCTGGGCAAAGGCCTTTCCAAAAGTATGCTACTAGGCTCGATCCTCGGCCACTCTTATTAAATAGAAATATGATATGTTTTTGTCCCAGGCGGGAACGCAACAGCTATAGACCAGTACCCATGGCTAGTGATCATAGAATACAAGAAGATGGACAAGATCAAGCTGCTGTGCGGTGGTGTACTCATCAGCAACCAGTACGTGCTCACAGCTGGACACTGCGTAGCCGGGCGGGTGCTGAAAGATGGTACGCCGTAAGTGTGATTAAATCATTTTATAATCAATATAGTATATGAGGATTGAACTGTAAACGGAAACTATTTACGTGTAAAAACAAGAACCGACTTCAAATAGAATAGGAATATTACGAAATACATCATCATCAAACTACCTTTGGGGTATATGATTTTCAATAAGAAATGAATCATCGAAATATGTTGTTATCATTTACACATACTGAATGGAAATTTAAGACTTGCATGGCTGTCGCAGATGTGCCCGTCTTTGTCTCAATTGAAATGGGTTAGCTTTCAAATAAAAAAGAATCATCAAAATCGGTTCACCCAGTCGAAAGTTATGAGTTACAAAAATTAATATACAAACGAATTGAGAACCTCCTCGGTAAGTCGGTTAAAAATACCGTCTGCTTGACATTCGGCCCGTTAAGTCAAATCACCACCCAAGTAAAATTAAATTTCAACACAGTGAGATTGTTGCGCTGCACGAGACATGTTACGGGCCAAAATAAACGCGCTCAAAAGAAAAAAATGTCCAAGTTGTGTTGCCGTCTTCATTTTACATTGTTAGTCGTTACTGTTGTTAGCTCCAAGAGACTTTGCCCCGTGATGACTTGATTAGACATATGGGCAGGCCCCACCCCTTAGATGTTAGGAGCGTTGCTGGAGTTTCTTCGGCCACTTCTTCTCCCAGCGCCAACGCTTCCCGAAGTGGCACTCAAAGTTAGTTTAGCTTTTGAATGTCTCTTAGATTATCCGTGAAATAGCAACCGACCGAGTTGTGGTTCGGCCCTCTCGGGCGCCCTCGGATCGGCATGCTTACGCGTAACATAGTAACCGTCCAAGCCGAGGTTACCCCTCACCGGGGGGACCCTTGTGTCGAGTTACTAGCAATAGAGGTTCAGGCTAAGCGACCTAAGAGCTATGCCACCTCTCAATCCGGTGAAGCAGTCAAGGCCAGCTTCTCTGGCCAATCTGTGTAGTTCGTCATAAAAAAAAAAACTTGATTAGTTACGCTGGGTCATTATAGGCAGACTTTAGATTCTGGAAGTAAGCCTGTAAATCTATGTTTTCCTTCCCTCGAAGAATTTTTATGTATAACCAAATCCACAGAATAAACGTGCGTGTAGGAGAATACAACACAAGCAACTCGGGACCAGACTGCGTGACGGTAGATGGCGGCGGCCAGGACTGCACGGACGGTGCCGTCATCCTGCCCATAGACAAGATAATAGTGCATCCTGAGTACCATCCCGACAATAACTTAGACAGGAGAAACGATATTGCAATTTTAAAACTTAAAGAAATGGCGCCATACACAGGTTAGATTCTATATTTTGATTAATGCCGACTTCAAATAGAATAATAATATTGTGAAATAGAATTAATCAGAACTAAACCAAGCTCTCATCAAACATCAAAAGTAAAATCAAAGTGAATCCTTTCCAATAAAAAGTGAATCATTGGAATCGGTTGGCGTGACATTGAGTTATTCGTTAATTTGTGGCGCACATAGATTTTGCAAATTTAAGACTTATATGGTTTTGAAATAGATGCCAATGTCAGAACTGAACCAAACGGAAATGGGATCACTTGGGAGAATACTTCGGACACGGCTGTCTACAAACACGTTTATATTTTTCAGATTTCATCAGACCAATTTGCCTGCCCACCACCGACATAACCCTGGATCCTCCAGCAAACCTGAGCCTGTTCACTGCTGGCTGGGGCATGGTTAGCCTAAACCAGAGCAGCAGCGATGTAAAGATGCACGTCAAAATACCGTTCGTGCCAGAAGATGTAAGTAGACAAAGAACTATGTCCACAACAGTACCTCTGCTACGCGCCTACAGCTCCTACCGTGCTGGGGATGTTCATAGAATGTAGAATTCTCGTCCTTATTCCATTCAACTGGCTAAGTTTCTACCTGCTTTTAAAAAGTTAACGCGCCATTATCAATCAATATCATATGAACTACGATATATGTTTATTTGTTTACGTTCATACATAAGATATTTATGTGGGTATATTATATATATATTTACTTTTAAAACTTTCTTAACCGACCCGTAAAACAACATTAAAAACTGATAAAATTTTCTTTAAGGAATGCAAGGCTATATACCATAACATATGGAAAGGCCAGCTTTGCGCCGGGGGTGAAGATGGAAAGGACGCTTGCTTGGGAGACTCCGGTGGCCCTCTAATGTACGAGAACGGGAAGCTGTTCGATCTGGTTGGTATCGTCAGTTTCGGGCTATTTCCATGCGGTATAGACAATTATCCTGGAGTATACACCAAAGTTTTCGAGTACCTGCCGTGGATACGGTCGAACATAATGTCCTAAACTGGCATATAACCACACAGTTTCCGCAATTTAAAAAAAAAGAGTACGCGCATGAGAAGTTCTACTTCTTTGGCATCATAGTTTTTAATTGCATGCAAATATTTTATTATAATAGACAATCAATAAAGTTTAATTAATATTATATTTAATAATAATATTTTAATTTATATCGATAACTAATACAATTATATTGGATTTTTTTTGCACCTTCAAACTGTTACTGTCATCATTTTTTAATAACGCGCCTAAAGAAGTATAACTTCAAAAAGCAAATGTCGAATTTTAAAATATTATTATAGATAATAAAATTATTTAAAACTATTAAATAAAAAAAAAACATACAAACACGGCAACGCTAACTGTACAGTGTTTTGATCTACAATACTTACTGTCCACTTGTAAATTAAAAAATAGCCTTAAGATAGTGTCCAGGAATTGAAGGAGTTATTAAATGAACGCTTATAAACGATTGCAAGAACGTTGAGCTTCAAGCTTATGTCAATATCTAATGATCGATACTTCGAATCAGACTTTTTTTTTTTGTTAACGAGGAGGAAATCTTCAGCAAGATACCCCGCCTTCTGGGGGGAAGGCGGCGGTTATGTGGGGTTTTTACTCACTAAAACCTCCCCGGTGGCCCTTCCTCGGTGCATGGTGAGGGGCTCCGGGATCTCCAGTGGAACGCACCGGAGCCCCTCTGCACTGTGCTCATAGAGACCACTTCCCGCGGGAGGTTACTCCCTCCCCCCCTGTGCCCTCGCAGTGCAAGGCGACACGGGCCAGCCGATGTCGCCTTCTTCCCGGGTCCACCTTGGCGGACGTAAAAGGCCCTCACCCTTGTCGCCCAATGAACCCCAGGCCCCTTTTAGTCGCCTTCTACGACAGGCAGGGGATACCGTAGTCTTATTCCTGAGAGCCCAGAACTAAAGGGTTGAATTCGAATCTGACTACGTAAAGGGTACCAAACTGGCAAATTGTACTAAATATAACTCAGTCGATATATTTTGATACATTATATTGATATAAGCGCCATCTAACGACACGAAATGATTATTACGACGACTATTTTTGAATAGAAAAGCATCATGGGAGATAAACATAGTACGTTACGGGCATCGTAATGTAATTCCTAATTGAAATTTACACAATTTATACAAGTGGACAAAAAATTGTTGGACAGAAAATTCATTTAGAAATACATAAGCTTATAAAATGGCGTGCTTTATAACTAATTCTCGCTTGAAAATGTTAACTAACGATTTTTTATACAATAAATGCATTTTATCAACTTAATTTTTTCAATTCCCGACGTTGTAAAATTGTCGAAATCCATAACAGTAGTTTGAGCCGTTAGCGTGTAAGGTGCAGGCGTAAGAGTTGTACAGAATGCATTTTGGACTGTGCTCAAGAATTATATGACCTAATTCCTTTAGCCCAATTTCACTATTAAACTTCCAAGGCGCTCTGCAGGATTTCATACTTTTGCTGTAAATATCCCTCAAACCCGAACAAAAGAAATTTGCTTCATCTTTCATTATTCGTACGACAAAGGACTGGAATAGTTTGCCCGCGTCTGTCCTTACCTCCGATTACAATGTTTACCGTCTTGGACAGAATTTCCACTTAACACCAGATAGCACTGGTCAAGGACTTGTCTAGAAAGTATTAAAAAAAAGAGTCATGTACGAGTAAATGAAATGTAAATATTTGTAAAATTGTAAAGTAAGATATAGAAGGTATATAAGAAGCTGTGGAGCCGTTTTAACACATGCGATTAGGTCACATATGAGATAGGTCCTATCGCCATTAATCCACCTTTTACCGAAACTTTATTTTGGCTTTTATTTCTATAATTTATAATTCTCTAAATTTATTTTATTCTACAGTTATATGTCCAGGTACAATACTAGTATAAAAATACGTATTTATTGAATTACAGTAACAAGTATTAGTATTCTTACCGTTTTGAAGACATTACAAAATTAATTCCTTAAAAGCCAATAAAAACTTAAATTGTAACAACGGTCAATAACACAGTTGTGATGACTATGTTTGCCCCGAACCACTGTCAAACGATCACTACAATTATTGATATATAATAAACTTAAATAATCTTTTTGGAAATATTTTTAAATTGAGGGTAGCCTTAGATTGTTTTTATTTAATAGAGACCATTGTTTTTGATCTGTATCGTGTGTGTAAATGTATGGTGTGAGTGATGGTAAATTTCTGTGAAGCGCGAGGATTGCTATTCAATGTTTATTTGATTAAAATATAATTTTGTTTAAATGTTACTGATATTAAAGGTTAATTATGTTAGATTGGTTACGATTGTCGTTATAATGCTTGAATGCGTCCGGTCGTGACGGTTCCGTATAATGCAGTGAAGTTGTTAGCTCCACGTGCGGCCAAAATCCTGCGCGTGCGACTGACGTAATGTATTAGGTGTCATTACACCGAATAAATTCATTAATTGATAAGCAGTGATAGACTAGCCCCTAGCGGGTAAGCTGTACAACTTTACCACCACATTTAACAATAATATATATTAGGAGTGAACGATATACATCGACATTACATAAAATATCGATATATGGACGCGATATATCGCTTCAATCTGATATTATCGAAACATCTAATATCGATATTTATATTGATATATTTCATCCGATATACGAAATATCGTAAGAAATTAAATAAAAAAAGCATTCCATTCTTTCTCCTACTCTTCGCGATGGCAGGACTCGTTGCATAAATTTTATAATCTATGCATGTAGTCTGTACTGTTAGCAGAATCAAATCAAATAGTCTGGACTGGTATCGGAAGCGAGAACCTCTAATTTACGCGCCGATTACTCTATTAGTACAAAACTTTTCTAACATTTAATTTTTAACGCTAATTAATTATAAACAAATTTCGATATATGAAAAATATCGATACATAATCGTGCAATATATCGCGTAGTATCGATACAACCTCACGATATAATATATTTTTGGCATGAACACCCCTAATACAAACATCACTTCGTATCTATAGTAGTTCCTAAAACATCGCTAGATGGCAGTTGCAACAAGGAAAGAATAAACAACTCAGTGGTTAAAAAAGTGTGTGCTCTAGACACGACTGAAGTAAGACTTCTTTAGCTCCATCTATATGTTTGTGTAAATAAATGTGCGCGCGCACTGCTATCTTTAGCTCCTACCATGTGATACAGACGGATAAGATTTTTTCTGGCGAACCTATGCATCTATATGTCAGCCAGAAGCTGGCTCTAGCTCTTAGATCGCTTAGCCTGAACCTATATGAATAGTAACTAGACAAAAGGGTCCCCGCGGTGAGGGATAACTTCGGCTTGGGCGGTTACTATTACGCGTAAGCATTCCGATCCAAGGGTGGCCGGACCACGGCTCGGTAGGTTGCTTTCCAAGAATAATTAGGAACATCGAAAGCTAACACAATACAACCTTGTACCAGCGCAAGTGGCCGAAGAAACTCTTGATGGATAAGCCTGAACTGTGTCTTAGATATACGAAACATAACTTCCCTTCGCCTCGCCTGATCACAGCTTTCTTTGCGCATTCACCAGCTTATCCCCAAGTAAGCGTAGGTAAAGAAGTGTTACTTCGGAAATTGGGGATAGATTTATTAGTGGTGGGGTCGACTCAAGTTGCATAGTACGCTAGAACATAGTGTAGGTTACACGTCTTAGAATATTTTCTAGGACATGCAAATTCTGCGAATCCGCACAAGGTGTACGTAGCATACTATGCCCTTATACTCTATTTACACAGAAGGCCTGAGCCCAACAGTGGGACATATACGGGCTGTAACTTTTGAACGTGGTATAAGAAGTCCATTTTATTTACATACATGACTGATTTCTGACCGCGCGAGACTATTTCTGTCTACCCCTCAAGGGTTAAAAGGACGTGTTATGTTTCGCCTGTGTGACGTAACAGTACCTCTCTTTACAGCTAGCATTGTAACGTTGACGTACCTGTAAAAAACAAACAACCTTATTAGTGAAATACTTAAAGAGGCGATTCATTTATTGAGCTACAACTGTGATGGTTCATAATAATTAAACATATAAATAAATTAAAATCTGTTATAACTATTAAAATAAAATTCGTAAAATGCATATCAATACCTAAATACGGTACGTATATCAAAATGACTATAAAAGTTTGACAAGACCTTGTGACAAGACCGAGAATCTTTTTTTAAATAAATAGTATTCGATTTTCTAAACCAAGGAGTTTGCAATTAAGAAGATTTTAATATGACAGGAATAGTGGAAATATTCCATTCCCGATACTTTTAGTGCAGCCCATGTACTTAATAAGTAAGGCTTTTGTTTTTATAATATATTTTTTTAGTCCTTTGAGGGTGATATTTTCTAATAGAAAACATACCCGTAAATAAATAAAAAAAAGTCGCGGACACAGCTAATATACCTCAAAATTTTAATTTGTTGTCTATCGAGTGTCCTTCGATAGACCAAACAAAATAAACAAATATATAACACATACACGATCATATACACAACTACGCACACACTCATGAACACTAAACACCCCACACACGCGCCTGTATATATATAATTGGCCAAACACACACACATATATATATATATAAATTTATTAATTAAATTATAAAAAATAGTTTTTTTACTTTGTGCAATAATGCTAACTCCACAGCGCAACTCTGGCTCCCAAAATACAAGCGTTTGCTTAGTTTGGGGGTCACTGTGTACCAACAATATGTGCTGCAATGGTTACATGTATGTTCGTTTGGTTTGTGTAATGTTTTTAAGTGTAACCAAATCTGTGTTAATAAATAAATATTCTATTCTATTCTATTACCTAAAGTTACATATGTACGTGAAGTATACTGGGTAATAAACATTTTAATTAATCATTTCAAATAATTTATTGTAATGTTTTCAACAATATAGAAACATTTGTTAAGTGCTCATGGATTATGTTATTTATCATTACAAAGGAATGAAGAAATAAGTGTAATACGATGCATTATATAAAGAGCTTCGTGTATTTAGTGCATTAAAATATATTACTAAGCAGGTTTTTCATTTAACCGACAATAATGATTGATTCGTATATACGTAACAATTTCATATGCCAACGTTTTCAAGTTTAATAATTTTTTTATAGCGCGATTTTTCAGTTTTTTAACATATTTCAAAAAAGAAAGTTATCTATTCGTCTGTATTTTTATGTGTATAATACTCTTACAGCTCCGACATAAATGAACCAATTTGATTTTCTTGGTTAACTTTCAATTAGTTCCCATGTTGATTTTAGGGAACTCTAGGGAACTCAAATAGATAGTAGTTTTGTGATTTTTTCATATATAAAAATGTTAGTAAAAATATTTTTTTAATACTAATATTCTCAGTAACCATTCCAACTAAGTTCAAGCTTGTGCTAGATGGTTCACGTCAATTCGACTGGTGGATATCCTAAGCTATTAGGCTAAAGACGCTTCAATTTTGATTAAGAGAGCCTATTGGTAGTTTTAAGGCAATTCAGAACATGTAAAACATAGCTATATTCGGAATAACAAAGAGAGTAGCACGGTTTAACCCTAGCTAGTCGTTTTTAAGCGACTTTCAATTTGTATGTTTGATTTTTTCGTTTGTTCATAACTTTCGACAGAGTGAGCCGATTTTGATAAGTTTTTTTTATTGTAAGTATGAAAGCTGTTTCCTTGCTTGCTCCATTTCAATTTGGTCTAATTCTGATTCTTTGAAATCCATGAGAAAACCATATATATATAAGTGTTAAATTTGCATCAAGTATGTGCGCCTCAAAATAACTCAATATCACCGACCTCAACGTCAACCGATTTTGATTTCGATTTACTTTTTATTGGAAATTATGTAATTGTAATCCAAGAGTTTGATGCGGGTTTTGTAAGGTTCTGATTACTTCTATTTCGTAGGAATATCCTACGACAATTCGGAATAATTTTTTTTGTTGAACTACACAGATTGGCTAGAGAAGCTGGCCTTGACTGCTTCACCGGACTGAGAGGTGGCATAGCTCTTACGTCGCTTAGCCTGAACCTCTATCGCTAGTAACTCGACACAAAGATCCCCCCGGTAAGTTCGGAAATACAAAGAGGTCGCCCGTTCATAATACTGTGTTTAGTTAGTGTTTTAGCTCGTCAATATACGTGTTGTTATCATGATCTATTTTACCATTATCTAACTGCCCATGGGCGACATACATTGATTGTTATTATTCTGACATCGGAGAACATCAACCTTCACAGCACCAGCTGCACAAGTCATGGTAAAGCCGGTTTCTACTGTGGTTCATAAACAGACATAAAAAGTGGAATCTCGCCAGAACCGGACTTAGCCATCCTATTAATTAAGTATAAAAATCTAAGCATAATGATACGAGTATATAAACCAGTTCCACGGTAACCTTGGACGAGATACAATGGCAACATTTAATATGACAATAAAGCGTCAGTAGACCAAACGTTTAGGATAATATCTACGTATCGATAATTCTTAAAAAAAACTCCGAACTGATGATCCTAATGAGTAAGTTAACCAGTCTCTAACCAGTCTATCTTAGGACTGGCAGAGAATGCCTTCTGTCATTAAGTCCGCCTTTTTGTACACTCTTATTATGTGCAATAAAAGAATAATATTACGAAGTGCTCAATGTAGTCCACATTCTAATCTTTCACAGTCTTACCTTCAGCTCTTAAGCAGTTCAGTAAGGAGTACATACTAAATTGGTCTTTGATAGATATAAACCTACCAATATCTTTATCAACAAGCATTTTTCTATACGTTTTTAGGAGTTCTGCTACTGCATCTACGAAACTCATAGTCTAAAGGTGATCAAAAGCTTTGTTTATACATTGAAAATGCAGTCCTGGATGGTAAGGGGTATTAGCTTAGTAAATGCCTGTTCACTCTACTCTTGAAAACACCTATATTGTAGTCGGGGGAAAGACAGACGCGGGCAAACTCTTCCAGACTTGCTGCACGAATAATGAAAGCAAAGGGGTTCGTTCATGTTTTAGGGATGTCCACAACAAAAGAAACCAACACTATGAATGCACAAGCATTCAAACTGTCATAGTTTAGAAATCCCTAAGTACCAGTCTCGATGCAATTATTAAATTGACCGCTTCAAACGATAATGATTCTAACAAGACAAAAGAATTAGCCATCACACAATAGTGTAATGTATTCTTTCTAAAGATACAAACTGGTATTGATAACGATTGTAAAACAATCGAACAAGATATGATTGACTTAAAGTATAGTAATAGCCTATGGGCTAGTGCTTCCCTGTAAAGATTCTGTGAAAACAAGGGCCTAGTGCAGGGGAAAAAGATAAAATAAGAAGACAAAAATTACAATTTTTTCAAAAAGAGACACAAAAAGTGGCCTGGATCTATCAGCAACAGCGCAAAGTTGACAGCCCATGCCTTAGTGCAGTATGGTAAGCTTCGGCGGTTTAGGATTATGCACGACAAATGGACGAATAACTCAATATCACGGCAATCGATTTCGATGGTACATTTTTAATCGTAGACTTTAGTAGCTTAGTTAGCTAGTTAGCTTTATTAAGACTAGTTTGATGAGAGTTTAGTTTGGTTCTGATTGATTCTATTTCATAATATTCCTACGATAATTCGGACATACATACGACCGCGCATAATGGCGTTTAATATAATATTTGATTCTATTCGAAGTTGGTTTTTGTTTTGCTCGTAAATATTTTGAAGTCGATTAAAAACATATATTTAACTAGTGAGTGGCAAGCGTAACATTAGTCTGAGGTAATAAACAGACACGCTTCGCTGGGCTTGAGTAAAGCTGTGCACCGCTGCCTTGACGGTCAGTGATGATCTATCCGGGGTCGAAGGCAGTCGGATAAAACGCGTCGCGAATTTAAAATGGCGGAATTTAAAAATTATACAGTTTACTTTTGCATCGTCAGTTGGTGTTATCTCGTGTTTGCTCACGTCTCTAACGCACGTACGTATATTTATAGTTAATAATAATCTATCAAGTTCAATGCAAAGGTCAGATTAGCATATGTCCAGTGTGAATTATTACTTAACTGAAATACTTAATAAATAGAGGTCAAATACAAATAAAAGGCGCTTACAACCTTGACTGTACGATCGCGCTAAGAAACTTAATAAAATATATGTGTCATATCGCACAATACTAATCTATATTTGTGAACACAAATAGAACTGGTGAAGTAGTTTTAGTATTATTTTTATTATCATTTCTAAGCAACTTAACCGCGATTCAACTGGATGTTAAGTGGAAATGGAATCCTGGATAGTAAGGCGTATCAGCTTAGTAAATGCCTGTTCACTCTACTCTTGAAAACACCTATATTGTAGTCGGGGAAAGACAGACGCGGGCAACTCTTCCAGACTTGCTGCACGAACAATGAAAGCAAAGGGGTTCGTTCATGTTTCAGGGATGTCCACAACAAAAGAAACTAACACTATGAATGCACAAGCATTCAAACTGTCATAGTTTAGAAATCCCTGAGTACCAGCCTCGTTGCAATTATTAAATTAACCGCTTCAAACGATAATGATTCTAACAAGACAAAGAATTAGCCATCACACAATAGTGTAATGTATTCTTTTTAAAGATACAAACAGGTATTGATAACGATTGTAAAACAATCGAACAAGATATGATTGACTTAAAGAGTATAGTAATAGCCTATGGGCTAGTGCTTC
Organism: Meandrusa payeni; assembly: GCA_029286785.1. Taxonomy (NCBI): domain Eukaryota; kingdom Metazoa; phylum Arthropoda; class Insecta; order Lepidoptera; family Papilionidae; genus Meandrusa; species Meandrusa payeni. Next base: position 1,973,383 of record JAGSMX010000016.1, on the reverse strand, counting down.
CCTGTAAAGATTCTGTGAAAACAAGGGCCTAGTGCAGGGGAAAAAGATAAAATAAGAAGACAAAAATTACAATTTTTCAAAAAGAGACACAAAAAGTGGCCTTGATCTATCAGCAACAGCGCAAAGTTGACAGCCCATGCCTTAGTGCAGTATGGTGAGCTTCGGCGGTTTAGGATTATGCACGACAAATGGACGAATAACTCAATATCACGGCAATCGATTTCGATGGTACATTTTTAATCGTAGACTTTAGTAGCTTAGTTAGCTAGTTAGCTTTATTAAGACTAGTTTGATGAGAGTTTAGTTTGGTTCTGATTGATTCTATTTCATAATATTCCTACGATAATTCGGACATACATACGACCGCGCATAATGGCGTTTAATATAATATTTGATTCTATTCGAAGTTGGTTTTTGTTTTGCTCGTAAATATTTTGAAGTCGATTAAAAACATATATTTAACTAGTGAGTGGCAAGCGTAACATTAGTCTGAGGTAATAAACAGACACGCTTCGCTGGGCTTGAGTAAAGCTGTGCACCGCTGCCTTGACGGTCAGTGATGATCTATCCGGGGTCGAAGGCAGTCGGATAAAACGCGTCGCGAATTTAAAATGGCGGAATTTAAAAATTATACAGTTTACTTTTGCATCGTCAGTTGGTGTTATCTCGTGTTTGCTCACGTCTCTAACGCACGTACGTATATTTATAGTTAATAATAATCTATCAAGTTCATGTCAAAGGTCAGATTAGCATATGTCCAGTGTGAATTATTACTAAACTGAAATACTTAATAAATAGAGGTCAAATACAAATAAAAGGCGCTTACAACCTTGACTGTACGATCGCGCTAAGAAACTTAATAAAATATATGTGTCATATCGCACAATACTAATTTATATTTATTGTCGTTATATATATTCCATGTGTATGTATATTATTATATTTATACAGAAGTATCTATTTATGTATATGTAAATGTATATTTATTTATTTATATAATAGTTTTAAAACGCTATTTTTAGCGGCACTACCCTTAGCCTGCTCTTAACCACTAAAGGTTAGCTGGAAGAAAATGCTAATTAGCATTAAGTTCGCCTTTGTACATTTTATTTGGTGCAATAAAGGATTTATCTATCTATCTATATTTGTGAACACAAATAGAACTGGTGAAGTAGTTTTAGTATTATTTTTATTATCATTTCTAAGCAACTTAACCGCGATTCAACTGGATGTTAAGAGGAAATGGAATCCTGGATAGTAAGGCGTATCAGCTTAGTAAATGCCTATTTACCAATTTACACTTGTGAGCAAAAATAAAGGGTCGGTTAAGTAAGTTTCAATATCTCGAAAGATAAAGACGACTAGCTAACTGAAATAAATTGTGCTTATTGACGCTTAAATTAAGTTAAAGTTACAACCTTTATATCCATAATATATATATGTCCCACTGTTGGGCGCAGGCCTTCTCTGTAAAGAGAGTATTATTATATAGTATTAAATAAAGTACTAAAATTTAAATAAAAATAAAATTTATTACTAAATACTGTATTATCCAAGTTTACGTAAGATATCCTTTTTTGTTTAAATTTATGTTTTTTAATGAAATATAAATAAATTAATAAAAATATTTTATTTTAAGGATATTTAATTGTCTATAATGCACAATTTATTTCAGTTAGCTAGCGTCTTTATCTTCTGAGATATTCAAACTTTCTTAACCCCTTTGTTTTTGCTCACGGCTATATATACGATATCCCACATGGAAATCGAAGTCTGTATCCTCAACCACAATTTTTTTTTTTTTTTTAAAGAAAGCTAGTAATATTTCTTATTTTCAATAGCAATCTTGTTAACCATTCCAACTAAGTTTAAGCTTGTGCTAGGACATGGTTCACGGCAATAGTCGAATGGTGGATTCGAGCCCACGACCTTAGATTCGCAGGCCGTACCCTAAACCATTAGGCTATTGACGCTTAAATAAATTTAAAAATTAAAAAAAAATTAAATAGACCCTATATTAATCACATTTTAAACTATGTACAATGAACTAAAAACTATACTTAATCGAAAAATCTCTAAAATCTCAATTTAATCTCTAAATCTCTTCCAGGCAACACTGTAGGAAAGGAAAAATAAATAGATAGAGTAATGAGAAAAGTCAAAATAAATAAGCAAGCAAGAATTGTTTATATTAAGTACTGGACTTTGTTTGTATTAGAAATAAATAAAAACAATACATACAAACATATAGACTTACATGTTATACTGACAGACATTATAATGAGATCGATACGCAATACTTTGTTCATCGTTTCTCAGATGATTCGTTTCACTTTTGACTTTTGACACACTTGATAATGTCCTGAAAGTTATTCGTCCATTTGTCCTTTTTTAGATGACAAACTATACAATCCACCGGATTGATTGCCACCTGCATAGCTCTTATGTCGCTTAGCCTGAACATCTAACACATACTTAATGCAAATTTAAGACATATAGGACATACATACATAAATGGGACCACAGCTTTCAAATAAAAAAAGAATCATAAAAAATGATTCATCCAGTCGGTAGTTATGAGGTTATATATATGTAAATACAACAAACCTCCATAGTGAAGTCTATGGAGGTTTGTTGTGATCACACCCTTGAGGTGTGCCCGAGATGGGCAGCGCAGCGCCATGACATGGTATCTGCCATCGGTGGTGTAGACCTGTCGCTTCCGAGCCTCGCTCTTGCGATGGTCTCGAGCGACAGGTCTTGGACGGCGGTCGCCTCCTTCTGTGAGACGGTCATGTCCCAGAAGGAGGCTGACGAGCGGGTCAGGGAGAGGAGCGCAGAGGCTCCTCCCCTCCGCAGGCGACGTCTCGGGGTGCGCAGGAGGCGTTACGAACGCCTCCTCTTGCCGCCCCCGTAATCCGAAGCGGGGCCAGGATGGGTACCTGGCCCCAGCATGCTTCGGCGTCGTCGGGACTTCTCTGAGTGCCGGAGAAGTCCCCTTTGAGGATGAAGTCCGGTCTTTGCCGGGACCGGCCGGTCGTTGGGGTGTCCTGTCGCTGACAATTCCGGGGCACCCCGCTCATAACGGCTGATGGCATTCGCGGAAGGTTTAGTGGGTAGGGGCTGCCCAGGCCGAGTCCCACACATTAAATTTAATTTATATAGTTTAACAAAAGCTGGAATAAACTTGTAATGTGGTTTCTTGAATTACAGAGCAACACAAAGTTATTCTTGTTTTTTTATTCTTATTCCGTATCCATCTTATATATAAAAAAAAATGGACGACAGACCTCCTCCTTTTTTAGGTCGGTTACAAAATAAAAGCCCTCATTAATGTCCAATATGAGTCATGTTATGCGATTGTCCTGTTATTGAACGACGTTTCATTCTATGACAAAATGAAATGCGATTTCTCTTTATCGCGGTGCTTCACAGGAAACTATATTTTTGTTGAATTTAGTATCCGGTCGCGTTTCGTTTTTGCATATTTTACCTTGTTATTGATATAATTTAAAGTTAAAGTTGGTGCCTTTATAAATATAATATGTCCCACTGTTGGGCGCAGACCTTCTCTGTTAAGAGGGTGTAAGGACTTAGTCTGCCGCGCGGCCCTAGTGCGGATTGGCAGTCTTGACATGTCTTAGAAATATGTTCAAAGACTTCCTCACGATTTTTTTTTATGTTTACGTAATTTTTTTTAATTTAATTTATTTAATACTTTTTACAAATAAAATTTACACAATAAAGCGCATCCCAAAAACCTATCCCAGGTTTGTCTGGATGCTCAGCATTCAGTTCTCGTCCATTTTACAGTAATAGTGATATAAAAGAGAATACCGCAACACCTCGTCACGAGCCGTTGCGAGCATCCTTTGCAAACGAACGCACACACACATCGTAAGCGAGGACGCCTCAATGCGTGTGAGCGTTCGATGCGCGATGTTTTCCTTCACCGCCGAGCGCTTGGTAAATCAGCACATAAAACTGCATCAACAAATTTATTGGTACCGGCACCGGAGATCGAACTCGGGTTGCTAGCGTACTATGACACTGAACTACCACGGCTATTATTGATTTACCAAAAGTTAACTTGGATGACAGACATTACCTTACATGTAATCATCACCATCATAATTTCAATAGGACATCCACTGTTGGATACGACGAGACACATTATGATTTCCAAAAGGACTGGTTATAACCAGGAGGTCGTCAGGATTATAGGTTTTCTCATGGATGCCACTGTCAGAATTGGACCAAATTGAAAAGGGACCTCCTGGAAGCACCAGCTTTCAAATAAAAAAGAAACATCCAAATCAGTTCAGCACCCGGTCGTAAAGGTTAAAAAGTTATAAGGTATCAAATACGAAAAAAAAAACATACATTTGAGAATCTCCTCCTTTTTCAAATACAAGTTTTCGTTTAAGTTAATAACTTAAAAATTTAAAGCTTTAGAATTAGCATAAAGCTATTTTTATTTTTTGATCCAAAACATCGATCTTAATTTTAAGCTTCATAGATCCTTTCGGATTTTTTTTTAAAGCTATCTAAATCCGCAATTTTAATGTATCGCCGATTAATTAGAAAAATTACATTTTTCAAAATTTTAAAATTAGATTGTTACTAAAAAGAGATAGATAGATAGACAGATAGATAAATCCTTTATTGCACCAAATAAAATGTACCAAGGCGAACTTAATGCTAATTAGCATTTTCTTCCAGCTAACCTTTAGTGGTTAAGAGCAGGCTAAGGGTAGTGCCGCTAAAAATAGCGTTTTAAAACTATTATATAGATAAATAAATATACATTTACATATACATAAATAGATACTTCTATATAAATATAATAATATACATACACATGGAATATATATATAACGACAATAAATATACCAGTTTGTAATTTTTCATTGTTTGAGTAGAAAGTATTCAGATACACGCGATTTAAAGACATTAGTTGACGAAGCCTCCCTAATCTCAATCGGAAAACTATTCCTCAGTTTTATAGCTGTACAGGTAAAAGAATTGCCATAGAAATTCGTGTGACAGCTGTTAACAATTTTTTATATGTAAAAAAGACACTTTCTTGCGACGTCTAGTGAGCTTCACGTTTAATTTCTTAAAGTTTCTTTTATCCAATAAAAAATTTGTTAACAGTAGGCTCTTTTTAGTAATAATCTAATTTTCCGAAAATTTTGAAAAATGACATTTTTCTATGTAATATAGACGACATCTACTATTCAATTGAGCACGTTAGTAGCTATTGTTAGGTCGTAACAATGAGTTTCAAAGATTTTTTTCAACAGAGACATGTACCGCAATGAACGGCAGCGGAGGACAATGCATCGACATCTACAGCTGTCCTGTTCTCCTGACTCTACTGAACAAGCCAAACAGGTCTCAGCAAGAACTCAACACACTCCGGAAGGTCCACTGTGGATTTAAGGATAACGTTCCATTGGTATGTCACGTCTTTTGGGTAGACCAAAGAAAAAAGTACAGCAGTAAAGCTGCGGAAAGGGTGGTGTTTTTTTTTTAAATAAGGGGCAAACGAGGACAACTTTATGTCACATTTTTCTCCTTGTGTTCCGACAGGTTTGTTGTGAAATATCCCAGCCTTCACCTGCACCCCGCCTACTACGCAACCGACTCCAGCACCCGTCCCGACAGTAACACAGGGTCCAGCAGGGAACAAATGCTTCACACCTGACGGCCAGCAAGGAACCTGCGTCGGCCTGTACTCTTGCGCGTATCTGACTAGCATGCTGCAACAACCATCCCCCAAGGATGTTGCGTTCGTGCAGAACTCCAGGTGAGTGTCCTTGATGATTCATAGGCTAGGTACAATGACAAGTATTTTTACGCAGAAACAAAAACCGACTTCAAATCGAATCAAAGGAACTGGCGCTCTCTATGTATTTCCGAATTATAGTAGAAATCAGAAACGTGGTAAGTGACACATATGGCCATTTTCACTTTTTTACAACGTTGGAATCAGAAAAAAAAGACGCGTCGAATGATGTATGACTCGTAACAATTAGATGAAAAATAGCTAAAATAGGATTTTCAAAATTGACACTTTTATTTTTTGTACCGTAAAACGATGTAAGTAATAAGAAAAGTTTAGGTTAATACCGTAGTACAATGTTTATTCAGCAAAAAATAATAAATATTGTGTCCAAAAACGACAGCTCACATACAACACGAAAGTGATAATTTTTTTTTAAATAGCTGAAATGGTTTTCGGGTCTGGCGAACAATTTCATTTGTGTGAGTTACTACGTTTTTACGTTACGTTAGACAAACCTCTCTGTCTCTCTTTCTGTCTTCACTAACTTATATTTCCCTTCGCTTCGCCCAACCACACTTTTCGTAACGCATTAACTGCTCCCCAAGTCAAGCGTACAAACGTCACCGGATCAAATCTCGGGTGGCGTCTTTATTAAATTCGAATGCGGAACACCGGCCATCTCCGCTAACGTAATACAGATAAATTATTAACAAGACACGTCTCGAGAGGACTAACCTTGGTTTGACATTTAGCTTTACCTCCTCCATCAAATAAAAAAAAAAACTTAATAAAACAACATAAATAATTTTTAATAATATTTCTTCGATATGGTAACGTGAAATAAAATGAGGAAAACGTTAGTATTTAAAACATACGTCATTTAAAACAAGTAATAATCGGCGGAGAATAGATTTAACAATCATAAACTGGAGTTAAAGTTCAAATCGTGTTCAAGTTTATTGAAATCACACATCACCACAAAGCGATATCAACTGTTATGGATATGAAAAATATTATTTATAATAAGAATAAGGTGACGACAATACAAGAGCAATGACAAGGCACTTGCTATATGAAATATAAGCCGTAAGCACTCACGGTCTTTTAATCGTAGCGGGTAGACAGAGGCAGCTTTGGCTGTCCGCTTTTCATCGAACAACAGATAATAATGCGAGCCGCGAGTTATAATTGATTTATTCTTCAACTAACGTCAGCGGTTATTATTATATTAAATAAATCCTTATTACACATTCTTATATGTCATAGAATAGGGCGAACACTTATCTAAAGTTACTATGTAAATAAAATAGAACTTACAAAACTCTCTTTTCTTTTAAGAATAATGTGTAACTCTTTAGATATTTACGTAGCTTATATAGATTTATTCTTCAACTACCGTCCAACATAATTATTATATTACAATTAGGTCCCATACAAGACATTTGTGAGGCCATCGCCATATCCCGGGTACAAACTGTTTAATAATAATAAGCGTCAATAGCCTAATGGTTTAGGGTACGGTCTGTGAATCGTAAAGTCGTAGGTTCCACCATTCGACTACTGACGTGAACCATCTCTTAATATAAGCATAAGCTTAGTTGGAATTATTATCTGTAAGTAAAATTTCCTGAAAAAAAAAAATATTGCTAGCTTTCTGTAAAAATAATACAATCTTTTAACAAGTATTTTTTGGGATTCGAACACGCGACTTTGTGAACTTTTTATAGTAAACAAGGGTAAAAGGGCCGCGTGGCGGACCATGCCCTTAGACTCGAACCACCTAGTGAGGCCGTGTTATGTTCCGCTTGTCTTCTCGTCTCTGATACGACCAGAATAAAGCAGCCCTGTGGAACCAACTGTCGCCAATTTCCAAACCAGTACGATTTGGGGACCTTCAAGAAACGAGCCTACTGCTTTCTTTTGAGAACCTGCAGCTCCTATGTGTTGTGCATGTTTATACGACGGTAAACACTTAAGAGCAGATGAGCCGTGAGCTCGTTTGCCCCTTTCCTATATAAAATAAATAACCGTAAGTCGGCAACATTCTTGAAATATATTTATATATATTAAATTATATACTATATAGTATATTATATAGTATACATTGTATACGCTGTACACACGTTTAGACATGGGTTTATTATTTTTAATAATACCAATTTCTTTTGTAATATAGATGCCAGGGTTCAGATCAGTACAGTGTGTGTTGCGGATCATCGCCACCGTCAACTAATGTAGTGACAAAACCAAAGGTCTGCACCCCCTCACCCGCTCCACCAGATCCCAGGACTGAATGCTGCGGGCTTGAGAGCAGCGGCGGAAACAGGATCGTTGGTGAGTTTACATAAGCCTAATCTTATAAAACAGCGAGAACTGCTAGAGTTTACCACGTCCAGTTTCGATTCGTTCTCGTCGTTCCATTAAGGATTTTATAAAAGGAAAGAAAGAAAAATAATAGAACCGTGATAGCTCAGTGTCCGGACGGTCGCCTCAACTTGCATAGTCCGCTAGCACCCCGAGATCGATCCCCGGTGCCGGAATTAATTTGTTTGTTGCAAATTTAAGTGCCGATTTACCACACAATCTGCGGTTAAGGAATACATTATGAGGAAACCTACATGTTTCCTAAGACATGTTAAGTCTGCTAATCCGCACTAGAGCCGCTTTTTGTATGGACAAACTACACAGGCCAGAGAGGCAGGCCTTTACTGCTTCACCGAATTGAGAGGTGGCATAGCTCTCAGTTCGCTTAGCTTGAACCTCCTACTAGAGCCGCGTGCCTGTCTATACCTTTATACTTTCTTAAGAGAGGTCTGTGCCCAAAAGTAAGACTTTATATAGGCTGTAACTTTAATAAAAATAGGTTTTCAAGTAAATTCTTTTTACTTTGTACACTTTCTTATGCGGAAGCATGTTCCACTTTTTACAATTTGAGTAAAGCTCGATAATTGAAATCAGTGCTCATATACACTCGTGAGCAAAAATAAAGGGTCGGTTAAGAAAGTTTGAATATCTCGGAAGATAAAGACGCTAGCTAACTGAAATAAATTGTGCATGATAGACAATTAAATATCCTTAAAATACAATAAACTGTTTTTATAAATTTAAATTTCATTAAAAAACATAAACGAAAAAAGGTCATCTTACGTAAACTTGGATACAGTATGTTTTTAACTTAATGTTGCGTCTATGTGGCAACACTAAGTACTAAAATTTAAAATTCAGTTCAGTTAGGTAGCGTCTTTATCTTCGAAGATAATCAAACTTTCTTAACCGACCCTTTGTTTTTAGCTCACGGTTAAAGTTATCCATCAAGCTGTATACATATATATTGTAATTAACTTTTTTAAGAAAATTTTCGTCAGACCTGTCAAGGTAAACAAAATCGCATGTGATTATAACTTGTAATTGCTTGTGGAAAAATCGAACTGCAGCGTTGACTCACGCGTGACGTGAGAACTAAATCTGATCCTGAAGAGACAACGGTGAAGCCGTGCTCATGGGATTTAATCTCGACTGTACTGGCGTATTTGCCTCAGTTCTATAACTTTGGAGAGTATGAATTTATATATAATATAATTTTCAAAGGACTTCAAACAAGTATATTTACTAACAAAAACGGAATATTACGAATAAATCGATTTGAAGTCAGTTTATGTTTTTGCTCGAAATAAATCTATTATTACTTAGTTCTGTCTCTTGCATTCCCTTTCATATTAACACATTCGCGTTCCTTATCGTTACACAAATCCAAAAGGTACCCAATCTTGGATTTTCATGAACCTAATTTGTCTGTTCGACTTCTATAACTTCCCTGATACATCTTCGGAACCTAAGGTGCAACGGAAAAATTTACCGCGTAATTAAATATTAGCTGTCATATAAAAACAAATCGATTCAGAAATGACGAACATTTAGTAAGCAATTTGAAGTCTCTTAAAAATATATTACATACTACGCGTATTATTATCTACACAAATAAATAAAGTGTTGTGTGCATTGGAATATACGGGTACATATTTTATATTTTTTTGTTTAACTGTCTGTTTGTTCCGACTAATCTATGGAACGGCTCGAGTTATTTTTAGAACCTTTCACTGGCAAATCGCTGATGTAATAAGGAGTAACTTAGGATACTTTTGTTTTTAATCGCAAGTAACACAGTGAGGCAGAGCTCGTGAAGATGTATATTGTATATGGTTTATCACAGGCGGGAACGCAACAGCTATAGACCAGTACCCATGGCTAGCGATCATAGAATACAAGAAGATGGACAAGATCAAGCTGCTGTGCGGTGGTGTACTCATCAGCAACCAGTACGTGCTCACAGCTGGACACTGCGTAGTGGGACCGGTGCTGGAAGTTGGTACGCCGTAAGTGTCATTATACAAAATATTATCTTATACTAATCTTAGTGTATGAGGACTGAACTATAAATAAACATTAACTTGGTACATTTCGTTAGTAAAATGTCTTATAGTATCCCTAGGCCTAATTTTCAACCGACTTCAAAGAAGGAGAGGTTCTCAATTCCTCTGTATGTTTTTTATGTTTGTTACGTCATAACTTTCAAATGGGTGAACCGATTTTGATTTTTTTATTTTTATTTTAAAGCCAGTGCTTCCCGTGTGATATATTTCTGACACTGGTATCCATGACAAAATCATTAAGCAGACGCCCGTACAATGTACATCTGACTAAACGGCCCAAACGTCAAGCGGTAGTAGATCGGTAGCGGTAGTTAGTTCACACTGGTAGTAGTTCGGTAGCGGTAGTTAGTTCACACTGGTAGAAGTTCGGTAGCGGTAGTTAGTTCACACTGGTAGAAGTTCGGTAGCGGTAGTTAGTTCACACTGGTAGTAGTTCGGTAGCGGTAGTTAGTTCACACTGGTAGTAGTTCGGTAGCGGTAGTTAGTTCACACTTGTAGTAGTTCGGTAGCGGTAGTTAGTTCACACTGGTAGTAATGCCAAAAAGTATGTTTTCTTTCACACCAAGTATCTAATACAAATAAATAAAATTGGAGTGTCTGTTTGTAATATTAAAATAACGGCTTTTTACTACGTACATATACAGTAAATATACCAAAATATATTTTTTAATTTTTTTCTCTCTCTGTTCCTACTAATCTATGGTCCACCTGGACTGATTATGACGGGACTTTAATTTTAGGAAAATGTAAAAGAAATAGTTTTTAATCGCGGGTAACACCGCGGGGCGCAGCTAGTGTACAAAAACCCGTATTGGGTTGAAATTTAAATTTTTCCAAGATGGCAATCAGACTTAATAGCCCTAATGTCGAACAGGCGGCATTCGGTTTACCGTCATACTAATGATTGTTATACAAAATTAACTCCACAGAATAAACGTACGTCTAGGTGAATATAACACAACCAACTCAGGACAAGACTGCGTGGAAGTTGAAGGCGGCGGCCAGGACTGCACGGACGGTGCCGTCATCCTGCCCATAGAGAAGATAATAGCGAACCCAGAGTACGACCCCAACAGCCAACTGAGGAGACACGATATTGCACTTCTAAGGCTCACCAAAATGGCGCCGTACTCGGGTGGGTTTCTAGATTTATGTAGTAAAACTCATTTACGCATGGTACTGTCGAGCTGGTGGCCTGGTCAGAAGTTTTACTGTAACGGTAAATGTGTATTACTGTAAGGGCAAGAGAGAGCAGTGCGCGCGCAAATTTTCAGCTTATATCGTGTATTTGTTAACGGAAATGTATGTAATCCGTCATTGTATACAATTCCTAGGAAATGTATGTAATTCCTAAAATTTGGCTTTGACTGACTTAAAACTTTAAAATTTGGCTTTGACTTTGTGTAAATTTGACTTTGGCGTCATTAAGAATATTAACAAACGCTAAAAACAAAGCTTTTATTGAAGATGAACGTTATAAAGAGTTCATTGAAGAAGTTTCTACGGCAAAAACAACTGCTAGAAAGACTTCTCGTGATTATTGGTTATTCCGATGACACGACGTGCTATTATTTTATATAATAATAACGCATATTATTATTATATGCCCGATTGTCTTAATACGTGTTATAATAAAAATATATTATTACACATTTCCTAGGATTTGTATACAATTCCTTGATTATATACTATATATATATATATACTTATAGATGGAGCTTAAATAGTTTTACTTCAGTCGTGTGGTCTAAAATACACTCCTTGTTTTCACCGACAAGTGACAGATAAAGTCGCTGCTTCTTAGCAAATATGGTATATTTTATTAACATATTCCTGTCCATATAATATGTTTGTGTAATTGTCCATATGTTAAAAAATAACAAGTTTGGGCCTCCAATAAAATGCCAACTTAAAAAAGGAGGAGATAACAATTACACCGATCTTTTTACAATATTTGGGTTCCCATACGCCGTAATTTATGAACTGATTATCAATATTTGTTTTGGTATGTACAATCTTTTTAAAGTCGGCTGAAAATTTATCATCAGATCAGCGGCATCTCCGTTTGCCACATTGATCGATTGACCGATGTCAAGACAGTGTATACAATAGCCTTTATAATTTTTCAGATTTCATCAGACCAATTTGTCTGCCAACCTCCGATCTAACTGTATCTCCCCCGGCGGAACTGAGACTGTTCACTGCTGGCTGGGGCGCGGTGAGCTTAACTCAAGGCAGCAGCAACATAAAACTTCACGTTAGCCTGCCGTTCGTAACACAGGATGTAAGTTGCATTCTATTTTTTTTTAATGACGAACTACACAGATTGGCCAGAGAAGCTGGCCTTGACTGCTTCACCGGATTGAGAGGTGGCATAGCTCTTATCCTTCTTATCGCTTAGCCTGAACCTCTATCGCTAGTACCTCGACACAAGGGTCCCCTCGGCTTAGACGGTTACTACGCCACGCGTAATTATTCCGATCCCGAGAGGGCCGAACCACGACTCGGTCGGTTGCTATTTCACGGATAATCTAAGGAACATTCAAAAGCTAAACTAACTTTGAGTGCCACTTCGGGAAGCGTTGGCGCTGGGAGAAGAAGTGGCCGAAGAAACTCCAGCAACGCTCCTAACATCTAAAGGGTTGTTACATTCTCTGTCGCGTTTACCACGTTGAGTGTTCCGAGTACCATATCTCGGCGTTACATCATTACAGTACAAATTCCATCGACATCATATTGATTTTTTTATAGATCGCATCGCGTAACCTTCAGTTATTTGGAATAAAGATCTCTTTAAACCTTAACTATTGAATGTTACTTTAGGTTTCCAGAAAGTGATATTTCACTGTCTTAGAATCATAGAAAACGTTGTGTCATCGAAATATGTTTTTCTTAGTTAAGCAATATTAAAAATTGTTAAAAAAATTTTTCCAGCAATGCCAAGCGTCGTACAACCATCCGAGGAGACGAGTTGCATTATGGAACGGTCAGCTTTGCGCCGGCGGTGAGGCTGGGAAGGACTCTTGCAAGGGAGACTCTGGTGGTCCTCTAATGTACGAGAACGGAAGGCTGTTCGATGTGGTCGGCATTGTCAGTTTCGGGCCAACGCCATGCGGTCTAGAGAACATCCCTGGAGTATACACCAAAGTGTTCGAGTACCTTCCATGGATACGGTCAAACATAACGCCATAAGGCGACTTAAATACAATCAGTTTCTCTAAAAAAAATCTTATTTCGACGTCTTGGACACTTTACATTATACTAACTTGACAATAAAATAATGAAGTACCAGACGGTTTTTGTTTTACGAAATCAGATACCCCCCTTCTAGGAGGCAGGGTTTTGTGAGGTTCTTTCGCACTATATATTACTCCCGGTGCATCTTTAGTGGAACGGTCTCCGGGATCAGTCAAGTCAAAAAAAGTTGCAGCATCAATAGTAATATCCAATACCAGAAATTGTACATTTATAAAATTGTGTTGTTGAGGCCATTGGCAATACATAGTACACACACAGCAGATACACAACACACACGCATTCACATCACGATATCACTGACGACCTCATTCAAAACTTAAAACTCAGTCTTATGAACAAATTGTGAAATCCCTTTGTTTTCAGTCTGTACAGTGAATGTTCATATATAATGTATTATAACATAAGTACTCTGTATACTATATAAATAAATAAATCAAGCATCCTCGCAGTGCTAAGGCGACACGGGACTTCCAATGTCGCCTACTTCCCGGGTCCACTATGTCGTCTTTGGACCTGAGGCCCCTTTTCGGGCAGGGGATACCATGGCCGTTTTCTATAGGCCCAGGACTACAAGGCTAACATACGGTTAACTACAACTACTATGATCAGGGACCACTATGGTTTACCGATTGCGTACCAATGGCACGCTAATCATGTAATTGACGTATTTTATAATTGATATTGCCTGTAATAAATTGGTTTCACAATGAAACATTGCTGACAAATGCTGCAGGCCCTGTAAAGTGTTCAAAACGTCGAGAATTCAGAAATAAAACGCGATAAAAATCCTTTAAAGTTGTTTTTTTTATTGTATTTCATATATAACAAGTCCTCTCCTTAATGAACTTTGTGAAGAACAATACTTGTACTTGAAACTTACAAAAGATTAACACATATACCGTGTCACCAACAACGCGTTTCTGAAGCATGTCTTCAATCTTATAGGGAGGCTCCAGTACAAATGTTCATGTTAAAATTACAGCCTTTCTATATATATATATGTCTCACAGCTGGGCACATGTCTCTCTGTAAAGGGAGTAAGGGGCGTAGTCTGCCGCGACCTAAGTGCGGATTGGCAGGCTTGACATGTCTTAGAAAATAATTCTAAGACGTAGACCTTACGATGTTTTCCTTCACCGCCGAGCGCGTGGTCAATCAGCACATAAAATAGCAACGGGAAATTTATTGGTACCGGCACCGGGGATAATGTACGAGGGTGAATCAAAAAATTCTTGGAATCAATATTAAAAAATGCAAAGATTTAAATAATAATATTTTATTTTTCTACATAATCTCTCTCCAATGCAATGCATTTAGAATAACGCGTTTCTAACTTCCTTATTCCTTGTGGAAAAAAAATATTTTCTTGACTCTCGAAAAAGTCCTCTACGGCAGCTATAACCGCGTCATTATCGTGAAATTTTGTTCCACGAATTTCCTCTTTTAATTTTGGAAATAAGTGAAAATCACTTGGGGCTAAGTCCGGAGAATATGGTGGGTGGTCAAGGAGATTGAAGCCAGCACAGCGGATTGCGTTGAGCGCAACTTCCGATCGAGGAGCAGGAGCGTTATCTTGAAGGAACAACACGCCCAACGACAGTTTTCCACGACGTTTTTCTTTAATCGCTTCACGCACTTTCGGGATTAAATTTGCATAATAAATTGGGTCCAGTAATCGTCTGGCCTTTTGGCATGTAATCAATAAAAAGGATTCCTTCACTTTCCCAGAACACAGAGGCCATAACTTTGCCAGCGGTAGGAGCAACTCGAAATTTCTTGATGGATGGAGATGGTGGCCGTTTCCAAGACATGCTTTGTCTTTTAGTTTCAGGATCAAAATGGTGAACCCACGTTTCATCCATGGTGACAAGACGACGGCAAAAATTATCCGAATCACGCTGGAACATTTCGAGATTACGCTTGGAAATTTCCAAACGTCGCTTTTTGTTTTCGTCGGTTAACATTCGTGGCAACCATCTTGCAGACATTTTTGAACCCCAGTGAATCAATTAAAATGGATTGAACGCTACCAAAAGATATCTTTAGGATCTCAGCTATATGTTTTATAGTCATTCTTCTGTCTTCCAAAACCAGATTCTCAACCTTTTGACATTTCTTCTGTAACGGAGGTTGAAGGCCGCCCAGAACGCATGTCATCTTTACAGCTTGATCTACCTCTTTTAAATTCAGCCACCCAGTACGCAGCCGTAGAATAGGGTACAGCATCACCCCCTAATGTCTGCTGAATGTCCAAAAAAATTTCCTTCGTAGACATTTTTTTCAAACTGAGATATTTTATCACCGCACGTAACTCACTTGTATCCATAATTTTGACTTTTTAGCAACTCGTTGCACAAAAAAAATTATTACATGCGAACGAACTGACAAAAACAAGTGACAGTCTGCATAAATATAGTGTGATAGACACTCTTTAATTTGAATATCGAACTTGATCCAAAAAGGTTTCATATATATGCACTTCTAAGAACTTTTTGATTCACCCTGGTATATACTGGAATGTTACACATACGAGTAAATAACATAATTATACAATTTTTTTTTGTTTATCCCGATGATAGTCAGACTTGCCATCAAATCATTGTAATGTCATTGATTGTTAACAGCCGTACAAAATTTCGAAGTGGTTTAAAATCTATTTGGAAAGTTTGGATTCCATAGATAACTTATACTAGCTAATTAAAAGGCGTGCCATGTCTGACAAACTAATAATGGCTTTACGAGTAGAGACAAAAACCGACTTCAAATTCAAATGAAAATGATCCAAATCAGTTCACCCAGTTGAAAGTTATGAGGAACACCAAACATAAAAAAAAACCAAACAGACGAATTGAGCCTTCTAATTATTTTGATGTACGCAGTTAATTGAACGAATCGGTATATGTTTAAGCTGGACTCGTAAATATAGGGTCGGAATAAAGGGTCGGTTAAGAAAGTTTGAATATCTCGGAAGATAAAGACGCTAACTAGTAGTAGTACTTTAATATTTAATAAACTATACTAAAATTTAAATAGAAATAAAATTTAATAAAAATTCTGTATTATCCATATTTACGTAAGATATCCTTTTTCGCTTAAGTTAATGTTTCTTAATGAAATATAAATAAATTAATAAAATATTTTATTTTATTTCAAGGATATTTAATTGTCCATCATGCACAATTTATTTCAGTTAGCTAGCGTCTTTATCTTCTGAGATATTCAAATTTTCTTAACCAGCCCTTTATTTTTGCTCAAGAAGAGATTTTTTGACCCAATAAAATAATTAATGAATATTTCCATTTTATTATCAAAATCAAATTATTTGTGTATGAATAACAATAGCCTAATATTTAGTGTACGGACTACCAAACTTAAAGTCATAAGTTCAAACTCACTAGTCAATTTTAGACGTGAACCATGGCCTAGCAAAAGCTTAATTCTATTTGGAATGAAAAAAACGAGAATGCTAAAAAATAGAAAAAAAATTGTCACATTTGGACAGTCGCTGCTATATGCTATCGCAGCTTTGGACTCGGCAGCTATGAGGTTATTTGGTGACGCAGCTGAAACCAATCTTCCCAGTCTTGAGCACAGGCGTAAGGTAGCTAGGCATTACCGTTTTCTACAGATTGCATTTTGTAGAGTGTGCTCAGGAACTACATAATTTAATTGCCCGATACCACTTGCACTATCGGACTTCAAGACGTACTGCAGAATTTCATCCTTTTGTTGTGAACGTCTCTCCAAGCGCTTTGTCTTATCACTATCGTACAGAAAAGAACTGGAATAGTTAGGCCGCGTCTGTCATCCCTCCCATTAGAAAATGGGTGTTTTCAAGAGTAAAGTGAATAGGCATTTACTAAACTACTACGCTTCGTCCATGGCTGCATTGACACTGAACATTAGGTGGGAACGTAAAATGGTAGATGTAGAAATGTGCAATATTGTCTGTTGCTATACAGCTTCGTCATACCGCAAAACATATGTTACCTTATAAGGAAACAACATATTTATAATTTTAATTGTTGTGAAATACCAAAGTGAAGTTAGTTATTCGACAGGTAGATACATGTTACAAAATATCTCAGCCCTGTAGTTCTGGGCTCTCAAGAATAAGACTACGGTATCCCCTGCCTGTCGTATAAGGCGACTAAAGGGGCCTCAGGTTCACTGGGCGACAAGGGTGGGGCCTTTGTCGTCCGCTAAGGTGGACTCCGGGAAGAAGGCGACATCGGCTGGCCCGTGTAGCCTTGCACTATGAGGGCACAGGGGAGGGAGAACTTCCCCGGGAAGTGCTCTCTATGAGCACAGTGCAGAAGGGCTCCGGTGCGTTCCACTGGAGATCCCGGAGCCCCTCGTCATGCACCGAGGAAGGGCCACCGGGGAGGTTTTAGTGGGTAAAACCCACATAACCGCCGCCTTCCCCAGAAGGCGGGGTATCTTTCTGAAGATATCCTCATCGTTAACAAAAAAAAATGTTATAAAATATTTGCTCAACATTGTTAAATGCTTTTGAGTCATCGCTATGAATCATCCATAACAAACAAGTATCGCGGATATCCTTCCTATTAATATAATAATAGGTTGTCAAATATCTCCCTTCCGCCTTTTGTCTTTGAATTTCGCGGATAAGGCTGGATAAAAAAGCTTGATGTTTGGGTGCCGCATGATTTGACGCAAAAAAACTTTCTGGACCGAATCAACGCCTGCGATATGCTGCTGAAACGGAACGAACTCGACCCATTCTTGAAGCGGATGGTGACTGGCGACGAAAAATGGATCACATACGACAATATCAAGCGAAAACGATTTGCCTTTAACGAAGGAAAACTTTAAAATAGCGCGAATTTCGGCGTTAGTGAACTCCATGTTTACACGTCTATAACTGTTGAACGCAATATCCAAACTAATTATGCATAGCGTCGTTTTGTAGGTTATGTCAAGACCTTTCAAATTATGTATAGTATTGCTAGATACGAGCTCTGTAGCGCTTTGTACATAGCCGCGAAATTCAAAAGACAAAAAGGCGGAAGGGAGATATTTGACAACCTATATAAACGTGTATGTTTGTATGAATGTGGAGTGTTACTCTTTCACGCAAAAACTACTGAATGGATTTCGATGAAATCTTAAAATAATATAGTTCACACATCCAAGTATCACGTAGGCTACAATTAATAAAGATATGATGTGAATTATTCAAAATGTAACGATAAGTAGAAAAAATCTGCCATCTGCGAGATATTTTGGCATGCGCCGCAAAATCTTATATCGTTACACGTTGTAACACGTAATATATGATGGAAATGTTCATCTTAAATAATCCTACAAAATGGTAATCTGTTCCGAATGGAATAAGGACTAAGGGGAGGGAGTAACCTCCCCGGGAAGTGCTCTCTATGAGCACAGTGCAGAAGGGCTCCGGTGCGTTCCACTGGAGATCCCGGAGCCCTCACCATGCACCGAGGAAGGGCCACCGGGGAGGTTTTAGTGGGTAAAACCCCAAATAACCGCCGCCTTCCCCAGAAGGCGGGGTATCTTTCTGAAGATATCCTCATCGTTAACAAAAAATAATAATTTTAAGTGTAGATTTACCACGAAGGATAACATCGTCGGCAAACCTGAACCTGCTAGAAAAATTCTAAGACATATGAAGTCTGCCAAAACAAAAGAAAGTTATGTGAAGCTGTATTCCCTATAATATGCACGATTACGCTGTTTATGTACTTTATATTATTGGACGCGTAATATAAGTAAAATGTCAGATTTGTCCCACTAATACATTAATATAAAAAGTAATTCTGAGAACTTGAGTTGAAAATAATCCCTATATAATTCGATGAGACCACGTGGCCAACAAAACAAACCACCTTTCTAAAAACAAAGAAATTTATAAAGTAGGGTAGGTTTCAAAAGTACGACAGCTTTCTTGATCCTTTTATCTTCTTTTTGAAGTCGGTTATAAGCGTTGGACTCCTTGTTCTGTTACAAGTGAATGTTCAAGATTATCAGGACCTTCACGCAGTAGCAGTAGGGTTTCAAATCTATGGTGAGGTTGAGAAGAGTGTTCAGTCGTAGCTTCGTTAGATGTTCACTGTGTGGACAGTGGTTATGAAGGATTGGACTACGGTCGTGACATGATTCGGTTATTTGACAGCAAGTTAATCGTTCGCATGTTCCAAATCCAACTTCACGTAGCAAGCAACGATGCGTTGTGATCTCCTCTATACAATGTAGCTTCTTTCGACTAAATACTACGACTTCAAGTAGACGGACATTTTCAACAATTCAATATTTATCTGAAAATCCATTTGTGCATATGATGGCAAAATATGACGCAAACTTGTCATTGATTTCCAAAGGATACGTTAATACGATATCTGCTTTTTGAGCCTACTTATTGTTTGGATTGTCAATTATATTCAATTAATTTATTAATTCAATTGTGCCATGTAAAGTATTTCCGACGATATTGGGTTGTAGTCCTAGGCACCGTTGAATATCAGCAATGTGGCAGCCTTTCGACAGTATATGAGACGTTGTCCAATGTTGGCATCATTTCCTATTTGACCGTTCTTTTCCTTTTTAATCAATTATATTTTTTTTTTATTTTTCTTTCTGTGTTTAATGTGTGTTATATTTTGTTTGTAACGTGCATATAATGCTAATATCTAAAAAGTCTATGTCCATGTCTAAATGATTCAGTATCATTGTATCACTTACGTTGAATTTTGTATCTAGTTCTTGTATAATTTGAATGATTCTGCTCGAACAATTTTTAAGGCTTTAAATTCAGTTGTCGACTCTCGTCTTCGGTCAGCGGGCCACGGGGCTCTTGTTGAGGTCAAAATTTACAAAAGGAGCCATGAAACCAAAACGGATCGTGCTTTCACTTGCGATACCAACAATTCACACGTGTGTGAATGGCAATGTTAGTAGTCTATTATATACCAGTTTCTTCTTCATATTCCCTAAGTAAAGAAGGTTAGCTATTAGCTTATTAAGATTTTGTTTTCGTCAACCTTATTGGTGACATATCAGTAGGATTCAAGGAGTCAATTTGTATTGATTATGAGATTCACATCGTAAAAATTGTCGACTTTACAAAACAAGCAGACTACAAGTAGTTTTCGTTGTATTTTCTTTAAGAAAATGGTTTATTGTACTTGGTAAGGAATTATTCGAAAATGTAGTGGAATGCCAAGCATCAATGTTTTAGGAGAAATTTGGACTTCTAACTTTCTGCGGACGGCATGATTCCAAATCCCCAAGAACATAAACCTAAACGTCAGATTTAAGTATATTTGTGTATGCATGTGTATGTGTACAACGCGGAAAATGACCCATTACATTCAATTACACAACGATTTCCTACATTTGCACAAATATTACACATTACATGAAAATAGTTGCAGCTTTGTATGCAATAAAATAAAATATACATCTACATATCAATATAACGTATTATACGTTATAAATAATGCATCCAAACCTATGGCGTCAATGCATGCTATAGATCAACAATTAATATGCAAAGGTACAAAGGCATGTGCTCGAGTGGTGGGGGACATAACAACATGCGTACGAATCAGCGATACCTTTCATAACGAAGGCGCAATATTATTGGATACAAAAGGCCAACCGTCTGGAGGAACGTCAAAGTAACCAGCTCGCAACTGGCCTGACGAGAACCCAGTGACGCACGGACCGGCTATTGAGGCACTCGTATACCCAATCCTCGGCATATTGTGAACTGAAGATTTAACGACAGTCGCAATGCAGTTCAGCGTGTCGTGTTTCGTCGTAATTTTTATATTTGGATCTGTGAGCGCAGGTTTGTAAAATGGCATAACATAGAATAATTTATTGTTTCCCACCGCTAATCTCGAATTCACTTATACAAGTTGAATTTAAATAGCAATTCCATTAAACGAAACGTATAATTTAACAGTCTTGATGTACTTATTTTACCGAGTCCTTGTACAAATTATATACAATTTCATTAATAAGATAAAATATGAAAATAGCAAATTTTACTCAGGAACCAAAACAACATTAATCGAACTGTCATGCACAGTAACTTCAAAATTTTGGTACTTTTATCAATATATTTTATGTACAGTTAGTAAAATCAATCGGTTCTTGTGTGAAGCATAAGTTTGACTTTGTGATAATCATTTTGTAATCGGTTGGCTAGCCTCCCATTGCCACTAATATAATTCAAGGTTTTGGTTAGTAAATATCTTTTAAATTGCTACTTTAAAGTTTAAGTATTCAATACCCACATCTGTATATTTAGAGGATTATGTACAATTGCGAAAGAATATCAAACATCAACCAATTGGTTTTCGCAAACAAAACTTCACGTTACATACTTTATTACTTTACGTCCAGATAGAAACGATAAAAAACGAGATGAACCGGATAAAAGTGCTAGGTATTAAATACAGTCAAGGCGAAATATTTAGGCCGCCATTAGTTTCCAACGCTGTGTACGTTTTGAATGTCGTTAATTGTAACATTGGAAATCTGGATCTGCGTGATGTATACTTTACGGCATATAGAGATAAAGACTGATGAATGAAGTGTTTGGTTTACCGTAACAATATTACGAATCACAAAAAATAATTTACCGACATTCTACAAAATTGTTCGCAACTGGTCTTAATTTCTCTAAATATATACTTTCAGACAAACCGTGTCGGATGCCAAATGGTGACGCTGGGGAATGTAAACTCCTAAAGAAGTGCAAACCTCTAAACGAGCTAACTAAGAAAAGGGGCCAAACCAACGATGAGATACTGTATTTAAGACAGTCAACGTGCAGTGTTACATCAAACTATCAAACAGTGGTAATTTCAATCTCAAAAAAAATAAACGAAAGATAAAAGCGCTTCCATAAAGGACTGCATTTCCACTTAACATCAGATGGGATAGTGGTCAAGCACTTGCTTAAAATGTTTAAAAAAACTCATTTAATAATATAAAATTATATAATAATATACTGGAACAATTTAAGAAAATATATATTCTTCCTAAGTATTCTTAATTTTACCGTTATTTTATTTAGAAATATTTGCCCTGAGAGAATATTTTAAAATCAAATAGAAATCATTATAATAAATGAATATACTATATACATATATATATAATAATAAATGAATATACTATATACATATATATATAATAATAAATTCGTCGCTAATTAACTATACCCACTCGATTATCTAAAATCTTAAATTTCGCCAGATTTGCTGCCCACCGGAATCACAATGGTCCAACTTTAAGGGTGTTAAGCCAGTTATGTATGAAGAAATTACTAAATATGACACAGAGCCGAAAGAAAAACCAGATACTCTCAACAATAACATTGATGGTGGTATTGATTCCAGAAACACTGACGACGAAAAGTACCTTAATAATCCGAAGGATAAAGTTAATGTATTACCTCTCACAACCCTTACACAACTAGATACGTCAAATTGTGGAAAAGATACATCTAATGCTAATAGAATAATAGGTAAGCTAAAAGGAATATCACACAATTATAAATATAAAACAAAATGGGTTTTCTTTCACATCTTTAAAAATCCCACTATGAAGACAATGTATTAGAAAATTGTTGATTGGTTAGTATGAAATTTGTTAAATTGGTGGACACGAGAAACTTTCTATTTATGTATCCCCAACAATGACGTGACTCTGGATAATGCAAGACTAACAATCACTTAATATAATACTAAGCATATAAATATTAAATTAGTCTTCAAAATATAATTTTCCTTTTACATATTAAAAATCCCGCAAGCTATTGAATACCTATTGATTAGTTTAGTATGAAAATTGTAAGATTGGTTGACAGGAGAAAGTTAATTATTTCTCATCCATCATCAATGAAGTGACTCTTGATAATGTACGAATAACAATCAATATCTATTTAAGGTGGGGGTCTGGCGGCCATCGATCAATTTCCATGGTTAGTTTTACTCGAATATGAATTTGGTCTCACTTCATGCGGAGGCAGTCTGATTACAACGAGATTTGTTTTAACTGCGGCGCATTGTTTAAAACCCGAAAGACAACCGTAAGTATAAGCTAATCACTTGGTAAATTACTTTGTACCGTTCTAAAAAACACATGTAAATACAGCATCACATACTATTTGTTGCCTTGCCATGTTCAAAATTTGAAAGATACTTATGAAACTTTTCATGTTTCTAAATATGTCTGACTAATATAATATAATAATATAATTTTTTTCTAATAATAATCGAATAATTCGAGTCACGCCGTTGACTCGGAGGAGTAGGCAAATGTTACATATTGTAAAATATAGAACTTTATAACTTAGTATATACTAAAATTTAAAAGAATACATTATAAGGCATTATAAGTAAGGGATGTATGTTCAATGACTGACAGAACCATAGAGCCTAAATTTTCTATATAACTACAATTCAATTGTCATTCAATTGAATTGTAGTTATTCTATTCGCTTCATCTTTGGCATACGCAAGTACGACTATATTTCTTTCTTTCGCTCTCAGCTTAAGTGGCTTCCAATGTCTCATCGACCTTTTCGACACCCGATCCTTCAGAACACTTTGTACATTATTTTCTATTTTACGTGATCCATTTGCACCTGAATACTTGAAATGAAAATTTCAGTATCAGGGTGATAGTAATTTTCTCCATATTTCTTCCTGTCATACTGATTTTATGCATAAATCTTTTACCTTTAACGCAATAAGACTTTTTGGAATGCGCTGCCAACAAATATACGTACAGCTGGAACTAAATCTACTTTCAAACATTTACTATGGAAGCTTTACCTAAGCAAGGAATAGTTTGACAATTGCTGTCCCTATCCATCTAATCATATATATATATGTATATATATATATATATATATGTATTTATATATGTATCTATTTATTATTATATTTAATTATTGTGTTCAAATATTTAATTTGTTTGTAAGTAGGTATGTATATTATGTATGCATGCATTTAATATAGTTTTCTTTTATTTATTATTTTCTCACATAGCTTGCACCGGTTACTTTGTCTCTACACAACCCCAAGGTAGACTGGCAGAGAATGCCTACTGGCATTAAGTCCGCCCATTTGTACCTTTTTGTATTGTGTGCAAATAAAGAATAAATAAATAAATAAATAAATTGTAGTTGACAGAAAAAAAAATAGTAACCTACTATTTTCATAATAATCGATCATTAAAATATAACTGCAAATTCTACATGTAATTAAAATTGATGTAATATGTCGTCATATACGAGATTACCAAGACTATATTAGTGTCAGTGGTACTCCATCGGAAAACCATAATAGCACAAATTAGTGCATTTGCCAAAATCAACAATATTGACATAACTGAATGTTCATATTCAACCGACTTCAATAAAGGAGGAGCTACTCAATTCGTCTATATGTTTTTTATATCGATTTTGATGATTATTTTATTATTTGAAAGCAGGTGCTTCCAGTGTGATCCTTTTCTCTCGGGATTAGGTCAAGATCCTAATCCTGCTAAGAATATAGCTTTGCAATTTTCCTTAGGTTAATTTATTATACCAAAGATACTATTCAAATCGTTAAAATATTCTTATTCGTATTCAATATGAAGATTCATTATTCAATAGTAATGTTTGAACGCTCTCGTCATGCATTCACAAGTTTACTCCTTAAGTCAAGCGGGTGCGGCTCAACTGACGGCACAAAGATAAAAAAATAGGCGAATTGAGGTCCCAGGCGTTATGAAATTGGTTAAAAGCTAAAACATACCAAACCAAATTAAAGGTAACACTTCAAATGTTTCCAGACGATTTGCACGGCTCGCAGAATATAACACGACTTCATTCCCAACCGATGAAGTGGAGGTGGACGGCGGTGGTTTCGATACAATTACAGTGGAAATTGTGCCAATTGAAAAGAATATCGTTCATCCCAACTATACAAGGCTGTATCTCCACCATGACATAGGTCTGTCTAAGTTAAAACACGAAGTAACTTTAACAGGTAAACAATTATTAATATTAACCATATACAATATCTAACGGCTACTGATAAGTACTCTTTGAAATAAGGATAAATTTATAATTATATGTTAAAACAACTACTATATGTACGACAAGACAATAATAATAAATAAATTTTTAGGCAAATATCAACTAATTTGCCAACAACATTCGACGATCAACTTAGTCGGAATAGTTAACAAGAATGTTAGTAAAATTTATTACAAAAAATTGCTAGCATTCTTTATAACAAAAAAAACATCAGGTCATAGATTCAATTCACTACTGACGTTTAAAGCATTCGACTGGTGACGTTTACCATCCTCTAGCTTAGTTTATTTGGATTTGTTAACATATTACTAATATTGATAAAAATGTTAGCATTCTATTTAATGATTTAGACTAATGTAAGCTAGGAGAAACCCAGGTAACAAGAAATGTTGAGGATAAAGGATAATACTTGTGAATACGAAAGTTTTCCAAATCGATAAGATTCTTATTTAAAATTTGTTTTCACCAAATCAATTTAACTAAGTAAATACAAAATGTAGTAATATTTCATTATTATATTAACATGTCCTTGAGCCGTGGTAGCTCAATGGCAAGGCGGCCGCCTCAGGTACCATAGTACAGTTGCCAAAGAGCTAAACAGATGCTAGACGCAACTGAAATTGAGTCAGAAAGCCATTTTTAACTAAAGCTTTGCTTTGGAGGAGATATTGCATTTTTAAATGATTATCTATATACTAAGATTTATTTGATAAGTTTTAGTTTAGATAGTAATTTATTTTCTTACTCATTCTTACAACGTAACACACACTAAAGAATTCGAAGACCGTCGCCACAGTCAAGAAATTAACCCCTGTCTAGCACCAATGAATTTGTTTGTTGCTGACACGCTCGGCATTAAAGTTAACGAAAATAAAGTTAGAAAAATCTACGTCTTAGACAAGACATGTAAAGTATGCCAATCCGCACTGGGGCCGCGTGGCAGATTATGCCCTAAATGAGGTATATACAAAGATGCCTTGTACTCGACAGTGGGACGACATATACATATAAATAAGCTGTAAATTTAACTTTTAATAGTATCTCCGTTATAAACTATGTTGGTACACAAAAAATATATTGTATTAGACAGTCAAGGAAGCAAATAACTTATGAAGGAAGTGTATGATACTGTCTAACACGAACAAACTTTTTCGAACAACTTAAAAGCACCAAATCTCTAAAAAAAGGATTACTTTTTAATTCGCTAATCATTCAGTATTTATTCATTTATTACACCAACACAATGAACATTTTTATCAAACAATACATAAAACAGTCAAAAGTTGTGAAGTTAATGCCATCGCAGTTATAGGCGCAGACTGCAAGCAATTAATTGGCGAGTGACAGTGTTAAGATAAAAATAAAAAGAACACAAAAGTAAAAATAAAACTAAATTTTAAATTAAAAATTAACTAATAAAAAAACTATTTGTAGTATATAGATTAGATAGAACAGTATATAGATTAGCGCATAGTTTGATAAACAAAAGTACGAGTATAATGACAGCTTGAAATTTGCGACGTAATTAACTAAATCGTTAAAACGTTAATCGATTGTTTAACAAAATAACGTAACGGCCAAGCTAATAACTATTATGTTTTGAGTCACCTAGATTTTTTGTAAATGTTGTGGTCTCATGTAATTAAAGAGGCATTAGCAATAGCATTGTGTATCCTTTGTTGGAGATCCTTAAATACTAAATACGTAACTTATTCAATTCAATTTTTCATTAAGTCAATTTAATCACCAGCGCTACTAATTTCAAATTTAAATCGACAACTGTCATGTCACTAAACGTTAATTTTGCAACAATTATAATAGAAGGCTCGGGCTCTGATTGTAGTTCAGTCTCGCCTGCTCTTTGATGGTAATGCTTTCGCTCTTAGAGTAACCACCGAATCCAAAGCCCTATCTACGTCATCTTTGAGCCCGAATACATGTCCAGGCTAAGCGATCAAAGAGCTACGTAGAGTACCACCTCGCAAATTCCGGTGAAACTGTACTGGCCAGTTTCCCCGAACGTCCGCGTTCTTTCGTCTTCCTTCTCAAGTATACAGTATAATAAACAATAAGTCCAGAAAGACTTTCGAATCTATTATTGTATCCATTTACTATTAGCAATGTGTACTTAGTGTTTGTAAGGTTTTGTAATATTGCTTTCTTCGATCTACTAATTATTTTGGTTTCAATAATCCATCAGAACATTTTTACTTTGCAGATTTTATACAACTAATATGTTTACCAACACAAAACTTTATGAAAGACTTCAAAGTGCCGCTAAACTTCACAGTCGCCGGTTGGGGGAGTGACGGGCAGAAATTTAGCGAAGTCAAAAAATTCGTAAAAATACCCTACGTTCCTAACAACGAATGTCAAACAGTCTTTCCATTTCATAAAATTTCGGATGGTCAAATTTGCGCCGGTGGAACACTTAAAGAGGATTCTTGCTCCGGCGATTCTGGGGGGCCGTTGATGTATGACCTAAATAACACGTACATAGCTCTCGGAGTTGTCAGCTTTGGGACACCAGGCTGCGGTAAAGAGAATGTGCCCGGAGTCTACACATACGTTTTCCAATACATGGATTGGATAAAGGATAACATGGTCTGAAAGGGATAATAACTTTATCACCACATTGAAATTTACTAATGCCACAAATCGGCATTGTTTCATTTGTAAAAAAAACAACATTGTGTGGTGCAATGCATGCGACCTCGACAGGTGTAGAAGATAGTGAAATCGAGACAAGTGATGAAAGTATGGAACGAATCATGAACTCTATCAACTGAAACATATTTTAATAATTAGAGAAATTGAAGCTTCGCGAAATCGCTAGAGAAAAAAAGTCAAGTTAGGACCGTAATGACTATTAAGCAAGCATATGCTTGATTTTGATTTGGTCGTTATTTATTACTAATGTTTTATCAACTACAACTGTAGCTATTACACTTTGTTTTCGTAGTTATATTTATTCAATAGTTAATTTAAATGTATTACAGTAATTATATTTGTTAAATGAAATGGATACTTAATAAAAAGTATAAAACATGGGGGATTTTTATTATCTATTACTTTATCTGTAAGTTTATTAGTTAACAAACATTACATGACAAAATTTTAATTTTGGCCCCAGATCTGAATTTGTCACTAAATTTCCAGTACGTCAGCTGACCAGATACAATTCAGCTCTTATTACACACATATTGAACATTTTATAATTATTTAATACTAATTGAAATATATCGTGTATTTGGAAGACGTTTAATAATTAAACCAATATGCTAGTGCCAGTTGTACAACATCGGATAACTGAACGACTAAAACGAACTAAAAGTAACAAAACAACAACTGTGATATAATGAACGTTCATTTCTTCGCAATTGTCATAGCAGAATTGCGACCTCTATTTTTTGTAGGACGCTACAGTCTCACGAGGTTCCTCAGAACCTCTATTGAGGTAACTCAGCGCAAGGGTCCCTGAAAGGAAACCTTTACTATATTACAAACGATAGACTGCTAATCTTGAGAGGTTAAGTGATATACCAGGGAACGCCTAAAAATAATTTCAATAAATGTTTTTTGCCCAAGATTTTTTTTTCGTAGATTTTATTTGAAGAGGGACTTTTATTTTAACTTGTAGATGTATATACTGTATACAAACAAATTTCCTATAGTTTCCATTATAGTTATAGTAGGCGGCAGCTGCCAGTTAACGCGCAGAAGACAAAATTAAGGTAACACAGCGGAGTGAAGGGGGCGCGGACGGGTATGCGTAAGCGATTATTGGTTCCTGTCGTACTCTGCCCCGCGCACCGATACCACACCCCGCTCGCTCCTAGTCTACAAGTCGCTTTCCTAATTTTTAACAAACTACTCTTAAAAAAAATCCTGTCCAATGAAAAATAAATCATCGAAATCGGTTGGCGTGATGATTTATTCGACTATTTGTGGCGCAAATACATAATGCAAATTTAAAACGTAGATGGTTTCCTCATGGATTCCATTATCAGAATTGGACGACTTTGGGACCACACAGGAACAGGAAGCACCAGCTTTCAAACAAAAAAAAATAGGTTCACCAAGTCAAAAGTTATGAGATAACCTCCTAATTTTTTGAAGTCGGTTGAAAATGGCTGTAATCACGTTGTTTCATTATTGGCATATGAGGACAAAAAGGAAAATAATTGTTTTCGCTGCTATACTTGACAGTATTTTAATGAATGGGTCCAAAGTGATCCCAGTCACGAACGCATCGGCTTACAAGCAACCACATTGAATTCTGTAACACATTGCACAAGTTGACGATCAAACAACAATATACGTAATGCAGTTCCTTACGTCTGCTTTAAATCTGTTGCTTATAACAGGATTTGCGAGCGCAGGTTAGTAAATTATTATATTGAATAGAACTACTCTTGTCTACCGCGGTAATCGTGATAAAATCCCTAAAAGTAATTTTATTTAAAATTAATAACAGACCCGAATGTACTAAAATAATTGAGACAATATGAACTTTTAGTAACATCACAGTTGTCCATTTTTGTTAATTATGGTATTCTAGCTAGTTCAGTTATTCGGCTTTACCACTTTCAATTGTTGTTATTTGTTAATATCGTATAAAATGACGTCTCCTAAATAATCCGATAGATTTCAATCAATAAAACAAAATCAAATAATACATCAAAGAACTAGAATGATATTAATTTATAATTCAATTATTTGTTTTTAATATAAAAGGCATTTTACAGGCCCAGAAGGCTTGTAGCAATGCCACGTTGTATGGCAATACTTAGGCTCCGTGCAAGGTATAAGCCAGCCCTCTGATCACCAGATGTGTCGAGAAAAATCTTAGCTATCACATTAAAAATGTGGTGTGCACTAGGACCCCAGGGACCCAAAGTTTCTACACCAAACGGCTCAAATATGAAACCTCTATCGAGGTTAATATATTTGCGCCGCTTGTGGTTTTCTGCAGTTGCAGCGGCCGCTCCAGCCCGAACAGAAGATTCTGCAAGATGTAACGGTGCCAAAGTATCGACGCATGTAGCATCCCATACCAAATTCCGTCCCATCTTCCAGGGTATAAGAGTCATACCGTCTGTTCTCTTACCATCACAACGCAATAGTCCATTTGGCTCCAAAGTTGATGGAACATGAGCGGTAGAAAGAGCCCGACGGATGATGTCGTTGAGCTTGGAGTGCCAGGAATTAATTGAAAATTGCATATCTAATCATTAAATTAGTAGATTACGTTGTTTGCCACAATAACAATTGAATGTTAATCGGTTGGTGTCGTAATGAAATGTCATTAGCAAATAGCAGATTCTGAGCTCAGGACATCATAACAGTGGTAGTCTAATGGCAAAACTTTTGTCTTACTATCTGACGATGAGGTTTTCGGATTACCCGTCTCTACCACACAGTTACCGGTTGTCGGTTTTTTAAATACAAATGTATTCTCGGTGTATCAAATATTATACTTGCTATTCGTATTCAGGTAGTATTAGTACGCTATTTAACAATTTTAACTTGATATGTCAACTGTTTAGTACAAAACATAAAATTTTGTACTAATTATTAAATAATTGTGTGGTGTTTTTGTTACTTTATTATAGCAACATTATGTGTCATAGAAAACATTGTTGTATTTTTAATTATAGTAACACTTTCTCTTCTATTGCTCCATCCATTATGTAAGCACGATTTTTTCTTGTTCGATTTCAATAAATCGCAATTTTCACCAATGTCAAGCCTTTTACTTCACATAAGGCTTTTTGGTCCTTCGAGCCGGATGTGATGGATATATAAAAGAATATACTTTACTGCATATCAATTAACACATACATATCACATGGTGACAAAAGCCGGAACAAACAGACAGACAAAAATTGTTATTTTGGTATATGTACCGTATACATTCATGTGCATTTATTAAAAAGCGATTATTTTAATATTACAAACACACACTTCAATGTTATTTATTTGTTTAAATATGTAAAGATATTGAAGCCGTTACTCTATTGATATTCAAAACCAGTTTTGTTTTATTTTATAAAGGAACATAATAAGTAAAACCTAATCTACATACAAAATTTGAGTCAGCTCATCAGAGCTGTTTCCAAGATTCCATTTCTTGTCAAAACTTTCATTTATTACGGCGGGCATGCTTAACCCTGGGTTAAACACTTTTTTTTTTTTTTTGTTAACGGGGAGGAAATCTTCAAAAAGATACCCCGCCTTCTGGGGGGAAGGCGGCGGTTATTTGGGGTTTTTACCCACTAAAACCTCCCCGGTGGCCCTTTCCTCGGTGCATGACGAGGGGCTCCGGGATCTCCAGTGGAACGCACCGGAGCCCCTCTGCACTGTGCTCAAGGAGAGCACGTCCCGGGGGGGGAGGATTCTCCCTCCCCCCCTGTGCCCTCATAGTGCAAGGCTACACGGGCCAGCCGATGTCGCCTTCTTCCCGGGTCCACCTTAGCGGACGACAAAGGCCCCCACCCTTGTCGCCCAGTGAACCCGAGGCCCCGTTTAGTCGCCTTATACGACAGGCAGGGGATACCGTAGTCTTATTCTTGAGAGCCCAGAACTACAGGGCTGCGGGCCGGTCTGCCACCGGCCCGCCTGCGCCATCTCCGAACGGGATCGGCCCTCTCTGCGGTCTCCTTCTGGGTCATTACTGACTCGCAGAAGGAGACCAGCGCCTTCCATTTAGATCTCCCCACCAGCGCAGCCGCTACTGCCGCCGGCGGGAGAGGTCTTGCCCGATATGCTGGACCAGGATCCGCCGCTCCGCCTCCCACGCGGGGAACACGGCTAGTGTGTGCTGCGCGGAATCCCGGTCACAGCCACAATGGTGGCATTGCGCGGTCGGTTCGCGCCCTATCCTGTTCAGGTACTCGCCGAAGCACCCGTGCCCGGTGAGTACCTGTGTCAGGCGGTAGGTGACGTGCGCGTCATTCCTCCTACGTAGCCAGGCTTCGAAGTTCGGCAGGAAGGCACAGACGATGCGTTGGCGCGTGTATCGCCGCTCCGCGAGCCGCACGCGCCACACCTCCATCGCCCGTCTGTGCTCCTGCCGACGCACCTCTCCCGCATCCAGGGGCGGCTCGTCCCCGCCGTCGACGGCCCGGACGCGCGTGTATACATGCGCGTCCGGGCCGTCAACACTTAAACACAACAGTTAAACACTTAACTTAATGTTAACAACGCTGATAACATTGTTGTACTAACAAATACCAAAATGATATAAATATCCACTAGGATGTCAACGCAAACAATGTTGATACAATAAGATTAACATAATTCTATGGCATGCAGAACAACAATGCCTAATGCCAAACGGCACCACCGGGAAATGTAAACTCTTGAAGGAATGCAAATCTTTATACGATCTGAATAAAAGAATGATCAAAACGAATGATGACCTACAGTATTTACAACAATCAAAATGCAATGACACATCAAGCCACGAAATATTGGTGAGTAATTGGTAATACACACGCCTGTTTACAAAGCTTTAAATTCTATGTACATCAGAATAACAACTGCATAATTATACAGAGACATATACTTTACTGGTACAAAATATGAAACACATCATAGAGACAGAAAAAAAATACAGTTAAAGAAAAAAAACGGAAAAATAGAACATAGGATATGATGCCAATATTGGACACCGTCTCAGCATATGCCGTCGCAACGATGCGACAGCGCTGTATTACAGCGATGCCCAGAACTACCCAGTCGTTTTTATTAACACCGTATCTTCAAATAATTCAAATAATGCAACTCTGGCTCCCAGGATACAAGCGTCTTAATTTGAAAGGCGTTGTTTACAAATACCGTGTACTGTAAAGGTTACAAACTGAATACATATTCCGCTATGTTTAATTAGTCAAGCATATAAAGCAACCAATGCTTTGATATATATTTTCCATTCTATTCTAAATCTGCCAAAAGAGATACTTTCACGGTTTTCTTAGCGTTTCAGTATTACTTTTGAATTGCCGACACTATACAAGGTATTAAAGACCGCTTTCGAAAACGATAGTACTAATGATACCTTGGATGATGGGACGGAAAAATTCCATTCTGATAAAAAAAATCAAATTTTTAAAACGTTTTATTAGAATTATTTACGCCCCATCGTGTTGGTCCATCTAAATGAAACGATAGGTTCATAAATAATTCTTTACTTTAATAAAAATAAAAGCAATGAAACACGAAATCAAGTGATATAATGATTTTATTAAAATGAGTATACAATATAATAGGTATTTTACTAAATATTAAAAATTAAAACATCAAGTTATTACATAAGAGTGAGACAATTCCTCATCAATTCAAATCTCTTGTTTCTGTATATACATTAAATAACATACATTTTTCCATACGGGTTTTAGGAGTTCCCTGGTATGGTCTTCTGAATCCAAAGTATTATTAAAGCAAAATTAATATGGGTTTTGAAACTGCTCTTTAAAACAAATTCGGTTCATAAAAGATGACTGTATGAGTGCACAAAATTGAAGTTTAAAACCCAAATTTATTTCCTCGAATTTAATCTTCTCAGGTTTGCTGTGCACCGGAAATAGAACGGTCCAACTTCAAAGAATCGAAGCCAATAAAGTATGAGGAAATTAGGAAATATGATGAGACTAAAATAAAACCTAGTACATTTGACGAGAACAATGTTCAAAAACTAAATTCCAGAAACACTGACAAAGACGAGGAGGTAAATAAGTGGAGTAAAGGAAATGTATCTTCTCAAACAAAAGTCCCACAAAGAGAGCCTGAGTGTGGAAAAGAAAATTCAAACAATAGAATCATAGGTCAGTCTAACAAATATATTAACGGTTAAAAACAAAAACCTAATTTAAAACAGATCAAACGATAGAGCTACTAAGCCCAGACAGACAGTCGTTTATTTCCTAAGTTTCACAGTTATATTGCCAACTTGTGGCGCCTGTATTTACTTTCTTCTTTCATATTCATATTCGCGCTCGTTGTGTTAAAGAGTACTAACCTTTTTTTGTTAACGGGGAGGAAATCCCCCGGAAGACTGATTTCTGTGAGGTTCTTACCCACTAGAACTCCGATCGGCCGCTCCAACTTCCACACGGGGCACACGGCGAGAGTGTGCTGCGCGGAATCCCGGTCACAGCCACAGAACCAACCGCGCAATACCACCAGTCATTCAGTCGTTCGTGCTCTATCCTGTTCAGGTACTCACCGAAGCACCCGTGCCCGGTGCGTTACTCGTTTAGGAATATAAAAATAGCAATCATTTACCTTCAGGTGGGACTTTAGCGGGCACCGATGAATTTCCATGGCTAGTTTTATTTGATTATGCCAAAGCCAATCGTTTGGTTTTATGCGGAGGCAGTCTTATTACAACAAGGTTTGTTCTAACCGCAGCGCATTGTTTAAATGAGACAAATGGACCGTAAGTGTCTTTTTTAATATATTATACACTGTATTTTATTAACGAGGCTTTTTTCTGCAAGAAAATTTAATCCTCATAGGGGATGTTATTTATTTAATTATGTTTATATTATTCACGGCATTTAGTTTATATCCGTAATGTATGTAAAATAAAATAATAATAGCATAAGTTACTCACTATTACATAAGCATTTTGCCAGTGAAAGATCACCAGTCAACATCGGTCGTATTACTAACGAACAGACAGACAAGAATTGTAAAAAATATTACATAGGTATATGTTCCATAGGCATGTAGTAAGTGGTTATTTTAATGTTAAATCATGCATTCCAATTTTATTTATTTGTATACATTATAGAATCTTAGTTATTTATTTTATAAGGCAATGGTATATTCCCTTCCTGTCGTAAAAGGCGACTAAAAGGAGTGAAAATAAGGACGTTGTCAGGTGTCATACTTTTCTCATCTTCACCGTCTGCAATAATTTGCGCTTTCGGTTAACTGGCCGTAGAACTACCTCATTCACACTTTCAAAGTCTAACCAACAAGAACACGCGTAATAGTTAAAGGAGTCGTACACGACCGTTTTTAACCCATTTTAAACAATAGTTAAATTATAAAGTAAAATTGAAATACTTCCAGACGATACGCACGGCTTGCAGAATACAACATTACTTCATTCCCACATGACATTGTTATGATGGACGGCGGTGGTTTCGACAATGTTACCGTGCAGATTGTGGAGATTGAAAAAAACATCCCTCACCCCAATTATGAGTTAGAGCATGGAAGCCATGACATTGGCTTGTCCAAGTTGAAAAATGAGGTAACTTTAACAGGTAAAAACTAAATTAAAATTGTGTATTAACAATTGTACCAGTACTAGTAGAGTAGTAGTAAGAAAAGATTTCCCTTCGTTATTTTTCGGAAAAGTTCATATTTATCGTGCTCTCACAAGTAGCTCCATATTAATGGACATGAAAATGTCACTCATTTGATACAAAAACAACGATCAATATTAAAATAGTCAAATCTTCGAAACTACTTGTTTTTTATCTGAATGGCCATTAGTTTTACCATGCCCTATTTTAAAGTTATCTATTAATTACCGGACACCTGATCTTCTTCTTCTTCTCTGTCGTTCCCTCATTTCTGAGGATCGTGGTCACTAGAGCCCCTCAAATGAACAATCTGCCTCCATCGGTTTCGGTCCGAGGCAGCCCTCACCAGCTGGTAGAGATTAGGAGAGGAGATGGCACCTTTTACTTGGTAAATATGCATATTAACTATAGGCTACAGGCTGGCTGGTAGAAAATGCTGAATAGTATTAAGTTTGCTTTTGTATATATATTTTGGTGGAATAAAGGAATTATCTCTTATATATTCGCGGCCAATTTTTGACCGAATTCAAAAAGGGACGTTTTTAATTCGTCTGTATATTTTTATCACTCAAAAGCGCTGGACCTATATACAATTTTTATTCGTTTGAAAGAGTGCATTCAATTAGATCCTAAATTAATTTCCTTTTCATTAAACTTTGGATTCCAAAGATATACCAACCAGGGAACTCTATATAGTATGTTTTTGACCTTCCAAGACTTGGTACTACTCTTTTTTATACCTTCTTGACAACGATTCCATCTGACGTTAAGTGGGAATGCAGCCCTATTTGTCTTTAACAACAATGTAATCCCTCTTCAACAACAAAGACTTGCCTGGAAAAATAGACCGCAAGATCTTCGTAATGTAACTATACCGTAGTTATATTATTATTTATTGGTTGAGAAATATAAGAGAGATTTAAATTTACAGATTACATACGACTGATATGCTTGCCTTCACAAGACTTTATGAAAGATTTCAAAGTGCCGCAAACGTTCATAGTCGCCGGTTGGGGGAGTGACGGGTCGAAATACAGCGACGTCAAAAAATACGTAACCATACCCTATGTTCCAAACGAAGAATGCCAAGAAGTCTATTCAAATCTAAATATAACAGATTGTCTTATTTGCGCTGGAGGAAAGCGTGGCGAGGATTCCTGCAAGGGAGATTCTGGAGGTCCCTTGATGTACGAACATAAGGGCAGGTACATAGTCATTGGCGTTATCAGTGCAGGACCACAGCAATGCGGCATCGCCAACTACCCTGCCCTGCACACGTATGTCTTCCAATATTTAGATTGGATACGGAAAACGACATG
This sequence comes from Meandrusa payeni, assembly GCA_029286785.1. Lineage (NCBI taxonomy): Eukaryota > Metazoa > Arthropoda > Insecta > Lepidoptera > Papilionidae > Meandrusa > Meandrusa payeni. Next base: position 1,936,178 of record JAGSMX010000016.1, on the reverse strand, counting down.
GTCTGAAACGGATGAACACTCTGTCGCTAGTGCTTCAGTGATCATTCATCAACGCTATTTTTGTGATTATTTTCTTATTTTCATACTTATGATATATCAAATACAACCATAGTAAGTAAAAACAAATACTCACGCTCGTTACTGGGATAGTTAGACGGAGACCGTGGACTTCCATTACAATCCTGACCCTTCTTTCACTCCATGGGGATCTATATATCTGCGTTTTTAACTCCTTATCCTACCCCCTTTTTAATATATCTACCGACACGAACATCCACCAACCTGCGGGGACCAACAACTGTTTTGCACCCAGTAATCTACATATTTCGCGTGGTCGTATCAAATTTCCGTTGTACACCTCACTCTTTCATAACATATCAGCATATAATAATATAACTTCTATACAGTTATCCGGTCTTTTATAGCAGTCAAACAATCTAACAATTCTATCTACCCTCGATAAACACGATGATGCGGGATAATAGAGAGACTTCATCGTCTTTTACAAAATAACAGTTAATAAATACTACTGATTAGATTATGAAATTTGTTTCAATGAACGATAAGATAAGGATATATCTAATTTTAAATCCTTAGTGCTTATATTTAGTCATATAAACAGTCTTCTGTTTGGTAATTATATCTACGAGGTTGAATCAAAAAGTTCTTAGAAGTGCATATATATGAAACCTTTTTGGATCAAGTTCGATATTCAAATTAAAGAGTGTCTATCACACTATATTTATGCAGACTGTCACTTGTTTTTGTCAGTTCGTTCGCATGTAATAAATTTTTTTGTGCAACGAGTTGCTAAAAAGTCAAAATTATGGATAAAAGTGAGTTACGTGCGGTGATAAAATATCTCAGTTTGAAAAAAATGTCTACGAAGGAAATTTTTTTGGACATTCAGCAGACATTAGGGGGTGATGCTGTACCCTATTCTACGGCTGCGTACTGGGTGGCTGAATTTAAAAGAGGTAGATCAAGCTGTAAAGATGACCCGCGTTCTGGGCGGCCTTCAACCTCCGTTACAGAAGAAAATGTCAAAAAGGTTGAGAATCTGGTTTTGGAAGACAGAAGAATGACTATAAAACATATAGCTGAGATCCTAAAGATATCTTTTGGTAGCGTTCAATCCATTTTAATTGATTCACTGGGGTTGAAAAAGTGTCTGCAAGATGGGTGCCACGAATGTTAACCGACGAAAACAAAAGCGACGTTTGGAAATTTCCAAGCGTAATCTCGAAATGTTCCAGCGTGATTCGGATAATTTTTGCCGTCGTCTTGTCACCATGGATGAAACGTGGGTCCACCATTGATCCTGAAACTAAAAGACAAAGCATGTCTTGGAAACGGCCATCCTCTCCATCCATCAAGAAAGAGTTGCTCCTACCGCTGGCAAAGTTATGGCCTCTGTGTTCTGGGATAGTGAAGGAATCCTTTTTATTGATTACATGCCAAAAGGCCAGACGATTACTGGACCCTATTATTTTCAAATTTAATCCCGAAAGTGCGTGAAGCGATTAAAGAAACATTAAAGAAAAACGAAAAACTTCAAGATAACGCTCCTGCTCATCGATCGGAAGTTGCGCTCAACGCAATCCGCTGTGCTGGCTTCAATCTCCTTGACCACCCACCATATTCTCCGGACTTAGCCCTAAGTGATTTTCACTTATTTCCAAAATTAAAAGAGGAAATTTGTGGAACAAAATTTCACGATAATGACGCGGTTATAGCTGCCGTAGAGGACTTTTTCGAGAGTCAAGAAAATATTTTTTTTTCACAAGGAATAAGGAAGTTAAATATTCCAAGAATTTTTTGATTCACCCTCGTATATTTAAACAATTCTCCCTCTTTTTTTCTTTATTTATTATTAATTTTCCTTATTACCCTACCATTTATGTATATCTTTTGCCTCTCTTGTCCTACAGGGTTGCCTGAAAGATTTTAGTTTATTTTGACTCAATAATATATTTATTTATGAAATTTTTCCATCTATTATTTTATTGTATAAAATATATTTTAATCTCATAACTGTTTTATTCATGTATCATATTTATTATACTCTTATTGTCTGTATAAATTCCCTGTATTAAAGTCCCGGGCACCGCTGAAAAACAGCGCTGTCGCATCCTTGCGACAGCATATGGTGAGACGGTGTCCAATATTGGCATCATATGTTTTGTATTATTTGTCCGTGTAACTTTACCTGTGTTTTGTCTATTTTTCATTCTTTTTTAATGTGTGTTATATTCTGTCTGTGATGTGTTTTTTTATTATGATGCCAATAAATAAATGTCTATGTCTATATCGCTCACAGCGATAACGCCGTATCATTAACCTACCAATATATATTTATTTTCTATTAACAATAGTAAAACATGAAGGTAAGGTTCCCAAAGGTGGTTCACCCCAGTCAACCCTGAGTGAGAGTAATAAACATATTCATTATATCTCAATCAACAGCATTTTTTCATACAATTTTGGCAATTTTCTGGTATATATTTAGAACATAAGGACTACATCCGACCAGATAAATGAATGCGGACCTAATTTAATATCTTTAAACGGGAAATTCTTGTATATATATAATTTAGATCTCAGAAACGGCTAAAACGATTTTTATGACATTTAGCATGCAGGGGATTTCAAAGGCGACAAATCTTGGATTTTTTTTTCAAAAATGTCGTTTTATCTGAAAATAGGGTATACAAAGTATATTTCAGTAGATGGCGTTGCTAAGCAACAAACAGTACGTCAATGAGATTGACGAAAGACTGAAGAAGTGAACTTGTCACGTCAGTGTATTATTATATTCAATAAAGATATAGTGTCCGGGGATAGGTTTTATGGGGTTACAACTAACAATTATGTCAGTCGAAGACTTCGAAGATTGAATCGAAAAATATTGTTCATATTTCTTCATTACGTAATTCGTATTGAAATATAATTACCATAGAACATGATACCTTACCATACCATAAAAAATACCGACCCTAAGATCATCCAGGTCCTTGTTGTTTAATTGTAATTCGTAATTTCAAAACCGGTAAATAAATGACAACGCTATGAGCATTATATATTAAACATTAAAATCAAATACAGAAGAATTGAGAAACTTCCTCTTTTTGATGTCGGTTAAATATCAATAACAATAAATATCAGTGAAGGTTCCTCTCGAAGAAATGAAATCGCTAATTAAGTGAATATCGCATTCGTGGCATTGTCTGTGTTAAAGACGATTACGGTAAAAAATATACGTTTATATGTGTAAGATACCGACCGGCACGTATAAGGATAATAACGATAAACTGGTTGGCGAACGGAGTTCAAGGCGGAAAAGATTTGGTTTTGCAACCATTTTCAAGTTTTAAATACAATATTAATTTTGGGGAAACCAGCGCTTCGAAAACAACATCAAAATGATGTTACGCATATCATACCTCTCGCTTCCCCAGGGCCGCAGTTGGAATCAACCGAATTTAAAAAAATAGTAGCTTACATACAAAAGTTGATAACTGGGACCGGTTCCGTAACAAATTCGTACCTGTGTTAAACGGGTTCACGGCAAGATGATTTGCATGTCCAACTTTTTGTATATAACCTCATTATATAACCAGTTTATAATTAGTACGTGGATGGCCGCAGCTTTGCTCGGTATTTTTTTTTTGGTAAATAATAGTATTTACTCGCCAATAGATGTCAGGAAGTCATATTTTTCAGTTGAGTAGTCATAAAAAGTTATTGAATTGACTTTTATATATAAAAATAAATAAAATTGAAGTGGTTGTTTATAAAAATGAAATAACGAATTATTACTACATGCATATGAATGCATATACGGTACAAATATCTAAATGACATTTTTTACAATTTTTGTGTCTGTCTGTCTCTGGAACGGCTGGCCCGATTTTGCCGGATTTTCACGGGCAGATAGGTGATGCGACAAGGAGTACGCTACTGTTATTTAGGCAACTTTTTCTTTAACCAACTTGAATAAAGGAGGTTATTGATCAGGTATACACTGTAAATTATTAATTAGTTGGATAATTTAGTTGGGTTTAGTTTAGTTTATCCCAACAATTCCTCTTAAATTATAAACAGCGAGCGGAGCGTAGAGGCAACGGCTGGTGGGAAATTAAGTGTTGTAATGTATTAGTTAATATGAAGGACATCACACAGAGCTGCGCGACGCGCAACTAACAGCTGCGTCTAGCGGGAATACAAATTGAGTGCGATGGAACAGGGCGTAGTTTGTGTTCAATAAATATTCTTTTTAGTGATCACACGAGTTTTGGCATTGTGTCCGCCTTTGCAGAAAATATAGCCGTGAGCAAAGAGTACAGTTCTCACGTCACGCGTGAGTCAACGCTGCAGTTTGATTCTTCCACAAGCAATTACAAGTTATAATCACATGCGCTTTTGTTTACCTTGACAGGTCTGACGAAAATCCTTTTAAGTTTTTAAAAAGTTAATTACAATATATATGTATACAGCTTGATGGATAACTATAAACGTGAGCTAAAAATAAAGGGTCGGTTAAGAAAGTTTCAATATCTTGGAAAATAAAGACGGTACCTAACTCAAATAATTCGTGCGTGATAGACATTTAAATATCCTTTAAATAAAATATTTCTATTAATTTATTTAAAGTTAAAGTTACAGCCTTTATATATGTCCCACTGCTGGGCGCAGGCCTTCTCTGTAAAGAGAGTATAAGGGCAGCATAGTCCGCCACACGGCCCTAATGCGGATTGGCAGACTTCACATGCTGTAGAAAAAATTTCTAAAACATGTAGGTTTCCTCACGATGTTTTCCTTCATCGTCGAGCGCGTGGTAAATCAGCACATAAAATTGTAACAACAAATTTATTGGTACCGGCACCAGGGATCAACTCGGGTTGCTAGTGTACTACGCAACTTGAGCCAACCGCACGGACGCTGAGCTACCACGGCTAATTTATTTAAATTTCATTGAAAAAACATAAAACGAAAAAGGATATCTTACGTAAATATGGATAATACAGTATTTTTTATTAAATTTCCTTAAATTTATTTAAATTTTAGTACTTAGTGTAAGCTTTATCTTCTTTATCTTCCGAGATATTAAAACTCTTCTATTAAATTCTTAATCGACCCTTTATTTTTGCTCACGAGTGTATACGACATGTCAATATGATTTTCTCTCTAACGCAGATTTCACTGGTATAGAATCTCACTAAGACGTTGTCATCCTTTGTGAACATTAATGTAACGTGTTACAATAAGTGTAAATTAATATACGTATTGTTTTAACCTCGTTATTAAAATCCAATGACTAATAAACCACAATTGCATTCATATGACACACAGCGCAACAAACAGGATGCGCCAAAATATTGGTCGTAGTTATTTTAATAATAAAATAATAAATACAAAGCAGATTGTGACAAAACAGGAAAAACGTCAACCGCAATTATTAATACACTGATAAAGATAAACCACATGTGTTTATTAATTAACTAGAAACGACTGCGTCTTTGTTTGCCTTGCTCTTTTACCCATAACGCTTAGATTAATAATTATTAATTACCGCGTAGGACATATTTACGAGTAAAAACAGAAACCGACTTCAAATCGAAGCAAACACTATTACGCTATTACACACCGACATCTTTGTATTTCTGAACTATCGTAGGAATATCACGAACAGCCGTGTAGTTCTGGGCTCTCAAGAATAAGACTACGGTATCCCCTGCCTGTCGTAGAAGGCAACTGAAAGGGGCCTCGGGCTCACTGGGCGACAAGGGTGGGAGCCTTTGTCGTTGCCAAGGTGGACCCGGGAAAAAGGCGACATCGGCTGGCCCGTGCCGCCTTGCACTGCGAAGGCACGGAGGGGGGCCCCTCCTCCCCGGGAAGTACTCTCCTTGAGCACAGTGCAGAGGGGCTCCGGTGCGTTCCTCTGGAGATCCCGGAACCCCACCATACACCGAGGAAGCGCCACCGGGGAGGTTTTAGTGGGTAAAAACCCCACATAACCTTCTCCTTGCCCCAGAAGGCGGGGTATCTTTTTGAAGATTTCCTCCCCGTTAACAAAAAAAAGGAATATTACAAAATAGATATATAACCAAACCAAACTCTGACTAAACCACCCTTCACCCAGTCCAAAGTTATGAGGTAATTAACATAGAAAAACCATACAGATGAATTAGGAACTTTCTCCTTTTTTGAAGTCGGTTGAAAGATAAATCGTAGGTTTCCACATGATGTTAAAGTTATAACCTTTGTATATATATTTATGATCCACTTTTGGGCAAAGGCTTTGTCTATACAGAGAGTACAAGGGCATAGTGCGTCACGCGGCCCTAGCGCCGATTGGCGGACTTCACATTTCTTAGAAAAAAATTCTAAGACATGTAGGTTTCCTAACGATGTTTTCCTTCATCGCGCTTGGTACAACAGCAAATTTATTGGTGCCGGCACCGGGGATCGCACTCAGGTTGCTACCGTACTATGCAACTTGAGGCGACCACTCGGACACAGCTACGAGTAGATAGGATCTAGATATGTATAAACTTATTTTGGAACAGGATAAATGACCTAAGAGCAATCCGGTGAAACAGTCAAAGCTTCTCTGGCTAATTTGTGTAAGTTTGTAACAAGAAGCAAGCAACGGCACTCTTAGCATATGAAGTTTAATACACCGCAGCATCTCTCGTTGATACATATCGACATTATCCGTGTATTTGTACGTAGGAATATATTTTTTCTTGTTACAGAGACAGGAGGCAAGTCAGTGTCCGCCCGCGTCGCATTACGACTGGACCTGTGTTAGAACGCGATAAAAATATTCGTACACAGTGTCATCATGATAAGAAATAATATAATATCTTATATTTTGTTGATAATAGTGTCGCTCTCGTCGACTTATTCTTGTGAGTATTCATCAACTTATTTATAAACGTTAATACAAGAATTTAGTTTCTTGCGTGAATTCAGTTCTAAATCAAAAATGTTTACGTCACTTAGATTACAATCGAAGTCAAAAGCTAACTGTAGGCAGTTATTTTTTTCTTTGTTTGGGACAATAAATGGTGCAAATGAAATTATAAAATAAGACTTAATCCAATAAAATATGTAAGACGCACTACCAATGAAATTATCCACAGTTATTTTACTGTTGTTTCAACGTGTTGAAGCGTCAATAGCCTAATGGTTTAGGGTACAGTCTGCGAATCGTAAGGTCATAGGTACGACCACCATTCGACTATTGACGTGAACCATCTCTTAGCACAAGCATTAGCTTAGTTGGAATGGTTAACAAGAATGTTAGCATGTTATTTATGAAAAAAAAAAGAAATATTGCTGGCTTTCTGGCTTTTTTTAAAAAAATATATAGTTAAAACTCAATATTAAAAGAAACGAAGAGCGATAATAACAGAAATGCACTTAAATAAAATAAAATAGATCGCACTTACATTGCATTTATATTTATACAAATACTTAGGACTCAAACGTCCTTTAAAAACCTGTTTGCGCTGGCCTCTGCCTTTTAAAATAACAAAAATTATAACATAAAAACATATTTCTAAAAATATATACGGTCAAAATATGTACAATTAGTACATTATTTTTTTTAAGTTTCAAAGCAATTACGATCCCCCATAGAATAGTTTTATTAATATAATAGGTACCGACCGAGTCGTGGTTCGGCCCTCTCGGGCGCCCTCTGATCGGAATGCTTACGAGTAACATAGTAACCGTCCAAGTCGAGTTACCCGGGGAGACCCTTGTATCGAGTTACTAGCAATACAGGTTCATACTAAGCGACCTAAGAGCTATGCCACCTCTTAATCCAGCGAAGCAGTAAAAGTCAGCTTCTCTGCCTAATGTTCGTAATTCGTCATTACACAATAATTTTCACTTAGACCAAAGCGAGACAAATAAAAGGATGAATTTATTGTAACAGCTCAAATTATTTGATTTCAGATCCAAAATGCAGAATGCCAACTGGATACACGGGCGAATGTCGGTACCTCGACAAATGTAAGCCTCTCCTGGACATCAATGACAAAATGGCCAAGAGCGAGGAGGAGTTGTTATACCTTCGCGAATCCTCCTGTGGCACCACCAGTAACTATAGATATAAGGTGAGTCATCAACCCGGGTACACGTTCTAATCTACAATTCGACTTTTGACGTGAACCATCTCCTAGCACAAGCTTAAGCTTAGTTAGAATTATTAACAAGTATGTTAATACTATTTGTGAAAAAATATTGTAAGCAATCTTTTTATATACAAAAAACGAGTCATTCAAACCACACTCGACTTAATAGCATCATCTATATGTATTTTTATATTACATATAGACAATTGTTAAATATAGACAAAGAGATAAGGAGATTATGTGAAAATAGTGCGCGCGGCACTGCCCTCTCTTGCTCCTACAGCGTGTTACAGACAATACTGTATCTTTAATATATCTAAACCTAAAGACGACGACTACGAAAGTAAGAGAGAAAGACAATATGTGCCCGCAACTTTCTCTCTTGTGTCTACAGTAATATACAAAACGTAACTCTCTTATGTTCACTCGCTATTTTCCTCTCAAATTCACTTCGCAACGCCAAGTCACACTTTTCGTAATGTTTCGTAACGAATGTAAGCTTACACCCCAAGTCACGCGTAAAGAAGTTTTACTTCAAAAAGACGTCCAATAAAAAGCCTTATGAAGATACAAGTCGTAGCTCGAAACTTGTTAACAACTAAAGAGATACACGAGCTATAAAAACAGCTGCCAGCATTGCCATTATGAAGACAAAAATACACGGGTAAAACCCAACCTCTCGCGACCGGAGGAAAATGAATAAACACTTGTAAGGAGGACGACAGCATTACACTACCAGTTTAGAATTACCCATGACGCAATATATATCAACTCTCATAAAACATAACGGTATCATGCCTGCTATCTGGGAGGTAGACAGTTTTTAATTACTTTACTGTATAGAAACGAACTCCCCTATTTCATTAAAAACTTAGTGGAGCTCTGTTATGTACTAAATTTTAAATAAAAATAAAATTTAATGAAAAATACTATGTTTTTTAATGAAATATAAATAAATAAATCAAAATATTTTATTTTATTTTAAGGATATTTAATTGTCTATGATGCACAATTTATTTCAGTTAGCTAGCGTCTTTATCTTCCGAGATATTCAAACTTCTTTAACGGACCCTTTATTTTTGCTCACGAGTGTATTTACAGCCGTGCACAGCCTTCTCTGTAGATTAGAGATTCCTAAGAATAATGTTTCAGTATGGTTCCAACTAATCACCTATTGTACAAATTGCAGGTATGCTGTCCGCTGCAGTCGGAGTGGTCTAAGAAACTGGATTTCAAACCGATTCTATTTCCAGAAATTCAGGATTATTTGTCCAAACCAGAACAGAATAGATCTAAGAGCGGATCGCGTCCAGTAAAAGTGGACGGCCAGAACACTACGGCGGTCCGTAGTCAAGGTTTCGGTGGTGACTTTAAATCAGTAGACGATCGCGATCACGAGGAGTGTGGGATCCAGGTGTCCACCTTTAGCCAAAACAGAGGCAAGTAGGCAACAGCGAATTCTTTGCGTTCACTCTTAAAACCTCTTGATAAAACAATGGTTGCGTTACGAGAACTGGCAATACATAATATACAAGTAAAAACAATAACCGAATTCAAATCAAATCTACCCTAAAAATGAACTAAAAAAATAAAAAAACATAGCAATATATATTTACTGGACTAACTGTGTACAAAATGAACGTTAATTGGCATCATAGTGGTCGATATTTGCTAGCTAGCAATGCTACTATGCAACTTGAGGCGACCGCCCGGACACAAAACTGAACTTACCACAATTACACTCAATTTGAAAGTACTCTTCAAAAAAAAAAACAAATCACCAACCGACATGACGACGCTGTGGGTGACCAAACATTAAAAAAAATTAACTTTGCAAATTTCGCAGCTGACGGCGATGTTGCTACCGACCAGTACCCCTGGCTAGCGCTACTGGAGTACCGAGGCGGAGCTGTATTGTGCGGCGGCAGCTTAATCTCCCTGCAGTTCGTCCTGACGGCAGCACACTGCGTGGAAACCAATCATGGGCCGCCGTAAGTTTTATTTCTGTTACCGAAAGTTTCAATACAACAAACAAACATACAAACACTTTTATAATCCCACAAAAATTTCACACAGTGGCAGTCAGTATTTTAAAAAAAAGAAACTAGCAATATTTTTTTTTCAGAAAACATTACTAACATTCTTGTTAACCATTCCAACTAAGCTTAAGCTTGTGCTAGGACATGGTTCACGTCAATAGTCGAATGGTGGATTCGAACCCACAACCTTACGATTCGCAGACCGTAACCATTAGGCTATTGACGCTTCAATATATATATATATATATATATCAATTATATAACAAATTGCAGGACTATGGTGCGTCTCTCCGAATACAACACGACGTCATATCCGAATGACTACGTGAGTATGGAAGGCGGGGGCTTCGATACCGTGGTGGTAACTCTGATACCAATAGAATGGACCGCGAAGCATCCGCTCTTCACCCTGACCACATACCAACACGACATCGGACTTCTGAAGCTCAGTGAACAAGCGCAATACTCAGGTACCGTTGACTTTCACATACACTATCACGGTGATCATCCCATTTGAGACCTGTGTCAAATCGGATGAAAAAACAATAGAATTACGTGTCAACGTAATAGAACAAATTTTTAATATATTTTTTCCATAATGTAATAAATTAAGTTTGTAAACATTTAAATTCCACTACGTCGATGTGATAGCAATAGAGAAAGAATAAAGACATACGACAAACCAATTTATATTATCGTGTATTTGTACTATATATATCGACGCTGGAAAACAAGAACGTGGTAACCCACAGAAATGAAATTGTTCACCAGGGCCGAAAAACATTTCAACTTTTAAAAAAAAATTATAAATTTCGTGTTTGTGGACACAATATTTATTATTTTTTGCTAAATAAATATTGTGTGTGTCAATCTTGTAAATCCTATTTTCGGCATTTTTCATCTAATTGTTACAAGTCATATCCATCCAATCCAACGACGTAAAAAAGTGAAAATGGTCATATGTGTCACTTACTACGTTCTTGCTTATCGTATTTATAGACATTATCTGTGTATGTTTAATTCTATATATATATATATATATATAAGACTCTTAAAACGGTATTTTAACGGCACTACCGATACATTTTGGAACAATAAAGAATTTATGTGTATATCTATATAGCTATCTAGGTTCCATATGAATTATCAATTCGAAACACGCTATATCCTATGGTATAAGAATCTGATAGGTCTAAAAAAGTGGTGGGCAAACTACGGCCCGCAGGCCATTTCTGGCCCGTTAAACCGTTTCCTCCGGCTCGCCAAGAGTTTCTTGAGTTAATATTTTTGATGTGTTGCCATGGTATTGTAACATTTTTCTTTTTTTATTTATATCAGTAGTGGTTATAAGGTTTTACACCTTTAATAATTATTGGTTTCTTTAAAAAGCTTATACCATCGTAAATTTTTCGCGTCCTCGGATCGAAATGCTTACGCATAACATAGTAACCGTCACCGGGGGGACTCTTGTATCGAGTTACTAGCGAAAGAGATTGAGGCTAAGCGACCTAAGAGATATGCCCGGTGAAGCAGTCAAGGCCAGATTAGTAGTTCGTAAAAAAAGTTTTTGTCGCACGTAATACTATATAGTAGGAGAAAATATATTGTAAACAAATTGTTCACAGACTTCATTCGACCGATTTGCCTGCCACGGTACAACTACGCCAATGAATTCAAGACAGGCACTAATTTCATGACGGCCGGCTGGGGGAGCAACGGCGATGTCATTGGCGAGGTGAAGAAGGAGTCCCACTTGCCGTACGTGCCGATGGAGTCCTGCAAGAGATCCATCGCGGACTCGACGCTGAGCAACAAGCAAATATGCGCAGGCGGTAGAGACAGAGCAATCTCCTGTACCGCGGATTCCGGCGGACCGCTGATGTTCGAATGTGATAGCTACTACACAGTGGTCGGTGTAGCGAGTTACGGGCCAAGAAACTGTAGCAAAGTTCGCAAGCCAACCGTCTATACGAACGTCCACGAATACTTGGAATGGATTGATAGTAAGATGGAGTAGGTTGTCACGTTGACTGGAAGAGAAATGAATTTTACAAGACTGGAAATCTGTTGTTAGACACCAGCTATTAATAGACGCGTATACAATATCGGAGAGCTTATTTCTTGTTATTATCAAGCTTCATGCCATATTAGAAGTGTAGTGGTCGTAACGTTACATTTAGATACTTATTTAAACAAATATGTATACATGGGCAACAATTTAAAGCGATTGGTATTATAAATAATAAAGGACATGGTTAAGTACGTTATTATGTACTGATATAGATCTTCTACGCGATCGAAGCTTATATAAGGAATAGAACGCACGCATTTCTAACGTATACCCTATTTACCATATTTTAAAATTACGTTGATAGAACTAATTATTATGATAAACATATTTGTAGTATACAATATTAGAAATATACAGTACTATATTAGACAATTAAACATTTTAAAATATTTTTATTTTTAGTTTTGATCGTTAAAATTGAACAAAGTTACGTATAAGTATTACGTATAGCAAAAGTTGCGCTGAATAAAATTGCTATGAAAAATTTTGCAGGCGCTTTACCGATAGCTACAATTAGGTCAAATTACTGAGCAAATTTCATATAGATTTATGAAAATATTTAAGCTACATTGATCACAACACCAGTTTTTTATTGGCTGATGTTATCCCTACGGCTTTTGAAGATTTACCAGATTGAGAAATGAACGAGCTCTTAGAGCGCTAAGCCCGAAACCGGACACAAGTGCCATAATTCCTTAATTATGACATACTCCTTAATTATGGACTAAGTGCCTATATATGCAAATATCACTACACAGAGAGCACAGGTCTTGTCTGTGAAGAAATTATTAGGACATAGTCCGCTACGCCATAGTGCTTTGTGTGTATTGGATTAATGACTGACACTTCAAAAAACAATGTTCATTGCTTATAACAGATTGCCAGCCTACTGTGCAACGTGACGTCTGTGTCCGGAAATTGACCTGCTGTGGCTTATTTACCATAAGGATCCCCGAAGGGAATCTCAGCTTCATTTGTCAGCCAGCCTTGCCTCTTTTTCTAAGAAAAAGAGGACATGAAATCACAAGTAGTAAGATTGTGAAAGTGCTCACCTCTTGCATTTGTAGCGGCGTCGGCAATTTTCTGAAAAGCATCCAGGAAGGTCGCTATAGCCACCAACGCTGATCTGTGAATAAAAAAATAATATATCATTGTTTAACGTTCTTTTTAATATATGAAATGTTGCTGAACATAACTTTATTAAAAAAGATTACTTGGGTTTTTTTCTATTTTACATGTAACAAGAGGCTATTGAACTGCTGACTTATAATAACATCAGAGTGTGAAACCCTTTGTCAATTTGCTCTAAACGTAGTTATTAGCCTATGCTATTTCTAGTTCCCCAGGCTAAGGCGGTCAGGGTCTTTCAATTTCCTTCCCTTCAATTACCGTGGCCAATATCCCCCCGGTTGGTAACAGAGCTTTTGTATCACTCATAATATCACCACATATGCATTAACAGCATAAAGATCGGGAACAGTCTGCGATAGCAAAGTCATAGGTTCTAAACGGTTCTAAAAGATTGACCTAACCTTTTCTTTTAACGTGGGGAAATGTCTACGTATATCCACCCTTGTAGGGACAAGGATGGATTATGTCGGACTCGCACCAACTAAAACCTCCACGGTGTTCATCTCGAAGCCTATGGTCAGAACTACAGGGACGCGTTAGCACACTTCCGTAGCTCCGACGGCATTGGCTCTTAAGAACCTCATCTCTGAGTAGGGGTGATGCCGGAGCTGTTCACCCCTTTCCCTTTTTCAGCAAGGTGCACCGGACCATTTCGTACGAGGTTGACCTAACCTTTTTTTTTTGTTTACGGGGAGGATATCTTCAGAAAGATACCCCGCCTTCTGGGGGGAAGGCGGCGGTTATGTGGGGTTCTTACCCACTAAAACCTCCCCGGTGGCCCTTTCCTCGGTGCATGACGAGGGGCTCCGGGATCTCCAGTGGAACGCACCGGAGCCCCTCTGCACTGTGCTCAAGGAGAGCACGTCCCGGGGAGGTTACTCCCTCCCCTGTGCCCTCGCAGCGCAAGGCGACACGGGCTAGCCGATGTCGCCTTCTTCCCGGGTCCACTTTGGTGGACGACTCAAGGCCCCCACCCTTGCCGCCCAGTGAACCCGAGGCCCCTTTTAGTTGCCTTGTGCGTCAGGCAGGGGATACCGTAGTCTTATTCTTGAGAGCCCAGAACTACAGGGCTGCGGGCCGGTCTGCCACCGGCCCGCCTGCGCCATCTCCGAACGGGATCGGCCCTCTCCCGATCCCGTTCTGCGGTCTCCTTCTGGGTCATTACTGACTCGCAGAAGGAGACCAGCGCCTTCCATTTGATCTCCCGCCAGCGCAGCCGCTACTGCCGCCGGCGGGGAGAGGTCTTGCCCGATATGCTGGACCAGGATCCGCCGCTCCGCCTCCCACGCGGGGCACACGGCTAGCGTGTGCTGCGCGGAATCCCGGTCACAGCCACAATGGTGGCATTGCGCGGTCGGTTCGCGCCCTATCCTGTTCAGGTACTCACCGAAGCACCCGTGCCCGGTGAGTACCTGTGTCAGGCGGTAGGTGACGTGCGCCTCGTTCCTCCTGCGAAGCCAGGCTTCGAAGTTCGGCAGGAAGGCACAGACGATGCGTTGGCGCGAGCAACGACGCTCCGAGAGCCGCTCGCGCCAGACCTCTATCGCCCGCCTGTGCTCCTGCCGACGCACCTCTCCCGCATCCAGGGCCCGGCCCGCCGTCGGCAACCCGGACGCGCGTGTACACACGCGCGTCCAGCTCCGCCAAAATGTCGAGCGGCGGGAACCGAGCCAGGATAGTGGCCGCCTCATATGATACCGTACGGTATCCTCGTGCGATCGAATGGCCATCTTGCGCTGCAGGCTAAGGAGCTTAGCTCTGCAGCGCCGGACGCCCGTGAAGCGGTTACACCACACGGGCGCCCCGTAGAGGGCCATGGATCGCACCAGACCTCCGTAGAGGCGGCGGACTCCCTCCTGGGGCCCCAAGATTAGGCAGCAGTCTGTGCAGAGCACCCACTGCCTTATCGATCTTGGGGACCAAGCGGTCGAAGTGCACTTCGAAGCCCCAGCGACTGTCCAGGGTGAGGCCAAGATATTTCATCTCCGACCCCACCCGGACCTGCACGTCACCCACGCGAACCGACCGGCTGGGCGGTTCCTTAGCTCTGGGAGCTTGTGGAACCATAGCGCCTCAGTCTTGTGAGGCGCTACCCGTAGACCCAGCTCGTGGATTTTGTCCACGACGCATGCCACCCCAAGCTCGGTGAGCCGGATGGTGCTATCGAAATCCTCCCCGTCGGACATGACTAGGAACAGGGCGGGTCCCCTGCGCCACCACCCAGTAAATGGCGACAGAGCCTCCGTCGTCACCGAACCAGCGAGGATGGTCCGGGACTCGGTAAGGCTCTGCCACCACGGCCAGAGACACTGACCACTGCGCGAGGGTGTGGCCTTGGGAGAGCCTGCCTACTCCCCTCCCTTTCTTACCTCTCTTTGGTGCGCAGCCCTTGGTCCCCAACCGATGGTTGGCCGGGCGACCAAGGTCTGCGCACAGCGGGCACTTTAGGGCGGCTGCCGTGCACTGCCGGGCCTTATGGCCTGGCTCGCCGCAAGCGTAGCACCGCGTGCTCCGGTCTGTTCGCAGGTGCACGTGCTACGCACGTGCCCCTGCTCCAGGCACCGGAAACACTGCAGTGGTCTCGCGGCGAGCACCACCAGCCTCGCGGCCGTCCACCCGATGCGGATGCGATTCGCTGTCGCCAGCTTACGCACCGCACCGAGCGGACACTGCACCCACAGCGACCCCAGACGCAAAGGTGAGCGATGTATCTCCCCACCTTTACGTCTGAGGCCTGGCAACCACCCTGCTCGGCCACCGCTGCGACCACCTCAGCTGGAGTGATGGACTCGTCTAAGTCCATCACTCTCAGCTCGCCGGTCTTCACTGGACGTGCAATATGCACGTCCAGGTCGACCAGCCGCTCCCCTCATGGTGGCCGCCAGCGTATAAGCCTTGGCTGAGCAGTCAGCACCCGCTACCTCGAGGATTAGGCCCCAGTAACGGCCTTCCTCGTGCGGACGGTCTCTATGCCGCAGTCTGCCAGTTTAATCCGCAGTTTAGCGGCTGACATGACTGCGGCATAGGACGCGTCGCTGTGCTCCGGCACGGTGACCGTTATGGCCGCCGTGCTCGGAAGCCTTCCCGGTTTCGCCGCCTGGGCTTTGGCTTCGCCGCTGCCTTCGGGGCCACCTTCTTTGGCTGGGGCTTCGGTGCTGGGGCCGCCTTTTGGCGGCCTTGCCCGCAGCCCTCTTTGCCTTCCGGCCGACGACCACGGCCCAGGTCTCTCCTACGGGAGACGGCTGGGCCTCTGCCTGTTGCGCCGAAGGCGCGCTGGCCTTCGGCTGCGGTCGTCGGGCCGGTGCCGCTTGAGCGGCCCCCTCCCTGCCGGCAGCCGCTGGTGCGGGCGCCATGTATTCGGAGAGTTTCCGGTCGATTAGAGCGCTGATGCGCTCCATCAACCGGCTCTCCGATGACGCCCGCTCTACCAGCGCTGGCGGCAGTGGCTTCTTGAAGGCCACTGGCCTAGCGGCAGCTGCCTTACTGGCCCTGCCTCCGAGCTTGCGGCCGCCGGAGGAGCAGGCGCCTCGCGATTCCGCAAGGCGCCTATCTCGTTCGTTAGCCGCTCGACCTCGCTGTCAGCTCCCGAGCTGCAGACGAAGCTGCGCATTCTCCCGCTGCAGCTCGTCCACAGTCGGCGGAGGCTGCGATATCCTCCGAGTAAGCTCAGAGGCCGCAGCCTCCACCTCTCGGGCCGCCAGGCGTAAGTAGTGAACGTACGGGCCCTTCAGGTTTGCCGATTTATCGGATATCTTCTCGACGGCGAGTACAGAGGTCCTGATTGATCGGCCTAGGTCTTCCGTCGATCTTCCCATCATATCCCGGGCCAGATCTTCGACCCGGGAGGTTATTCTTCGACCTCCTGGCAGCGGGGCCACCATCGGATCGAATATTCCGTCCTCGTCGTCGTCGGCAGAGACCGGCGGCGGGACTTCAGCTTCCTCCGCTTCCTGCTCACCTCGGAGGTCGCAGACCTCACCGAGGCGACAGACATAACGGAGGAGTCTGAATCCTCCCGCTGTCCCTCCTGACGCTGCTGACGAGCGCACCACAAAACGGCCGGTTCTGGGTCGCTCTGCGACACCCCAGATCCGGCTCCTCCACTGCGCCCAAACGGGCCTCCACCTTGTTCCCTTCGATTGTGTTTGTACTATTCATATCAAGTCCCACGAGAATGGTAGGAGATAAATGTCCGCCGGGGCAGAGCCTCCTTACCCCGGTAAGCCTTGGTATACCTTTCGGTATACCTACACACGGGTGGCGGCAGGTGCCCGCGGTCATTACAGTAACGGTTGACAAGCCCTCAACCATGCATCCCATAGCGCTGTTTTCACCGCTTAGGATTGGGGAGTTTTATAGAGGTACTCTCCTCGCGGCCCGGCCAATTAAGGCAAGACCCCGCTCCGGGCAGAGCCGCTAGACATGATCAACGACACTCCACCCGGTTTACGGTCTTTGGGCGGGGCAGTGCGACTGGGTAGTCACACCACCTGCCCGGTGACAGGGTTAGTGAACACCGGGCCCGCCCTCCGTCCCTCGTGCGCGCCCTCTGCAATCAGAGGGACGCCCAGAAAACCTTCGATAAGGCCGAAGCCTACCGGCACTTGTTGCTCGTTTAGCACTACCCGGGGCACGTGACTGGAAGACTGGAATGTGCTATGTGATTTTAATTCATCATCATCATCAGTCCGTATAACCATCCACTGTGTGATGATGTAAGTAAAACAAAAGGTTTATCCTCACAAATGGATTACATTAACTTAGTTAAACGCACAGTGACACAGCACATCTTATCGTTAACCACAGACAAGAGAGAGGCTACCAGAAACAAAAACTATCATAGTAACTATATTGTATAACAGTATTTATATTGTCTTTCAACTGACTGTTGCAACTTCTCCCAACGATTTCCGAAAGGACCGGCTTAAATCTGTTGAATCTGAAGCAAAGAAATTCGTCGACATCAACTGTCAGTAAACTAATGATATGATAAGGAGATGAGGCTGAATGAGGAAAGGGAGAAAACGCATTCGGTGCAAGGCCCAATGCCTTAGAGATAGAAGACGTAGAGGATTGGATGATGATGAAGAACATAAAGACATAAATCGTACACGCGCCTTTTCAATCGAGCTCGCCAATCGTTCAATTGCCGCTAAACGAAGGCGATTGTGATATTCGGGTCGAATTGTGAGAGTGGCGACTTGAAAGGGGGGACGTTCAACGTGTTACATTGTAACCGTTTAATAACCACAAAGAGATCCACAAACGTGTATCCAATAATGCAGCTCAGATTCCAAGACGACATCTATTACGCTATGAGCTCATATTCCTCAAATATATTCACGAGCCATCTTAGCGTCTTTTTCTGGCCAGCGATCTTACTAACAAGGTCCTGTGTCTGCATTTTAGACATAATGAACGGCAAAAGCGCTCAGGGCGCCAACAAAGTGATCTCACGCACGAAGACGGTGGAGGGCAGCATGCAGCGTGCGGTCCACTCCACCTATGACCGTACAACGAGGCTGCTACGTAGTCCAATTACGTACGTGTATTTACGTACCTAATGAACGTAGTTCGTGCGTAACTTTCTTCCACGCAATGTCAACCTGTATTGTTTCCTAATCTTTCCGATTTGGGGATCTAAAAGAACCGACCTACTCCTATCCCAAAAGCCGGCAACGCACCTGCAGCTCCTCTGGTGCTGTGTATGTTCATGGCCGACAGTGATCACTTAAGATCAGGTGAGCCGTAAGCTTCTTTGCCACTTTTCCTAAAATAAATAAATAAAAAAAAACGAATTGAAAACTCTTCCTTTTTTGAAGAGGATTAATATGTACAATTATAATTAATAATTATGAGCCTTCAAATTATCCTGTATTTTCCCACTCTACACGTAAATACACATAAAAAAACTAAACTTCCCGTTTTTATGTGCGATATAGGGACAATAAACAGTATATAAAATCTATCTATATAAAACCACTTTCATTTTCCAGGCAAGGCTTTTAAGATCTTTTTTTTTAATTAAAAGGCTTTTCGAAATACAAACTTGAAAAGCGACGCTGACAAAAATTAGGCCACCGCCGAATCAAAGAATGAAATATGAAAAATGTGAGTCCAAGGCAACAAAGGATTGTATTTTATAACAATAGACGATAGTGACTGCAAAAACCCGCCATGGAAGTAATTATTGCCTTTTATGCAGAATCGGGAGCGAAAAATGTAAGAGAACCAGTTCTGACCCATTGCTCAAATACTAAGAATTAGTCTCAGAAGTAAAAGAAATAATAAATATACTTGTATTGTTAAAAACGTAATTGTAAAAACAAAAAATCAAATAAAATTTATGCTAAAAATTAATTAAACAATATTCAGGAGTAAAAACAGAAATAAAATCGAATAAAATTTAATAGAAGCACACGGAAGCAGCAGCTTTCAAATATCAAAAGAATCACCAAAATCGGTTCCCCCAGTCGAGAGTTATGCGGTAACAAACAAAAAAAAAGACGAATCGAGAAACTAGTCCTTGATTGAAAATACAACCTTATTGATAAAGATTGATATCAGTACAAGAGAGTAAGCAAACATTCCAAATAGTTGAACTTACTTCAGAGCTGAATGCAGCTTCGTCGCCTTCGAGATGAACTCCTCCCACATCGGTGTGCTATTCTGTAACAATGAAAACGGAACATATTTTAACAACTTAATTATTAAAATTATTATTACATTTAATAAAAATTATAGTATATCGATATATTCTGTGCATGAACATCCCTTGACGCCCGCTTGCTGGTCGCGTGCGAGGATATACAATGCGCTGATCCACTCAGCAGACAGAAATTGACCAAATTGCCCCTGTCCGTCCGCTATTATCTCGTCCTCTCTACGTCACTTGTAACAATTATTGTGTCATAACTCTGGCGCCGTGTTGCCAGTGTTCCAAAATATATGCAGTCACTATTGTCCGGGTCCATAGAACATTAATTCCGACTCTGATATGTGTAGGTTGGTCAAAAAACCTGGTATATCTTCAGAATTCAAGATGCTATATGCCACAATATAAAAATGGAATTTAGTTGAAATCAACACCTTTGAAACAGGAATTGAGAACATCCCTCTTTTTTGAAGTCGGTTAATAAGACTAAGTACACTGTGATTGTGTGCATTAATTCAATTACATCAAAGGTACAATCTCAAAGGCCACTTTAATATATAATAAAGACAATTTGCCGTTCAAATCATAGCGTACGAAGTAGCTTATTAAGTACCGTTTCGACTCCATTAAGTCATTACGCGCAAGGTTATTAACAAATTGATTTTGGACTGTAGGCCCAAGGGAACTCCAAGTGAACTTGAATACAACAGTGCCACGGTTAGAACACGGTTTAGAAAAGTTAATGGAATATTTATTTATTTATTATTAATTTATAAACTCTTTATTGTTTATACTTATTTAAAAATAGACATAAAAATGCATAAACAAAGCGATCCCTTCCAGGCAACTTTTGAATGGAAAGGAATAATAAAAGAAGCGGTGGGAGTTTACAAAAAGTAAAAATAAACTTAAATACTAATAATAAACATTTACACACAAAAATACATACTTACATATAATATAGGTATAAATATACCATCATGATACTCATAATTGTGTCAGTCTCCGAATATAAGATATACGAAGTGCAACTTGTCGTGAGTATCATGACGGTGCAGACAAATATCCAGGTACCGTCATAAAAGCAATAAATACATATAATATAGTTACATTTTTTTTATGCATATAAACTAGCGCTTGACCACAATCCCACCTGTCGTAAGATGGTACGCGCTAGTTTAATAAGTGCCAATTCACTCTACTCTTGAAGGCTCCCACGTCACGTCGTACTTGGACGGAAAGACTGACGCCGGCAACTTGTTCCACACTCCTTTGCTGTGCGCACGATGAACGATGACTCAAATCGCGGATTCGAACGCGCGGAACATCGACTAAGAAAGTACATATATCATAACAGTATAAATGATATAAGTCAGTCTTGTCTAAGTAAAACTTTTTAACTTTGATTTTGATGTATCGCCTGCGATGTCCTAATGACCACAAGAAGAGAGTTCCACAGAGGAATATTATAAAATAGAATAAATCGGAACCTAACCTCCAATATAAGATAATAAGAGAGAGATAATATGAACTCTTATCATACTACCCTTGTAGTCTACTCGGTTGGCGTGATATTCAGTTATTATTTCATTTCCGGTGCACATACTTAATGCAAATTTAATGGTTAACAAGATTGTTAGTAATATTTCTGAAAAAAAAAATAAGAAATAATACTAGCTTTCTTTAAAAAAAAATGAAAATTTAAGACTTATGTGATTATGTCATGCCATTGTCAGATTCACACAAATTGAAATGGCGGCTCACCCAGTCGAAAGTTATGAGATAACAAACAAAACAACGTCCAGACGAATTGAGAATCTCTTCGTTTTTGATGTCGGTTGAAAAAAGGGTAAGTTTGTTTGACCCTAGTCCTCTAAAATAGAAATATGTACCGGTATCCTACTTCTACTTAAATAACTTTAACATTTAACAGGCGTTCAGTATTTTTTCTGAAAATAAATCCTCAGCTATGACCTCTAAGCAGGTGGTTGACCGCCATACGATTTGATACAGTCATCAGATAAATGGAATGACCCGCGTTATGACGTAATGTCCCGTCATAACAATTTAATGACCTTTCACACGTACATAGTGAACCGTGAAACCATGTCGACTTTAGAATAAGTTGCCTTTGCCCGGTTGAAGTTTTATTTACGCGTACGAGATAAACCATCTTGATGTTGGTGGACCGTGTTTTTCGGAAAGGGAGGATGGCAGCTAGGGTTTTTATTTTAATGATGATTTATATGAAAAGTGGCAAACGAGCATGCGGCTCACCTCAAGTGATCACCGTCGCCTTTCGTCCCTAAATTGTAAACGGTCGGAAACACCTGGTGACAGTTCATTCCACAAGTTGACAGTGCGTGGAAGAAAGATACGCGAAAAACGTAGTCGTGGAACGCCAACCATCAAAGTTCCACCGCCACCCGGTGGAATTTAGAATTCTGCCGAGATGTGCCGACACTCCCCATGGTAAATGCGATACAGAATGCAAAGAGAACCGACATCTCTTCGCAGACTCAGAGGGTCGAGTCGATATTCCGAATAATTTTCTTTATACCTCGAATAGAACTATAAATAATATGTTTATAATATGGAACTTCGTTCCTATCTGATGCTTTATTTTCTTTTCTATACGTACTTACTGTAATGAGCCTGCTCATTGTTTGAAGTGGCAAACACTATTAATTTGGTATATATTTTTATCTTTTTCTCCAGACGCTTCGCTACCCTTTGGGAGCTAATAAAGCCTTGACCCGGGCAAATTGGAAGCACTGCAGTCACTTGACCGTGTGATGACAAGGTACAACCCCACTGCCTTTAACACGACACGATAAACAGAATTTTATTCTCTATATAGCATATTTATATCATACTTATATATTATCAGATTATTGCATATATCAATCGACTTCAAATAACGGTGGAGGTTCCCTATTTGTCTGTATGATTTTTTATGTTTGTTACCTCAACTTTCGACGGATTGAAGATTTTTATGATTCCTTTTTATTTGAAAGTTGGTGCTTCCCGTGTGGTAATAGAGTACAGTATTTACAAAATTTTGTATTTTAGAAAATAACAAATAACGCAAAATAAAAATTTAAGTTTCAGGCTTTAAATATGGCCAGGCACATGCCTTCTCCGTAATGAGCCGTGGTAGCTCAGTGTCCTGCCGGTCACCGCAAGTTGCTCGAGTTCAAACCCTCGTGCCTGCACCAATAAATTTGTTGTTGCAATTTTAAGTGCTGTTTTAACACGCGCTCGGCGGTGTTGGAAAACATCGTAAGGAAACTTACACGTCCTAGTAAATTTTTCTGACTTTTTTTCTTCACTAGGGCTACGTGGCGGACTATGCCCTTATACTCTCTTTACAGAAAAGGCCAGTTATGATTAATACTTATTAATAATTTGTTATATATTGTTGCCACCTGTGATCAGAGAGTTGAACTACATGCCGTATAGAAAATCTTACGATTTTCTTTAACGTTACGTACGTTTTTTACCACCTAGGATAGCCCTCTACAACGTTTAATAAGGAACTTTGTTCCAAAAAAAAAACCATAATTAATAACGACGCTATGAATGCACAAACGTTGACTTTTTATAAATACAGACAAATTGAGAACGTCCTTCTTTTTGAAGTCTGTTAAAAGTAGCTAATTATTACGAATTCGACATGAAATTCATAATTGTGTAAATAGAATCGATAGTTACAATAGTTTACTCTTAACGATATCGGATCCGTGTCGTTAGGTGCAAACATCCAGGAGTCATCGACCGAAGATAGCTCGGGAAAGCGGAACTAAGTGTACAGTGGTCGTCTAACGAGTGGTTACAACGGGGTGCGGTTTATTTCAAATCCCCTGGCGCAAATATAGGTATTAGATATTATCGAAGATCCGATCATCCTCGTCAGAATCTTCACGTAGATAAGTTATTTTTTCAACCGACTTCAAAATGGGGAGGTTCTCAATTCGTCTGTATTTTTTATTTGTTACCGCATAACTTTCGGCCTGGTGAATCGATTTTTTATTCCTTTTTAAAATTTGGTCCGATTCTGTCAATGAAAACCATATGTCTTAAATTTGCATCGAGTGTGTGCGTCAAAATGAACGAATAACTCAATATTACGCCAACGGATTTCTAAGAGTAGTTCGATGAAAGTTTGTTTAGGTTATGTTTAAGTATGATTTCATAATATTCCTACGATAATTCGGAAATACAAAAAGGGCGTCCACGCGTAAAATGAGGTATAATATAGATGCAAACTGAAGTGAAACGAAAGCGAATCTCTGGTTTTAATTATAAATAACCCATACATCTATTCTGAAGTGACCTGTGAACTTTATAACAGTTCAATATAATAGGGATAGCAAGCAGTTATCCATCGGCACAACGTTGCCTTAATCAATTTATGAATAAACGAGATGTGCTTTGAAGACCGGAGACTAGTGTTGTGATGATATAACTAGCAAAATTATCGATATGATAGAATACCGATAACAACATTCATATATTAGTAATCGAATCAACACGCACACATAAACACCAGCACACGGTCCTGTATTGAGGCCGAGCCCGAGATAACGCACCCACTACCCCTGGCGGGTGCGTATAAGTATACGCATTTCCTCCCACGTTAAAAAAAGGGTTAAGGTTACGCTGAGCATTCTTAAGGGACACTGTACTATTTTTCAAACTACTATTTTTGGCAATCGAGCTTACGGCTCACCCGATCTTAAGTGATCACCGCCCATGAACATCCACAGGAGCTGCTGGTGCGTTGCCGTACTTTGAGAAAGGAATAGGCTTGTTTCTTGAAGGTTCCCAAACCGTATAGGATCGGAATCACCGCTGGTGACAGTTGATTCTACAGGTTGATAGCGCGTGGAAGAAAGTTCCTTCTATTCAGTGTAGTTAGTCAGGTACTCTATGATGGTTATTACACAATATACATTTGTAACAACTAGGCAACTAGTTTCAGCAACATTAGCCCCAAAATATTCAAGCGGGCCACATCAAAAGGCGTTTATGCAGCATCCTAAACAATTTACGTTATTGTGTTGTAAGAGATTAAATTTGCTGCGAGTGAGATGTGAGCTTGATTAGAACTCCCGGGACGTGCGGTTTGATGTGTGTCAGCGCTTAGCTCTAGAGATGCGCCTTTACAAATTTATCGATATCGTTTTTACCTATTATTAAACATATACTTGAAAGAAGTCATATTCACTTAGCTTACCAATGTATATAGTTCTTTATTTGAAAGGACGCAATCCTCGAAGTTAATCCTTTTACGAAGAGTAGAAGCCTTTGACCATCACTGACCGTACTATACTCACAAGTATTAAATACCTCTAATTCGTACCAGCATTTAGACAATGACAGACGTTGATTTTTATTAGTAATATTTGCCTACAAGTCTGGCACGCCAATCGTGTTTTGCCTGCCAGACTATTCATTTCTTTATTCAGTTTTCATTTTCATGTATGTACTATTTTGACAACTCTTTAGTCTATTGAATTTTCATAGCGACGTCATAAGTCATGGTATAGCTCAATTTTTCCCAAAGTGGGCGATAACGCTCCATTGGGGGCGTTTGAAACCTAGAGTTAAGGGTCCCAGAAAAAATGGGGGGCTTTGATGTTTGTCAGGGGGATGTATAATTTGTAATTTCATTTACTTTATATAGTATTTTAAATTTCACTGAAATTAAAACCCACCTACTACACAATAACGAATATTTAATATATTCCTACCTTGTACGATGTTATACAAGCTTAAAATACTTAACACAGATTTCGTAGGATAGCCCGCACGCCGTACGCATTCAAGTTGTAACATGTTTCTGAGGATAAAGGAAAGTGATCGATGATTAGAGAAAAATTAGAGCCATTTTACCTCACTATTAATTAAAATTAAGCGAATAATAATATTAATAAAAGTAATGCAATTGTGGTTTTTAAGTTTTAGGGGTATATAACTAATGGGGGCGCTGATAATTGATTTTCAAAAGGGGCGGGTACAAGAAATAAGTTTGATAATCACTGGTATAGCTGAAGCCGGTGCGATGGCTCTACAACTGCTCTCCTGTTCACTCTTCGGTCAAATCTGGTCCTTTGACATAGATGACAGTTTACACCAGCTTTTCCTTGAAGTTTTATTCCCAGCTCAAACACAAACTCCGCACTATTTATAGTCATTGCTCAGTCAATTGGATTATGTAACGAGAGGGTTTGTTTGTAGTCTAGCGTTTCCAGCACGTTCATCAATAACTGACAATATAAATACGAATCAGTACATCGATAAAACAAATATCAACTCTATTAAACTGTACTTAAAGTTAATTGTTAATAGACTGGTGTTACTTATGTGAAATCTAAGAGCATACAACATATGTATCGCACAGCGACTCCACCACGCTCCGTGACAACGTTTATTAAAGCTTTGTGGGTGACTGTACATTGGCGTCTTATTACTGTATTCAGTGAAAGTATATGTTGTTATATATATTGACATTTTCTCTTCTCCGTACGTACGTACATCACGACATATCAACCCTAACGGGATAGACATAGATCAGCTTACGTTTTCTACTTTTCACCAAGGTTTTTGGTTCCCATATGACATAGAGTTAATCGGTGAAGCAACCGAATCTACGTAATCCTGAGTACCTCGCTATCTGGAGAACTGGGCTTCGAATCACCTGGCTTACATCTTTGAGATTTTTGGATTTTCAGAATCTCACGTAGAAAAAGTCTCATGCTAAACGCATTTATGAATCCTGCTTGAAGGTGTTTGCTTTCAATGTCATCTCATATAAATTTTGTGGGCGTATAACCTTGGGTTCTGGAGATATACAGGTAACTGATATGGATGAATTCTTTATTTGAAACAATGCTAGACTAGGCTTAATGACAATGTGAACGCGTGAAAGAAACAGGAGAACGTAGACTCCCCCTTCTACTATAAAAAAGTACGAAAACTTCCAAACGAAAGAAAATACTTGGATGACAAAACATATTATATTTTACGACCAAAAATAAAAACAGACTTCAAATCGAGTTAAACGTTAAATACGCGCGGACGCACTCTTTGTATTTCCGAATTATCGTAAGAAATTAATCAGAACCTAACCAAACATTTATGATACTAATTTTAAAGTACATCCTTTCCAACAAGAAAGGAATCATCGAAATCGGTTGACGTGATATTGAGTTATTCGTCCATTTGAGGCTTATACGGTTACTTATATGGTTTTCTCATGGATACCATTACCAGAATGTACCCACATGGGAATCACCAGCTTTCAAACAAACAAAGAATCATGAAAACCGGTTTACCCGGTTGAAAGTTATGCGGTAAGAAACATAAAATAATACAGACGAATTGAAAAACCTCCTTTTTTGAATTCGGTTGAAAAATATAGGTGGTAGTTTAATATTATTAAGTGACCTGTAGAGAACTATGTTTATATCCCACAAGTTATTACATAACATTCGGTGATCTACAAAACCAAATAATTACGCAAACCACAACGCGTTACGTTTACGAAAACAATCGATTACTATCAGACCAACTTAAAGTAGAATTAACGATACAGGCACGCAATTTTCGTTTTTAACACATTTCATTTAGATCTATAATCGTTTAACAACATTAATAGAGATGTGCCCAAACTATTGAAGAAGGGATTACCGCAAATGGAGCCCTTACTACTATACTTATAAGTATTATATTCCCATTCACCTCTCACACAAACGGCAGAATTAATCAATATATATCATACAATTTACGATCTTATTCCGTCGGTATACGATCTACATTCGCTTTCAGATGGTTATCATAATAATTGCCGGTAAGTCGTCGGCTCAAAAGATTGGATCACAATGAGTCCCATTCGTTTGGGTCAACGACGCTTCTAACGCACCGGCGCCCTTGAGGGACACAGAGCAATTGAAATCAAAGAAACAATACAACCTTGTTGACAGTTCATCTAAGCGTTAGTATGAGATTTATTTATAATTGTAGAGCTGATCTTGAAAGAACTCGCGTTGTTTTAAAGTACAACGTACTTCAGCATGTAAGGACTTATGATTTAAATTAAGACTTTTTACTACACAATGTTTTTGCAACAAAGAAAATTATGTTAAAAACGTAACACGGTTATGGAATGCGATTACCAATAACAATGTGTGTGCTACCAACGGTATCCCCTGACTGTCGTAGAAGGCGACTAAAAGGGGCCTCGGGTTCACGGGCCGACAATGGGGGCCTTTGTAATCCGCTATGGTGGAGCCGGGAACAGCGACATAAGCAGGCCAATGTCACCTTGCACTGCGAGGACACAGGGGAGGAGGGAATAACCTCCCCGGGACGTGCTCTCCTGAGAGTACAGTCCAGAAGAGCTCCGGTGCGTTCCTCTGGAGATCCCAGAGCCCTTTACCATGCACCTTACATAACCTCGCCTTCCCCTCTGAAGGCGGGAGGTATCTTGTTGAACATTTCCTCCCCGTAAACAAAAATGATGGGGCTGACATGCCCAAAAGTCCCTAAAAATAAAGGAAAGAGAAAAAAAACAATATTATTACAATGAACTACTGTTATCTATTGTAAATATCTCCGAAACCAAATGTTTTCTCTTTGTCACTCATCGTCTCGCGAAATCGGACAAGATGACACACGTCACAGGCCCCGTGATCTACAATCGACTTCCTAAGCATGTAACTGAAGCTCCCAGTCTAGCAATGTTTAAAAGTAGGTTGAAGTCATGGCCGGTTGAGAGGGCATTTTATAGTGTGGAGAAATTAACAAATGAAATTACAAATTAAAATCATTTTATTTCTTCGATGTACTATTTTTTCTTTTTTTTTTATCTAATGTAATTTGTAATACTAATACTTTGTAATAATTTGTAGTAAATAATTGACTTGTAATTTATTATGTTACCAATAAAATCTGAATCTGAATCTGTTTTTACGTTTATTTATATATAAGTATTTTTGAAGTTATACTTCTTTAAGCGCGTTATGGTAAAATTATGATAGAAACACGTTGAAACTGCAATGAAAAAATTGCGCTTATGTTTTGTTTGTTTTTTTTTTAAAAAAGAAAGCTAGTAATATTTCTTTTTTTTCCTGTAATATTACTAACAATCTTGTTAACCATTCCAACTAAGCTTAAGCTTGTGCTAGGACATGGTTCACGGCAATAGTCGAATGGTGGATTCGAACCCACGACCTTACGATTTGCAGGCCGTACCCTAAACCATTAGGCTGTTGACGCTTATATACTTTTACAAGTGCTCCAATATAATTGAGGTTAACTATCCGTATGTATTATTTATTGATATAAATTAAACATAAAATTGATTCAATTTTTCAAATCTAAATTAAACTTCATTGACTTTATTTTTCCATTCCTTTTATTATTTCATTGTAAATACTTTTTTTGCATGCAATTAAAAACTCTTTTTAATAATGCCAAAGTATAAGTTATAACGCGCATACATAAGTACACGCACTGTTTTTTCTGATAATTTCGATGTAAAAATTACAAAAAGGGTACAACTCGACTTAAATCACTTATCACAGGAGGCACAATTATGATAGCAGACTAGGAAGTGAGTGTAACCATCGGTTCTCTCGCAACAAACTCGAACGCGGCTCGCATCAAACACGCTCCAATTAGTGCAATGCACTATTCGCACTAAATATCGCGACCCTGATTCACACAATGCTCTCAGATTCCATCGTGTTGCTTAACTTATCAAAATGTTATGTTACTTTTTTCATTCGACATATAAAACGAGCGGAGCGTGGTGTTGCGATGGTTGCGTTTGCACGCAAACTGCGATCTGCTTAGTTTCAAATCCTCCATAATTATTGAGAATAATATAATAATAACTTTATTTCAAGCTAATAATTTTGTTAGTAAGACACTTAATAACTATGTTAGTAACAATACATACATAAAAAATTATTCTATTTTTTTTATGACGAACTACACATATTGGCCAGAGAAGCCGGCCTTGACTGCTTCACCGGATTTGAGAGGTGGCACAGCTCTTAGATCGCTTAGCCTGAACCTCTATCGCTAGTAACTCGACACAAGGGTCCCCCGGTGAGGGGTAACCTCGGCTTGACGGTGAAAATTATTCTAAGACACGTAGCCTTAGGCATTGATTGATATAATTACAATCTAATGCACAATTTATCATCTCCAGAACGGTGTTGGGCTGGTCTCTACCCTGCGCAAGAGTGGGAAGCGTGATGTTTTACGCGTCGGGCATAAGAATCGACGCGCGCTTCAGCAAACATCCCTGATGCGCAAAGTTTGGCAACCCCAACAGCACTCTTGAATGCGATGTTATATTGAACGCGAAGGGAATAAGCGGGTTTGAAAATATAACCGGCTATTTTAGAAGCGGCGGAAAATGTTTGCATTTTTTCTTTTCATGCATCTACAGTTCCTCCAGGTCGCTTAGCTCTGGGGAGGGTAGCAAGTAACCTTCCCGGGACATGCTTCAAAGCACAAACAAATATTTTGTATTATCCCAACAATAATTTTAATACCAACTAATTAAATTACAATTATGAGAACGTGACTGGTATCCAAACTAGGAACCAACCTGAGATGGATCACCAGACATAGACCCCACGGATGTGCAATAAAACTTTAAGTACTTTAAAAGTTTATTTATTTATTTAATAAGGATTTCCAACAGTAAGTACAATTATACCTTTGGTTTATTAAATATATCCACAAATACCCTTGTAATTGCCTTACTAACTATAGGAAAACACAGCATTCACAAATACTGTACATACAACGTAGACAACACTACTTAACTAATTTCTAAAATGAAAAAATGATTTCCTTTGTTAGTAATTCCATAATTGTAATTTTAATAATTGTACTTACTGTTGGAAACCTTTATTAAATAAATAACTAAATAATTAAACTTTTAAAAATATTGAGAAGCTTTGGAGAGAGAAGGAGAAGATACAATGCAGATGGGTACTGGCGCATTCCTCGGGAGATCCTGAAGCCCGTAACCATGCACCGAAGAGGGTCATGGGGATTAGTGCGAGAAGAACCCCACATAACCGCCTTTCTCGAAGGTGGGGTATCTTGTGATTTTAATTCCCATGGGGACAAAGGTCTCTGAGAGGGTGTTATTCTATTTTCGCGATAGCCGATCTGATTCTATACCGGTTTCACATTAATTTCAAGTTCATTTAATCACGGGTAAGAGTTAAAATAAAAAGTGCTATCACTTCGTACCTATTTGTAAAATTTGTAGTGAAACATGCGCACATATAACAGATAATCAGTTAACTCAAGTCTTAACTAAATCATTAATATTTTGCACGCCTACAGGATGGCGTAGACAGCCTAGTGATCGACGATAGACTAAATCGATGACTTACGATCTGATCAAATGAACTTGCATATATTAGATTCCTAATTGAAATAATCACTCTAAACGGTGAAGTGAGGGAGAGAGAATGTTATGATATACTCACACATTCCAAGACCCGAGATAGATAGTTGCCATTGTATGGCTCTCTTAGTAAAACCAAGTTTGATGCGCGATGCCGGCACCAATGGAATTGATTGCTGATTCACCATGAGTTCAACAAATAATGTGAAGCTCTGCAGCCCTGGTCTGCAAATAAATACCCCTGCTCTGTAAAAGCAATTATAACCATCATCCCCCTATGAATTCTCTTTTTGACGAACTATCACAGAGAAGCTGGCCTTTACTGCTTTCACTGGATTTGAGAGGTGGCACAGCTCTTAGATCGCTTAGCCTGAACCTCTATTACGTGGTAACTCGACACAAGGGTCCCCCGGTGAGGGGTAACCTCGGCTTGACGGTGAAAATTATTCTAAGACACGTGTAGCCTTAGGCATTGATTGATATAATTACAATCTAATGCACAATTTATCATCTCCAGAACGGTGTTGGGCTGGCTCCCACCCTGCGCAAGAGGGAAGCGCATCTTTTACGCGTCGTAGCATAAAAGCAATCGACGCGCGCTTCAGCAAACATCCCTGATGCGCTACAAAAGCTTGGCAACCCCAACAGCACTCTGAATGCGATGTTATATTGAACGCGAAGGAATAAGCGGCTTCGAAAATATAACCGGCTATTTTAGAAGCGGCGGAAAATGTTTGCATTTTTTCTTTTCATGCATCTACAGTTCCTCCAGGTCGCTTAGCCTCTGGGGAGGAAGTAACCTTCCCGGGACATGCTTCAAAGCACAAACAAATATTTTATTATCCCACAATAATTTTAATACCAACTAATTAAATTACAATTATGAGAACGTGACTGGTATCCAAACTAGGAACCAACCTGTGAGATGGATCACCAGACATAGACCCCACGGATGTGCACAAAACTTAAGTACTTTTAAAAGTTTATTTATTTATTTAATAAGGATTTCCAACAGTAAGTACAATTATACTTTGCTTATTAAATATATCCACAAATACCCTTGTAATTGCCTTACTAACTATAGGAAAACACAGCATTCACAAATACTGTACATACAACGTAGACAACACTACTTAACTAATTTCTAAAATGAAAAAAAATGATTTCCTTTGTTAGTAAATTTTTCATAATTGTAATTTTAATAATTGTACTTACTGTTGGAAAACCTTATTAAATAAATAACTAAATAATTAAACTTTTAAAAATATTGAGAAGCTTTGGAGAGAGAAGGAGAAGATACAATGCAGATGGGTACTGGCGCATTCCTCGGGAGATCCCGAAGCCCGTAACCATGCACTGAAGAGGGCTGCGGGGATTAGTGAGTAAGAACCTCACATAACCGCCTTCTCGAAGGTGGGGTATCTTGTGATTTACCCCATGGGACAAAGGCCCCCGAGAGGGTGTTATTCTATTTTCGCGATAGCCGATCTGATTCTTATACCGGTTTAACATTAATTTCAAGTTTATTTAATCACGGGTAAGAGTTAAAATAAAAAGTGCTATCACTTCGTACCTATTTGTAAAATTTGTAGTGAAACATGCGCATATATAACAGATAATCAGTTAACTCAAGTCTTAACTAAATCATTAATATTTTGCACGCCTACAGGATGGCGTAGGCAGCCTAGTGATCGACGATAGACTAAATCGATGACTTACGATCTGATCAAATGAATTTGTATTTATCAGATTCCTGATTGAAATAATCACTCTAAACAGTAAAGTGAGGGAGAGAGTAAATGAGAGCTTAATGATTAAGATAGTTGTCATTGTATAGCTCTATTAGTAAACCGAGTTTGATGCGCGATGCCGGCACCAATGGAATTGATTGCTGATTCACCATGAGTTCAACAAGCCACGTGAAGCTCTAACAGTTCCTTTATCTCGGCCGTGAAGAATACCCTCGTTTCGTAAAATACAATTATAACTATCATCCCCCTATGAATTCCTTTTTTTTTTTTTTGGACGAACTATCACAGTTGGCACAGAAGCTGGCCTTTACTGCTTTCACTGGATTTGAGAGGTGGCACAGCTCTTAGATCGCTTAGCCTGAACCTCTATTACGTGGTAACTCGACACAAGGGTCCCCGGTGAGGAGTAAAGAAACCAATTCAAGGGTCAGATACAGAAGGCGGTACTACTGGACAGCACGAATCGTCAGGACATTTCTCTCTATGTCGCCTTAACCACCGGTTACTGTGACCCTGCTTCGCTAGCGGCAGCATTCTAGGTTAGGTTTTTATAATGCTTTTATATTTTTTATTGACTTTTTATGTATTTAACTTTTTATAATAATATTTTAAGAAGAAGATGATGAATGAGTGTTGTCTCACACATTCATCATCTTCATACATCTTGAAGAAACAAAGAACCGACAAATAGGAAATGATGTTAACATTGGACAGCGTCCAAGCATGTGCCCCCCCCCCCATCCCTCGAAAGGTTCTCGGTTTGTTGTACCGGAGGGGCTCAGTAACCGGCTGGAACCCACATGCCGGCCGAGGCGGCTGCACCAGCCGGCTTCTGAAAGGCGCCCTTTAAAGTGAAAAAAGGCAGCCAACAGCGCTGTCAGCGATGCCCAGGACTGCCCAATGTAAACCTAAGCTCTTATTAGATCTTAAATCTACAACAAATTAATTGGTCCCGCAGGATTGAACTTGGGCTATATATATATAAACAAACAACGATATATTATATGCTAAGACCTTCTTCGAAGCACGTTGCATCTTTACGTAACATGTCTGTCTCTACTCGCCCATATCCATAGGTTACAAGTAATTCAGAATCGTTTTCTGCGACGAGCCACGGGTGCGCCGTGGTTCGTACGTAATCGCGAGCTCCACGTTGATACAGGGTTACCGACAATAGCCCAATTCTTTAAGCAGGCATCTCGACGGTTTTTCGAGACTGCCACCAAACATTCTAACAAACTTCTTGTAAGTGCCGCCACTTATAAGCCTTCCTATAATAAATTCCGTCGCGCGTCGCGGAGGCCGAGACACGTTCTTGACGATCCGGACGACGCGATTACCATTGCAGGCTAGATCTCTACAAATCCACAAAGCGTCCATTCGCGACCGTTGGAGGTTGCCAATAATCCTTGCGCGTTACCGCTATTTTATGGGGAGAGATATGCCACCTCTCAATCCGGTGAAGCAGTCAAGGCCAGCT
Organism: Meandrusa payeni; assembly: GCA_029286785.1. NCBI lineage: Eukaryota > Metazoa > Arthropoda > Insecta > Lepidoptera > Papilionidae > Meandrusa > Meandrusa payeni. The sequence continues at coordinate 1,901,461 of JAGSMX010000016.1, read as the reverse complement.
TCTCTGGCCAATCTGTGTAGTTCGTCGTAAAAAAAAAAAGTCTCTACTCGTTGTTACAGTAAAAGTAAAAAAAACTCTACATATTTATAAGTATAGATAGATTTTTATTAACAAAGATATAAATAATTGGCTTAATGAATATGTACCTTGGGTACATATGATAGTATGAAATATTATCTTTGAAGGCAATAAAAATTAATTACGCCAGTCTCGTGAGGATGAAGACGTTCCACATAAATAACAAACATACACAATGACGTCATTGTGCTAAACGACGCCATAATGTTAATTAATTATTTAAATTCGCATATTCTCTTGTTCAGTGCGCCACGCAGATGAAATACAAATATATACGGCAGCCAGATTGCGTCATTATCAATCATAGCGAACATACTTCCTTTCAACCGACTTCAAAAAAGGAGGTTCACAATGCGTCTGTATTTGTTGGTTTTTTATACTTATACGCACATACTTAATGCAATTTTAAGACATACATGGTTTTCTCATGGATGCCATTGTCAGAATTGGACCAATGAAATGTGATCGTACTGGAAGCATCGGCTTTCAAATAAAAAAAATAATTACAAAAATCATCACACAGTCGAAAGTTACTACATATACCGCAAGCCGTCTGACTATGTCGGAAATAGATGCCTAACCCTCAATGTACAAGGCCCAAGACCCCGTGGCAGGCCCAAGAAACGCTGGCTGGACGTTGTTAAAGCGGACATGTTAGTGAACCACCTAACAAACGAGGATGCCGAAGACCGGGCAAAGTGGAGGAGACTAAGTAGGAAAACGTTAAGCAGAAGAAGAAGATCACACAGTCGAAAGTTATTCGACATCCAGGCATCCGGCATCCATGAGAAAACCATGTAAGTCTTAAAATTGTATTAAGTGTGTGCGCGATAAATGGACGAATAACTCAATAACACATCAGTCTATTTCGAAACCGATTATTATTGGAAAGAGTGTACATCAAGGGGTTGAGAAGGTGAGAGTTTGGTTGGGTTCTGATTAATTATATTTCGTAATATTACTACGGTAATTTGGAAATACAAAGAGGGTGTCCGTAACAGCGTTAACGTTTGATTTGATTTGAAGTCAGTTTTTGTTTTTGCTCGTAAATATATAAAATATATAAAGTAAATATATAAGTAACAAGTACTGATAAATTTAATTGCAATAACAACTATTCTACGAAGAAGTTGTGATTTCTAATACATTTCATGCAAAATGTACAGATATACAATTTATTACCTCATAAATCGTACGAATTCAGCTAGCTGCCTGACAACTGACATTTGTAGTCTATGGTTGTCTTTGACAGATGACATGCGATTTTACGCGCGTACGAAAAATACGCTCACGTTTTCAGTATTGTTTTCCCTTCCGACTGAATTAGTTCTTGAGTTTGTAGAAAATTTTCATGTTTAAATTGACATCAATATTAGTAAACTTTTATGTCCTATACAATTTCATAAATAAAATTTACATAACAAATGTGTCACACACAAAATGGCAGGTTGGATCACGTCAGCCTTCTCCAACCTCATTACTTCGCCACTGGTGGGGAGTTGGGAAATTCTCCGAGTGGGGCCGTTACTGGCGGCTTTGTAAACAAGTCTACCCCTCTACAGAGGCAGGAGGTCTGGGTGCGTACGGCTCACCGTAGGAGGTTTTAGTCGATAGGAGTCTCTTATAGGCCGACCTAACTGGCTCGCTTTCCACGAGCAAGTATGAATTAAAGGCATTTTCCCCACGTAAAAAAAAAGTTGGACGACGTCCAGTATGTGGTCTCCTGTTTGAATTATTTATTAATTTTCAAAGGCCTTCTTATTTATTAAAAGCTGACTATGGTTTTCGGAACCAAGCCGCTACAATAACCGGCAGCGCTCGCACCAGTTAAATGTCACAAACCCACAAGTGTACTTTGCATTCGGTAGTTTTCGATATGCGGCGTCAAAATGTTGGAATAACATCCCCGCCTATTCGGACGTCAAAAACATTACTTATATTTAAAAAAATTGAAAAGTTTCTTAACCGAGTCTCAACGTAACCACGCCAACATCAAGTACGACAAATCGTTTATATAACACTATATTTATGTTATTTATTATGTAATTTGTTTATATATATATATATATATATATATATATATATATATATATATATATATGTATCTATAGCTGCTTTTTTAATATATACATTTATATATAATATTTATGAAAGTTTATGTATTGTAGACTATAATAATACACAACCGAATGGTGTCCATATATACAAATCCGTCCGTCCGGTTTTTGGCTGAAAACCAGCGCTGTGCTACGTAATGTGAGCACAGCGCACGCTAATTAACCCTTTTCGGCACAATTTCTTTTTGTTCTTTTTATGTATTTCTGTTTACTTTGTTTATGTTGTTTTTGTCTTGTTTTACCTGTTGTTTCTGTGTTCTTGAATAAATGTTTTTTCAATTTCAATACTTCCTTTCAACCGACTTCAAAAAAGGAGGTTCACAATGCATCTGAATTTGTTGGTTTTTATACTTATACGCACATACTTAATGCAATTTTAAGACATACATGGTTTTCTCATGGATGCCATTGTCAGAATTGGACCAATGAAATGTGATAGTTCTGCATCGGCTTTCAAATAAAAAAAATAATTACAAAAATCATCACACAGTCGAAAGTTACTACATATACCACAGGCCGTCTGACTATGTCGGAAATAGATGCCTAGCCCTCAATGTACAAGGCCCAAGACCCCGTGGTAGGCCCAAGAAACGCTGGCTGGACGTTGTTAAAGCGGACATGTTAGTGAACCACCTAACAAACGAGGATGCCGAAGACCGGGCAAAGTGGAGGAGACTAAGTAGGAAAACGTTAAGCAGAAGAAGAAGATCACACAGTCGAAAGTTACTCGACATCCAGGCATCCGGCATCTATGAGAAAACCGTGTAAGTCTTAAAATTGCATTAAGTATGTGCGCGACAAATGGACGAATAACTCAATAACACATCAGCCTATTTCGAAACTGATTGGAAAGAGTGTACATCAAGGGGTTGAGAAGGTGAGAGTTTGGTTGGGTTCTGATTAATTATATTTCGTAATATTCCTACGATAATTTGGAAATACAAAGAGGGTGTTCGTAATAGCGTTAACGTTTGATTTTATTTGAAGTCAGTTTTGTTTTGCTCGTAAATATATAAAATATATAAAGTAAATATATAAGTAACAAGTACACATAAATTTAATTGCAATAACAACTATTCTACGAAGAAGTAATTTCTAATACATTTCATGCAAAATGTACAGATATACAATTTATTACCTCATAAATCGTACGCATTCAGCTAGCTGCCTGTATAAACTGACATTTGTAGTCTGTGGTTGTCTTTGACAGATGACATGTGATTTTGCGCGCGCACGAAAAATACGCTCACGTTTTCAGTATTGTTTTCCTTCCGACTGAATTAGTTCTTGAGTTTGTAGAAAATTGTAAATGAGACATGTTTAAATTGACATCAATATTAGTAAACTTTTATGTCCCATACAATTTCATAAATAAAAGTTACATAACAAATGTGTCACACACAAAATGGCAGGTTGGACCACATCAGCCTTCTCCAACCTCATTACTTCGCCACTGGTGGGGAGTTGGGAAATTCTGCGAGTGGGGCCGTTACTGGCGGCTTTGTGAACAAGTCTACCCCTCCACAGAGGCAGGAGGTCTGGGTGCGTACGGCTCACCGTGGGAGGTTTTAGTCGATAGGAGCCTCTTATAGGCAGACATAACTTGCTCGCTTCCCCGCGACGAGCAAGTATGAATTAAACGACGAGCATTTTCTCCATGTAAAAAAAAGTTGGACGACGTCCAGTATATGGTCATTTGGTTGACAATTTATCATACAAAACCGTTATCATAGCGACTGTTGACGGAATAAATAAGGTCTCACTCTCCCTTTACAGGGGGGGGGGAGTAACCTCCCCCCCCCCGGGACGTGCTCTCCTTGAGCACAGTGCAGAGGGGCTCCGGTGCGTTCCACGTGAGATCCCGGAGCCCCTATTCATGCACCGAGGAAATGGCCACCGGGGAGGTTTTACTGGGTACCCCACATAACCGCCGCCTTCCTCCCAGAAGGTGGGGTATCTTTGTGAAGATTTCCTCCCAGTCAACAAAAAAATAAAAGTCTCACCCCTTTTTAACTCTATCGGGGTAGACAAGGAAAGCTTAAGTTGTACGATTTTCATCAAGCTTATTATTTTCACCGGGCACAAATTTTATTGACAGTTCATAACATAATTTAGTACAAACCAACAGGGATTCGAACCCCCATAAATGTGATAGCCTTTGTATCATTTATGACAGTTACAAGGGAGCTTTAATTTCGTTGTATGCTCGTGCTTATTCTGATAAGGTTTTAATTTCAAATATAAACACCATCAGTTCGTGCGAAATATAAACAAAATAAAGCTCTTCTCAGAAGTGCTATTTGATGAAGCAATCTCTCAAGACCTAATTTCAAACGGCGGGCGATCCAGACTTATTACAGTGGGCGGTAGAAAGTAAATTTTTACATTCGGATAACCTCTATCAAGACGCGGTAAAGGTTAAATTAGATCGGTACAAATCTCAAGATAGAGACGCGATGTAATATAAATATAGGGTAGCCATATAATTATAATATTTCGGACACTCCCTTTTGAAGAAGCGATATATTATGTGTTACATTTTGTAAACTGAGTGACGCAAAAAAAAACCAATGATGGAAAATACTTATGGATTACGCTTTTCGAAAAACAGATGCATGAGTAAATAGCAGTATAAATTTGAAATTGGAATTCTAACCAAAAGGAGATATTTGAAATCAAAGTGGCCAGTACGACAAAACTGCAATTTCAAATGTAAGGACCTAATACCGGCTACAACATTCTTCTTGTCTGATTTATCTTCGTGTCACTATCCTCCAAACAGTCAGTTTAGTTTTAAAGCAAATATAATTATAATTACGAGTACAATAATTATCAATAGAAATTATTTATGTCCTTAACATTTTTAAACTATGGCAACCATACATTTAATGGTAGTGATGAGCAAGCGTGATTGAAATATCGATAAAGTATTAGAGATTCATATCGAGTCACCGGTGACACGTTTTTCGTGGATCGAATCGGTAATTACCGATATCACCGAAACCGCCGGTACGTGCACAACACTCGATTGAGAAAGTAAGCGGTAACAGGATATGGGTATGTAAATAAACCGTAATTGTTCATTGATATGTAACTATTAGATTTCACTGATATAAAACCGTACACACACAAAAATAGTTTAAAATATTTGTCCTTCCTTTTTGTTTCTTCAGAAGACTCATAAGCATGTTAGTATTTGCTACGGAGATGATCCACTACATTATTAATGTAGTAGAAATATGATAGTTTGTATGTATATTCTTGGATTCATAATGAAATACAAGTGTATATTTCTTTTATCCTATCTATATAATCCACTTATCAAAATGGGTTATGTCTTCCAAGTAGTGGTTAGCATTCTTCTATTTACCTTATATATACCAGCGGGTTAGTACATGAAGATAGACATAGTTAAATAGATGCCATTTAACTACTGTTTCAAATTGAAAGCTCGATGAAACAACATAACGGCACTAAAGAGACAAAAAATAGCTTCATTATAAATTATCGATATTAATAATATTCGTAAAATGGTACGCACTAATCATGCCCACTAAAGAGCGTAGGTCGAGCATTATGCAATTTGAATACGTTTAGATCAATTATGTCTGCCCTTTATTAGTTCAGCGAAAGTTACGTGGATAATGCTAATAACTTCGTGGTATATTTCGTTTGGTATTATATTCAATAATGTTTGACATTACGATATTTGGAGATATATGCTATACGTTTTTCTGTCGTAAAACTTCTATTAAAATCAACCAAGCAATGGGCTAAAAGAATGCATCACGACTCGTTTCAACCCATCGATGTAGCTTATAAACAAACAAGTTCTGACGACCTTTTAACTACATATAGACAGACAACCCTGTCAGAGAAATCTATGTAGAATACAGAAAATCTCGTATATCGGGACAAATGTTAACAGAGTGAATAGCTAGCTAAAACCCTGAGCGGGGACTGGAAGTCGTGCCATTTCGTTCTCTTTCGTCGGTGTCCAAGGCGCTTTTATTCTTATAAATCATAAATGATAAAGAATTATTAGCCTCATGTTTCAGGGCCGAATCCGCCATTCGACTATTGAACCATCTCCTAGCACAAGCTGGTTTACAATAATGTTAGTATTATTTGTGAAAAAAATTGCTTGCCATCTTTTAAAATTAAAAAAAATATCGATATTACATAAATCTCACTTGATATATCACTTCACGTAATGGTATAATAGTGGAAGGTTATGTAGCGATAAGAGAATATTGTCGATCTCCGAATTATTTGGTATGGAATCATACATAAAGAAGTTTTACATTTCTATTAAAATCGCACGTCCCTTAACTCTTCCTCTTTCTTGTGCTTCCCCGAATAGTGAATTTTGGCAATCGGTTGACCATATCTTTCTCTGTCTCATGCGAGGCGGGGCAGATGGGCGGCACTCGCAATTCCGGTCCAGTCTCTGATTTTACGCAGCCATGATTTCCTTCTACGACCAACACTTCTTTTGCCATCGACTTTGCACAACAAGATAAGTAGAAGGAGGTCACATCTCATGCTAAGCACATGACCGAGGTACGAGACTATACTTATCTTGATAGCAATAGCTTTTCACCAAGCTTATTAGCTTCCATATGTGATGTGTTTCAAATATCGTTCCAGACAAGATCGTAAGGCTTCTACGCTACCGTCGCTTCTACGAAAAGATTTGGGTACGACAGTCTATGCCAAACCGCACATCATAGAAGAATTCAAAATTCCATCTATCTATATGTGATACAAATAAAAGTCCGACTTAGATATAAGAAACGTAGCACTCTGTCTTTCTAATTATTCATTTTTCGTAACGTTATCACCAGCTTATTCCCCAAGTCAAGCGTGTGTAAACAAGTTTTACATCAAAATCAACCATATGTTTCCACATCATTACATTTAGAATGACATCATTGTACGGCGTCACATCAAAAAAAACTCGAACCACTTAAGCGACAATTACACGGGACGTATCAGGCTCAATACTTTAGCGGTCGATTCTCGATTGTCCCGAGCTCGGAATGCTCCACACTGACCTTATACGCCAAGGAGTTTTGCGTCATGCAGGCTGTATATATACGTATAACGTTTATATACATAAATTATTTCTTGGTGATAATTACCGATGTGGGTGGTCCTGTATATTGCAATTTTAAAAATTTCTTAAATTTTTAATTCTCAGGCATGTTCATGGTTTCACCAGATTTATCAATTGTATTTGTACTTTTATATTTATTTTAAACTACTACTGTCAGACATCAGCCTTCATTACAGTATTATTCAAGCTAAACAAACATAACTAATCAATAAAACATTTCATGTTAAATTCAAGTACTCCCCGTTTATACACTATAAAAATGTGATTAGAGGTTTACTAATTTTAACCTCACTCAGCTACGTCAGCTTGTTATGGACAGGACGCAGTCAGATTATTAGCGCGGTATTATAGCGCAGTCAGATTATTGGCGCGGTATTATAGCGCGATCAGATTATTAGCGCGGTATTATAGCGCAGTCAGATTATTAGCGCGGTGTTATAGCGCAGTCAGATTATTAGCGCGGTATTATAGCGCAATCAGATTATTAGCGCGGTATTATAGCGCAGTCAGATTATTAGCGCGGTGTTATAGCGCAGTCAAATTATAAGGGCGGTATTATAGTGCATCCACTTGTCACCGAGTATAGAAAAAATTACCACAACCATCGACCACCAGCCTCTACGGAAGTTTCGTGTACACTAAACCAAGAGTTTAAAATTAAATCACTGTCTTTTACCATATGGACAAAATAGACACATAAATATAATTCCAAGTCAAGATATTTTTTTTCTTGCCATACCTACTAAAGTGATTCTATTCAGAGAGAGACTAGTAAAGAATTAGGCATTAAAAGTATTATTAATACTGTGTAAAGAGTCTGTATAAAGTGTTTCAAAGTTTTCAATAATTTAAAATTATCGTTTCTCGTAAATAAAAAAATGTCCGGCTGCAACTATTTGCTACAAGCCAGATGATGATTGACGATACTATAAGACTACGTAAATATTTAGTCTATAAATTAATTTTATTGACAATTAAAGATGCGTTTAGAAAAAACTAGGGCGATTACTAAAAATACCAAGCAATGGGTTAAAAGAATGCATCACGACTCGTTTCAACCCATCGATGTAGCTTATAAACAAACAAGTTCTGACGCCCTTTTAACTACATATAGACAGACAGCCCTGTCAGAGAAATCTATGTAGAATACAGAAAATTACGTATATCGGGACAAATGTTAACAGAGTGAATAGCTAGCTAAAGTCCTGAGCGGGGACTGGAAGTCGTGCCATTTCGTTCTCTTTCGTCGGTGTCCAAGGCGCTTTTATTCTTATAAATCATAAATGATAAAGAATTATTAGCCACATGTTTCAGGGCCGAGTCCGCCATTCGACTATTGACGTGAACCATCTCCTAGCACAAGCTGGTTTACAATAATGTTAGTATTATTTGTGAAAAAAAAATGCTTGCCATCTTTTAAAATTAAAAAATAGAGAGATTGCATAATAAGAGTTAGTATAATATTATATTATAATTTTTATAATATTTTTATAATAAATAATTAAAATAATAATTTTATATTATAATCTTATAATTTAGTCTAAGGTTGTTATTTAAAATTATGATGAGTCTTAGTTACTTATTTGAATAAATGAATAATAATAATAATAAATCTCACTTGATATGTCACTTCACGTAATGGTATAATAGTGGAAGATTATGTAACGATAAGAGAATATTGTCGATCTCCGAATTATTTGGTATGGAATCATACATACGATATGATTTTGAGCAGAATTTACGTTTTTGTCATGTTGTATAAGTTTTTCCAGTGTTTCAGTTAAAGTTGAAGACTACATTCCTGCATGCTCAATATAAGAATGATACGAAAATGATTCCATAACCAATTACTAAAAAAGTACGTGCCGTCTTGTCTATGGTCTATATTATCATAACTGTAAATCGATATCATATTGTCTGTGAACACACCACTAATGAATTAAAGGAATGCGTTTATTAGCAGTAAATAAACCGTTGAACAGATAATACCGGCAGCTACAGCACAGCGAAAGGGGGCACAGACTATAAAGTTTTTATTGCACCTTGAATGAGCGTTGCAGACTGTTAAAAATGGACCTCTGCAACGTGTGTTTTATCTTGCTATTTAATCTGTGCATTAGTAAGGACTAATAGTAAAGTAACAGCTTATGTATGTCCCATTGCCGGACGCGGGTCTTCTCTCTGAAGAGAGTATTAGGACATTATGGGCAATAGTGCGGATTAGCGGATTTCACACTTCTTAAAAAGACATGCAAAGCCTCGAGTCTGCTTTTTACCAGTGACATTTTATTGTGGCACCAATCTATTACAGTCATATCAATTACCAAATACATTATCGTTAAACGCCATTGGTTAATCATAGTGGAATCATTGAACTAAAACTAGCAAATATCGATGAGTATGATGCCAATGAACGTTATTTTAGAAGATTCGGGGCCACGGTTGCCTCACGGTATTTTCTTCACCGAAAGAGACCGTGGTGAATTCTACATAATTCGGAGAATGTAACACATAACAAGTATTGAAGACAAAGTATTCGAAGCGACAAATCATCGATATATCATCGACATAGGTTGTAGGTAGAATCATATGGTTTTCTCATGAAAACACACTGGAGCTTTCAAATAAAAAAATAATCATCCAAATAGGTTCACCAGGTCGAAAGTTATGGGGTAACAAACATACAAAAAAATACAGACGAATTGAGAACCTCCTTTTTTGAAGTCGGTTGAAAAATAAAACAGTTTTACGTAACAACGGATCACGTATTCCAACAACGCATCGCAACATAATGTACTTTAACAAAAGGCTCTCACATAATTGTTGATCCAGTTGTTTGTAGTGAAACACAGTCATAGTAAGTTGGCGAAATGACCTTGGACCGTATTCTCAAAACATAAGGTTCAAGTTTGGGTATTTTATAGCCACTATAGGTACGTTGTACAGACGGTATGGTATGGTACATGGCAGTAATGTGAACTCGCAGTGCACCGTTTAAGTAGTGATGTACTCTAAATATTTCAATACTGTCGCGGCTTTCTTAACCGACTTCAAAGAAGAACGAGGTGAACAATAAGACGATATTTTTATGTTCGTTACCTCATAACTTCGACTGGGTAAACCGATTTTGATGATTCTCTATATGAGAGCTCGTGCTTCCAGGGTGGTCCCATTTAGTCCAGTACTGAATGTGCATCGATGAGAAAACCATATTGGTCTTAAAATTGCATTATGTATGTGCGCTACGTGCGTAATAAATTAGTTTTAACGATTTATTTTTTATTGGAAAGGATGTACTTAGAAGGTTAATGATCCTTCCTTATGCGGACCGCTAAGGAATGGAACTCTCTGCCGCGTTCAGTCTTTCCTCACGGGTACAATCTGGACACCTTTAAGTCCAATGTGAACAGACACCTTATAGGCTCACGTGCTCCATCCTAGGCTTTATCTTCGCCTTCCATCAAGCGAGATAGAAGCCAAACGTGAGCCTATTTACTATAAAAAAAAAAAAAAAAATGAGAGTTTGCTTAAGTTCTAATTTATTCTGTATTAACAATATTACGTACTATTTGAAATCGGTTTTTGTTTTTACTCGTAAATATACTTGCGGTAGGACTATTTTATTTACAATATTTATAAATTTATACAAAATATAAGAACCTAACCTAGTGCCTGCCACCGGCAACGATGCTTGGCCCAAGCAACCGGTGGTTAGGGCGACACAGAAAGAAACCTCCTGACAATGCGTGCTGTGTCCAGAAGTACTGCCTTCTGTATCTGATCCTTGACCCAGACATCTAGCCGAAGTCTCTCAAGATGTTGATTGAGACTTTTCGCTATAAGACCGTTTGCAGAAACGACTATCGGGAAAATGATCTTCGAATCCACATCCCATATGGCGGTCACCTCGTGAGCCAAGTCGAGGTACTTAGTGATTTTGTAGGACTATTTATTATTACCTTTATTAATATACAAGCTAACATATTACAATATCCTTTATATTATGTTATGTCTCCTAAACTAGGTATAGTCTACCTGTATGTCAGAAAACAGTGCTTTCTATGATTCAAATTATAATTAGTAAATCGTGTGTACATATCGGGCGTCAATGTTTGTTAATAATATATTTTTAATTTGTGTATACTCTTGATCTTGTAGCCATTTTAGTAACAATACCTTAACCTTGAAGTTCCATTGTGAGGTAATTTAAGATCGAGTGGGATTTATAAAAAAAGAAAAGAATAATATATATCATATTTACTATTATAAATTTATTTGTTAAAAAAGGAAGTTAGCAATATTTCTTTTTTTTATTAAATATTACTAACATTCTTGATAACCATTCCAACTAAGCTTAAGTTAGTGCTAGGAGATGGTTCACGTCAATAGTAGAGTGGTGGATTCGAACCCACGGTATTACGATTCGCAGACCTTACCCTAAACCATTAGGCTATTGACACTTCAAATTATAATATTATATTGCTACAATAGTACAAATAAAAAGCTTTTACGACTCCTTATTGTAATCGGAACAAAATTCCTAAACCTAGTACGCAAAAGAAATAGTATTACGACATCCGAATGCAATTCGACAAATCTCCAATGGCACTTAGCCAAAGGAGCCCGCAATATACCCGCAGGATTGCACTCCGGAAGGAACAGAGCGGGATCATTCCAACAGCTCGAGCGATATTGCCGGTACCGGAAACTTTGAATGCTGACAATGACAGTTATCTTAGATTTGAGTTGGTTGGAAACTATTTAAATGTTAAAGGAAATTGTGCGAGAATTAAGAGAAATTGGCGATGAAGTCTGGATGAAGTAAAATGATATAAACGGATGTTTTACATCTCTAACTTCGACTCAACAGACGTCAATTTCAGCTTGCTGAAAGCTGTGTCGGTCACCTTTATTGCCCGTGGAATTTCTTCGTTTCTTCTATTCTATTAAAGGATTCTATTCCTAATAGAATGACCCAGCATAGCTCACTGCAAGGCTTTTACCTTGCTGGCCGGCATAACGGTCATAGTCCAGGTCTACGGTGCGTAGCTCATAGTTGTGATAGACTAGTAAAAGACTTTCGTCGTCAGGTATTAATGGATACATGATAAATATTATTAATGTGTGTTATATGAAATAACTATAATATATATGAAGGCAGTGTCAGTCACAGCTGCTCACATCCTCATCATATACCGGGTATTCACCCAGTAGGTAATGAGGCTGTAGTCTTTAACTTGTTAAAGGACAACAACACAACGGCAACACTGCTGTTGTTTGTAGGTTTTCGTAGACGGTGGTAATAACTTAACATGAGCCTCTCGCTCCCTTAAACGAGTCTTAAATAGGTACTGTTTATGGATTGTATGCAATCAGGAACTGATGGCAAAATGAATGGATCGAATTTGAATATTCCAGATCAATAATCTTGATTCCTTATCTACACTGCAAATAGCAAATGCAAAATATAAACAGTCACATTCGTCACCTGAAGGGATAAGCAGAGGTCCCACCTCTTTGCTTTATTCATATTCAAACATCTGTGCATACATAATTTTAAATAATATATTTAGTAGAAAATAAAATAAAGAACAAAAAGATAATCAAATAGTATTTTAAGAGTTTATAATGCTCTATGTCATGAAGAAACAAAAGAACTACATCCATGTTTCAAGCGGTAATAAAAGTACATCAAACACGCAAAATGCCTTCGCACGTTCGGTGTGTAGCAATCTTATTTGTACGTTCCATTTCCATTCCACGAACATTACTTATTAGCATTTGCAAGGAAGACGTTCCCTTCCCTTCTCGTCGTGATGAAACGAGGGGATTGGAAACTTTAACAATTGACCCAGTTAGGGTTATTGCTGCATCCTAGCATCCGGCCGAGGATGCCGATAAAGGCCAACGATATTTGTGACGCTGACATTTTCTTTGTCCGATCATTTTTATTGCGATTATATGACATCGAACACAAAAGGAATTCAATTTGAAAATATCAAAAACGTACTAGACATTGATGTTATTAAATAAAATAAATAAATTGGTATTATAAATTGGTCGCATCAGATTTGACAAACCACAAATCCTCGCAAAAGTTTCGAGTAGTTTTAGTTTGTTTTAGTTTCCAATAGTTTCACGAATCCGTGATCCGTGGATCATTCGTGAAACTATTGGAATAAATAAATATCCCAATTTGGTAATCCCGATATAAATAGAGGATAAAATCGAAGCAATTATCCAATCCGGTTCTTTGCCTGTTTCAATCGACCTATTCAATATTATTAGAAACGATTAAAGATACATAACAATATTGGTATTTCTGTCTTTTTTTAACTGAAGTATTTTTAGTATATTGTGCACACTGATGACCCGTTTTCCAATAAAAGTTAATGACCAAGTCGTTTCGACTAGTATAACCTCTCAAGCTGAAGTCCTCTCGAGGCCCTAGTGCCGAGTAACTCTTAACGGAGGTTTAGGCTAAGCAACTTGGAACTCTGCCTCCTAGATCCCTAGCCTATCGTCATTGGTTAATCACTAAAACTAATGACTCTCTTTTTTTGGTTTATTTTGTAGTCAAAGTTGACAATGAAAATGTTAATTGCCAAAGAGAATTCACCTCCGTCATATGTTTGTTCAACACTTTGTTTTAGGTGACCGGGCCTAACAAAATGTTGAATTTAAATATACTCGATAGTACTTGGATATTTAAGTGCTTAATTTTCTTAAAACTATAAAAGTTGAATGACCCACAGACATGCTTTCTGTTCACTGTAATGTAGTAATCTACTAAATAACTTATAACTAACAAAGTTCTACAAGGGACACAATTGGGACCGCATTTATATACTTGCTACACGAAAACCAGTGATTACATTTCTTTTCTATGTACAAAGTGCGATGTAATAGGCGGTGTAAATTACCGCTACTCCCACAACTTGGGCCCCTGGCAAGGGTCAAGGTACCGCTACGCCAGCCGCACCGGCGCCGGCGTTGCCCTGCGCTTAATGAATGCAAACCGCTTTGTCTGTTACTGCCTCCAGTTATGCAATACGGGTTTCTATCGCTCCTTGTGCTTAGCGTGTATTGTTAATGTGAGCTAATTTAGATAGGTTTATTTGGGCAATCAGTTAGCATACTTATGAAGTAAGTTATTTTTTTAATATGCGTTGAACGAACGACAATGTGAGAGTTCAATTTATACGAAAGATTATATTTACTGATACGTAGTAGTACGTAGGTGGTACGTAGTTGTTTGATCGCCCATTACCCTTGGTACTTATGTTAAACTCTGCCCAAAACTTTGTAAAGTAGAGTAGTTAATGAAATTAAGATGTACTTAAGTATATTGTCTTTTAACACAGCGTTACGATTTTAAAGCATTAATTATATTATCACTATTAGGTGAATATATCTTAACATTTTATACAATTATCGTGTTTATGATAAGGTAGGGTACAATACCATTCACTGAAATGCATTAGATATTTGCAAAAAAGAAAGTGGCCGGCATTCGCGACAATCGCTGTACAATATTCCACTTATCCGGAAATGAGAAACTTTAACTAAAATAGTCATAACTTCTACAAAAGTGACGGCCGCTGTTCTCTCACGGGAACCCTTACGTTAGACTAGCGGTAATATAGGTTCGTCTATCAATCCCGAAGTTATGAAACACTTCAGGGTAGATAAAATTAATTACGAAGTTCTTGTGCCTATATTCGTTTTCGTTGTCGTAAGAGAGTACTTACTTTATCTTGAATCGACATAAACTTACCAAAGTCGCAATCAATACGCATTATCCCATATGAGATTCCTCGTATGTCTTAATAATAATAACTTTATATACCAACAAAATGAATATGGAACCTAATTGAAAACACAAACATTAAAAAAATATAGACAAATTTATCCTCCTTTTATGCAGTCGACCTATATATTTGCAAGAGTGGATTCTTATGAGGTTAACATTAGGAGTTATATGCCCTATGGGTTAACTAATTCACTTTTACTTTACCAATAATAGTGAACTCAGTGTATGTAAACAAATGTATATTATGTGTTAATGGTTGTTTGATGATGCAGTAAAGAATATTACGTTTAATTTTACTATCTTATAACTTTCTCGTTGAACGTCAAAACAGTTTCATCATCTCGATACCATAATAATATTGCAATAACATAAAACGTTCCGATATCTTTGGCCACACACATAAAAGTGTACATCGAAGATATTGGAAGTCGTAAACACAACTCAGTATTTTATTATAGCGGACGTTATATAAAACGCACAAAGCTATAACACGTCGACAGATACACGATGGGTTTTATTAATTGGATCGCATTATGTGGGACAACTGTTCAATAACTCGGTGACAGCTAATTTAGTTAATATAGATCAGTAATAAATATGCCGCATGATTTGGTGGCGTCTTTATGATCTACAGTAGTGACTAAATTTACTACACTTATGGTTTACGGAGCACTTGGATTTGGATACTTTTTTTATATGAGGAATGTACACAAATTTACCAGATTAGAATTTTATAAGTGGCTTAGGATAGCGCAAGGGCCTTTTCCGAGAGGAACCACGGCTTGAGCTTTTCTTATTTACGTGGAATCATTACATTCTGAGGGCGACTCGACTCGGAAGCTCTGTAGCTTAACCACGGAGTATCACGAGAATTTCAAAAGCTGAACAAACTTAAATGCTACTAAGGAATGTGTTAGCGGTGGGAGAAAGAATCAGGTACCATGCAAATTAAAAAATGTATGAAAGTGTGATAGAGTAATGCAATACTCATAGAACTCTTAAACCATATTATAATGTATTCATCCATAAAGAAAAGTGTTTACATAAATTAACTACCACCATACCTTGTGATAAGTCACAAATATTTATACGGTATTACCTGAAACGTAAAAAAAAAACAATATTAAATTACAGAAAGACATAAATAAATGATGCAGTCGTTAATAAATATTTATATACGTTTTTTTAAGCAAGTGAATTACGATCCCACCTGATGTTAAGTGGAAATACAGTCCTGGATAATAAGGCTTCTAAGCTTAGTAAATGCCTATTCTCTCTACTCTTGACTCACTCGACTTCAGAAGAACAAACTTATTATTTTTTTTTCATGTTTTTTACCTCATAACTACTTCATTTAGTCGTATAAACCGACTTTTTGTTTTCTTTTTTTCGAAAACATTCTTGTATTTTGTTGAAATTTTTCATCATTTGGCATTAAAAGATGCCGAGTCCTAAAAATACTAAAGAAACTCTTAAAAAATTGAGATATTGTTAGGTTTATGACAATCCAAGACTATGGTACTCGTGACTGGAATTCTTAACGGCATCAAGTACGAATGTAGAAGGCATACACCAGATCTTCGTAATATAAGCCCACTTCTTTCCCATTACTGCAGATATCGTCTTTTCCGCCACACTTGCCTTTATCCATAACTGCCTTGCGTAATTAAACATTACATTAACTAAAGTTAGTTTACTTATGTATACAAAACTCGATTGCTTCCTTTAAATAATCAAAACTTGTAACATTATACGGTGTATCACGGTAAGCGGGTATAACGTTTTAAATTTCATGACTCGTAAACTTTAGTGCCTCAGTCCGCCGACTTGAATCCACCCGATTATTACTTGAGGACCTACCGTTATTTGTTATTGTCTTTTTATCGACGCAGTTAACCTGATCGATATTACTTTAACGCAAACAAATCTGCGTGTCGATAACGTGAAATAATAAATTGTGACCCTGGTATGAGGATTGACATTAAATCGTTTGAATTAATTTTAGTTGGTTTAATCTAAAACGAAAAGGATTTCGTTACAGTTCAACTTTGTTGTTAAATGCGCAGCATATTATATCTATGTTTATATTTATAAATGTGTCATAACAATCATACCAACTTAAACCTTTCTCGAAACCAATTTGTGTACATCCAAAGGTTAACTGGAAGAGATCGTTCTTAGCGATTCGACCGCCCATTGCGCATGCAATAACATCTTATTATATGAATATGTTAAATTCAATATTACTGTCATGTACTAGTTTATTGTTGTACAATAATAAAGTGTATTCATTCACAAGTTAATTGAAGCGTCAATAGCCTAATGATAATAGAATAATGGCCCATAGTACGGTCTGCGAAACATAAGGTCGTTCTACCCGACTAATGACGTGAACCATCTCCTAGCACAAGCTTAGACTTAGTTGGTATGGTTAACAAGAATGTTAGTTATATAAAAAATTATGCTAGCATTCTTTAAAAAAAACATGCAGTACTGCTTTTAGGCATTTGTGACGGTCTATCATCAGTTAATGTTATCTGTGTTACTATTCAACTACTAAGATGACGTTGATGAAGGTACGATATTACCACCATCGATGTCATCTCGACGAGTCGTGGGGTGCTAAATTATGTTGTCTTTTTAATTACGGGGAGGAACTCTTCAACAAGATACCCCGCCTTCTGGAGGAAAGGCGAGATTATGTGGGGTTTTTACCCACTAACACCCGGAATCTCCAGAGGAACGCACCAGAGTCCCTCTGCACTGTGCTCTTAGGAGAGATTAAAAATTTAAAAATTTAAAATTATTACATATTCGTAGAACATACTCTATTTAAAATTTGATTATATACAACAGACAAAATTCAATTGAATTTAGAAATATAAAATTTGATTACGTCAAAACCAATAACCAACAAATTGAAGCGTCTGATACAAAAGGGAAGCCAATAAAGCTTCACTTGGGAAGTTTATTTATTGGTTTTGACAGGAACATCCAATGGAAATTTGGTACACAGATAACAAGCACTTGTAAGAAACAAAATATTACTACTTCAGCTACAAGGATGCCTCTTTTTATTAAAAGTATGCTAAAATATTTCAATAACTTTCCATTTTGTCATTGCAACCAAACCTAACTAGAAACTGTCACTAATCGAAACAGATATATGAACTCACGATTTTGTATCCCTCGAAGCATGCACCGTTAGATGACTTCCCGAAAAGTGCCACTTAAAGTTAGTTTAGTTTTTGAATGTCCATTCGATTATCCGTGAAATAGCAACCGACCGAGTCGTGGTTCCTCCCTCTTGGGCGCACTCAAATCGGAATGCTTACGCATAACATAGTAACCGTCCAAGCCGAGGTTACCCTCTCTGAGGGGACCCTTTGTCGTTGTGTTCCTAGCGATAGAGGTTCAGGGTAAGCGACTTAGGAGCTATGCCACCTCTCAATCCGGTGAAGCAGTCAAGGCCAGCTTCTCTGGCAAATCTGTGTAGTAGTAGACGATACTTGCCTCTTAGATTTTGAACATCAAGATATGTCCTTCTTGTTTACTAATAAATGTGAAGAGGTTTTTCTTTTGTTTCCTTTTACTGCAAAACTATAGAAAAGATACAACTTTTACGGACCATAAGATGCAGCGCGTTTTGGAGAAGGTCTCTTATTCACACCAAAAGCCACTCAAGACGTGTAATTCTATTACTTACAGTTTTGCAGTTATAATGTAGAATAAGCTATAGGAAAACGTTTATATTTTTTGTCAATAAATAGGCCAATGTGAGTTATAACAAAGTAAGTTCTTAATTTTCGCTAAAGTTACACGGATTGCAGAACTTGCAGAATACCGAAGTGAATTGGAGGTATATTATACTGTGCCTGGTAAACGAGGTGGCAGCGTCCCAACTCCTTAAGACAACGCATCCGCAATACATTTCGTAGCTGTTGTCTGGATGGCGGGATTGCTTAGGACCAGGGTGGTCGCATGCTCGTTTGCCAAAAAAAGTAGTAGCAGTCGGCTTTTGTTTCTACTTGTCTTCAGAGTTCCGGGTATAAATACTAATTTAAAACTTACTCTTATTCCGAAGTTTTTTTATGATTTATAAGCAAGTGCTTAGCCACAATAGCACATGATTTTAAGTGGAAATGCAGTCCTGGATAGTAAGGCGCACTCGCTTAAACTAAAGTCCGTTCAAAATAATAAAATCGAGTGTGGGGAAACTTCTAAAAACGTCCAAACTTTTTACACACAAAGAGCCACTTGGAACTACTCGACTGTTCTCGTCGTACAGCTTTGCGTCTTACTCTCAACCTACATAGTGCGTTTTCAAATGGAGCAAGAAACGTACTCCTTGACACAAGTCTTAACCTCGTTCACTAACGTGTTGGGCCAACATAAGAACTACATACGTCCTAGCTTTGGTTAAATTCACGTATCTCTCTCTAATAATCATCGGTTGTCAAAATCGTAGGATAGAAAGATGTCGTGGTTGAGAAATAGACCGGAAGAAAAACAGTCGGAGAACTATCCCGCTTAGCCATGAATAAGGACGGGTATTGAAGCCGATCTTCAGTGATGGAGAGGCATATGAAGATGAAGTAAAAATTGATATTCCACACACACATTATATCTTATATTCTTTATTCTTATTTCAACATACAAAATTTACTGATTTTTTTTTTTATTTCTATACATAATTTTACACGTAGATTGATCATGACGATGAGATGATGATGAGATGATGAGACATGATGATAATAATGATCAATCTACGTGTCTATTTATATGCACCAGCCAATTCTATTCTGATCTATAGGTAGTTAGGTGATGTAACAGGGAGTAAATTAAGCTACTTTTATTTTAGAAAAAATCTAAAATTATGTATAGAAATAAAAAAAAAATCAGCAAATTTTGTATACGAGGGGTACAGAAAAGGACTTTTTGATCGCGGCTTACACCGCAGCTAATTTAGTTAAACTATTCATACACATAAACAAGTAAAAAATAACAGTACTACAAGGTAAAAGTGCACAAAGGGCCCGTATGCACTTAACGACCTAGGTCACACGTTATCAATGCATTTATCACCGTAGACAGCTCGACGTTGTAACGAGAATTGCACCGTTTATATCGATGCTTTCATGTTAGCCGCAGGTCTTTACGCTTATTTTAATTTATTTGTTCCAAATAAGAAATCATCTGAGGGCATTCTTCTATACGATTTTTAGGAGTAACATAGTATACCTTCGGTGCCAGGGTGTTATGAGAACAAAATATGGGATCTAATTGAGTACACATCAGCTATTACGCGCGAACGCCGTGTTTGTATGTACGAATAATTGTAGGAATATTACGAAATAGAATTAAATCGAAAACTAACCAAACTGTCATCAAACAATCTCTTAGTCAGCTAGTTGGAACTTGGAATGGTTAACAAGAATATTAATTAGAGAACACTGGATACACTAATTCCTCTTCTTCCAGTGTCAGTTACGAAAGAAATGATTTGAAAACAGTTATGTTGCTAATGGGGTAAAGGACCGCGAAATAATCACCGAGCACAAAACATATAACTTCTCATTGGAATAATTATGCAAATAAATGGGAGATTAAGCGTGCATTTACCCCGCTCCGTGCTCCTCGCGAAATATGATTAATAGGCGAGGTTTTCACAGTGACTCGCGTAAAGCTTACTGGCCAGTAACGTTTAAAGTTAAGTAATTAATTTAAAATATTATAATACCGCTATAAATTTGGAGCGATTAGAGACGAAGCAAAAATATTAAAATACTTTCAAATACTCGGCAAGGAGAATTCGAAATTTTAAAAATAATGTACCAAACTTTTACACACAAAGAGCCACTTGAACTACTTGACTGTTCTCGTCGTACAGCTTTGCGTCTTACTCGCAACCTACATAGTGCGTTTCCAAATGGAGCAAGAAACGTACTCCTTGACACAAGTCTGAACCTCGTTCACTAACGTGTTAGGCCAACATGAGTACTACATACGTCCTAGCTTTGGTTAAATTCACATATCTCTCTCTAATAATCATCGGTTGTCAAAATAGTAGGATAGAAAGATGTCGTGGTTGAGAAATAGACTGGAAGAAAAACAGTCGAAGAACTATCCCGCTTAGCCATGAATAATGACGGGTTTTGAAGCCGATCTTCAGTGATGGAGAGGCATATGAAGAAGAAGTAAAAATTGATATTCCATACACACATTCTATCTTATATTCTTTACAACATACAAAATTTACTGTTTTTTTTTATTTCTATACATAATTTTAGATTTTTTCTAAAATAAAAGTAGCTTAATTTACTCTCTGTTACATCACCTAACTACCTATGGATCAGAATAGAATTAATTGGCTGGTGCATATAAATAGACACGTAGATTGATCATTATTATCATCATGTCTCATCATCTCATCATCAAAAACAGTAAATTTTGTATACGAGGGGTACAGAAAAGGATCACGGGATACACCGCAGTGCGCAGCTAATTTAGTTAAACTATTTATACACATCTATTCATACACATAAATGAGTAAAAAATAACAGTACTACAAGGTAAAAGTGCACAAAGGGCCCGTATGCACTTACCGACCTAGGTCACACGTTATCAATGCATTTATCACCGTAGACAGCTCGACGTTGTAACGAGAATTGCACCGTTTATATCGATGCTTCATGTTAGCCGCAGGTATTTACGCTTGTTTTAATTTATTTGTTCCAAATAAGAAATCATCTGAGGGCATTCTTCTATACGAGTTTTAGGAGTAACATAGTATACCTTCGGTACCAGGGTGTTATGAGAACAAAATATGGGATCTAATTGATTTTTTTAAGACGAACTACACGGATTGACCAAAGAAGCTGGCGTTGACTGCTTCACCGGATTGAGAGGTGGCATAGCTCTTAGGTCGTTTAACCTGAACCTCTATTGTTAGTAACTCGACACAAGGGTCCCCGGTAAACAACAAAGATGTTAGTCAAAATTCTCGGCTACTGCAAACAAATTGCAGAGAAAGTAGCAAATAGGAATAAAACTTAGTAAGTAAGGAGCATCCCAACACGCATTTTAAATAATGTGAGTTGCGAGCCCACCATTGGACTTAAAACTAAAATTAGTAACTAGGATGTAGCATAAGAAATTTAAAATAGCATAGATAGATAGAAATAAGACAAGTGTAATAAAAATAAGTGTAAGTAGAAATAAATTGTGTATAATAAGTTGAGTGTAAGAGTGTAATAAATATAAAGGATGAGAGGAAAGGCATGGGAGAGAAACTGCCCTAACCTATCCACGTTAGGGGAACTAGAAATAGCATAGGCATACTATATACTATACTTAGATTAAAAAGGACAAGGGCAATAAAACTCTGAATTTAGAATAAGTCAGTAGTTATGCCTATTGTTACAAAAAGGTCCCCCGATGAGGGGTAACCTCGGCTTGAACGGTATCTAATTGAGTACACATCCGCTATCACGCGCGAACTCCGTTTTTGTATGTACGAATAATCGTAGGAATATTACGAAATAGAATTAAATCGGAAACTAACCAAACTGTCATCAAACTCTTAAAGGACATCCTTACCTAAAATAATGCACAAAACATCGTAATATTTAGGCGTGATATTGAGTTATTCGCACATTTGTTGCGCACACACTTGATGCAAGTTACTTAGTTACTAATATGTTTTTTTCATAGATGACATTGTCAGAATTAGAACCTAACCAAATAGGGACTATACAGAAAGCATCAGCTTCGAATAATAAAAGAATAATAAAATCGGATCAAAGAACAACAAACATAAAATACAGACGAATTGAGAACCTCCTGCTTTTGAAAGTCGGTGGAAAAAATACACATGAATTGGGAATCTCCTCTTGTTTTGGAGTGTTAAAGTAGTACACTTTTGAACAGCCTTGAAGTTCTGGGCTCTCAAGAATAAGACTACGGTATCCCACCCTGCCTGTCGTACAAGGCGACTAAAAGGGGCTTCGGGTTCACTGGGCGACAAGGGTGGGCTCGCGTCGTCCACCAAAGTGGACTCCGGGGAAGAAGGCGACATCGGCTGGCCCGTGTCGCCTTGCGCTGCGAGGGCACAGGGAGGAGGGAGTAACCTCCCCGGGATGTGCTCTCCTTGAGCACAGTGCAGGGGCTCCGGTGCGTTCCACGTGAGATCCCGGAGCCCCTCGTCATGCACCGAGGAAAGGGCCACCGGGGAGGTTTTAGTGGGTAAGATCCCCACATAACCGCCGCCTTCCCCAGAAGGCGGGGTATCTTTGTGAAGATTTCCTCCCCGTCAACAAATAAAAAAAGTACACTTTTGAAAGAAAGAAGTTTGGGCAAACCGTTGTAAGCCTGTTAAAAATGTTTGCACATTGATTACTAATTCTCTGATACTCTTTAAAGACCGTGCTAAAAATCGGTTACATACCGATTTTAGCACGGTCTATATAACGGTAATATATAATTTAATAAGTGCCTTCCACGCATTTGTGTGCAGCTTAAATAAATGGTACAGCAACAATGGATGTCAGAGATCGTTTCAATTGCCAAGTGTCAAATTTGATAATAAAATATAGAATCGTTTTATTCGAATGGAACTAATTTGTTATAGAAATTTATAAAACAAAATTGGCTCCACTATACTATTTCCTCAAACCATATCATGCGTGTCCCTAGTATTTGCAGTAAGAACGGACAAAAACCGACTTTAACGCAATATTAGTATGGAATTATATCATTTCCAATTTAGTAACGTAAACTTTAATAACCTAATGACAAATCCAGGAGATTACATCTGAGGTCAGGGAAACATAAGGTCATAGGTCCGAATCCACTAATCGATTGTTCGCATGAACCATCTCTTAGTTAGTTGGAACTTGGAATGGTTAACAAGAATTTTAATTAGAGAACACTGGATACACTAATTCAGTGTCAGTTACGAAAGAAATGATTTGAAAACAGTTATGTTGCTAATGGGGTAAAGGACCGCGAAGTAATCAACGAGCACAAAACATATAACTTCTCATTGGAATAATTATGCAAATAAATGGGAGATTAAGCGTGCATTTACCCCGCTCCGTGCTCCTCGCGAAATATGATTAATAGGCGAAGTTTTCACAGTGACGTGCGTAAAGCTTACTGGCCAGTAACGTTTAAAGTTAAGTATTAACTTAAAATATTATAATACCGCTATAAATTTGGAGCGATTAGAGACGAAGCAAAAATATTAAAATACTTTCAAATACTAGGCAAGGAGAATTCGAAGTTTTAAAAATAATGTACCTAACATCGTTATCATCGGCCCGCAACGGCCTACTACTGGGAATAGGCCTTCCAAGGTCAAGATTCATGGTTACTCCAATCCAGGTCTTGCATGCGGTCCTTCGAAGATTCAGAAATTCAGAGTCAGGAATAGCAAGTCGGCCGGGAACTAACGATCGTGGTTAGTGTTGGCTTGCTATTTGAAGGTATAAATGTATATAGAAGAAAAAATTAAGTAAAGGTAAAAATGGTACACGTGAATACTATCCAACTTGCTGAACTTAAAATACTGAGATGGCTGTGTGGCATAAGCAGCCTCGATGAAATAAGCAACAAATTTGTGCGAGGAAGCCTGGGTTGTGCGTGACATTACCGACAAGATAAAGGAGAGTAGGCTGTGATGGTACGAGTACGAGAAGGCCTCTCAACGTTCCCTCCCCGATCGAAGATCGAAGAAGACCCAAGACAAGGCGGGAGAGTGTAGTGTCGAAAGACATGAGGGAGTGCGAGGTTTTCCAAGGCGTTGTCGGGGACAGAGTGAAGTGGAAAGCTGAGCTCACCACCATGTGGGCATTAACATGGGAAAGAGAGTGGTACGGGGTAGCGGTAGTAAGGAAAAGACTGTGTAGGTAAGACTTAAATATTAAGAATCTGTACATATTTTAGGTCAAAGCGGCGAGACAGATGGGCGATAGCCAACCTGAATATGAACAGAGTTACACAATCAATTTTTTTTACAATTTAGGGCTAACGTATAGAATTTTTTCATTGGTACTTTGCTAACCAGTATAAGAATTGATTGTTTATACAATGATATACGGCCGGCCACGAGAGCCTTCTTCCCAGCATCACATATACGGTCACACCCACGCGGTCCGCGAACCGAAAACTCCCAACAATACACGCTCACCGTACCTTTCTCCCTCCAAAACAAAAGGGCATCTACAGACCAGTGCGCCGTGACAAAAGATGCGACCGCTTTGTGTGCCCCCCCTTTGATTTCCGTACAACACGGGCGCAGGGTACGCCGGTACGGGGAAACGTCTGCTTTTCGGCTGTACAGTTCAATGAACCTTCGGCCAACGTTCGGAATGTTTATCGGTCGGCATTGTAAATGCCAGGTGTTGGTAAAAGATTAATTACTTGGATAGATGAGTTTTGGTTTAGTGATGGTCAGGTGTGCAAAACATTTTATAATTATAATAAGTTATTCTTATTTCCGAGGATCACAGTGGTTAAAAGGAATTATACAGTAAGTATATTAACAAGTATATTTACGAGTAAAAATAAAAATCGATTTCAAATCGCATTAAACGTTAAATGCTATTCATTACGCGTGGACGCCTTCTTTGTGTTTCCGAATCATCGTAGGAATTTTGGGAAACAGAATAAATCAGAACCTAATCAAACTCCTTTCCAATAAAAAATAAATCATCGAAATCTGCTAGCGGGATATTGAGATTCTCGATTCGTTCATTTCTGTCGCATATAGTTTATGCAAATTTAAGACATATATGGTTTTCTAATAGATGCCTTTGTCAGAACTATGAAAGAAAATGGGACCACGGGAGATAAGACCAGCTTGCAAATAAAGAAAGATACATCAAAATCGGTTCATCCAGTCAAAAGTTCTGACGTAACAAACATAAAAAACTAGTGGAATTGAAAACCTACTCCTTTTTGAAGTCGGTAAAAATCATTCTTCTATAAGGAGTTTCTAGAATATCATAGACATAGACATATTCTTTATTTGCACAAAATATGAAACACATCAAAAAGACAAAAAAAAATACAGTTAAAGAAAACAACGGACAAATAGGACATAAGATATGACGCCAATATTGGACACCATCTCTTTTTTTCTTTTGTTTTTAAAAAAAGAAAGCTAGTAATATTTCTTATTTTTTTTTCAGAAATATTACTAACAATCTTGTTAACCATTCCAAATAAGTTTTAGCTTGTGCTAGGACATGGTTCACGGCAATAGTCGAATGGTGGATTCGAACCCACGACCTTACGAATCGCACGCCGTACCCTAAACCATTAGGCTATTGACGCTTCAAAATCACTGTCTCAGCATATGCCGTCGCAAGGATGCGACAGCGCTGATTTTCAGCGGTGGCCAGGACTACCGATCGTGCGCGCGCAATACGACATTAACATGGGATTTATACAGACAACAGACAAGTACAATAAATATAATACGTGTCATCATCACAAGTTCCAAGAATCCAAATAGTTCCAAAAAAAAACTCATTAAAATCGATCTATTAATGAGGGCGGAATAAGTGCACAAATATTTTTTTTAAATACAGACAAGACAGAGAACCTCTTTGTTTTGAAATCGGTCATAAATAATTTTCTTAATATTCTATACTGCATGTTACTTTGATAACAATATTTATATTTTGAAATTTCGTCGAGCCAACAACAGGATGTTTAATTCGGTCGGTGGACTGAAATAGTTCGATTCGAAAATGGTTCACAGACAGAAATAACACAAATATAACCGTTGCATAGCGCTGCACAGTCAATGACAAAATTACAATGATAGCACACGAACCGATATAACTGATCATACATCATAAGTATATCCACGACCAAAAAGCTGTCACTCTTATTTTCAAAGGATCATTGCTGTATTTTGAAGCTCTGGCGCATGCATTCTCGCCATTAAGTTCGACTTTGTACATATTTCATTCATATTACATTCACGGCGGGGGTAGGATAAATATAGAATTATAATTAGGGGGAAAAAATTAACAAACAAAATTTACCGGCAATAATAAAAAACGGAAATAAACAAAATATTTTTAGAGTTTTGTCAAACATT
This sequence comes from Meandrusa payeni, assembly GCA_029286785.1. Lineage (NCBI taxonomy): Eukaryota > Metazoa > Arthropoda > Insecta > Lepidoptera > Papilionidae > Meandrusa > Meandrusa payeni. Next base: position 1,874,222 of record JAGSMX010000016.1, on the reverse strand, counting down.
CGAAAGAAAAGTGAGTAAAACAATAAAGAGTAATAAAGAAGGAATCTTAGCATATATGAAAAAATCCAATAAGATCCCAAAAAATAGTATTTAATGAATAAATGTAAAAAAGTAAATCAGTAGAATTAAGTTAAATATAAGAAATAACTTTAAAATGTACAATAGTAATCATAAAAAAACAGATATTTTAGAATCGTTTAAATATTAAAAATAAGTTTCTTTCAGTACTACACTCAAAATTGTAAATTGTAATATTAGAATTTATTGTATTATTAAGAGTTAATTACAAAGGCGCGAATATAATACCAACCCTCCCCGACACATTATACCTGGTATACACCCAGGCGGAAAAAGAATCCCTTTCCAACCAGGGATACGGATCGGGGGCAGGTTCGCGCATCCTTACCGTGCACGAGGCCCAAGGCCTCACGTACGGATCAATGGTGGTCAACAGTGACAAAAAAACTGCAACTGCAAGACAGCGTCCAACATGCTGTAGTGGCGATATCCCGACACACCGTCAGCTGTGTCTATTATACAGATGACTGTGACGAAGTCACAGGAAGACTGATGACAAGGGCAATGGCCGCATCAAGGGAGAGAATAGTGGACTACAACCTAAAAATGCCCATGAGAAGCAGGGACACAGCGCGGAGAAGATAATAGCAATGCAGCGGAGCGTCTGCGGCGCGTGAACCGGAGCGATCTCTGGCCACCTCCAAATTCAGGCATTATATATATATAAAAAAAAGGAAAATAGTAACTGTGGCACTGTTTTAATAAATGCAGAGTGAACAATTTAAGTGTATTGGAAAAGAGCACGGAAACAGGTCTGTGGTTGCGATCTAACAATAATAAAAAAAAATTGTAATATTAAGTACCAAGACATTTTGTAAAAAGAATCCGGACATAACTAGATAAACAAATAACAATAACTAGAATAGAAAAACTTGTAAAATAGAATTTAAAAAATAATCTATGCAAAAGAATAGAAATAAGAGAGTAAAGAAAATAAAAGTCCCTAACCATAAACGTTGGGAAACGTTGGGGGGTTTAAAAAAAACCAATAGCCGTATACCGCACGATTTTTTGTGCTTTAAAAAACCGAAACAACGAAATCGTAAATCGAACCCCGTCATCACTAAGCTATCGCTGCAAAAATAACATTACCAGCAACGCATATTATGCATACGCATAGTAAGTTCAAAATAGTTTACATCCCCTGTCCACCCTAGACACAGTAACACATAAAAGGATAGAGAAATGAGAACACAACGCTAGATAGCAACAAACGGCCTATTTAAAGCCCGCCTCGGGCATCAGGACTCCACAATGAGGTTTCCCAACACGGCCGCGCCACTCCATCCGAACGGCCTACATTTTAAAACAATCGAGACGAGCACACTTCCCTAGGTTAATTCTCTACCTCTAGAGATATAGGGCATGTTCAAGACGACACATATGATAGAAGAATTCCACAGGAAAACGGATGCAATATTTTTGGAATTTCTTGTAGCAAAAGTCGACTTTTTTGGACGAAGTAACATAGTTGGCACAGAGAAGCTGGCCTATACTGCTTCACCGGATTTGAGAGGTGGCACAGCTCTTAGATCGCTTAGCCTGAACCTCTATTAGATGGTAACTCGACGCAAGGGTCCCCCCGGTGAGGGGTAACCTCGGCTTGGACGGTTACCATTATTACGCGTTAGCAGTCCGATCCGAGGGCGCCCGAGAGGGCCGAACCACGACTCGGTCGGTAGCTATTTTATTAACGACATCTATTGGGACAATCTAAGCTAAACTAACTTATATGCCACTTCGGGAAGCGTTAGCGCTGGGAGAAGTGGCCGAAGAAACTCCAGCAACGCTCCTAATCCTATCGAGAGGGTGGGGTTTCCCCATAAAGTACTTGTATCGCGCAAAAGTCGACGTTAATATCACTGACTCATATGAATCATATAGCTGTAATAGTTTAGGGGTTTAAGCAGTTTGTACCAATACAATAAGTTACCGATTTCAGTACTTTAAATAAAAAAAAATCAACTCATATTGTCGTTTACTTAACAACAATTAGTTGATTCAGTTGTCGAGATGTTCATAAACCTACCATTATCACAATTAATAAAAATGTTTCTATATGGTTTTAAATTGTTTACTAGTATATACCAACTAAATTAACGTGGTCCCATTTTGAACGTAAAACCTTTGAAGCAAAAAAAAAATTAAAAACGGTTAAAAAATGACACAGATATGGGTGCACAAACGTACAAAAAATGCAAACGAGCGACTCCCCTTTTTTGAAGTCGGTTAACGAATGACGTGTACAAATCGATTGTAGCGACAATACATGCATGCAATTATTATACGAACAAGTTTAGTGGTAAATAATATAACTGGCTAACCGCTACGCATTTGGCAACAGACACGCTCGTAGAGGTTGGAGTTACGCAGTCACGTCTTACGACTACTACAGTACTACAGACTAGTATATATTATATATATAGCATAGGATTAGCATATAGTATATAGAATAGTATTGTATATATTTGGTGGCAAAAACTCTAGCGCTGAAGCAGTCAAGGCCGGCTTGTCTGGCCAAACTGTGTAGTTGGTCGTAAAAAAAAAAGCGTTTTGCAGAACAAGAGTCCGGTTTCCCTTAGCACTGTGCTTAAACTTGAGCAGTTCTTCAATATTAAACACAGACTAAAAATGGTTAGTGTCGTTACAGTATTTATGTTATTTCTTTACATCCAATCTACATTTCTCGCAATACGCAACCGAGATTAACATAACAACAAAAGCATATTTTCACCTCAATTAGCATTCTCCGTGATTAAAATTTCATCTCTATAACTGTTACGTGCTCCTCTGCTGAGATATTTACATTTTACTAAATTAAAGAAGCATAATAACTCAAAGCATTCGGTGCCGCGGTGTAAACAGCAGACATAGTCGAGTGCTCGTAGATCGTGAGGCTACGCGGTCACTCCGGGCGGTGCTAGTGATGTCCTGATGTCGATTATCGATAATATATCTATCAATACCAATACCACTTTATAATCATCAATTGTCATTGTTAGTACGGTCAAATTAGACCAAAAAATAAGAGTAAAGTTACCTAATTTCCCACCATGCTGAAAATCGGTACGATTGTTTAAAATATGATTAAAAACAAAATTTGAAAGTTCCCCATCTTTCCCCTGTAAGGAAAAAAAAATATTCAAGGTCAAAGATCACGGTAAGTTTTATCATAAAATACCTCAGAAAAAATTGTAGATCATAAAATTATATACAAAATATTTACTAATACTTTTTACTCTACGAGCCACCGTTTTTGAGATGTAACGAAAGTTGTAAAAGTTGTAATCGTCAAAATATGCACACGTTTCCTCGCCACTTATGAGGTAGTGTACGTTGGTGTGAATTTAGGTAATTTCGAATGTCTAAATTGACCGGACTATGTTTTCTAAGTCTTATGTAAGTCTCCTCAAATGAGATGCTTTGTCAACCTTAAAGAAAAGTTAGGCGCCACCTGCCATCTGCCGGATAACGTTATTATTTATAGAATTGTACTTCACGCCGGTATACTGCCTAGTTTTTACTTTAGATCGTGAATGTATGAACCAATAGAAGTGGCAAAGGTGGCTTTACCGCTGTTGGATTATTTTTGTAGTAAAAATGCTAACAAATTTTTCATAAATTAAAATTTATCAATTTCAATTAGTCTAACTATGAATTAATATACCATTCAGTAGCCTAATAATTTAGGGAAGGAAATGCGTAAAATAAGCACTTTGATTCAAACACACCACATTCATCATATTCTTGTTTTAAAATGGTTAAAAACAATAGTCGTCATTCATATGGAAATTTGCTACTTTCCCTGGCAAGGAAATAAATCAACACAATCTATCGAAAACGCTGATGCCCATCACTACATATTACCGTGGCTCGCGGGTCATCGACACCGCTGGGCGAGAGTTTTTGCGCCGCGCGGCCCTGCGCTGCTTCCTGTCATCTAATGAGATGCAGCATCCTCCCATTTTAGCGTCTCGCGGATGGAACAGCTGCGATGTATGCATTGTCCCTATTATGACGATTCAAAACAATCAACACATGTCAATTGATTTAAGTTACAGTTTACGCGTTCTTTTTATGCAACTAAAAGTTGATGCACGTGTTCATCTTTATTAGATAGCATGTCCAGCAGTAGACTGGAGATGGTCTTGTACTAATAAGTTTCCGTTTAGCAGTTTTCTAACATATCACTTGCTAAAATTTATAACCGGTGAATGACGATGGGCTCACGTGTGAGATCTATTAAGCGTGCTGAGAGATGTATGCTATTTAATTCATTATGGTTAAAGGAATGTAAGAACTAATGATATTCTTGAAGAAAAATAATATTAAACCATCTAGGATCATAGCATCACAATGTTGTTTTGCCACGAAGCAGTATTCAGAGTATATACAGTATTCAGGTTGCAGTGGCAAAGCAAGTGAAATTACTGGGCTGACGAAATTTACTTCTAGTCTCAAGGTGACGAACGCAAACGCGATGCTTTGCAACATTTTTTTTATGTCCACAGCAACGCCGCTTTGCTATAGTTAACGTTAAAAATTTGGTTAACGTACCTCACGTTTTTACACTTTATAAGCCGTATAAAAAATAATTGTATTAAGTGTGATTGAAAAAATAATATTATATATGTTCAATTGTTATTTATCATAACTGGCAACATTTCGCCTTTTTCCTTCTTCTGCTGCTGCCAATGTGCCCGTGCGCATCGATCTCTGTTCTATTAACCTTAATCTGTTTATAATAAATTCTATAAAAAGGACTGTGTTTTATTATACAATATATATATACATCGAACTTTTGCTTTGTTTGTGTATCACAGTTAAATTACAATGTTCTGACTGTATTCTATTTCATTTCGGGCTCGTCCATTTTGGGCTAAGTTGAATTTTGAAAAAATATCTTTTCACTCAACAAACATTCTGCCATACGATTTTTAGTATTTCTAGTTTGATAACGCTACGATTATACAAACATTAAAAAAAACCTGTAACTTCCTCCCCCTTTTTAAGTTGGTTAAAAACATACAAGGCAAATGTGTATTGCTTTTGACTAGATGAAGTAGGGGCGACATCAAAAGCACCCCATACCGATAAACATGTTTTTTTATTGGATGACGTTAAAAGTTTGAATAAATTTGTTCACACCCTAAAAGTAAACTAATTGACAGTTTTATCGATCGCCGCCGTTTAATGTAATGAAAAATGTCACTAAGAAGAGTTCTCTTCAAAACTAATAAATCGACACTCGAAACTAGGGTTACCATGTGTTTTAAAAGAAATATCAATACACGAAATTTTTCAATACAATAATATCAAGTGTATTGTCAAAGATTTTAGTAATCAAATTATATTGCAATGTATTGTAACAGATTTCCCAGGTATATAATTAAATAAATAAAGCGAAGTTAAAATAACCTTATACCTCCTTTAGAGAGTCCTCCATAGAAAGCCGTGGTAGCTAGAAAGCCGTGGTAGCTAGAATGCCGTGGTAGCTAGAATGCCGTGGTAGCTAGAATACCGTGGTAGCTAGAAAGCCGTGGTAGCTAGAATACCGTGGTAGCTAGAATACCGTGGTAGCTAGAAAGCCGTGGTAGCTAGAATACCGTGGTAGCTAGAAAGCCGTGGTAGCTAGAATGCCGTGGTAGCTAGAATGCCGTGGTAGTTTAGTGTCCGGGCGGTCGCCTCAAGTTGGTTCGATAGACAACCCGAATTCGATCCCCGGTGCCGGTACTAATAAATTTGCTGTTGCAATTTTATGTGCTGATTTAACACGCGTTCGGAAACCTATATGTCCTAGAAAAAAATTCTAAGACACGTGAAGTCTGCCAATCCGCACTAGTGCCGCGTGGCGGACTATGCCCTTATACTCTTTTTACAGAGAATTCCTGAGTGTGGCCCAACAGTAAGGAAACGTTATATAAAACAAAATTCATGCCAAAAACAGAACAATCCTCATTGCATTTTAGAATTGTGGCGACCCTATATCGATCGGAAATGAAAACCCTCTTTCGCTAAATTGAATTGGGGTCGGTATCAACCTGGTCCGGGCGTGCTCTGTTGAGTTATTATGTCGACTCCCGTTACCGCGATGACATTCGGAATCACATCGCAAGATAAAGCGAGTGAAATTACAAACGAGCTTTTTCGTACTTACGGAATTCGAATATTTGAATTGGTGGAAGTTGGAATACGTGGTATATTTATTTACCGGTTTATGGACTATTAAGGTGAGAGATTTTACATTGTTGCAATGCAAATATATCGCTGTTTGAATAACTCTAACAGCTATTCAAGCGCCGAGACAGTCAAGTTGTTCTATGACATACATATACCAATAGTTTAAGTCAACTGCTGGGATAACTTAACAAGTGACCTCTAGTGACTCTAAGCACTGAGTCTGTTAAACCAATTGTACAAAATGACCGTCATTGTCATCATAGCGGTCGGCATTTATTAGTTATAGTTAGTTTAGGCCAAAATGGGGACGCCGGAGAAGTCCCTTTTCAGAGAAGAAGTCAGTCTTTGCCGGGACCGGCCGATCGTTGGGGTGCCCTGCTGCATTTATAACGGCTGATGACTTTCGCGGTTGGGTTTAGTGGTCAGGAGCTTCCCAGGCCGAATCCCAGGCCCGCCTAGGGCACCGGTGGACGGTCCATCAAAGGGATTCCGCCGCGTTAACAATAAAATAAAGAAAAAAAAGGCCACTATGGGGAACTATTACCGACGGCGTACCATTCGCAACCCAATTGTGTATTATTTATATTATATCCAGGTCCACTTTTCGTCAAGTATATTATGATATTTCAAAACTAATAACAGATCGGCTGGGATTCGTACCTCAGACAATAGGCCCGTAAAGTCGCTTAACTAATAAGTTATAACGGGCAAACACTATTACAATAATCGATAAAACTGTATAAATCAATTTAATAAACAAGCAAGCGAATGTCGGTCGGTGAATTTGATTAAAGTTGAACCAATTTATCGATTTCTCGTCGGACCGGTCGTGGGACGGGTTGAGCGGCTTTTTAGCGCTATCTTAAAACGTAAATGGCAATGAATACGGTGAGATACCGTGACACAATCGACACTGACATGACGTAAGCCATCGTAAATAGATATTCAAAATCGATTTCATAAACTTTTTCAAATGCTGTAAAGAATACTAACAAATTTATAACCGACTTTAAAAACGGAGGAGGTGCTCCATTCCTTTTCTATCATAATGAATTGATTTTATTTTACTTTCATTTTCACGTCGGTTTTGTTCTACCCGCAGATATCCCAGGATACCCCTTTAAGTCCTATAATAAATATGTTTCTTGCAAGCAACCGTGTCGTGGTTTGGCCCTATCTTGCACCCTAGGACTGGAATGCTAGTTAACGCGTAACATAGTGACCGTCCAAGCCAAAGTTACCGCTTACCGTTGTGAGTTATTAACTGCAGTGGTTCAGGCTAAGCGACCTAAGAGCTATGCCACCTCTCAATCCGGTGAAGCAGTAAAAGTCAGATTCTCTGTGTAGTTCATATTAAAAAAAAATATCTAAGTGCTGATTTATCCCGTGCTCGGCGGTGAAGGAAAACATTGGGAGGAAACCTACATGTATTAGAATATTTTCTAGCACATGTGAAGTCTGCCAAGCTACACTATGGACGCGTGGCGAAATGAGAAGGCTTCAGCCCAAGAATGGAATATAGAGTCCTGCTCGTCCTATTACGATACTGATAGCGCCGTGAAAAAATAATAAATAGGACATAATTCTAAGCACGTTTTGAAGAATTTAAATTGAATTCCCCTTTCAAAGAGACCTTTCTAAAGTAATAACGAAACGATACTATTCCACGAAAACGTAATTATTTGAAATTAAAGTAAAGAAGAAATTTCGTTTGTAAAAGTAAAAGCCAATTTCAGCCGAAATGAAGGCCAATATTTAGCCCCTAAGCGAAATTGAATGCTGAAGAATTATTGAATATCACGGATGTTGTAACTACCGCTATTTCAGTATATTCAAATAGAGGTAGCATTGGCTATCCACGTTCTAGCCAACGTTATTTATTTATTTATTTATTTATTTATTCATTTATTACACCAACACAATGAACATTTTTAACAAACAATACATAAAACAGTGAAAAGTTGTGAAGTTAATGCCATCGCAGTTATAGGCGTAGATTGCAAGCAATTAATTGGCGAGTGACAATGTTAAGATAAAAATAAAATTAACACAAAAGTAAAAATAAAACTAAATTTGAAATTAAAAATTAACTAATAAAAAACTATTTGTAGTTTAGTGAATGTTTATACATACTTATACTAGGAAAAAAGAGGTCGATATCGTCCGTTTTTGAAAAAGAGTTGAATTCTGTACTAATTCTATTTAAGGGCGCATTCTTACCTAGGTTCGATCTGAATAAACTGCTTCTCAACAATTGGTATCGTGAAGGTCTAGGTAACCGCGACGGTACAGGAGGTTATCATTTACATAGTGTAAAATCAAAGTCGGTTCCCGCTGTCTGTCTGTTCGCAATAAATCAAAACTTCTACACTGATTTTAATGCTGTGCTCACCAATGGACAGAGCGATTCTCGTACTTAAAAATATATACTCTTTAGAATATAATTTATTAAGTTTTCGTACACATTAGCTAAAATATAACGATATTTCGAAAAAAAAAATCGTGTTGCCCTCATTCACGCCTAAATCCTCAAAAAAAAACATTATGAGGATTTAGGAATCATCATTAGGTTCGGAATCGTCCCAGCTACCGATTTCCATTACCGCACATCTCGGCAGAATTCCAAATTCCACCGCCACCATCTTGATGGTTGGCGTTCAACGACTGTACGTTTTTCGCGTAACTTTCTTCCACGCACTGTCAACTTGTGGAATCAACTGTCGTCAGCGGTGTTTCCGAACGTTTACGATTTAGGGACCTTCACGAAACGAGCTTATTCCTATCTCAAAGGTCAGCAACGCACCTACAGCTCCTCTGGTGCTGTGGATGTTCATGGGCGACGGTGATCACTTAAGATCAGGTGAGCCGTATGCTCGTTTGCCACTTTTCATATAAAAAAGATAAACAAAATAATGTTTTATTACAAATAAAATTTTAGTAATAACTTGATTAAAAGAAAGAATATATGTACATATGACGCCTCATACGATATATTAAGATGGCTGGGTTAAGAGGTTATTTGGTAACGTAGCTGAAACCAATCTGCTCAGTTTTGAACATTTTTAACAAACAATACATAAAACAGTGAAAAGTTGTGAAGTTAATGCCATCGCAGTTATAGGCGTAGACTGCAAGCAATTAATTGGCGAGTGACAATGTTAAGATAAAAATAAAAAGAACACAAAAGTAAAATAAAACTAAATTTGAAATTAAAAATTAACTAATAAAAAACTATTTGCAGTTTAGTGAATGTTTATACATACTTATACTAGGAAAAAAGAGGTCGATATCGTCCGTTTTTGAAAAAGAGTTGAATTCCGTACTAATTCTATTTAAGGGCGCATTATTACCTAGGTTCGATCTGAATAAACCGCTTCTCAACAATTGGTATCGTGAAGGTCTAGGTAACCGCGACGGTACAGGAGGTTATCATTTACATAGTGTAAAATCAAAGTCGGTTCCCGCTGTCTGTCTGTTCGCAATAAATCAAAAACTTCTACACTGATTTTAATGCTGTGCTCACCAATGGACAGAGCGATTCTCGTACCTAATAAATTATATACTCTTTAGAATATAATTTATTAAGTTTTCGTACACATTAGCTAAAATATAACGATATTTCGAAAAAAAAAATCGTGTTGCCCTCATTCACGCCTAAATCCTCAAAAAAAAACATTATGAGGATTTAGGAATCATCATTAGGTTCGGAATCGTCCCAGCTACCGATTTCCATTACCGCACATCTCGGCAGAATTCCAAATTCCACCGCCACCATCTTGATGGTTGGCGTTCAACGACTGTACGTTTTTCGCGTAACTTTCTTCCACGCACTGTCAACTTGTGGAATCAACTGTCGCCAGCGGTGTTTCCGAACGTTTACGATTTAGGGACCTTCAAGAAACGAGCTTATTCCTATCTCAAAGGTCAGCAACGCACCTTCAGCTCATCTGGTGCTGTGGATGTTCATGGGCGACGGTGATCACTTAAGATCAGGTGAGCCACTTGCCACTTTTCATATAAAAAAAAGATAAACAAAATAATGTTTTGTTAAATTCCACGCGGACGAAGTCGCAGGCACTGAATAGTTGATAAAATATACTCAATGCAATTCAAGTGAACTATTAATCTACTAATAACGACCAATCTTTATAAAGATCCAAAATATCGTCTAAATCTACCCTAAATGTAAAAATATTTACATGCAAATTTTATATCAAATGTTTTCGTAATATTTTAACAATGTTTCGGTGCATATATAGCCATCGTAACAACACAGATTTAAAAATAATATGAGTCTATTATTTTGAGGAATTCATTTAATTTCTCCAAACGGAACTTGTTATGATTTTGTACTAACACTTGTTACTCAATTCAATAAATACGTGTTTTATACTAGTGTAGTACTTGGGCAACTAAACTATATAAAAAAATGAAAAATTATAAAATAAAATAAAATTTTAGTAAGTAACTTGATTAAAAGAAAGAATATATGTACATATGACGCCTCATACGATATATTAAGATGGCTGGGCTAAGAGGTTATTTGGTAACGCAGCTGAAACCAATCTGCTCAGTCTTGAACATCTTTTTTTACGAGGAGGAAATCTTCAAAGAGATACCCCGCCTTCTGGGGGGAAGGCGGCGGTTATGTGGGGTTTTCACCCACTAAAACCTCCCCGGTGGCTCTTCTTCGGTGCATGGTGAGGGGCTCCGGGATCTCCAGTGGAACGCACCGGAGCCCCTCTGCACTGTGCTCAAGGAGAGCACTTCCCGGGGGTGAGGTTACTCCCTCCTCCCTGTGCCCTCGCAGTGCAAGGCGACACGGGCTAGCCGATTTCGCCTTCTTCCCGGGCCCCCCCTTGTCGCCCAGTGAACCCAAGGCCCCTTTTAGTCGCCTTCTACGACAGGCAGGGGATACCGTAGTCTTATTCTTGAGAGCCCAGAACTACAAGGCTGCAGTCTTCAACATAGGCGTAAGTTGGCTAACCTGTCGGTGATCTACAGAATGCATTTTGGAGAGTGTGTTCCGGAATCACGTCATCTAATTCTCCCATTCCCCTTTCACCATCAAACTTCAAGACATACTGCTGGATTTCATTCTAAAAATTATTAGTATATCTATATTTCATATCACTCGTGCAGTTATTGAACTATACTTGAACTCCGCTCGTCTAGACTCGTTCAAGATGCCTTTGTCATGAAAAGTCTGTACAATGAAACATAAATGTAAGCACCCGAGCGCATAGGCATATTGGGTAGGGTGGGTACGCAGCGGATGCGTATCTGACAGTATATTTATATAATAATAATAACTATTTAAATAACCTTTTTTTTTATTTATTACAAATAAAATTTTACAGTAAAGGGAATATACATATAACTTAACGCTATATAAACCGCAATGGTTTGTCACTAGCGCCAAAGTGTCCGTCTTGCGTTCCTAAATAACTTTTTAATATACTCTTAATGAAAATATCTATTTAAAGAATTAAATATCGTTAGTTTGCCGGAATTTATTTACTTGACTCTACAGAACGCCGCCATTGTAAACAAATGCAGAATTGGTGCATGGTGGAAAGCGGTATCGGCTTGACGAATGTCTGGCTTTGTATATTATATCCGATGAGGTTGGTTGTGATTTATTACTGAATAGGTTCGATATTAGTGCAGTACAACAGACTTCGAATCAAATCTACGCTAAAAATGAATGTAAATGTAAAACTATGACGGACTCTACTACACGCACGGACGCTTCCAAAGCATCATATTTATAACGCGCGGTTAAATTATCCGGAAATTCCTACACCTCTCTTTAGATAACGATAGACCGACCGATAACGAATAATTTTAAATGACCTAGCACTTTTTTTTTTGTTCACGCGGGGAATCTTTTATAGACCATCCTCCGATACCCTGGGTGGGCCGGGAGGGATGTGTGGGACTCGGCCTGGGCAGCCCCTACCCACTAAAACCTCCCCGGTGGCACTTCCTCGGTGCATGACGAGGGGCTCCGGGATCTCCAGTGGAACGCACCGGAGCCCCTCTGCACTGTGCTCACGGAGCATCTTCTGGGAGGTTACACCCTCCCCTGTGCCCTCGCAGTGCAAGGCGACACAGGCCAGCCGATGTTGCCTTCTTCCCAGGTCCACCTTGACGGATGACAATGGCCCGCCCTTGTCTCCCAATGAACCCGAGGCCCCTTTAGTCGCCTTCTACGACAGGCAGGGGATACCATGGTCTTAATCTTCCCAGAACTACAGGGCTGCAGTCTTGAACATAGGCGTAAGATGGCTAACCTTTCGGTGATGTACAGAATGCATTTTGGAGAGTGTGTTCCGGAATCACGTCATCTAATTCTCCCATTCCCCTTTCACCATCAAACTTCAAGACATACTGCTGGATTTCATCCTAAAAATTATTAGTATATCTAAATTTCATTTCACTCATGCAGTTATTGAACTATACTTGAACTCCGCTCGTCTAGACTCGTTCAAGATGCCTTTGTCATGAAAAGTCTGTACAATGAAACATAAATGTAAGCACCCGAGGCATATTGGGTAGGGTGGTACGCAGCGGTTTCAATTCTGACAGTATATTTATATAATAAAAATAACTATTAAAATATCCTTACCTATTTAAATAACCTTTTTTTTAATTTATTACAAATAAAATTTTACAGTAAAGGGAATATACGTATAACTTAACGCTATATAAACCGCAATGGTTTGTCACTAGCGCCAAAGTGTCCGTCTTGCGTTACTAAATAACTTTTTAATATACTCTTAATGAAAATATCTATTTAAAGAATTAAATATCGTTAGTTATTTACTTGACTCTACAGAACGCCGCCATTGTAAACAAATACAATCCGTAAATTCCTACAACTTTCTTCAGATAACAATAGACCCGGTCGGTCTATCGTTATATAAAATAATGAATAATTTTTAAATGACCTAGCACTTGGTATCAACCCGTGTGAGATCTTAATATCAGGCTTAGCCTGAGATATACTTTCGCTATAACCTTAAATAACCGTAACAAAGTTTCATATAGTACAGTGCGATAATAGCAACACTAATAATAGATAATTGTGTCGCTGCTATTAACGCCCACCCTCTATGTGTTATGTATTTGTTGAAATATACAACATTCAATATATGTATGGTTGTCAGCTTTATAGAACTTTAATTTTTTCTCTTTAAAGCAAGTGTAATAATTTAAATACTGCTAATAATTGCCTATATACTCTTCAAAACACCCACGCTGTCATCGGAGAGATAAAACAGACGCGAGCAAACTACTCCAGTCCTTGGTACGAATAATGAAAGGCGAAGCAAAGGATGAAATCCAGCAGTGCGTCTTGAAGGCCGTTGATAGAACAGGGATGGGCGAATTAGATGGGATCCTGAGGACTCTCTCCAAAATGCATTGTATAGAATACCGAAAGGCTATCCACCTTATACCGTGAGCGACGTATATAGACATTTGAAAGTGGTGGACATAACAAATATTGTAAGCAGAGCCTACAGTTTGATATGTATCAATTATGTTCGTAAAATAGCGGCCACCGTAGCTGCGGTCTGCGGCACGACGTATGGTATTGGGTTCTGGGTGTCCAATTGCATGAATAATACGCTCGCTTTCTCTTAAAATACGTACCTTTACACATGTAACTGGAAACAAGGTGGGCAGGAGTCCGTCGTTACCGTACGATATTAAACATACCAGGATAAACAAAAATCGATTTCAAATCACATCATCGTTACGGGATTAAAGATCAAACACCATAATGATACTACGCACCTAGGGAACCTGGCGCTACAACTTTCCCTTTCCAGTCGAATTTTTTTTTATACCTTCTAAGCAAGTGCTTGACTACAAACCCACCCGGTGTTAAGTGGAAATGCATGGCCTGGATGGTAAGGCGCACGCACTAGTTTAGTAAATCCTGAGGAAACCCAAGGACAGGTGGGAGATAGTGTCGAGAGACCCTCATGGATTGCAAGATTTCGGTCGGTCGGGAATAGAGCGAAGTGGAAAGCGAAAGATGACCCCACCACGTAGGACAAAAAGCAAGGAAGAGAGAGTGAGTTACTCCCAAAAGAAGTTCAGGCTAACCGCTGTCCTTTTTAAAACCCGGTGAAACTATAGAAGGCTCTCGGTGTAGTTCATTCCAAAAACGAAGCTAGAAGGTACATTGTAATATCAATAGGATGGGACTGCGATGTATAAATGGCATATAAACGTTTGTTAATGAAGGATCGATCGGCGAGTGTATATTTGCCTTAAGTAGAACGGTTCGCGGCACAATGCGCTTTCTCCCCTCGCCTCGAATGAGCAATGGTGGAAAGCGGTATCGGCTTGACGAATGTCTGGCTTTGTATATTATATCCGATGAGGTTGGTTGTGATTTATTACTGAATAGGCTCGATATTAGTGCAGTACAACAGACTTCGAATCAAATCAACGCTAAAAATGAATGTAAATGTAAAACTATGACGGACTCAACTATACGCACGCACGCTTCCAAAGCATCATATTTATAACGCGCGGTTCTGACGTCAACATTTTCATTCTTCTTCCACATTCGTTCACGTTGTCGTGAAGGATAACTTTAACCTAATCTTGGATTATCATAAACTTTTTTTTTGTTAACGGGAGGAAAGATAGGATACCCCGCCTTCTGGGGGGAAGGCGGCAGTTATAGCAAAACCGCCCCGGTGGCCCTTCCTCGTTGCATTGTGAGCGGCTCGGGGATCTCCAGTGATATGCACCGGAGCCCCTCTGTACTATACTCGCGGAGAGTGTGTCCCGGGGAGGGAGGCTAGTCCCTTGCCCCTTGTGTCCTCGTAGTGCAAGGCGACAAAGGCCCCCACCCTTATCGCCTTGACCTTGACACCCTTTAAGTCACCTTCTAGGACAGGCAGGGGATTGAGAATTGGCATAGCTCTTAGGTCGTGTAGCATGAACCTCTGAACGTAGTAACTTGGCACAAGCCCTGTAGTTCTGGGCTCTCAAGAATAAGACTACGGTATCCCCTGCCTGTCGTACAAGGCGACTAAAAGGGGCCTCGGGTTCACTGGGCGACAAGGGTGGGGGCCTGCGTCGTCCACCAAAGTGGACCCGGGAAGAAGGCGACATCGGCTGGCCCGTGTCGCCTTTCGCTGCGAGGGCACAGGGGAGGAGGGAGTAACCTCCCCCCGGGACGTGCTCTCCTTGAGCACAGTGCAGAGGGGCTCCGGTGCGTTCCACGTGAGATCCCGGAGCCCCTCGTCATGCACCGAGGAAAGGGCCACCGGGGAGGTTTTAGTGGGTAAGATCCCCACATAACCGCCGCCTTCCCCCCAGAAGGCGGGGTATCTTTGTGAAGATTTCCTCCCCGTCAACAATAAAAAAAAAAAAAAGCGTCCCCTGGCGATGGTGTGATAACCTCGACTTGGATGCTTTTCCACGGAATAGAGAACGTAGACGAATTGTGGACTGACGTCATGTCCGGATTATCATCATCTGCTTTTTAAATCAACTTCAAAAAAAGGAGAAGATTATTCAATTTATTTTATATTTGTGTTAATAGCACCTCTTTTAATTAGAGCTCATGTTAATAATGCCCTCCCCCCCCTCCTCCTGTCCCCCGCCGTCAAAAAAGCGCCAAAGAAGCTATTAAGACAATGATCGTAACAGATAATTATTTCTTTATATTAGGAGCAGAGAACGTTAGGACGACGTTGGCATAGGTCTGAGCGTGGGAACAGCGCCAGCTCGTCATTTTTGCGGATGTGTTCAACGATATTATAATTGGCAGCAGTTTCCTATTACCCGGTCAGCGCGACTCTCGCGTTTCACTGTGTGAATACATACTATTACAGTACATAACTGCTAACAGCTATTTTCTTTATGATTTTATTGTAAACCTTACGTTTAAAAAACCTTTATTCTATTATATTATACTTACACCACTTTTTACACAAATTAACCAGTCCATATAATATACATTAGGGCGTCCATAAATTACGTGAGGTGTTTTTTTAAATTTTATTCAACCCCCTCCCCCATCCGCCAATGTCACGTGAGATTTTTCAAAATGTGAGTTTCTTACGTAAACGCGTTGGATTGTTATTGTAAAAAGAAAAAAAAAACAAATTTGCTTCGTGCTTCTATTTACGACTAGTTAAGACTAGTAATCAATATTGCTGAGAGTTTAATTATAAGTATAATAAGAATTTAACAATAGAATACGTTAAATCGTAACTTCTTTCGAAAGAATTAGTAAATGATCTAATTCGTATTACGATTACGCTTAAGATTAAATCATAAGCATGTACAATTTGGATTAAATTGACCAAAATAGTATATATTTTTTTTTGTTTCAATCAGAAAAAAAATTGCGCGATATTTGCCGTGACCCCCCCTCTCTCCAACGTAAGATTAGATGAGAATTGACTCGACCTCCTTCCCCCTTTAAACACCTCACGTAATTTATGGACGTAACTTAAGTTATATGAAGTAACAAACATAAAAAAAGATGAATTGAGAACCTAACCCAATTCTCATCTAACTACTCTTAGGATACATCCTTTCAAATAAAAATGAATCATCGAAATCGGTTGGCGTGACATTGAGTTATTCGTCCATTTGTGACGCCACATAATTGATGCAAATTTACTTATATGGTTTTCTCATGGTATATCAGTCAGAATTGGACCTGGAATAAATGGGACTACATTGGAAGTACCAGCTTTAAAACAAAAAAAGAATTATCAAAATCGGTTCACACAGACGACATCCTTTTTTGAAAATCAC
Organism: Meandrusa payeni; assembly: GCA_029286785.1. Classification (NCBI taxonomy): domain Eukaryota; kingdom Metazoa; phylum Arthropoda; class Insecta; order Lepidoptera; family Papilionidae; genus Meandrusa; species Meandrusa payeni. Next base: position 1,857,164 of record JAGSMX010000016.1, on the reverse strand, counting down.
TTTAACGGATTTTATAGCGGTTTAATTTTTTTTTGTTAGAAATATTACTAACAATCTTGTTAACCATTCCAACTAAACTTTAGGTTGTGCTAGGACATGGCTCACGGCAATAGTCCAATGGTGGATTCGAACCCACGACCTAACGATTCGCAGGCTGTACCCTAAACCGTTAGGCTATTGACGCTTCCAAATTCAAAATTACAAAATTGTATGTTGAAATCACATTGAGTGGTCAGGAATAAATAGAGATAAAATCCGTACACCGTAAAAGCAATATCAATTCAATTTCAAACACTATTATAAGCTGACTATATTAACATAATATAAAACCTTACTTTACAATATCCTCTAATGAATCTTATACATTAAACATGAAAGGGTCTAGTTATATGTTTCAGTGGGTAAGCCAGGCAAAGGGACCAAGGTCGGAAAGGTATTTGGGATACGTATGAATAATAGAACAACTATACTGTAGTCTAGGTCATTTCGGGCGTTATCTTGGAATTACGTTTGGGCATTAAGTTATAAGCCAGATATAAACATCGTCGAGTAGCCTGTCACCTGCTTTATTAGGCTATCAATTTCACCTACAACTCAAGTTTTCTATGATAAATAAAAAACAAGTATATTTAAGAGAAAAAACAAAAACCGACTTCAAATCGAATCAAACATTAACGGTAAGAGCCAACATGCTGGCCCGCAGATTTGCACGCTGTTCCCTAAATGTTAAACTCACACTCTTCCGAGCCTTCTGTACAACTTTCTACACGTGCAGTCTGTGGGCGAAGTATACTCAAATACCTTACAGCGCTCTCCGTGTTCAATATAACAACGCGTTCAGGGTTCTGTTGGGATGACGGATGCACAGATGTCATGCTTTTTTGCGACAATGCGCAAGAGGAGTGCATGTCTGGTGCGCCGGGTGCGGACCAGCTCCAACAGCATCCTGAGCATGATTGCTCAAAGGCTTGACTGTGTTTATGTAAACAGATGCTGCGCCGTCTCACATGGGGTAAGGTATTCATAAGTATAGTTAAGCCTTTAGTATAATATTATATTTCTTTATTTTATATTATAATCATATAGTTATAATAATAATTTTATATTTTTATCTTATAATTTAGTTTAAGGTTGTTATTTGGTAGTTGTTTGAAGTAGTGATGAGTCTTGGTTACTTTTGAATAAATGAATTATTATTTTTTTATTTATTTTGAATCCTTAGGTTAAGTATTTATAATATTTATATAAAAAGTAAAATACACAAAAATATCATACAAAATACAAAAACATTATAAAAACCTAACCTAGTGTGTGCCACCGGCAACGAAGCAGGGCTCAAGCAACCGGCGGTTAGGGCGACATAGAGAGAAACCTCCTGACGATGCGTGCCGTGTCCAGGAGTACTGCCTTCTGTATCTGACCCTTGATCCAGCCATCTAGCGAAAGTCTCTTAAGATGTTGTTCGAGACTTTTCGCTATGAGACCGTTTGCAGAAACGACTATCGGGACAATGATCGTCGAATCCACATCCCACATGGCGGTCACCTCGTGAGCCAAGTCGAGGTACTTAGTGATTTTTTCCCTTTCGGCTTTCACAAGGTTCCCGTCATGCGGGATGGTAATGTCGACGAGCACCGCCTGTCGCGTTGACCGATCTGTCAGCACAATATCAGGCTTATTGGCAACAATAGTCCTGTCTGTGATGACAGATCGATCCCAATAGAGCGTTGCATGACCATTTTCGAGAACTGGCGCTGGTGTGTATTTATAGTACGGCACCTCGGACTCCACAAGACCATATCGAAGAGCAATTTGCTGGTGAATAATTCTGGCTACGAGATTATGTCTGTGCAAGTACTCACCATTAGCTAGATGAGAACTTGCACAGACATAATCTCGTAGCCAGAATTATTATTATTATTACGTTTTATTAGGCGCGGACGGCCCTCTTTTTATTTCCGAATTATCGTGAAAATATAATAAATCAGAACCTAACCAAATTCTCATCAAACCTCCATTGAAGTACATCCTTTTCTACAAAAAAATGTATTATTGAAATCGGTTGTTATATTTAGTAATTCGTCCATCTTTCGCGCACTTAATGCAAATTAAACACTAAAATAGTTTTCTAATGGATCACCAGTGTCAGAATTGGACAAGTTCAAATAAGAGCACACTGGAAACACCAGCTATCAAAAATCACACACAAAAGAAAACATACAAACGAATTGAGATTTTTTTTTAATGACGTACTACACAGATTGGCCAGAGAAGCTGGCCTTGACTGCTTCACTGGATTGAGAGGTGGCATAGCTCTTAGGTCGCTTAGCCTGAACCTCTATCGCTAGTAACTCGACACAAGAGTCCCCCCGGTGGGGGGTAACCTCGGACGGTTACTATGTTACGCGTAAGCATTCCGATCCGAGGGCGCCCGAGGTCCGAACCACGACTCGGTCGGTAGCTATTTCACGGATACATGAATTGAGACCCTCTTCCTTTTTTGAAGGCGGTTGAATATTAACATGGAACCTAATTGAAAGCAATGATTAAAATAAAATAAAAATATTGGAGATTGAGGCCACAGTAAAATACTCTCTCCCCTACTCCTTAGTAGAACCGTCATCAAATACGAACGCATGCATCTCTAGCATTCGACCTTGTCTAACCATTTCAAAACTGACTAAAGCGAAAGTGGATAGAAAAAATGTAGTTTGGAAACCCGAGCCCCGGCTCCGGAAGCCGCGTCGATCGCCATTGACGGTAAAGGATATTTTGAAATATAACGCACGTAAGTTGCAAGCCGGTGGTCGGGAGGTCAGACAGTCGCGTTGCAATCCACCGACCAAGGCCAATACCAATACTTTGGGGGAGAATTTTTTCAATACCTTCTTTTAATCAGAAGTAATTTTTAAATACGAGAGCTGTAGCTCCACTCTAGTACGATCCCCGGTGACACCAATTTTGTAAGCTGCAATTTTAAGTTCTGATTTAGGAACGCTGGTGAAGGAATACATCGTGAGGAAACCTAAAGTGAGCGCGCCGACTTGAACGCAGTCGGGGCGTGATATTAAGAGCGGATGCATCTTCCCCGTTCACCGCCGCTGTCCGCACGCCACCACTCAGGCATCTACAGTGTAATGCTGCGACAGTTATCGTACGCTTCCCGTATTATCGAGTTAATAATGATGTTGAGATCCAGGTCTATTTATTTGATTGATGTCTGATCCGATTCCATCGAGTTATATTTAAGAAAAACGAGTTTTTATAAATCGCCAAGCACGAGAAATGTTTTAGACATGCGCTAACCGCACTTAAACTTACGTTTTAATGTTTTCTTTTATTTCGTTTTGTGAAATAATTATTAAAAATGTGTGATAAATATATATTTTTGATTACACTTTTGTTAGAAATTTTTCCAAGACATTTGATGTCTGTCACTCTGCAATAGGGCCGCTTCACGGACTATACCCTTATTCTATCTTTATAGAGAAGGCTTGAGCCGAATAATTATTTTTTTTATACCTCGAATATGTTCCATCTGGTGTCTCACGACTCACGATACTACACGGTATTTTTCCCAAAGAAATTATTTGATTTATAAATGAAACTAATTCCATTCCTTCGATGCAGAGGGCGTTAGTATTTGCGTTAGGCGTTTTATTACCTTATTTGCATACTGAGTGTCTTCGATATCGGTTTGTCATGTTACCATATTGGTAGGGTTGTGTTGTAGGCGGACTTCTAATATATGGAGCGGAATTATGAGTTTTTTGGCTCACGCTTAGAGGTCAGATTAAGCATTTTTAAAACTCTTATTTTAAACGTGTTAAAGTTAGAAAGGGTTTGCTTTCAATTACTCGTAAAAATTATATAGAAGGATGCCTGTTTATTGAGATACTGGCAAGTTGACAATCAAAGATTAGGGAAGTATTCCTAAGCGATAGTGAGCATTAATATGAAAAAAAGAAAGAAAATGAGGCGCCAAAACTCGTAAGATAAAAACAAAAATCGACTTCAAATCGATTCAAAAGTCAAACGCTATTATACGCGGACGGCTTCTCTGTATTTCAGCATTATTGTCGGTATATTACGAAATAGAATTATTCAGAACCTTACCAAACTCATTAAACTAAGCGGGTCATTTCATCGATTTTTTTATTGACCTCTAACGTTGTCTACGTTTAATCGATATGACCGCCTTTAACGAATCAAACAGACCAGTTATAATAAATGAAACGGTCCAGACGATCTATTTCAAGCCTACCGAAGTTTCGTAAACTGAACGACGTGGGCGAGCGTGACGATCGTCAGTCGATTCTATAATAGTACTTTGTTTTAGGATTGAACAATATACATATATCGATATTTAAAATAACATATATATATGAACGCGATAAATCGCTTTAATCAGATGTAATCGTATCATCTGTCGTATGTAGTAAATTTTATAATTGGTAGCACAGTTTTTCTTTAGGTCTACTTAAATATAAACAAATTACGATATATGGAAAATATCGATATATCATAGTATTGATGCAACAATACAATATATTGTAACGAAAAATATATCGATGGTTTATGCACGAACATCCCTACTATGTTCGTATACGTGCCTTATCAATAGAAGGTAAAGGTAAACATATTAGGAACGATGCCTCAAGGTTTAAGAACACCTGGTTTTGATGTTTTGTATTCTCTCGGTCCAGTTCTTATAGGAACATTTGTTTCTATACTCGAGAGTAATGAATGCGGAACACCTAAAGGAATCTATTAATCTTGGAAACTAATAATACTAGCTTAATAAAATAAACGGCGTTTAATAGACTCAAATGTTAAACGCTATTACGCGCGGATGATCTCTTTGTATTTCAGAATATATATACATATATAATGTATTCAAAATGGAATTAATTAACCTAACCAAATTCTCATCATACTACTCTTTGTATATATCCTTTCAAATAAAAACTTTATCATCGAAATCGGTTCGCTTATTAAGGTAATTCTATTAATCAGAATATAACCAAACTCTGATCAAACCACTCTTGAAGTAAATCTTTTTCAATAAATAATGAATGATCGAAATTGTGAACTTGTGGCGCACATTTAAGACATATACGGTTTTCTCAGATTATTGTTAGATTAGACCAAACGCCATCCATACCCTGGTGCTTCTACAGCTTTCAAATAAAACAAGAAACATCTAGATCGTTTCATCCAGTCGAAAGTTATGAGGTAACAAATATAAAAAAGAAACAGGCGAATTGAGATCCTCCTTTTTTGAAATCGGTTGAAAACAATAGAAAGAAAGACATTTCGATTGAGAAAGATCGATTTGTTTTGAAGGAGCACAACTAAATAACAAAATAGCCTCACAATGTCAAGAACTATCTTATAGCACAAGCATAAGCTAAGTTGTAATGGTTAACAAGAATGTTAGTAATATTTCTGAAAAAAAAAATGTTAGCTTCCTTTTAAAAAAAAAATAAAAAAGAAAAAATTACACTTAGCGCTTTACACTTATATTATATATTATTATATTCACCTTGCTAAATTTCTCAGCATTGATTAATCCTTTCCAAGCAAATGAATACGTTAGATGATTCCGCCATTCGTATGATGGCATTTTTTTTATTGTGCCGCAATCTAAAACCAACCTACTGTCACACTCGCCATTCCCAAGGATTTCCTCTACATACAACCTCCTTAATACTAAGTCCACGTCGGTTGACATTTTTCTAATTCACGTATGGTCTTTCGCACCTCAGTGTTAAAATTGTGCAATAATTTTGGCTAATTAAATTAATTTTTTACTGATTTTTCTTTTTCTTCATAATTTATTAAAATATTTTTGTAACTATTAATTATCAAACCGTTACGTTTCTTTATAGCGAATGTTGTGTACACCTGTAATTGGCATACACAACAGGACTTAGTTTGTAATTTGATTATTACAACAATGTATGCTTGTGTAATGCTGTCGGTGTATCTTATTAAATAAATGGCGAACTTATTGTTTTCTTTTATAATTAATTATTGTTCTCATATCAGTGTCTTGTTTAGTCTTAAGTGAGAATAAAGTTACTTAAACCTAAACCTGAAAATTTTTAACCCAAAAATATACAAGTTCCAGATGAGAAGTTTTAATCGAAAAAACTCAAAATGGACAGTTTAAGTGGACATACATAAAAACAGAGGAATCTAGTACCTCCAATTGTTTTTGATGTCGGTTAAAAACAAGTAACATGTACGTAAATATAAACAGAGGCGATGTGAAGTCGAACGGTAGGCGACGGCCGCGCCGCAAACTCATTTCCGGTAAACTAATAGTGCGATATACTCACCATGTCGCAGGAAGGTCCCGGGACATGTTTTATATTTACTCAGGTATACTTCTTTAGGCATGTTATGAAAAAATGATAAGAGGGCAACTTTAAAATATGCGCGCATCACTGTAATAGGTTTTTTATACTTTCTAAGCAAGTGCTTGACTATGATCCCGCCTGTTTTAAGTGTGCAGTCCTGGATGGTAAAGTGCTTAGTAAATACCTATTCACTCTACTCTTGAAAATACCCACAATTGTAATCGGAAGATAAGACGGACGCGAGCAAACTATTCCAGTGCCTTGCTGTACGAACAATGTAAAACGAAGCAAAGCGCTTCGTTCGGGTTTGAGGGATGTTCACAACAAAAGAATGAAATCCTGAATTGCCTCTTGAAGTCCGATAGTAGAACGGGAATGGGAGAATTAGATCATGTAGTTCCTGAGCACAATTTGCACAAATTGCAAAATGCAATCTAGAAAACCGAAAGGCTAGCTACCTTACACCTGTGCTCAAGACCTTGCACATTGGTTTCAGCTGCATCACCAGACTTAGCATCATATCTTAGCCCGCCTTTCCACCGAGTCCAAAGCTGCGAGACGGTATTTAGCAAGGCCTGCCCAAATATGACAATATACTACACGTGACCGGACTTGAGCTTTATAAAGGGTCAAAAGCTGTCCCGCAAAGAAGTACGGTTAAAGCTGCATTGAAAAATATTGTGCTTTTATACTTTTTCAAGTGCTCCTATATAATTGAGGTTAACTATCCGTATGTATTATTATTTGATATAAATTAAAACTTTTTTTAAGTAATTTTTTTTCTTCTATTATGACTGTGTTGACTATCCTTTCCCTATTCTTTTATTTTATTGTAATTAGTAGTAAATAAGGTTTACAAAGTTGGACTTAATACCTTAGTGGAATTATCTACCATTCGACCTGGAGTAAGAGCAGAAGACGAAAGAACGGAGAGCGGAAACGAACAACGACATCAAAATCCATGTACAATAATAAATATATGAGAATGTACAATTACAGTATATAAATGAATAATAGATACATAGAAACTTAGATAAATAAGTATATACAAGGAGTGTGTAGTAGTTTATTATTGATACCAATGCTAATGTTATTTTTAGTTCCTGTGAAATCTGCTAATATTCACGTTACAAAGAAAGTCAGTGCTCAATAGTGGGATTTATAAACTATTACTTTTAATGTCGACGAACTAAACTACACACTTTTTATGATACGTATTTGAAATTATGAAATAAATTTAAAATATGACAGCATTTGTATAAATTACGTAAACAATCGAGACTTTTTCAAGTCCGTTAACACGCCTCCAACTTCTTTGGCGTTGGGATGTTCATTGTCCGAGAGTAATCAGCGACATCAACCGTTGCGTAATTACTTAACTACAGTAACAATTAGTATTTCATATGTCAATAAGTGAAAACTTAGAAAAAAAATAGACAGTGAGCTAAATTTGTGTCACCATATTCAGAATATTTCGGCCGAAACTTTACAGTAGAATACTTAGAATAGATTCTGTCTGTCAGTTGTAACAAGTAAAGGATATAATCTATGCATTCGCTTGTACGTGTCACCACATCTACACGAAAGGCTTAGGGTAGACGCACACCGAACGACTTGTATAGCAAACGAACCAGTCCAGGGGTCTGTCGATGCATAATTAGAGAGGGCAGTTACATTTTGTGAAGCGGATTATCCGCTAAAGCCGCTTTTAAGTTCAAATTAAGCGTAAAATCCGGCTACGCGCGCCTGAAAATAACTCATTGTTTGTGGAGCTTTATGGTAAATCCAATAGTTTCATGACGAAGCCATTGAATTCTTAGTATAATTAGTCTAATATAATTCTAATTAAAAGATTGAATCGTAAACAGCGAAACATTTCGCCTAACAGTCTTTAATGCGTCAAAATCGGCTGTCATAGATTCGACCAAAAAGATCTAAAATCCTCTTTAAATGCAACTAAACTTGTAGCTGGAAATTTTTTCAACATTACGATGGATAACCAGTTTTCGAATATCACTATGCTACTAACCAAACTATGCGGAACCCTTCGTTCTACACCAATAAACAAACACGCTTACTGGAGCTGCACGATAAAGCTAATCGCCTGTAATTAGTAATTAAAACCTTCATTGCTATGTATCGAAGTCGATACATGTAATACTTAGCCAGTAATTTTTTAATTTTAAAGAACGTAATACGCGTATATAAGGGAATAATTTGAGGGGGATCGTGAATACTCGTTATTCATTTATCTATGACTTCTCTAATCACTAGAGGTAAGGAAAAGGAGTTTCCTTCTAGGTTCTGGATACTTCCACCTTTTTTACTTCCGTCCAATCGCAGATATTGCTTAAGTAATACATATTTTTATTACTCCTTGCACATACATATAATTCCCTTCACCATTTTAACTAATGGTGGTAACGATTTCAACTTAATATATTAATGCTTAGAGCATGTATCCTTTGGTTTATGAAACGGACTAGATTATATGAATGTTAGTGATTTTATCAGTCCATTTGATGCCCAGCAATTTTATGAAGGGCCACATTTCTAACGTTACGTTATCTATCAAAAGACTTATATGTTCTTATCGTCTCAATATGAAAAATTATTAATGGTGATGAGTTCATCATCATAGCGATTGATATTACTGCCTGTTTAGTACGGGCTAAAAGGACGTATACTTCACAACTAATTCTACAATTGGTCAGTAATAACTATTGCGTACCCATCTTATTTTTATTAAAGAATGTTAACAATTTTTGTTTTCATTAATATTACTAACGTTTTAGATAACCATTCCAATTAAGCTTAAGCTTGGAGATGGTTCCGTCAATAGTCAAATGGTGAATTCGAACCTAAGCGGTTTCGCAGACTGTACCCTAACCCATTACACTTGACGCTTCTAAAAAGACATTACATTTAGTATAAAAAAAACATTCAGGCCAATCCTAAAATAAGGGTGCCAACGTAGTCACCCTCATATTCCTCGCAGCGCAACTAATTCAATAATAAAGCAATTTCAGCGCTGCAGAGCTCAACACCCCGACAACAACCGCACGGTGTTCACAATATACACGTGTCTGTTATTATAGCTGAATGCGCTGAGAGTTAATTAAAAACTTTAACGAACTATAACAAAGTTCGTGAAACTAAAATAGATGGGTATCTGGCACCTATCGGCTTTATGCGACAGCTTTTTAAGCTTTATTTTTTTGTTGTTTAGTTTTTAATTTTAGGTCACGCTCAGGTCAGAAATTCAAATGCCACCAACATTAATATTGGATGGTTCATCATTATTATCCTACAACAGTCCACTGCTGGACATAAGCCTCTCCAACTTAGCACGATCCTGGGTCACTACTAGTCTTAGAGCGTCCCACTCCGCGGTCTTCACTCTTTTTATTATGATCTATAGTAAGCTTTGGGTCTATATATTTGCCTCCCGATTTGTTACGTGGACTTTGATTTGGTTTTTGTAAGTTGATTTCACTGTTTGGGACTCGTCTCGCCCAACGGTTATCCGTTATACGGCTGATATGGCCGGCCCGTTGCCACTTCAATTCGGTAATTCGGTGGGTATAATTCGTATTTACCGTAACTCTCTTTCACTCACAACTTGTGACAGTTGTCACCGGTGGTGTTAAAGAGGCGATAGGATAAGAATCGTTGAGAAACGGGCCTACTCTTTTCTCTCTCTTTTTAACACTTTAATTCATTATTTCGTTCACACACAGTGATGTGATGATGAAATACACTCATACACAATAACTCTTCATCTATTATTATTGTCTATTTAACAATAATCTTGATTTGTTTTTTTTATTTGTGTGTGGCTCTAGATGGGCGTAAACTCTTGCAACACAGTTACCAACTAAAATGATCGTTTAATATTTAATTTAAAATATAATTTTTAAACTATAATAATTTTTTCTTTTTCTTTTGTCCAAGTAATATTATTAAGTGATGGCTAAAGATGGAGGAATAAGCTATAGAAAGGCTCGGTTATTTAAAGCATTAATATTTCCAATCTTTCTGTATGGGGTCGAGCAAGAGACAGACAGAGAATAGACGCATTCGAGATGTGGTGCTGGAGGCGAATGCTACAAAAACCGTGGACTGCCCAACGCAGGAATGTATCTGTTCTCTCCCAACTCGCCATAAAGACCAGACTGTCCATTGGGTGTCTACAGCGCGTACTTTCATATTTCGGGCATATAATGCGTCGAGGGGATGGCCACCTTGAAAAGCTGGTTATCGGTAGCAATACACAATAACAAAATAAAAGAAGAATATTTTTATTTATTATTATTACTTATTTATATAAGTAACGATCGGTTTTGTTTTTAGTTCCAATATACTTGATTAAATGCTTGCTGTGTGCATGTGCAAAGGGCAATAAATGATAACTGCCCTTCACGTGACATCAAGTGATTTCATATTGAAATGAATCTAAACCTTAACGCATAAATTATATATATGCGAATGGAGAGTGTCACACGGAACACTGATTTAATTTAAAGGGTGTGGGAGCAGAGGGAGACAATGTACCATTAATAGTTCAAAGACCTTCTATAACACGCACAAAATTGTTGCCGCGTTTTACACGGAACCTACGTTAATATTTTACATATCACAAAACTAAATTGATTAGGAATATTACGAAATAGAATTAATCAGAACCTCACCAAACTCTCATTAAACTACCTTTGAAGTACATCTAGAACTGTACCAATTTGAAATAGGACCACCAATAGCTTTAAAATAAAAAAAAACATCAAAATCGGTTAACCCAGTCGAAAGTTATGTGGTAACAAACATAAAAAACATACAGACGAATTGAGATCCTCCCCCTTTTTTGAAGTTGGTCGAAAAGAACCATAGTTTAATTTACGATATTTTTAAATACAACACATCGCCGCACCTTACAGAATAGAATATAATTGCAAAAACATAGTTCATACAGGTTGAATCATTTTGTGTCGCTGACAGATCCGGGGCACCCCGCTCATAACGGCTTATGGCATTCGCGGAAGGTTTAGTGGATAGGGGCTGCCCAGGCCGAGTCCCACACATCCCTCTAGGCCCACCCAGGGTACCGGAGGATGGTCTATAAAAAGATTCCCCCGCGTGAACAAAAAAAAAAGGTGGAATCATTTTAATACGATCTTAAGTTCAGTCATTTAAGTGACTGTTTGTGTTAACTTTCGTATAGCAAGTGTCAATAAGAATTTAAGATTAGCAATTAACAGTTTTAAATTAACAGAAGAGCCGTGGCAGTTCAGTGTCCGGGCGGTCGCCTCAAGTTGCTAGTAAGCAGAGTTCGATCCGCGGTGCCGGCACCAATAAATTTACGTAGCGTTTATGTGCTGAGTTACCTCGCGCTCGGCGATGAAGGAAAACATCGTGAGGAAACCTACATGTTTTACAAAGATTTTGAAAGACATATGAAGTCCGCTAATCCGCACTAGGTGTGCATGGCGGACTATGCCCTTATACTCTCTTATATAAGCTGTTGATTTACTGCGAAAATAAAAGATGTAATATGACTTTAATCCGCAGTTATATTACGTTAACATTAACGTACATTTGATAGCGGTCAGTTTGTTTAATCGTAAGACACAACACCTTTCTGACAATTGAAATCTGTCACGTCTGCTCACACTCTAGAGTCAAGGGTTTTAAATTATTCGACTTCAATACCCTGAAATTCAGAAACCCATTACTTTGACATCTAAACTACTGATACGTAAGCAAAATACACATTAAAATTGATACAACACAATTTCCTTACGTTATTATGAGATTTCTTTGAAATTGTCGGAATTAAGACCCTCGCAGAGTTATCGTGCTCGACGAATGGTAGGATAAAATCAAAATAACATATTTCCCTGGTAATATTTTCTGACTCGTTTCCTTTGAGTTAAATTATTCTAAGGAATGATTTGAGCATAACATTTCTTTAAGAAATGTTTATTCCAATAACATCAAAGCGGAGAACAAGGCATAATGTACATATGTAGGTATGTGAAATTGTAAAGTGAAAGCTCGGAATGTCATACTTCAAGGGCCACGGTAAAACATTCGAGTTAAACAATAATAATAAAAATATTTATTTAGCACTATATAATAAGGTTACAAATAATGGTTTTTTTTTTTATAATTTCTAAGCAAGTGCTTGACTACGATCCCACCTGATGTTAAGTGGAAATGCAGTCCTGGATAGTAAGGCGCACTAGCTTAGTAAATGCCTATTCACTCTACTCTTGAAAATACCCACATTGTAATCGGAAGGAAAGACAGACGCGGGCAAACTATTCCAGTCCTTTGCTGTACGAAGAATGAAAGACGAAGCAAATCGCTTCGTTCGGGTTTGAGGGATGTTCACAACAAAAGGATGAAATCCCGCAGTGCAGCAGTTGTAATAGAAATTGTGAATACTTTTTCTCACAGGAGTGTGGGCGGTAATAGCAAACTATTACCGCCCACACTCCTATGAGATTAAGTATTCAGTATTTCAATTGGAACCTTTAAAGATTCTTTCTACTTAAAATAAAAATAATTTTGTTTGTGTTTAGTATAATGTAAGTGTGCGTGTTTTGTGTGAGCGCATGTACGCATCTTAAAAAGCAGAGTGAATGTTTATGTTTATATTTATATTTTCGTAATTGAGATTTAGAAGCCACTTTTTTAATGATAGTTTTTTTGTTAACAAAAATAAGTAGATATGTTAAACTGTTTTATGTTATACTGGTATAAAGGGATAATAGACTAGTGCGACAATAAAGCGACAATAGACTACTTTGGGAGGCGGTATGCAAAACATAAGGTCGTAGTTTCAAATCCATCATTCGACTATTGACGTGAACTCAACAACTAGCACGTTTGTTAATAAATTTCGTGGAAATTTGTTACCGTTTTTTCTCTCTATGTCGGTCCCTCACGTCTGAGGATCGCGGTCGTCATATCAAGGTTGCATCTAGAAAGGATGACCCGCCTTCATCTTCTGTCTCGTCTCTCCATTGTCATTTTAATTTTTATAAAATCCAACAGTGGTAGAACAGCTGCAATAGCTTCTGCTGTGAGAGTGATACGGTGTTTTACAGATTACATATTGGAGAGTGTGCACAGGAATTACACGAGTTAATTCCCTCATCCCCATTCTACCTTCGGAAGTATAGGCATTCAGCGGGTTCCCCTTTCGTCCGACCGAAGCGATTTGAGTCATCGTTCATTGTGCTTTCAGTGCCTTTCCTTACGACGTGGGTGCCTTCAAGAGTAGAGTGAATAGGCACTTACTAAACTAGCGTGTATCATCTTTCGACTGTATCACCACTTAACATCAGGTGGGTTCGTGGTCAAGCACTAGTTTATAACCCATAAAAAAAAGACTAATATTATAGCATCTACTTTTAAAAAATCAAAAAGACGACAACCGTACGAAATTATGTCAAATTTAAACATAACTAACCACAGAGTTTTTAAATTGTTAAGTATTTGAAATCGAATGGAAAGAAACTACAGGATATATGGCAAATAAATTTTGGGAATCCTTAACGTAGACGCACGTAGGCGATTTGTAGTAATGGCCTCTACGACGGCGTAGCGACGGTACCCCGACAGTGAACCGCCCCGAGCCCGCACTCGACCCGCTTGTAGTGCGACGACCCCGCGCTTTATTGACACGTCACACGTCACTATTACACACCGAAGACGCGCACGAAACTTTCATAGTAGTAGGAATATAACTACAGATATGTAAGTACAAAAACTTACACTCTATATTTTAAATATAAAATTCTCGTGTCACAATGTTAGTTACCATACTCCTCTGAAACGGCATGACGGTTTTTTATGAAATTTCGTTCGGCTTGTAAGTTAATTATTACAGACGGGATACAATGTAAATGGGATATAATCATGTGAAAAGATATAAACGCTACGCCTTTTAAATTTCATTTAATAAACAATATTTCAACTAAGGAACCCCAATTATAGTAATCGTCACACAATCGGGTAGCGTAGTGCGTATGATATACTGAAAACCGATACATTAATAAGCATCATTATTCAGATTCAATTCAAAAATCTACTTTAAAACAGTTTCAGGAGGGTTTATATTTGTTTGAAGCGGTAGCACTGGAAACGCCTCCGCATCAATCAAACTGGCGGCCGCTTCAGAAACATTCTCGATTTAGATTCGCCTTTCGTCACAAAAACTGATTTCGTAATCCCGATTATACTGCGAAATTGTTAAGGCCAGATGATTCTCTTCTATCACACACAACTTTATTCTTATTATATCACTGCCTCGACAGCTTCGTCACGTGTTTCTCCTTAGTTGTTCCGTATGGGAACTAAGGTAAGTAAACGACTAAAAGGGGCCACGGGCCACAAGTGGGGCCTTTGTCGTACAGTGGACCAGGGAAGAAAGCGACACTGGTGATCTCGGCTTAGTACTGCGAGGGGGTTGGGGGAAGAAGTAACCTCCTCCGCGTGCGTTCCACACGCCATGCACAGAAAAGGGCCACCGAGGGGTTTTAGTTGAGTAAGAGCCTCACATAACACCGCATTCCACCTAAAGTTAGGGATAGCCAGTTCCATCGGGCTCAAATTTTAGCAAGTCATTGTTATTGAAAATCGTAAATCATCACGTAATTCAATAATACAAGCTGGCATTCCACCTCGAAGTCGAAAGTTGAGACATAGCAACTGTACACAAGGTTAACCTGGACTTGAACGTTTACTATGTTACTGATCCGAGGGTTTGCTCCGTAGGTTTCCCACGGATAGCTAAGGGACTCTTAAGCTAAGCAATATATACAGACTGGTAAGATATCATACTTATGGGATAAAATGCAGCGTTTATTATTCACTTTGGACATTAATAAGGTGAATTAAGAAGAAGTACAACGTGGTCGGATCCCTATTATTGTGTAGTTAAGCGTCTGCCCTTAACACAGAGTGCAAAACAATGAGTCAACGTATATGTACGTATGTGCAAACAGACCGTGGTCCGTCCGTGCGTACAGTGGGTAATTAGGTTTACGGCTTACCCGATAACTCGATATTTACGGTGATCGACGTATTTGGAACTAGCGAATCTGATACAGGCGGTTTATATGCGCTTTATCTCTTCGCTATTTTCATTTCTTGCATTGGTTCCCGCATGGTGTTTTGGTCGGTTTTCCATTTAACTCTGTCTCCGACGTGCGCTCCCTCATGTCTCTGGACACTATACTTCTTATGGATAGGTTCGGTTAATGATTGCTTTTAATGAAAGAAATGAGAAATTACTTCTTTTACGTAAGGGCTTATTTCCCTGTAGTATATCAGATGACGTGCGAATTGCTCGGACGCCCCACGCGAAGCCCTACGGTCATTGAGTGAAAACTTTATTGAATAATGGTTTAGCTAACACCCTATAAGGGAAACGCGGCTCGATAAACTGTTGTTATATAATCTAAACAATTGTCTAAGCAAGTAACTGACCATATCCGATATTGATTTCATTAATATGTCCATTGATAAAACAGAAGAATCTGTTTGAGTCGTTTTTAAGTATTTAATCGACTTCAAAAAAAGAGGTTCTTATTGGTCTGTATTTTTTGCTTGAAAAAGTTTGCTTTCAAAAACGACACATGATAATTTTGTTAGTATAGAACCTTGGGTTCAGTAGATATAACAGGAAACTTCTAAGAATTGTATGGAACAATGCTTGTTGTTTAAGATATTGGTAAGTTTACTTATTTATTTATTTATAAACTCTTTATTGTTTACACTTATGAACTAAAATAAAAAAAAAAGAAAATATAATTAAAATACATAAACAATGGGCGGCCTTATCGCTAAAAGCGATCTCTTCCAGGCAACCTTTGGATGGATAGGAACAATAAAAAGAAGCGGCGGGAGTTTATAAAAAGAAGATATACTTAAATACTGATAATAAATATTTACATACCAACATACACACATACATATAATATAGGTATAAATATATATATATATATATATATATATTATGAAGAGACAAAACGTGTGTAAAAAGTATTACATATAATATATTTACATATATATCGTAACAGTATAAATGATGTTAGGTGGACTTGTCTAAGTAAAACTTTTTAACTTTGATTTTAAAAGTATTTATTGTCTGTGATTTCCTAATGGCCGCAGGAAGAGAGTTCCACAGACGGACAGCGCGTACAGTAAATGAGTTACTGTAAAAGTACATTTTATAACTTTGGATTGTCATAAGGCCATAAATTAGCGTTATAGAATATGCCCGAATGTGGAAGAAGAATAAGAACTATATAAGTATAACATTAAGGAGATAAAAAGAGCTTCCAAGTAGCATTTATTTTAATCGGAAGAATCGGAAAAATCGGTTTTTGTGTTTACTCGTAAATAATAGTTAAATATATAAGCAGTTCTAATAACATTGATGTGGCAACGAACGGTCCGAGATACCCTCGGCACCATTGCGATTCCCGTTTAAAGCGGTAGGTGACATGGATCAGATAGTGGACACGAATACCGAGTCCCGTCCATCTGTTTCTCATCGCAAGAGATAGAGAAGGATATGGTCAACTGACTGCCAACCTTCGTTCGATGGAGAGGCACTTTAAGAAGAATAACGTGAAGCGATAAAGCATAAATAATTTGATTTCATACCGTCTGTACGAAGATGTATAGATGCACCAGATGTCCCCGTGGTCGGTATCGTAACACGTACACGCAGAAATAAGTGCGTGCGGCCACACAAGCGTACCTAATTACCACGCAACATAACGGAATGCCTGGCAACATCGGGCGGAGCGCTCAACACGCATTTGTTGAGTTGCTGACCAGTTTATTTGCTTCTAGCTGCGGCCCGTGGTCCGCATTTGAAAACTATTTACCAAAATTTTCTATAATATACGCCTTAGTTACGCCTTAAATCAGCTACATGCCAGTGAAAGTCTCCTTAAAATTGGTCCAGCCGGAGCTTCTTCGGCGCTGGTCTCCTTCTGCGAGTCAGTAATGACCCAGAAGGAGACCGCAGAACGGGATCGGGAGAGGGCCGATCCCGTTCGGAGATGGCGCAGGCGGGCCGGTGGCAGACCGGCCCGCAGCCCTGTAGTTCTGGGCTCTCAAGAATAAGACTACGGTATCCCCTGCCTGTCGTATAAGGCGACTAAAAGGGGCCTCGGGTTCACTGGGCGACAAGGGTGGGGGGCCTTTGTCGTCCGCTAAGGTGGACCCGGGAAGAAGGCGACATCGGCTGGCCCGTGTAGCCTTGCACTGTGAGGGCACCTACACGTAAAAAACCCCACATAACTGCCGCCTTCCCCCCAGAAGGCGGGGTATGACTGAATACAATGTTATTTTAGTACATTACCGTTGATACATTCATATACATGTAAAAAGCGGTTATTTTAATATTACACACAGATACATTACAAGACTAACAATACGTCGGTATCGCCTACGTCATTTTTAACCTACAAAAGAACCTCCTCGGTAATCATTACGGTTGTATCTTTTTAAAAAAAAATTAAGTAATATATTGTGACAAAGGTTTCGAAAAACATCTAAAGTGACTTGCGCTAGATTTTACAGTATTTTCCCCTGCCTGTCATATAAGGCGACTAAAAGGGGCCTCGGGTTCACTGGGCGACAAGGGTGGGGGCCTTTGTCGTCCGCTAAGGTGGACGCGGGAAGAAGGCGACATCGGCTGGCCCGTGTAGCCTTGCACTATGAGGGCACAGGAGGAGTAACCTCCCCCCCCCCCCGGGACGTGCTCTCCTTGAGCACAGTGCAGAGGGGCTCCGGTGCGTTCCACTGGAGATCCCGGAGCCCCTCGTCATGCACCGAGGAAAGAGCCACCGGGGAGGTTTTAGTGGGTAAAAACCCCACATAACCGCCGCCTTCCCCCCAGAAGGCTGGGTATCTTCTTGAAGATTTCCTCCCCGTTAACAAAAAAAAAAAGATTTTACAGTGTTTGTCACTTGAAATTACTACTGCTACTTATTAGTTCTTAGACGAGATTGTATTTGATATTGGTTTTTGTTAAATAAATAATATTTTTTAAAAATTATACACGAAACTATAGATTACACCGAAATGATCTGCGTAACATAGTAACCGTCCAAGCCGAGGTTACCACTCAACGGGGGCCTTGTGTCGGGTTACTAGCGATAGAGGTTCAGGCTACGCGACCTAAGAACTATGCCACCTCTCAATCCGGTGAAGCAGTCAAGGCCAGCTTCTCTGTCCAATCTGTGTAGTTCGTCATAAAAAACTGAAATGATTGTTCATACAAAACTTCATTGTTCACTAATATCATTTTTTTGTGATCATCTTCAACTAAGCTTATGCTTATGTGACGTCAGTAGTCAGAATGTGGAGACTTCCTAGGAACGTTTCGCAGACCGTACTGTAAACCATTCGGCTATATTTTCATGATATATGCTATAAAGTTATATTCCGTAACTACGTGACAAGAAATAAAAACACCTTACTTGCCTATGTATCGCCTCGAATCTAGACTACGCAGTAAAGCTAACTGAACACTAAAACAATACACTTTCTAGTGTAGTATTGTAGAGTCGAGGGTACAGTCACGAGCCACTACACTGTGGCTACACTCATCAACCTTATGTTGTGTAAAGGTCTCAAAAGTTTTTGAAAGCTTATCTATGTTAGCGTACGCGACTGTACCCTGTCGTCTATAGTCGAAGGGGAATCGAGAGTTCTCAACACGTGTAAGGAAGGTACGTCATTACCAGCTGAGTAAGCGATAGTGACACCCTTTTATTATGTACGTGTTAAGGTGGAATGTGAAGTCGACTTAAAAAAAATTAAAGTTATACATAAATCCCATTGTTGGGAACAGGCTTTCTCCGTAAAGGGAGTGTAAGGGCATAGCCAGACTTGCATTATATTGTCAACCGACTTATAAAAGGAGGAGGTTCTTTTTTTCTATATTTTCGTCTGTATGTATGTTTTTATGTTTGTTATTTCATAATTTTCGACTGGGTGAACCGATTTGGTTGATTCTTTTTTTAGTTGAAAGCTGACTTCCTATGAAGTCAATTTGGTCCAATTCTGACCATGGCATCCATGAGAAAACCATATATCTTATATTTGCATCAATTATGCGCGCCATAAATGGAAGAAAAACTGAACAACACGCCAAACCGATTTCGATGATTATTTTTTTTATAGGAAAGAGTACTTTGATGTGAGTTTTATTAGGTTCTGATTAATTCTTTTTCGTAATATTCCTACGATAATTCGGAAATACAAAAATGGCGGAATACCGTTTAACGTTTGATTTGATTTGAAGTCGGTTTCTGTTTTTACGCGTACATCTATATATATATATATATATATAAAAGAGAAAGTGTGTGGGAGCCTGTCGCTTTTTTCCGGGCAGGAATTAAGACTCCTTGACCATGAAATCGCAAGT
Organism: Meandrusa payeni; assembly: GCA_029286785.1. Classification (NCBI taxonomy): domain Eukaryota; kingdom Metazoa; phylum Arthropoda; class Insecta; order Lepidoptera; family Papilionidae; genus Meandrusa; species Meandrusa payeni. Next base: position 1,837,343 of record JAGSMX010000016.1, on the reverse strand, counting down.
AGAAGTCTTAACACTCACAAGACTATCACGGCGTTGAAAGAAACGATTCAATAAAGCCGTGCTCTGACGTATTGATTGCAGAGCCGCGTTATCTTAAACCGTTAACTTGATTATCTAGCGGTCTGTACCAACAGTGAAATAGGTTTATTAACTGCTTTATAACTGGTACGGTAATCGCTTCGTAAACGTCGACTCCGGTAGCAGCGCACTGCATTGCGAATGCTAGAGGAGTATTGATGAAATAACGTAATACTGATCTGTAGTACATTCAACCAAATACAAGTATATTTACGAGTAAAAATGAAATCAAACATTGACCACTACATCGTGCATCGCTCTCCTTTCAACCGACTTAGAGAATATTGGCGCCAGGACATCGTAACTTTGATACTTCCGAATAATATAGCTATAATATGCTAATATATAAGTATATTAGCATACCTAGCCCGCTTCGACGAGCTAGATTTTACTTTATTTTATTTAAACAATAAACTTACATCATTAAATATTTAATTCAACCCTCACAATATATTAAATTATTAATTTCTCTCTGTATTCATTCTCTTCTCGAGCGGGTGAAAATCATTACCTACACCCATGTGCATATCAGTAAATACAATATCATTATTATAATTTATACAAAAACATATCGGGCTCAAATTAATCTCGGAAATAAATGTACGACGTATGGTTTGTTTGACAGTTCAGAAAAAGAGCCCCGATCGTCACCAAACTTCACAGGATTACTCGCCAGGTCAATCTGAAGATTCCCTAAAAGTTTGATTGATTCGTTTCGGAGCCTATATAAACAGTTACCTATATGTTACTCTGATATAACTCTGTACTGCCGTTCAGTCGTCATTGAGTAATAGACATACAATCCTTTTGACATTTTTAATATAATATAATATAGAAGAGTAGACCGCAACAAATCGCGAGCCCGACTCAGTCGACGCCTGTACAATTCATTGTTCGTCATAACATAACGGCGGCACTGTCCCACGGGGTCACCGACAGAGCAACGCTGTATTAAAAGTGGATTAAGAACGATCGCGGATAGTGAGCAATTTCTATAAACGCTCTTTGTTTTCTAAATGTTGTAGGGAACAGTGGAAAAGAACAATGGTGTACCGTGAAAAAGGTTTGCAGATGAATTCATTTTGCACCGAGATAATAGAAATTTCATTTGATAGCACGACTGACGGTGTCTGGAACACTACTGTCCTAACGCACGCTAATATCGGAGGCATTGAGGTGTATCTAATGAGACGGCAGCTGAGGTGATGTGTCCGCACGAAGCGATTTGACTCATCATTCATCAAAGGGGTGGCACAAGTTGCCGGCGTCAGTCTATTCGTCCAAGTGCGACATGAGAGCCTTCAAGAATAGAGTGAATACTAAATAAACTAGCATGTATGGTACATATGGTACATTGGTACTTTCGACTATATCACCATTTAACATCAGGTAGGATCGTGGTCAAGCATTAGTATATACTAGTGCTTGACCGTGCCCGTAAAAAAAAAAACAAAAGAAAATGTCTTTCGTATGTCAGAGAGTCGATTGGCGAAGAGCATCTTCTATTCAGAACTCCGCTACGGCAGACGCAAACGCGGTGGCCAGTACCTCAAATAAGGGCGTTCTAAATAGGCATATGAAGAGATGCGAAATTAAGCTCTCACAGAGGGAGACAAATCCTGCACTACGTTCCTAGTGAAGGCGACTGATCCACCAACAGATTGATGATTTCGAAGTTAAGCGGCGTGAACTCGACACAAAGCGAGATTACCTGAAGACCCGCCAAACACTTCGTTGGCTTACAGATTACATTTTGGAGGATGTGCACAGAAATTATACGAGTTAATTCCCCCATCCCCATTCTACCTTCGGACGTTTAGACATTCTTCGGGTCTCCACCCCTTCATAGACGATGTTCCATGCGCCCAAACGAAGCGATTTGAGTCATGGTTCATCATGCGTACAGGAAAGGAGTGGAACACGTTGCCAGCGTCAGTCTTTCCGTTCAAGTGCGACGTGGGAGCCTTCAAGAGTAGAGTGAATAGGCACTTACTAAACTAGCGCGTACCATCTTTCGACTATATCACCACTTAACATCAGGTGGGATCGTGGTCAAGCACTAGTTTAAAAAAAATCAGAGACTATCCATCACAATTATGTTGGTAGAATTCTGACTGAAAGTGCTCCCTTGCTCCTAGCAACAATCTTGGATACGCCAGCCACCAAAAAGCACATGAAAGGGCAGAAACTTAAGCCCAACATAATTGAAGTCTCACTGCTATAATGCTTGTCCAATGTCACAGTTGCCATGGCTGACATCGGTCTGGACGTCATGCACGTATGGTGTCTTACAACGACACCATGTTAAACGGTAAATGCTACCGAGTCGTCCCTCCCGGGCGCCGATGGCTCGACTTCTGAGACCATTCTCGTCAATAGCACCAAATCATCTACCACGAAATAGATGAAATATAGCGTCTTTCATTTATTCGGTATCATGTAGAAAAAATCAAAGAAATCATCACGGTCTAACTCAACCTAGTGGACTTGAGCATCCCAACTCTAGAATAGCTTCAAACAAAAAGTATTTATTTTACTTCTCGATGGCATTTCGTTTACAAAATTTCACATAACATTCAAACAAAGTATTTGAAATAAAAAAAAGCCAATTACCAATACACTATACAATCGCTAACCGACGTTAATTGTTATTCCCGACGATAACGAACCTCACTACACAAAACGCGGCGTACTTTAATAACGCATCGCTTCAATTCAAACAAACAACAAATGTATGTAGAAAATGACACTCAAAATGCCAGGGCATGCTACAAAATTTTTGAACAAATCTTTCTCAGTGGAAGCAGTCCGACTTTGAAATGCTCTGCCACAAAGCATAAGATGCACAGAATCCTTGACAGCTTTTAAGAACCTAGTACATAGACACTATCTATCTTTATAAATATATATATTTTTTTATACGGTATTTGTATGAATATATATTTATATACATATACTTAGGTATTTGTTGTACGTTTAGCACATCTATTTATATATTATAATTATTAATAGTGTATATATTGATAAATGCGTATGTTTATATATATGTATATTGTTATTTTGTATTAAAATAAATATAATCACAGACCCACTAAAATATTTTTAGACGAAAGTTTCTGTCCTTACAAAGGTTGTCTGGTAGAGATCGCTCTTAGCGATAAGACCGCCCATTGCGCATGCAATGACCTTGTCTAATGTGAAAATTGTATTTACTATTTCGGTGATGTATTTTGTTTTTAATTGTTGCGCAATAAAGAATATTCATTATTTACGAGCAAAAACAAAAACCGACTTCAAATCCAATCAAACGTTAAACGCTATTACGCGCCCTCTTTGTAATTCTGAATCATCGTAGAATATTACGAAATAGCATTAATAAGAACCTAACAAAACTCTCATCAAATCTAAATATATAAAAGAGAATGTGCGTAGGTTTGATCCGTATAGGCTCCGAAACGACTGGACCGATTTCAATGAAACTTTCAGGGAATCTTCTGGATTCATCTGGCGAGTAATCCTGTAAAGTTTGGTGACGGATCGGAGACTCCTCTTTCTGAACTGTCAAATACAGCTTTTATTTACTATGATGTTATTCTCTTGTTTTATAAATATTTGTAATGACACATGCGTTGTGTATATTTATGTCAATATGAACCATACTGAAAAATAATGAAGTATAATAAGGTATACTGAAGTAGATTAAAGATAATAACTAAGGATTTAGAAGTATTCAAGGTAAGTTATATCGCTGCAAATGTATCCGTTTACTGATGATGCTATGTACATGGGTATAGATAATGATCTTCACCCGCTCGAGAAGAGAATAGAAGAGGATGAATACGGAGATAAATGAATAATTTAATATATTGTGAGAGTTATAAAATATTTAATGACGTACGCTTATTGTTTAAATTAAATAAAGCAAAATAAAGCTCGGCGAAGCGGGCTGGGTACGCTAGTATGAGATTAATAATCGAAAACAATTGGCGTGATATTGTTTTATTCGTTCGTTTGTAGTGCACATATTTAATGCAAATTTAAGACTTACGTAGTTTTCTCATGAACGCCATTGTCAGAAGTGGACCACACTGGTAACACCAGCTCACAAATAAAAAAAGAATCAACAAAATCGATTCGCCCAGTCAAAAGTTACTAGATAACAAACATAAAAAAAACATACCGATGAATTGAGATCCTTTAAAGAAACTATCCTCTATCATACAGCCTGTATTCCAAACGGAGATAAGTTTACCTCCTTGCCATTCAGTCAAACCGCTTCTTATGTAAAGAACGTGACTTAAAGAACGCTTCTTGGACAAAAACTTGAACCCCACACAACGGCAAACGCACCGCGCTTTACTGGCATAGCAATAAACCAGCTCTAGCTTCTTACTGCACAATACCTGACGACAGGTGGCGTAATTTTATAGACGACAGACCGTCTCGAGACGGGTTCGCTGCATGTTGAAAAAACCAGTATACAAATCTAAATGTATAAAGTGATATTTTCCCCCGCCCCCGGTATTACCCGATGGGTAACCTCGGCTTGGACTGTTACTATGTTACGTATAAGCATACCGATCCGAGGGCGCTCGAGAGGGCCGAACCACGACGCGATCGGTTGCTATTTCACGGATAGTGTAAGGGACATTCAAAAACTGAACTAACTTTGAGTGCTACTTCGGGAAACGTGGTCAAGTTTGAATCCCGGCCAACTTAGAGTCTTAGATATACTAAACGTAACTAGCTATGAGAAAGAGACAGAAACAAAAGGTGTGCTCGCATCTCTCTCTAACCTCTCTCTAATTTAAATATCCTGTTGTCTTAAATAAAACTGTCTACTTTTACAGATTTTATCGTAGTTTAGTCTAACTTGAAATTCACACGTATTTGACACTTCACAGCGGTCGTTATCAGTCAAAATAGGTAACAATACTTAGTAATTTTTACTCGTATAAATAGGTTTCAAAGATTTAAAAAACAAAACCCGCACAATTATCAAGTCAGCTTGGATAAATCAGACCGTGGGATCGTATATCATTGCATCTTTAAAGCTGTCATTGTCCTTTTAACACGTGCAAAAATAGCTGGCTGTCCGCTTTTCAACAAGCTTATTAGGTCCCGTGAGTGATCTAGAGTAAATCCGCTTCCACCCTTTTTCCGAACCAAAAAACATTGAACAAAGTCGATAGAATTAGTCTCAACAAAAATAATTTTGGCAAAAAAGGTTTAATATAAAAAAATACCAGTCATTGGTTTATCAACATCGGCACTGGCAATGCGGAAGCCAGTAGACATAAAGAAAAAAAAAGCTCCACGAGAATCGTATATATTGAAGGCAATAAAGCAGAGTATCGGCAATCGAGTCACGCACGCGAGCGACGTCGCGTCCCGGTAATAGCCGGGCCCGTGCCGCCCTGCATCATTAATTGGTGCCGACACACTGTGGCTTTGGGTCACCGTTACACGAACGTTTAGCCCGTATGGTTATAGGGTCCAGTTAGGTCATTTACGAATATATGTACCACCATAAATACTTCGCCAATTTTGGTTGGAAGATTTCAGAACGACCTAGGCTTACCGATCTGATTTACGTTGTCGGCGTGCTTAAACCGTAAATGCTACTGTATGTATTGGGTTTGGTAATATGGTTGGGTCCCCAGCAGAGTAAGTAAGATCTTCGACATCCATCAGGTCGGAGTCTTGGCCTCCTAGTCTGCTATCACCAGTATATCAAAATGAACGTCCAGTTCCACCATTGGCCTCCATTTTTCAACTGCTTGTATTTGGTACATAAGTGATCTTCCTGATTATATTTCAATCAATGAAATAATCTTAAATTCAATTCATAATGTCAGACCAATTGTAAATCGTTAGTAAATTGGTTAATGATTATACCACTGACATATTTAAAGATTTATCGGCGACGTATTTGGTTTTAATTGTGGTTCTATATATTTTCGTTTTACCCTCAATGAAGATATTTTAAGAGGTTTGTTCACCGACTTCGTACCTCTTTTGTAAATTATTGTTAATAAAAGTAAGTGTACTGGTAAATATGTATATATACATACACTGGTATAACAGGATACACTGAAAACTTTCTTCAAACAAATTTCTGTCCAATTATGTGTTTGATGATATATTTTTTAATTGTTGTGCAATGAAGTACCACATGGTGGTGGGGTCAGCTTTCCGGATTTTCGCTTTCCACTTCGCGCTGTCCCCGACATCGTCTTTGGTAATCTCGCATTCCCTCATGTCTCTCGACACCACACTCTCCCACCTTGTCTTGGGTCTCCCTCTGGATCTTCGACCGGGAGGGAAAGTTGTAGCGTCAGGTTCCCTCAATAGTCGGGGGCTTCCTCTTAACGTGTCCATACCATCGCAGCCAACTCCCTTGCATCTTGTCGGCAATGTCGCTTACACCCAAGCTTCCTCGCACAAATTCGTTGTGTATTTCATCACGCCTGATTGGAAATACATACAATCATTTTGCATCAATCTCAAAGCATTTTGATTTCAGCATCGTTAAGTAACTACGCAGGGACAACTTTCCCTTCCCGGTCGAGAGACATGGGGGATGCAACATCACCAAAAGCGATGTCGGAGACAGAGCGAAGAGGAAAGCAAAAATCTAACTACTAAACTAGCGCGTACCATCTTTCGACTATATCACCACTTACCACCAGGTGAGAACGCATAAAAAAAAATCCGGAAAGTTGACCCCACTACCATGTGAGACCAATAGCTAGGAAGAGAGAGAGGATGGTATGCTGTTGTGCAATAAAGAATATTCATTCATTTTTTTTAATTTTTTTTTTTACAAATGACGCTAAAAATATATTTTTTTCCTAATATTAACATGTGATTTGAAAATTAATAATTATTTTTACCTAAAAAAACATAAGAGATAAGTGAGAAATATATTATTGTACCATTATTCTCGACTGTCGCTTCATAAAAAGGTATGTAGTGGGACCATGCAGACGGCGTGTAGGAACATTTCAATGTCAGCTCTATAAACAAATCGCATTATACGACACACGACGCAAACAGGTTTTATATAAATGCTATTCTAAGGTTTGCTCTTCCCGGCCAGTGGAGATTATAAAACAATTGTTTGCTGGCACGTGTTCGAAGATGGAGCAGAAATATATATCTCAAGTCATAAAAAACTTAAGTAGGTGGAGAATAACCTTGCACTGTACAAAAAGATAGACACGCTTGAGATAACTTAGGGCCACTTTCTAAGACGGGCCGTTGTGCCATAGTGTTACTTAAGCTGTTCACAAATCCATAAGGCGCATTATATTTTAACCGACTTCAAAAAACGGAGGTTCCCAATTCGACTGTATTTTTTTATGTTTGTTGCCGCATAACTTTCGATTGGACGAACCGATTTTGATGGTTATCTTTGAAAGCTTGTGCTTCGCGTGATCCCATTTAGTCCAGTTCTGATAATGAAAACCATATGTCTTATAAGTATGCATTATATAAAAATGAACAAAGGCCCATGTTAGTCAAAAACTAAACCTATATGGAAGCTTTTCGAGTTACAATAACATACAAAATAATTGCGTAAAGACAAAAAGACGAAGTAACATAAAACGTAATCATCGCTTTAGTTTATCCGGTGAAAGAATGTTAAAATTTAAAATCACTGAGTTTAGCTTTTAATGTCCCTTAAATTATCCGTGAAATAGCGATCGACCGAGTCGTGGTTCGGCCCTCTTGGGCGCCCTCGAATCGGAATGCTTACGCGTAACATAGTAACCGTCCAAGCCGAGGTTACCCCTCAGCGGACCCTTGTGTCGAGTTAATAGAGATAGAGAATCAGGCTAAGCGACCTAAGAGGTATGCCACCTCTCAATCCGGTGAAGTCAAGGCCAGCTTCTCTGGCCAATCTGTGTAGTTCATCATAAAAAGAAATCACTGAAAAACATCAGGATTTTTTAAATTAATTATTGGCAAAATGAACATTACTTTGGTTTGAAATTAATGACCGTTAAGGGAACCTCTTTATCATTATGCAATTTTATTAGCTAATTTACCCCGCGCTCGACGGTGAAGGAAAACATCGTAGGGAAATTTTTCTAAGACACGTGAAGTCTGCGAACCCGCACTAGGTGTGTGTGGTGGACTATGCCTTTGTACTCTCTTTACAAAGAAGGCCTGCGCCCAACAGTGGGATATAAAGACTGTCATTTTAGAGAAACCTGATTATTAAGTTAATTTTAATACAAACATGTTACAATACAAAGGATCTCTGTTTTCTTAACTAGGTATAAACCTTAGGTATAGATATGTCAGCAAATAGACTAAGCATAAAAATTGCCATAACCGTTGCACCGGTAATCTTCAAATTATACCTGAAACAAAAAAAATTACGTTACTAAAAACGAACCAATAGAAACTGCCTGGTAATCGAACGTAGGACATTTAAGTATTCTATATCATTCTTGATGCGTTACGTTTGTTTATTATAGTACACTTAATAAAATATACTCAGCTGAAAGTAATACAATCTGAATATGCCAAACTAAATGTATGAATAGCTGTGGGAGGAAGTACAAGTAGGATAATGCCAAGAATAAATAAATAATAGGAAGAAATGTTTATATTAAGAACAAAGCTGTATTTATATGAGAAATAAACATAAGCACAATAGACAATAATATATAAATTTACATTATATTTATATGCATTTATATAAATAAAGCCTTATTTACAATAATAGACAATTTAGTGAGTGGCTTTTTTTATGACGAACTACACAGATTGGCCAGAGAAGCTGGCCTTGACTGCTTCACCGGATTGAGAGGTGGCATAGCTCTTAGGTCGCTTAGCCTGAACCTCTATTGCTAGTAACTCGACACAAGGGTCCCCCGGTGAGGGATAACCTCGGCTTGAACGGTTACTATGTTACGCGTAAGCATTCCGATCCGAGGGTGCCCGAGAGGGCCGAACCACGACTCGGTCGGTTGCTATTTCACGGATAATCCAAGGGTCATTCAAAAGCTAAACTAACTTTGAGTGCCACTTCGGGAAGCGTTGGCGCTGGGAGAAGAAGTGGCCGAAGAAACTCCAGCAACGCTCCTAACGTCTAAAGGGCCTGCCCAACTTGCGTACGCTAGCAAGCCGTTTGATCCCCGGTGTTGGCACCAATTAGTTTGCTGCAATTTTAAGTGCTGACTCCTACCGCGAAGATACCTTTTACTCTTCTTTCTCTCAGCGAGAAGCATACTTTTACTACCCCTCACCGGGGGGACCCTTGTGTCGAGTTACTAGCAATAGAGGTTCAGGCTAAGCGACCTAAGAGCTGTGCCACCTCTCAATCCGGTGAAGCAGTCAAGGCCAGCCTCTCTGGCCAATCTGTGTAGTTCGTCATACGCAAGTTGAGGCGACCGCCCGCACATTGAGCTACCACGGCTTTATACTAAGTTCAAGTACAGTACATACAAACAGTAACTGTATTATTGTAATCTTTTAAACCATAAAGCTTGCTATTCACGCTTTCTGAACACGGCGTGTTATCGCACCAACTTGTAATTATGCTAGCGTACTTAACGCAAACTTAAGCACCTACACCTCTATTATCTTGGTGAATATTGGGAGCTCTTTTAAAAATTATACAATGAAAGAAGCCTCAAACAATGAGAAATTGCTGCTGCCATAAAACAATACTGACTTTATCGCTGTAAATTTATTTATTTATTTATTGAACAACAACACAATGTACATTTTTAACATACATTTAAAAACAGTGAAAAGTTGTAATGTTAATGCCGTCACAGTTATAGGAGATGACTGCATGCAATGTATTAATAGCCAGTGTCAATAATAAATTAAAGTGACAATTAAACTAAATTTTAAAATAAAATTAACTAATCAAAAAGCTGTTTACTTTTAAAAATCAACAAGAGAATAATGTAAAATTTAATGGAGTTATAAGCTAAATAAATTTATTATTTCAAATAAGGATTGGTATCATGCCAATGTTAAACCTATACTCTCTGGCTGGGACTTGAACCTTAGACCGTGAGATCGTAAGTCGAGCACTTATTACACTTGGGTATTCTATGAAAACATTTTACATTCTTTTCAATTTAAATTACACGAAAATGTTCCTTTTTTAAATTAAAATATATTCGCGGACAGTGTTACTTGAATAGATTCACGCATGTAGAAAAGATGAAATAGGAAAGGGAAACAAAAAAAAATTGAGTGGCAGTGTTGGTATGGAACATCCTTGTTTTACTTAGGGAAACCTACGCGGCTTTCGGGGGAAGAGCCCGTCTTGCTCGGGACATAAACCGAACACGGATTAAAACCCCAAGACGTTCCATCATCTACGGAACCCATTTGGAGGATATCTTAGGCGAATATATGAGAGATTGGTGACGTACTAAAGAATGGTGACGTTAGAACTAATCGAGAGGCAAAGAGAGATGTGAATATATCATCGATGTCTTAATACTCAAGATTAGACCTTATAGTAGATAGGACATACCTATCCACTATAAGGTCTCCGAGTTTTATTTACACCAATAAACACACCATACATAGCGTGAAGCAGGAATAAGAAAAACACTATACGTAACATAGTAAAATTGGACTTTAAGAATAATTACAAGTCTCAATTGATTCCACTCGATTAAGCAACTGTTCAAAAAACGCTACCGTAGAAGTGTTACCCCCACATCGCTGCACGCAAAATCAATACCAACCCCCCGTTACAACGCACCCCTAGTGCGGAATCTTTATTAGCCGGGCCTGCGATGCACCCTTTAGCTGTCGCATGCAATAAACTTGTTATTATAAAATGCGACGCAATATTCACGAACATACACGGTGAAGGATTTATCCAGCACTCCACTTAAGAAGTTAACTATGAGCAAACATGACAAATATAGACGATTTATAACACATAGAAACTCGTCAAGGGATTACGTAAATATCTACATATCTGTCTAGCTATGTAATACCTTTAAAGGAGCAATTGTATATAGTACAAACAGTTGTATATAGTGTAAATAAAGGTTTATCTTCCCTAAGTAATTCTACTTGGCGCACAATAGCACGCAAAGAATCCGACTCTAGCACGGCAATCGTCAAGTATTTAGAACACAAATAATAACACTGTTATAGATGTAGAGAAAGACAAAATGACTCAAGCACTTCTCCTCCGCTACAGTGTCACGGCGGCACCACTCACTTCAGAAGAATAACGGTTTAACTGCTTGATGACGACTGCCTTCCACGCCATTTTTACTTCTGTGTCGGTGCACGATCCCACTCTGTAGTCGACCGTAGATTAGGCCACAGACAGACGCATGGCTGGCTGAGACCACAGACGAAGTGCCAGTATTGCCTGTATAAACCTAATGTTGCCCCACGCAGAATATTGTTAAACAATATATAATCTGAATCTCGAAAACGGCTAAGACGATTTTCATGAAATTTAGTATGCGGGTACGAAACGAGCTAGCCTAAGTTGAATACTAGTTTTCAGGCCATCCGCGATATGCTTTAGTATAGATAGGAGATTATGATAAAATCCAATTTCATAATTAAAACTTATGATAAAATGCAAAACAGGAAGTACTTGTTTCTAATGATGTTGATGTATGAATGAATGTATAAAATTTTTCTCGCTCACTTGTGAATTTTTGATTTGAATAACCAGTTCATATTTTTTATTATTATTTCGGTAAGATTGAAAAATATTATTCATATATCATCATCATGTGTAATTCGTATCTAAATATAATTTCCAAAAAACACGATTTACGAAAAATAAAAAATCGGTCATTCAGGTACACTAAAATTATAAATGAAATATAGTTAAAAGACAGTACTGCGTATAATATGAGAAAAAAAAATTATATCCCCATATATACATCATTTGATGATTTCCACCATTATATCAAAAAATGTTCACAAAGTCGAATTTAATGTTTTAGTAATACCCTGTTAACCTTGGGTAAGAGGGAACATTTACGTACATACATTATATAGTCTAGTTAATGCTACAGGGCAGCATTTATCAATGGCCGTTGTAACATTTAACTTCGTACGAAAATTAAAAAATTACATGAGCTGAAATTTTCCGTAACTTTGTTTTTAATTTTGTCACTTAATCAAATTACTGGCCATTCAAAACGATGTAAACATTTTATACGATTCTAACACGAATCACTACAGGTATTAGGATCATTTTAAATTAACCAGCATCATGAGTTACGAAGGAGGTTCAATGAGGTCGGTGTATAAAAGAAAAAAGTGAAGCAAGCGTCCTCCGTCAGAATTCATGCGCGCACTATTGACTATTAAGACTGACAAAAGACTCAAGGGAAGCTCGCAATCGTTTAAATGTGTGCACCTGCACTTCCGTTGGAGAACGGGACGAATAACTCTCCATGTAGAATGGCGTACGAAATTTTGCTCGCGCCATTTTTTCTTCTCTCTTAGCTCTGTTAAATATAAACCGATCGTGAGAATTTCGATAATATGAACTGTCACATCGTCTGACGAGGCTGGAGCGGCCGCTGCAACTGCAGAAAACCTCAAGCGGCGCAAATATAGTAACCTCGATAGAGGTTTCATATTTGAAACGTTTGGGGTAGAAACTTTGGGTCCGTGGGGTACCTAGTGTACACCTCCTTTTTAATGTGATAGCTAAGAAGTTAGTCGACACATCTGGTGACCAGATGGCTGGCTTATACCTTGCACAGAGGCTAAGCATTGCCATACAATGTGGCAATGCTACAAGCCTTCTGGGCACGCTGCTAAGCGACGACGGTTTGGCACAGTTATATTTTTTGTAAAATACGTACTATATTGTAAATATTTCTTTTTTTAGTTAGTATTATGTATTGTATTATATTATATTGGATGATATATGGAACTAATATTCGCATGGAAAAACGATTTTTGATTGTGGTATTGGCAGTACCCCAGAACTTCGTAATGTATCGTAAAACCATATTGTTCACCAAAGGCCGGCTACGCACCTGCAGATCCTCTGGTGTTGTGGATGTTCATGGGCGACGGTGATAAATTGATCACGTGACATGTAAGCTTTTTTGACCCTTCACAATAAAATAAGTAATGTAACTATGATATTTCGGAAATAACATAAACATAACGTCTATTAGTAATGTTCCGTTATTGACGGTAAAACATTTCTTAGATTTTTTTAACTTTTTAGATAGAGCGTAGATTTAAAGTTTCTACGACATTCAGTAGTCTTAGGCACCGCTGATATCAGAGCTGTGACAGCCTGGCGACAGCACATGCTGAGACTGTATCCAGTATTAGCATCATGTCCTATTTGTCCCGTTCTTCAAATGTATCTTTTATATCTCTTTCCAATTATTGTGTCATATTTTGTTTGTAAATGATGCTAATAAAGAAAATGTCTATGTCTATGCTATGTTTACTCGTATTACGTATACCTCATCATCATCATTTCAACCGCAGAACATCCACTCCTTGACACAGGCCTCATACAACGTTTTCCAAACGGACGGGTTATAAGCGTCTTGCATCAGCTGCGTCCTGCGTCATTTTGTACATCAAGCCCTTGCATATCTAAATAAAAGAATTCAACAAGTATATTTACGAGTAAAAACAAAAACCGGCTTCAAATAGAATAGGAATATTATGAAATAGAATTAATGAAAACCTAACCAAAACTCTCATTAAACTACTTTCAAAGTACACCCTTATCAATAAAAAATGAATCATCGAAATCGGTTGACGTGATATTGAGTTATTCGTCCATTTGTGGCGCATATACTTAATGCAAATTTAAGACTTATATGGTTTTCTCATAGATAGCATTGTCAGAACTGGTCCAAATTTAATTAGGACCACACTGTAAGGCACCAGCTTTCAAATAAAGAATCATCAAAATCGATTCACCCAGTCGGAAGTAATGAAGGACACATCCAAGCTGAGAATCTCTTTGAAGTCGGTTTAAAACTACACAACAAGCGCCAATTGATTCGCGAGTACCACGAGCAGAAAGTATTTATCAAGGTCCCTATCGAATACTTTTGAGTAGATATAACGAATGACCTAATACTGACATCATATGGTGACGCCATCGATACTTCTTAAGAGCTTTGTATCAAAGGTTCACCATGACATTGTAAAGTATCAGATGTATTGCGAGATTGATATACCGTTGACCGGATCATAGTCTAACCATATCTATCAAAGAATTTCATTACGTCAGTGAATTCCATTCAGAGATTTCATATAGAGAGTAGGTTACTATAGAGAGACGACTGTACCAGGATTTTTTTTATGACGAAGTACACAGATTGGCCAGAGAAGCTGATCTTGACTCACCGGATTGAGAGGTGGCATAGCTCTTAGGTCGCTTATCCTGAACCTCCATCGTTAGTAACTCGACACAAGGGTCCTCCCGGTGAGAGGTGACCTCGGCTTGAACGGTTACTATGTTAAGCGTAAGTATTCCGATCCGAGGACGCCCGATAGGGCCGAATCACTCTGTCGGTTGCTATTTCACAGATAACCTAAACTATTAGGCTAGTGACTTTCAAAGTCAAGCGTCACTAGCCTAATGGTTTAGGGTACGGACTGCGAATCGTAAGGTCGTAGGTTCGAATCCACCATTCGACTATTGACGTGAACCATCTCCCAGTACAAGTTAAAGCTTAGTTGGAATGGTTAACTAGAACGTTAGTAATGTTTTCTGAAAAAAGAAATATTGCTAGCTTTCTTTAAAAAAAAATCGGACATTCAAAAGTTAAACTAACTTAAACTTTACCATGAAGAATTTCTTTGAAATAGGGTAAACTTTTCTAAAACTATAAAACTATATAACTATTTATAATAAATGAGGACTGCACAAAGTACCAATATTAAAGATAACCATAGGATTTTTAAGAATTTCCTTCTAGATCTTAGGAACCTAAATTCCTATACCAATAATATTAATATAGTAATTGAATTAATATATAACATAAAAGAAAATAAAGACGAATTGAGAACTTCCTCTTTTGAAGTTGGTGAATAAAACAGTGTCATACCCTTTAATTCCTACATTTGTTCTTAATAGCAGCCGGATACTTTGCAGGTCAGTGTTTTTTCGTACCCGATCTCGTTAGCCCTAGTAACGGTACGTGACGTCATGGAACCTGTTACGGGTCCACACCGCTACTTGAGAACTGGGCCGGACCACGTACTACAATGTGTAACTTATTTACGACTAGCTGCGCCCCGCAGTGTTACCCGTGATTTAAAACAAATTTAAAATAATTTTTCTAAAAAAAAAGTAAGTAAAACTTAGTACATCAGCTATCTCCAAGTGAAAGTCCCGTCAAAATTGGCTAGAGCTAGTCTAGTTCCCGAACCGAAGAAAAACAAAACCGGAAAAAATGCGTGAAACGAAACTGCTTTTCGGGCCTGGGACCCGTGCGAACAGAAGAAGGTTATTAAATGTTCAGGACTTCTCATTATATAAATTCGCCTAGTTCAGATTTAGATCCTTTGACCTACTTTTACTTAGACGCTATTACGCGTAAACGGTGTCTTAGTAAGCATTAATCAGAGCCTAAACAAGACTTTCATCAAACTACTCTAAAAGTACATCTTTTCCATATAAAAAATGAATCATCGTAATCGGTTAGCGTTGTATTGAGTTAATCGTCCATTTGTCGTAAACATAATTCAAGCAATTAGGCCAATTTAGGACTCTGATAGATCCTATTGTATTGAAATGGGAAGCACCACCTTTCAAACAAAAAAAGAATCATTAAAATCGATTGATCCAGTCGAAAGATATGAGGTAACAAATATAAAAAAACATACAGACGAATTGAGAACCTACTCCTTTTTTGAAGTAGGTTGACAATAATAAACAAGGAGCACGAATTATAATATTCATTGGTGATAATGGTATATTATATCTTTATATACTGCATTGTATATAAAAGATTGATGTAAAAATAAAACGTGTTTTAGTACGCGACTACGATGAAATTCAATGAGTATTATAAAACTGCGTATTGTAAACAAAGCATATTTTTTATTTTTTTTTTATTTTATAAAAACCTCAAATGGTGTCAATACAATATTGTAGAGTGGCAATGAGAACGCTTTTAGAACAATTAGTTTAAAAAGCTATTGTTTAAGAAACGTGAATCATTATTGATATATAATATTGAGCAAAGGACACACGAATAATCACATGCGTCGATGGTATTCAACGCGCATCTCGGCAGAATTCCAAATTCCACCGCCACCATCTTGATGGTTGGCGTTCAACGACTGTACGTTTTTCGCGTAACTTTCTCCCACGCACTGTCAACTTGTGGATTAACTGTCGCCAGCGGTGTTTCCGAACGTTGACGATTTAGGGACCTTCAAGAAACGAGCCTATTCCTATCTCAAAGGTCGGCAACGCACCTACTGCTCCTCTGGTGCTGTGGATGTTCATGGGCGACGGTGATCACTAAGATCAAGTGAGCCGTTTGCTCGTTTGCCACTTTTCATACAAATAAAAAACACTAAGTAATTTCTGCATCTCAATAAACTCACGAAGAGGCACTCAAAGTTAGTTTAGTCTTTGAATGTCCCTTACATTATCCGGTACTCTCGGATGCCCTCGAATCGGGATCGCCTACGTCATTTTAACCTACAAAAGAACCTCCTCGGTAATCATTACGGTTGTATTTTTTTAAAAATTAAGTAATATATTGTGACAAAAGTTTCGAAAAACATCTAAAGTGACTTGCGCTAGATTTTACAGTGTTTGTCACTTGAAATTACTGCTGCTACTTATCAGTTCTTAGACGAGATTGTATTTGATATTGGTTTTTGTTAAATAAATCATATTTTTTAAAAATTATACATGAAACTATAGATTACACCGAAATGATATGCGTAACATAGTAAACGTCCAAGCCGAGGTTACCCCTCACCGGGGGAACCTTGTGTCGGGTTACTAGCGATAGAGGTTCAAGCTAAATCTCAATAAACTGCATTAATGATGTAAGATGATGTCTCCTTATTGCCGAGGGTCGTGATCTCCACGAATTATGTTACGGACAATCCCGCTGCGGTCTTCGCGCTGTGTAACGCCTTCTGGACCTTCGTGTTGGTGTTATCGTTGATTTGGTCTATCCAACGCATAGGACTCCTCCCTATTGGTGTACTTTCTATACTTTGCCTGTGACCGGGAGTGTTTCCAATGTATCTCTTTTTATATAACACCAACCCTCCCCGACACATTATACCTGGTATACACCCAGACGGAATAGGAATCCCTTTCCAACCAAGGATACGGATCGGTCGCTTGCGCATTTTTACCGTGCACGAGGTCCAAAGCTTGACGTACGGATCAGTGGTGGTCATAAGGACAGTGACGAAAAAACTGCACGACAGCGAACTACCCTCAGATATTAGGAATTGTATAACTCACAAAAACATTAAGCGTTTATTAAAAAGTTATTTAGGAACGCAAGACGGACACTTTGGTGCTAGTGAAAAACCATTGCGGTTTATATAGCGTTAAGTTATATGTATATTCCCTTTACTGTAAAATTTTATATGTAATAAATTTAAAAAAAAATGTGTCAATCCGAGATCTGTCTGCCTTCTTGAGGATCCAAGTTCCTCTGTAAGTGAAAATCGAGAACACCAGAGACCTCACCAGATCAATTTTGGGTTTTTAGTCAGATAGATTCTGACTGAGATCTGAGATGATGCCTAAGACCGAGTAAAGTGGAGTGGACTTAGTAGGAAAGCGGGGCAGTGCAATAGAATAGAGTGCATCATGTAACAAACAATTAGCCATTTTAAACATGCTGAGTCTAGCAGACGATTACAGTTAAGTTCGATACAAACACCGTTTAGCGGGGTGTTTAGTGTGGAAAATTCAATATCGTACGACCTTTAGCCTGATGTTAAAGGTCGCACGTAAATGCCGGGTCATGTTGGAAACAACTTACTCATCGCATAGTTAGGATAATCCCAAGTAATTAAACTATATGATGAACGACTCGAGTCTAGGATAACATAGGCTGTTATTTATAGGTCTTTTTTTGTTAACGGGGAGGAAATCTTCAAAGATAACCCGCCTTCTGGGGGAAGGCGGCGGTTATGTGGAGTTATGTTATGGTTATGTGCCCTTTTTCGGTGCATGACGAGGGGCTCCGGGATCTCTAGTGGAACGAACCGGGGGTTCTCCCTCCCCGTGTGCCCTAGCAGTGCTAGGTCTAAGATAATGTTTAACCAAGCTAAAAGCTATTTAACTTAGTTTAAACGTCAATAGCCTATTAGTTTGTACCGTACGGTTCGACTATTGACGCGAACCATTTCCTAGCATTAGAGGAAGCTTATTTGGAATTGTTAACAAGAATATTAGTAATATTTGTGAAAAATGATATAGCCAATATGCCAGAATACTAACATTCAGGCATATTGGCATTTTTTACATTCTTAACGCCAAAGTATACGCCGAGATCTGGTCGATATATAGCCTATACGCCCATTCGCTTCTCTCGCAAAGACACTGACATTATAAGCAGAAAATATGTAAAATTCCAATCCTTTGCCGATCGCGTAAAGGAATATTGAATGAAGCTTCGGGTATCCACTAAAAGGACGGTATGATGGTAAAACCGATAGGGGGATTAGATTTTTTTCGCGCTATTCTCCAAATCCTTTACCAACGAAACGCCTGAACACTGGGCAGTTGAGTTTCAGCTGCATCACCAATAAGTCTTATAATAAGGCTTAATACGCTTTTTCTCTATTTTAGGTCCCTTCCATCTCATATCTAAAAACTCATCTGTACGTTCTTTTTGTGAATACCTTAATCTAAGATTTACTCTCGCTAAAACAAAAAGTTACAATGTCATAACTTAAGGCACCCGTCAGATAGATAACATTTTCACTTAGAATATTAGGCCGGCCTGTTTTTGATGAAACCGGGCCGTTAATAAATCACCTAAAATTAATTCCCTAAGGACTACACGGCAGCTAAAAGCCAAAAAGCCTTTTAATCTCGCTTCTAGTCCTCTAGAGAGTAAATGAAGTAAGTATTTAATAAGGCCTAACAAATATAAAGGTGTGTTCATAGAAATATTTTTTTATTCTTTTTTTTACTTTTTTTTTTTAAAAAAAAAGCTTGCAATATTCCTTTTAATTTTTTTCAGTAATATTACAAACAATCTTGTTAACCATTCCAACTAAGCTTAAGCTTGTGCTAGGACATGGTTCACGGCAATAGTTGAATGGTGGATTCGAACCCACGACCTTACGATTCGCAGGCCGTACCCTAAACCATTAGGCCATTGACGCTTGATATTGAATTTTGATATTGTTGAACTTCTAAATTAACTGCCCGCTATGACTATTGAGGCGATCTCGGATTTGACCGCAACGGTAGCTTAGGGTATCGAATACAGTGTAAACAGATATAAGTTAACCAAATATATTTACAATTAAAAACAAAAACCGTAGGAATATTACGTAATAGAATTATCCAGAATATAATCAAACTACTCCTAAAGTACATCCTTTCCAAAAAATGAATAATCGAAATCGGTTGGCGTGATAATGAATTCATCCATTTGTCAACTTTTGATACTACATTTGTACTTAATGTAAATTTATAACTTATATAGTTAGGAATTGAGATACTCCTCCTTTTTTGAAGTTAGTTAAAAATGGAGTTTAACAATCCGTAATTTTTTTTCTCATTATATTTTTGTCAGTTAACAGTTACCTGATTTAGATTTTTTACGTTTCAAAGAGTTTACATTCATTTAAGCCACATGATAATTTTATCACGGGATTTTGAATAACTCTTGAATATCGTATAGAATTATGTTTGCATAATATCGAGATGAATGTGGAAGAAGAATTGTGATAATAAGGAAATAAAAGAAAATAAACGAGCGAAAATAAACGAGTGATGTAGCGTTTAATGCTTTAATGTAGGTAGTCCCGGGCACCGCTGAAAATCAGCGCTGTCGCATCCTTGCGACAGCATATGCTGAGACGGTGTCCGATATTGGCATCATATGTTTTGTATTATTTATCCGTGTAACTTTAACTGTGTTTTTTCATTCTTTTTAATGTGTGTTACATTCTGTCTGTGATGAGTTTTTGTATTGTGATGCCAATAAATAAATGTCTATGTCTAATGCACCGTTGACGGTATGGCATTTTTTTTATCGACGAACTACACAGATTGGTCAGAAGAGAAGCTGGCCTCGACTTCACTGGACTGCTATGCCACCAGCATAGCTGTTAGGTCTCTATCGCTAGTAACTCGACACAAGGATCCCCCCGGTGAAGGGTAAACTCGGCTTGGACGGTTACTATATGACGCGTGGTCCGAGGGCGCCCGAGAGGGCCGAACCATGGCTCTATCGGTTGCTATTTTACGGATGGTCTAAGGGACATTAAAAAAGCTAAACTAACTTTGAGTGCCACTTAGGGAAGCGTTGGCGCTGGGAGATAAAGTGGCCGAAGAAACTCCGGCAACGGTATGGCGTTTACAATAACCTTTATTTGAATTGGGATTTAGTTATTACTAGTAAATATTTATAGGTGACAAAAACACACTTCGTTTTGGATAAGCAGAAATAGCCTCAATTAGCAACGAGACTTAGATCGGCGATGCAGAAGGTTCGTATTGTAGATAGATTTAACTTTATCGAACACCAAAATCAATCAGGGAACAAATAACATATTACAAGATTACATTTATTCTAAAAGCGATCTCTTCAAACCCCCGTATGGAAAATATATGCAACTACATGTACTACTGTAGCACTGTATATCACCAGGCTTTGCTATCCTCTACTGAATAAACACTGAAACAATACATATGCCAAAAGACATAAAGGTGCGTCGCGATTGCTGACGATCATACGCTAACACTCGCACCGTCGTTCTAGCGTGTAACACAAGCAGTTAATACTTTTACACCGCTAAATAGAGCGTGACGCCTGTATTCCACTGTTTGTGTGTGTTAAAAGCGTCGGTTTTGGTATCATAGTGTTAAGGCGCACTACTAACAACGGTAGCTTTTTTTCGTTGACGGGAATCTTCAACAAGATAAAACCCCCCGGATGCCCTTCCTCAGCGCAGGGTGAGCGGCTCCTGGATCTCCAGTCTACTGCGTTCCAACGCACCGAGGGGAGAGCGCGTTATTTCCTCCCTGTGCCCGTTGCAGTGTAAGGCGACAAGGGCCAGCCGATGTCGCTTTCTTCCCGGGTCCACTTCAGCGGACGACAAAGGCTTTTTAGTCGCCTTCTACGACAGGCAGGGCATACCGTAGCCTTATTCTACGAGGCCATCCAACAGGAGCTATGCTAAGTTGCTCGCTAAATTGACTATTTTCCTAATTTAAATATATATAACATAACATGTAAATTTATAACTTATATAGTTAGGAATTGAGAAACTCCTCCTTTTGAAATCGGTTTAAAATGGAGTTTAACAATCTGTAATTTTTTTCTCATTATATGTTTGTTAGTTAACAGTTAACTGATTTAGATTTTTTACGTTTCAAAGAGTTTACATTCATTTAAGCCACATGATAATTTTATCACGGGATTTTGAATAACTCTTGAATATCGTATAGAATTATGTTTGCATAATATCGAGATGAATGTGGAAGAAGAATTGTGATAATAAGGAAATAAAAGAAAATAAACGAGCGAAAATAAACGAGTGATGTAGCGTTTAATGCTTTAATGTAGGTAGTCCCGGGCACCGCTGAAAATCAGCGCTGTCGCATCCTTGCGACAGCATATGCTGAGACGGTGTCCGATATTGGCATCATATGTTTTGTATTATTTATCCGTGTAACTTTAACTGTGTTTTTTCATTCTTTTTAATGTGTGTTACATTCTGTCTGTGATGAGTTTTTGTATTGTGATGCCAATAAATAAATGTCTATGTCTAATGCACCGTTGACGGTATGGCATTTTTTTTATCGACGAACTACACAGATTGGTCAGAAGAGAAGCTGGCCTCGACTTCACTGGACTGCTATGCCACCAGCATAGCTGTTAGGTCTCTATCGCTAGTAACTCGACACAAGGATCCACACGGTGAGTGGTAAAAACTCGGCTTGGACGGTTACTATGTTCCGCGTGATCCGAGGGCGGCCGAGAGGGCCGAACCATGACTCTATCGGTTGCTATTTTACGGATGGTCTAAGGGACATTAAAAAGCTAAACTAACTTTGAGTGCCACTTAGGGAAGCGTTGGCGCTGGGAGATAAAGTGGCCGAAGAAACTCCGGCAACGGTATGGCGTTTACAATAACCTTTATTTGAATTGGGATTTAGTTATTACTAGTAAATATTTATAGGTGACAAAAACACACTTCGTTTTGGATAAGCAGAAATAGCCTCAATTAGCAACGAGACTTAGATCGGCGATGCAGAAGGTTCGTATTGTAGATAGATTTAACTTTATCGAACACCAAAATCAATCAGGGAACAAATAACATATTACAAGATTACATTTATTCTAAAAGCGATCTCTTCAAACCCCCGTATGGAAAATATATGCAACTACATGTACTACTGTAGCACTGTATATCACCAGGCTTTGCTATCCTCTACTGAATAAACACTGAAACAATACATAAGCCACAAGACATAAAGGTGCGTCGCGATTGCTGACGATCATACGCTAACACTCGCACCGTCGTTCTAGCGTGTAACACAAGCAGTTAATACTTTTACACGGCTAAATAGAGCGTGACGCCTGTATTCCATTCTGTTATGTGTTAAAAAGCGTCGGTTTTGGTATCATAGTGTTAAGGCGCACTACTAACAACGGTAGCTTTTTTTCGTTGACGGGAATCTTCAACAAGATAAAACCCCCCGGATGCCCTTCCTCAGTGCAGGGTGAGCGGCTCCTGGATCTCCAGTCTACTGCGTTCTAACGCACCCTCTGCTCTCGGAGAACACGCAACGAGGGGGAGAGCGCGTTATTTCTTCCCTGTGCCCGTTGCAGTGTAAGACGACAAGGGCCAGTCGATGTCGCTTTCTTCCCGGGTCCACTTCAGCGAACGACAAAGGCTCTTACCCTTATTGCCCAGTGAACCTGAGGCCCTTTTTAGTCGCCTTCTACGACAGGCAGGGCATACCGTAGCCTTATTCTACGAGGCCATCCAACAGGAGCTATGCTAAGTTGCTCGCTAAATTGACTATTTTCCTAATTTAAATATGTATAACATGTAAATTTATATATATTTTTGGATATTGCTTATGTTTACTTCTAATATATAGTGAACAAGCTGACCCGGCTAACTTCGGACCGCTTTATTCCGTGAACATTTTCTTAATTTCTGTCTGTTTGAAATTGTCATTCGTTGAATAAATAACGTCAGTCTGTCTCATTCACTCACTATTCTCTAATGAGGTTCTATAAAAGCTGACTGTAACAAAAAAAATATTTTATTATATACACAAACCTTGTCCTAATGGCCACTTAAAATTTCCAAACTGCAACGGGGATCGAACTCGGGTTACTAACGTACTATGCAACTCCAGGCGATCACCTGGAATTGTTCTGGAAAATGTTTGTAAATGCCTTTATAACCTCCCCTTAATACTGAGCAATGACTAGTTACAATTACGCGTAATCAATTTGGCCGAACTAATCGAGACCAGTTTTTACGAACGCTACTGTATAGTTTGTTTAACGGTTTACGAGTCTTTTTCAACTTTGCGTGATCATAATCACCATCGTCGAGAATACCAATGTTCTTATTTTAGGGTAGACATAGATTTCTAAACGACTTCAAAAAAGGAAGCGGGTGTCAATTTGTCCGCATGTTTTCTTTTGTTTTTGTTATCTCATAACTTTCGACTGGGTGAACCGATTTTGATGATTCTTTTTATAGTTATATAAAAATATGGTTTTAATATAGCTGGTACTCCCCATGTGGTACGATTTTAATTTCGTTCAATTGTACCATATAAGTTCTAAATTTGCATTAAGCATGTGTGCGACAAATAGACGAAAAACTCAATATCACGCCAAGCGATTTCAACAATTGATTTTTTTTTTGGGAAATATGTACTTCTAGAATATTTCGATGAGAGCTTGGTTAGGTTTTAATTAATTCTATTTCGTAATATTCCTACGATAATTCGTAAATACAAAGAAGGCGTCCGCGCGTAATGGCGTTTATCGTTTGATTCGATTTGAAGTCGGTTTTTGCTTTTGCTCGATAAATATACTTGTTTTAAAGTCAGTTAAAAAATTAAACAAGACGGTGCTCTGGTCATGTGACTGATATACTGGTCACGTAAGATTCGTATTCCGCATAAAGGTATGATCTCATTTACAACGTACATCGCAAATATTTGACAATGGCTGTCCCCGTTATTGGTTGCGCAATACAAATTAATAATTTCATGGGCCTATTGTTTCGCTTCATTCCGTACATTACTGATAGAGGTCACAAACGCGGTGTCATTGTAAATGCAACTTTAACACAAATTACTAGCGTGTAAATTTGTTTTTAATTCATCTGCAATATTTTATAAGGTCGACCTATCAAACATTGGGCTGTGGGTAAACTTGAACTTTACAACCAGATAACCTCTTGTACAATGTTTTATTTTGGACAAGTAATAAACTAATTACTAAACAATTTAAAAATATGTAATTCAAAAGAGCCAATAGCCTACCACTCAGCCGTGGTAGCTCAGAGTTCGGGCGGTTGGTTCAAGTTGCATAGTACGCTAACAATCCGAGTTCGTTCCCCGGTGACGGCACCAATAAATTTGTTGTGTTTATGTTCTGATTTACCACGCGCTCGGCGGTGAAGGAAAACATCGTGAGGAAACCTACATGTCTTCCAAATTTTTTTCTAAAGCATGTGAAGTCTACCAATCCGCACTAGTGCCGCCTGGATTATGCCTTTATACTCTCTTTACACAGAAGACCTGCGCCCAACAGTGGGACATATATGTTATATATACAAAGGCTGAAACTTTAATAGCCTAATGGTGTAGGGTACGTTCTGCTAAACATATGGTCGCGTTCAAAAACACTATTCACCTATTGACGTGAACCATCTCCTGACACCCGCAAAAAAATTGTTGACTTAATAATTTAAAAGGCACTCATGCCAATATAAGTTGCCGAAAACGTATTAATTATAATATTAATATTAAAATTACATAATGTTTAAATCAAAATAATCAACATCAAAATGGTTTTCACATCTATTAACACTCTGGGAAACAATTATATAGCTGCAAATATATTACGAGATATACAAGATATGCATACAGCATGTCGGTGACGCGAAAATAGGATTTTTCCTACCAAAAAGTACTTAACACTACGTTTTGTATCAAAAATTAACCACTTTCCACCATAAAAATTATTTAAAAATTGTTTATATCTGACGCAAACATCACAGTGCACAGGCATAATAAAAATTGTATAGCTCCTACTTTTTTGACGTTGATTATAAAAGTAAGTACTTTTAAGAGAACCATTGCGTACATGACATAAGCCAACTGATAATATAATGTCGTCAACCATGTGTCCTCAAGTTCTTCAGACACACGGTCAGGCGAGACCCAGACAGTCTGGAAAGGCTGATTATTACTGGTTGTGTGGAAGGAAAGACAGCGAGAGGACGGTCTCCTACGAGATGGACACACACAACTCAGGACCCTACGGAAGCTACCCTACAATCATCCATCCAAATTTGAAATTTGAAGCGTCAATAGCCTAATGGTTTAGGGTACGGCCTGCGAATCGTAAGGTCTTGGATTCGAATCCACCATTCGACTATTGCCGTGAACCATGTCCTAGCACAAGCTTAAGCTTAGTTGGAATGGTTAACAAGATTGTTAGTAATATTTCTGAAAAAAAAAATAATAAAAGAAATATAGCTCTCTATTAAAAAAAAAATGGCGGAAGACAGAAATGTCTGGAAAGAAATGGTGGCCAGGGCAGTGCACCATAGTCACGTCCCTCAGTCATTAGGTTACGACATAGAAGAAGAAGAATATAACGTCATGAGTATTAGTGAATTAGACGTTTTTTTTTATATTTTCTAAGCAAGTGCTTGACTGCGATCCCACCTGATCTTAAATGGAAATGCATCTCGGAGGATATCATATAAATAAGCGTATCGTATTAATTTTACCCGTGTGACGGGAGATGAAAGGTCGAGTTGGAACTATTTATATAATGAATCATTAATTGTTTTTTTTTATACTAAACATAGATTAAGTAGGCCTAGGACATCGCGTCGCGGTTTCGCGGTCTTGACATTAAATTCTACGAGTTAGTTACAAAAATAGCTTACGTATTTATGTTGCACAATTATAATAAACACCAACTTATTTGTGGACGTTCTCAATTCGAATGTATGTTTGTTACCTCGTAACTTTTGATTGGGTGAACCGATTGTAATGATTCCTATTTTATTTGAAAGCCGATGCTTCCCATGTACTCCCATTCCTAACAACGGCAACCATGAGAAAACTGTATAAGTCTTGAATTTGCATTAAGTACGTGCGCCACTAATGGACGAATAACTCAATACATGTCAACCGATTTCGATGAATCATTTTTTTATTTGAAAGGATGTACTCCAAGTGTAGTTTGATAACAGTTTGGCTAGGTTCGGATTAGTTCCATTTCGTAATATTCCTACGATAATACGGAAATACAAAGTGGGCGTCCACGCGTAATAGAATTTGATTTAATTCGTAGTCGATTTGTGTAATATAATTGTGTCATATGCGCTAGGGAGTTAGTACGTCACCATAAACTGGGCACACATTTTACAAATTGATTTTTTCATTCATAGAAAGAAGTATTTCATTGGGACTTATATTTTTTCCTTGATGATGATTACACGTACCAATATGTTTTTCTCTCTCACCTAGGGTTGACTTAGAGAATGCCACTGGGACATTAAATCCGCCTTTGTGAACTGTAGTTTAAGTTACAATAAATATCAGCTCTGTAGTTCTGGGCTCGTAAGAATATGACTACGGCATCCCCTGCCTGTCGTTCGCTAAAGTGGACCCGGAAAGAAGGCGACATCGGCTGGCCCTTGTCGCCTTGCACCCCGGGACGCGCTCTCCGAAGAGCACAGTGCAGAGAGGCTCCCGTGCATTCCTTTTAAAATCCTGGACCCCCTCACCATGCACCGAGGAAGAGCCACCAGGGGGTTTTAGTGGGTAAAACTTCTTATGTGGGGTACATAAGAAGTTTTTCCCTCCTCCCGTTGAAGATTTCCCCCCGTCAAAAAAAAGTTACAATACAATATATAATAAACAGCGATTAACTCGATGTGGTACATCTCTTAAGTCGCTTAACCTAAACGTCGTAAATACGCAAGGGCCCCCCCAGAGGATCCGGGCTTGGACGGTTATTCTAATCGCATTTACATTGCAATCCGAGGGCACTTATGAGGATCGAACTACTATTCGCTCGAACTACTAAATAAAATATCGGAATAGTATCAAGAATTTCATATTATTATTTCAAAGCTAACTAGCTGTAATTGCCACTTCGGAATACGTTGGTGCTAAGACGAAGAAATACGTTTGGATAGAGAAAAATAACTTGTGTGAATGCCGTGTGTTCATTCCGAGCGCGTACCACGTAGTAAGGTGAGGACGCGACGCGTAATCTTGTGTTGAAACTACGGACACCAATTTACATATACACAGTTCCCGGCTGACCTGGAATATTAAAGACTACAACATTGTATGTTTTATCTTGTAGTCACTACTCGGGGGTGCACAATCATCGAGTCGCGAGACGTGTAGTTATAACGTATTTGGTATGTTTTTTTAATAGGAATAATAATAATAGATAAATTAAATAGATTGACCTTCATAATAGATATAGCTGTATCTAACACACACAAAATTCAAAAAACTATTACCGAAAAATTCACAAATACACAGAGCTAAAAGAGGAAATAATGAGACTTCGGAACATGAACAGAGTATACATTGTGCCTCTGGTGCTCTCCAGTACTGGTAATATCCTTAAACACCTCCATCATTACATTCAACAGATTGGCTTACACAGCAGTACGTATATCAGCATGCAAAAAGCTGCCTTACTAAATACGTGTCGAATTGTTCTTAACTTAGACAACCCTCAATATGATACCCACTTGGCGTACGCCCGTGGTTTTCATTAAAACCGAAACTCTCTGGCTTCGAGAAAAAGAAATTCTAAAAAAAATAATAATATAGTTTATTTGCATCAGAAAAAGTTCAATACATATAAACGTGAGTCCGTTAGCTCAGGAGCTAATTTCTTCCCCTTCATTTTTGACCGTAATCTTAAATAAATATAAATAAAGGTAAAAATAAAATCTGTTTTTAAATGTATATGTGTGTGTGTGAGTATGTGTGTGTGCTATTGTGTTTGCACAATATACAATCAATTTATTATTACAAATTTTTCAATGTCTTCATAATTATACTGTTTAAGCCATATAAGTACTGTCTTTTTTATTTTAATATTTGCATACCTTCTCACATAGTATTCTTTCTGAAGAATATTTGAATCAAAAATAAAGTACTAAAGCTTGTCCGGGCGTTTGCCTTAAGTTGCATAGTACAGGACAGGACAGGGAGCGGGATAGATCCTTGAACCTGCCGACTTGCAGCCGGAGAGCGGGGCGACGGAGGAGAGCACATGTTGCTTTTCTCTATCCCCCATAACTGAGACCTAGTTACGAGGCATCGAGGTGTCGGTGTTTCCGTTGCGCACCTGCCAGACGTAGGGGTAATTCCATGTGAGATGAGGCTCGTCGGGGCCAGCGTCGCCGGAATTACGGTAGTAAGCGCAAGCGTTCCCGTGGTTCCGTCTAAAAGCGCCGAGTAGGACACCGTGGGGTTTTAATCGGTGCGAGTCCGACATAACCTCTTTTCCCCGCGAGAGCAGGTATACGTAGGCATTTTCCACATTAAAAAAATAATTGCATAGTACGCTAGCAACCCTAATTAATTCGCAGCCTAATGCGACCGTTCGTCGATGATTAGAATAACATAAATAGTGCTGATCAATATTTAGACAGGTATACAATTATAAGCATTGTTGTAAGATCTCAGGAATGCGTTAATCGGCCATTGTAGTGTGGTGTTATGATGCTATTGAATATTTATTATGGAAATAAAACATCGGTGCAGATCGTTAATGGTAAATGATGAAGTCAGCGGCGCATCGAAAACGTGAGTACAATCGACGATCTGGTATTCAAAATATGGCCGATTTCAACTACATTCATGTCTTATGTTATAATGTTTCGACTGATGAAATTACACTTTAACTCAGGGGTGAGCAACCTACGGCCCGGATTTTTTGCAGGTGAAGACGATATTTTGTGCGATCCTTCACAGGTTTTCAATTATTCAAAACTGTTAATTTTATTAAAAAAAGGTTTCACCAAATTTCAGTATTTGTACCATCAAGTCTTATGACTTAAAATATATCGGTAGCTAAATTTACATTCACGGGGCTAATAACTGGTATATCGGATTTTCTTTTTTATTCTATAGCAAATTTTAAGTTTCGCCACAAACGCAACCAGACTTGGTAAAATCGAATGTAATCGTCCTTCACTAAAACTTATAGTTATTTAATAGTTTCTACTTTCCATAACTGTGTGGTCTTTTGGTCGAGCAATCAATTTTTCAAAATTTTGCGGCCCTGTAGCGAAAAAGGTTGCTCACCCCTGCTTTAACTAACAATACAAACAGGAACTTTAGTAGCTCAGTGTCCACGCTAGCAACTCGAGTTCGATCGACTAATCAATTACTTTGTTGCCATTTTAAGTGCTGATATACTATGCGCTCGGCGGTGAAGGACAATATCGTGAGGAAATCATCTTAGAAAGATTTCTAAGACATGTGAAGTCAACTGTTCTGCATTAAACTATTTTTTTTACTTTCTAAGCTAGTGCTACTGCATTTCTCTAAGGGATAGAATCCGAAACGAAGAATTTCGACGGAAAACAAAGTCAGTCGACATAGCTCTTAAAGTCAGTAAGTTGAAGGCCGAGTCAGTGACAGCAGGTGGGACAAGAAAGTCTGGGAATGGAGGCCGCTTGCTGGAAAAGCGTAGGGTGCCCTCCCTCCAAATGAACCGACGACCGAAACCATTGGGGAAGGCCTATTTCTGGCAGTGGATGATACAGGTGATAAATGTCTGTTCACTCTACTCTTGAAAAAACACAATGTGATCGGAGGGAAAGACAGCCGCGGACAAACTATGCTACGCTCTTCTATTTTCTTTACAGAGAATGCGTGTGACTAACAGTGGTACATATATAGGCCTGTAACTTTAACTTTTAAACCGACTTTAAAAAAGAAGAAGATCTCAAATTGTCTGTATGTGTTGTCTTTAATGTTTGTTCCTACATTCGACTGGATGAATTGATTTTGAAAATTCTTTTTTTTTTAAAGCTGGTGCTTCCCGTGTGTTTCCATTTGGTCCAATTCTGACTATGGCAACCAAAAGAAACTTTGTACTTCAAGAGTAGTTTGATAAGAGTTTGCTTCTGATTAATTACATTTTGTAATATTAATATAATTCGTAAATACAAAGTTTGCGTTCGCGCGTAATAGCGTAAAGGATTTGAAGTCGGTTTTAATTTTTGTTCCTAAATATTCCTGTTATAAAGAGGAACGTTTGTAGTGGATAAACTCACAAGAACTACTGCACAAAAACCAACCTCACTACAAGCCGGTATTGTGCGAGATGTTAATAACTATCCCGATCTTACCATTCATGACGCAGCGGACGCATTTGCGCTGTTGTACCAGTCATAAAAATGTAAAATAAGCTTACGTCTTTTTATCACCAGCGATGTAAACAGACATCATTGGCTGTTCGCTATTCACTAAGTTTATACTTTCTAAGGTCCTATAGGTGACAAGGATCCAATCGATTAACCGTCCAAGCCGAGGTTACCCCTTATGACGAGTTACTAGATAAAGATTAAGGCTAAGCGACCTAAGAGCTATGCCACCTCTCAATCCGGTAAAGCGGTCAAGGCCAACTTCTCTAGCCAATCTGTGTATTTCGACAAAAAAAAAACACCAACATCGTGCACCGGACACAATTTTATAGCAAAGGATTTTTTGTACGAAAAGCAGCAACTCATTGGTACAAGCAGACGTTCTCATGTATCTTTTGAGGATCTAATCCTTCTTAAAAGCCGTCAACTTAACTATGAATGTTACTTAAGTGGTCAATAATTAAGGTTACTTAATCGATCGCTCTTGTGGTGCAAGAGTATCTACAAGAACTTTTATTAATTAATTCCCCAATGATATGCACAAGATATCGCGTATTCCCTCACTTTGAACCGTGAACGCCTAGGTTCGTATAGGCGTGTGCCATATTAGACATAACTTTCGCCTTTCATGAAGCAATTGAAGTCAAACATGAGCCTATTTTATACATAAATAAAAGTATATAAAGTTTCAAAGCCTCTATCGTGGGGACTCCTCTCTTGTGGATGCCGCACTCCTCCCCTTAAAATTTGACTTGCATAGAAAGTCAAGTGCTCGAAAATGTTGGATTTTACGTATGTAATAATAATTCACTAAAATCTTTACAATAAAGATGCTGTAATAGAAACAGAAAGAGATAAAAGTAGTGATTAAAGTTCATAATATGTACGGGGAGGGGAAGCCTGTTGTTCCTAAAAAGACCCTTTACAATTTTTCTAAATCCTATACCTATTTAAGATATTATTGATTTGTAAAACACCAAGGAAAACAAATAAGTAAATAAAACAATGATTTTTATATTTTAATTTTAAATTAGGCTTAGTAAATTATCTATTTTTTTTAATTACAGAAATATATTATATGGCAATGGGCTTGTTCAGAAATGAACCTAATAAGCTTGGTGTAAAATGGTAAACGAAATGTGTCTCTCCCTAACCCACTAGGTCTACAAGTTTTATAAAAGGGATATAAAGAAAAAAAATGGCTACAAGCAGTTGCTGTTAAAGTATGATATATTGTCACGTCTTGACAAATTTTAAAGTTGCTTGATCTGACACACACAATTAAAAATAAATATTTACATGATAAATATTGATGTAATTTTCTATGTTAAAGAGTATTATAATACTTTTTCACAGCTACATATATATTTAATTATAAATAAATCAATTGACACAAAATCTCAGATTAAGAAATATTGCAAAAAAATGTATGTACCATTAAATAAAATCTTACTGGCATGACTGCTCCTATTTCAAATGTACATTTATTGATTTAGGTAGAGAATCTATTTGAATTATTCATGAATATTTAATAATCAAATTATGTTTTATAATATTAATCAATTCATTCATATATCATTAATTTTTATTTTCATTATAATGTTTTTGAACTTCAGCATTAACAATTCTTGTTTGGACATCACTTCCATATTAGAGTTGTAATAATTGCAAATAAAATTATGAAAATCTAAATAAATAATTTAAAGCAATATTTTCTTGGTACTATTTTAAAATATATTATATACTCAGATATTGTAGTGATCATTCCCAACGTATTTGCAAATTTTTACTTCTTTTTAAAATTTAACTTAATACGGACGCTTAAAAACAAAAGCGCACATTATTCAGAATATACGCAAAACATGTTTAAAATAACAAAAACCGTTTTTAAAATACAAACATAGAGTTTACGAAATATTAGGCGTAAAAATTTAAATTATAAAGGTGTAATTTTACAATATATAATAAAAATGAAAATGTGGGACAAATTAAATTACCCCGAGAACGTCGAACGTATTGGAAATATCTTAGATTTCTAACATACCTTCATATCTGATACGATTTGCTGGTACAGGTTCCAAAGAGGAGAACAATCCTTCTCTGTTGTTCCCTCCATTGTCAAAAAAACACTTATCAAACACAATAAAACACAAGAAACACGATCGAATCACCTCACACAGTACATTACGGTCGAGCCATAACTAAAATCCAACTGTTGCATTGCCGATAAAGATCTCGTTGCATACGTTAAACTGCCTACATTTCACTATACAAGCACAATGGAATCGTTTCAAAATATGATATGCTACAAATCAATATTTATAAACAAGAATACCCTCCATTAATCGCACCAGGGGGAGAAAACGCCGTATCGCAGCGGATTATCACGAAAACAACGATGGAGATTACAACGCACATTAATTATAAACCAAATATGCACGCATTCATTCAAGAAAACTAGTTTTTATCATCATTTTCATACACAAAACATGCGAATAAAAACTAAAACGGCACTCAATTTCGCTTACAAGGGAGCGACAAGCACATCGGCCGGGTTCGGTTTGTTTGGCTGCTTTAGGTACGGCGATACGATTCGTCAATTCTTTCAGAATGTTGCCATTAAAAATTACCACTGTAAGTTTCTTCTTTTTCTTTATTTAAAAGAAACGATATCATATAATGTGTAACAAAGATTAAAAGTAACTAAAAAGTGTCATTTTTGTTGACTAGTAAACAAATTATTATTATGATATTACTTATTTTTTTAAATTAAGCTTTCATCAATCTTCGTATTGGCTTCAACTATCTGTAATGATTTCTTTTATAAAAAATGACTGTGAAAAGGTCTTGCAGAAAAAAGAAACTTAACAAACATAACAATTGCCTGATGTTAAAAGATACAATCTTCGATGTTATATGATATCACGGCTTATATAAGCGATGCAACACTGAGTTTCCTTAGCAAGAGGAAAGAACTGTGACATATGTCCCGCTAAGGAAAGGTAGCAGAATTTAAATCTATAGTAATGGTATTATAAATTAAAATACGAGGTAGGTAGGTATTTATCATAAAATAATTAGGTACTTATACGTTGTAAAATATTGTATGATGCCAACACTAATTCTTATGTCATTTTAAACGTTACATTTTACCATTAATTGTTTGTTGTTTATTTACTGTTGAATATTAGGTTAATATGACGAATAGTTATGTAGTTTTGTCAGTTAATTATTAACCATCAAAAATGTCGAAGGTTTTTAATAATGATGGTATTAAAGCAGGATGTATATATAGAATAGCCCTCGAAAATTTTGTGTTGGTATTATAAGTTTTTCGCGCCAGAAGTTGTTTACGTTGTTATTTTTTGATTTTCCTAATTTTTAATTTGTTACAGAACCTACAAACAAGTAGTGTTATTTCCTTGTCAATCGTTAAACTTGATAATCGGACCAAATGGAACTGGAAAATCTACTTTTGTATGCGCCATCATATTGGGTCTTTGCGGAAAAACCAGTGTAATTGGACGAGCTAAGAAGGTTGGTAGAAAATGGAAAGATAGGACTGGTTTTTGGTGCTGATAAATATCGATGTAATCGACTTTTTTATAATTTCTGTGGAATATGTACAGTACAGTAATTTTAAACATATTGGGTGCTCAAGTGAAACAACTCTTGCGAGCGTCTTGTCGTGCAAAGTGAAAGGGACGAGACCATGAGGCAGATCACCAATACGATGGACGGATCAGTTACGGGGTTTGGTGGGTGCTCGACTACACGAATCGTGTTGTGCGGTAGGTGCTGTCTGCTGCCCAACTCGCCGGATCATGATGGCCACGACCACTCTGCTAAGAGTGACGTGACCAAGAAGACGAATAAAAATTTGTGGAAGTCAATTGAATAACAAGCATTTATATTAATGTTCATCATGTTTCAATGAACATATAGGTACTGTTATGTTAATGTCATGGTTCTGATCTGTAAATGATGTATTCATGTTATACAGATATCGGAGTATGTACGAAGTGGGTGTGAACAATCTATAATAGAGATAGAGCTCTATCAGCAGGCTGGTAAACGAAATGTTATAATCACAAGAAACTTTAACCTCAAAGATGTGTCTACTTGGGCGATAGATCATAAAACCGTAAAGGAAAAAGAAGTACAAGAACTAATAGCATCTTTAAATATACAGGTACATATAATATGAGTAGTAAAGACTGTCAAAAAAAGTATTTATCTTCGTAGACTGTGTGTAGTGGTAGTCCTTACAAAGCTTCTTACAAAATGAGTTTGAGTATCTCTATATTAGTATTATTAGATACAACAAGATAAGGCTACAATATCCCCTGACTGTTGTAAAAGGAGACTAAAAGGGGCGTCAGGTTCACTGGGCGACAAAGGTGGGCTTTATCATCCGCCGAAGTGGACGCGAGAAGAAGGCAGTATCAGCTGGCCCGTATCGCCTTTACGTTGCGAGGGCACAGAGGGAGTGATGAACCTTCCTCCTGGGACGGAAATCCCCGAGCCCCTCACCATGTACCGAGGAACGGTCCCCCCGTGACCGTTACTCGGTACGTTCGTCGGTTTCAGTGGGTAAAAATCCTCCATAACCGTGCCTCACGCCCAATAGGCGGGGTATCTTGTTGAAGATTTCCCCCTTCAACAAAAAAAAGGTAAATACTACTTGACAACAAAATGCTTGAATGTAGATGAAAAAAGGAGAATTTATTCACCTAAAGTTATAATTCAAAATAAAAGAGAGTATGCATAGTAGAATGTTTTTCAGTCAGTTTTTGCTTATTACTTGTTGTTAATAAAATTTCAGGTGGATAATCTTTGTCAATTACTACCTCAAGACCGAGTGCAGGATTTCTCCAAAATGAATCCACAAGAGCTGCTCCGCAGCACATTGTCTGCAGTTGGGGGCCAGCAGAGTGTTGCACAACTTGATGAATTGAATGAATGCCGGGATAAGCAGAGAGGCTTGTCAAATAAGTTACAGAATAATGCCCAGCTGTTACAGGAACAGATCAGATTAAACGAGAGGCAAGTCATTTTATATGGAAATTAAATTTTAAAGCAATAGATTTTCGAGTTTTGTAAAACATCACTGAATAAGTTTTCTTCACACAGGCAAGATATTCTATAGACAATAAATATTACTACAATATAATTGCCATTTTCAGATTAAAAGTCTTAATAGATGGTATGAATCAAAGGAAGGAGATAGAGAAACAAATAGAGATTTGTGAGAAAAAGAAACTTTGGATAGAGTATCAGGACCTGAGGGAGAAAGTTATGGATTATACAAAGGAAAAGAAAGAAGCGGTGGAAAAAGCTAACAAACATGAAAAGAAAATTCGGCCAATAGAACAAGCTATAGAAAAAATTAAAGACAGTATTAGCAAATTAGAGCAAGAAAAGTTGACAACAGTAAGTCATTCAAATATATTGTAATAAGGACAGACTGATTTCATCCACCATGAACTCTAGAAGCTCAAAAACCATTCAGAGGGTAAAGGGCAATGCAAAACGACTTTTTGTGTGTTACAATTTCTTTAGTTTGTTTAGCTTAGATTGTTTCAAATAGTTTAATTAATAAAATAGCTACCGACCAAGTCGTGGTTCGGCCATCTCGGGCGCCCTCGGATCGGAATGCTTACGCGTAACCGTCCAAGCTGAGGTTTCCCCTCATCGGGGGGACTATTTTGTCGAGTTACTAGCTAATAGAGGTTCAGGCTAACGTACCTAAGAGCTATGTCACCTGAAATGCTATTGCCGGTGAAGCAGGCAAGGCCAGCCAGTCTGGCCAACTGTGTAGTTAGTAAAAAAAATGTGATGCAGAAAAGGTTATGTTCAGCATTTTTCTGGTGGATTGCAACCAAGAAATCTGACAGAAGATCAATTTAAGCAACTTAGACCGTAGAGATGCATTAGTCAGGCACATCTGTTACAAACATGACCACAGATAGAGTTATGTATGAATTAAAAAAGACTATTGCAAAATTTAAACTTCGTTTTATGATTAGCCCGAATTACAAGGCGCTTACGCCAGCTTGATGAGTTAGCAGTGCGAAGTGAGAGACAAGGAGAGGTTTGGCTGCCCCACAGTGTATGCTAAGCAGGGATACCACAGATATACTACAGAAATTCTGGCACCTGTATTCTTTTTCTTCATCTACAGTTGTGCACTTTGCCATTATTGAGTATTTACCTAGTCTTTCATTATCATATAATTATCATTATCTCAATTAGCAATCATTCTACCAATCAACTTGTGTTTAAAATTAAAAAAAGTTATTTATTTCATATATTTTAAGAACCGAGGAATCCACGCACTCAAGGAAAGTGTAAAGGAAACAATCAACACTGCCCGACAACAGGAATACTTGCTAAAGGATATTGATGCATCACTGCAAGAGAAGTTGGAACGTCACCGGAACAGAGAAAGAGAGTTGATAGAAGCTAAAGCAAAGTTGGAGAAATTGAAAGCCGACAAGAGTCGTATGGTTGAGACAGTTGGAGATGGTAAAGATGTTTTTATAACTTTTTTTAACGGGGAACCCCTCCTTCTCCTAAGAAAAAAACCCCTCCCTTAAAAAAAATGGGATATCTTTAAGCAGACACTCCGCTTTCCCTCCAGAAGTTATGTGGAGTTCTTATTCACTTAAACCCCCCCGGTGGCGCTTCCTCGGTGCATGGTGAGGGGCTCCGGGATCTCCAGAGGAACGCAACGGAGCCCCTCTGCACTATGCTTGGCGGCATATCCCGGGAGGTTTATCCTTCCCCTAGCACCCTCGTTGTGCAAGACGAGAAGGGCCTTGCCGCCCCGTAAACCCGAGGCCTCTTTTAGTTGCCTCCTACCACAGATAAAGTAAGGATCACAAAGGCGGACTTAATGCTTTAGTTGCATTCTCTACTAGTCAACCCTGGCATATTATATTAAATCATATTGGCAGGTGCATCACTGAAAAGACTCCTGTCCACTTCAAATCAAATTTACTCTCGAAAATGAAAGTAAATATATGCAATTTTTGTCTCAATCTATTGAGTTAAAAGTCTTCTATAGCTATCTTAAAGAAGATTTTTTTGGTCACTAAAGAAATTAACATTTAACCGAGCAGCAATTTAACTGGTAATTTTCAGAAACACAAGTGAAAATGGAACTGGCAGAGTTGCACCGACCGTTGGTGAAGACTAACACCGCAATTGAGATGGTGAAGAAGAAGAAACTGGAGATACAGTATGACCTTGAGAATAATGTTATACCACAGATTCGGCTGTATCAGAACAAGTGAGTTTGTTTTTTTATGTTATCTTGAAGGGCTGTGATAGTCTAATTGATTGATTGTTTTTGTTG
This sequence comes from Meandrusa payeni, assembly GCA_029286785.1. Lineage (NCBI taxonomy): Eukaryota > Metazoa > Arthropoda > Insecta > Lepidoptera > Papilionidae > Meandrusa > Meandrusa payeni. The sequence goes on along the minus strand of JAGSMX010000016.1, from coordinate 1,799,089 downwards.
ATGGCGTTTCCATGTAGATTTCGCCAATGCAGAAGTGTGTCCGTTAAACTGCTGTAAAAAGCGGGCTTTGTGACGGACAAGGATCTAAACTATAAAGAAGTACGGGTGGTTACTGCTGAGACAATTCCGTGCGATGCTCACTGTTGATATGTTTAAAACATTAGAAACATACACAATATATACATAAGGTTAGTTGGTTAAAAGACAGACAAACTAAAGTCTAATGTTATTTTTGTTAATGAATGAACATAAAATATAGACAATAGGAGAGTTAACAAGAGAGAGTAGGGATTTGAAGTCCATGGGGCGCGTTATATCATTACGAAGGAGGTCGTAGAGGGAAGAAGATAGTAAGTCACAACTGAATTAAGGTGATTTGGAGTCCCTTCGTCTAGTCCTCATTCACAAAGGGTGCTATCTCTAATGTGTAGCTTAGCCAGATGGACGGGGGTACACGCATGCCCAAGCCTTAACTTGCAGATCGTGCTTGTGAAGCGTTTGTAAATGTTTTTAAAATTTCTGAACCAAGGCCGACTGGGAATTGAGGGTTGGACTTCAGCGTAGTGTTTACCTTTAAAAGAACTAGTTCGTTGCCATTGCGTGTTCCAGAATGTGAAAGGTCTTGCGATCGTAATTAGATTATTGGGATAAACCCTGTAATGGTCTATACAGCCAGTAGTTGTGGCATATTTGGCACAAAGGTGCTATTTGCGATAGTCTAATCTAAGCTTAACTAACTTAAATTATACTTAGAAGAAGAGTTGGCGCTGGGAGAAGTGTGTGAAGAAACTTAACAAAACCCTTCACACTAACAATTGTGAAAAAAATCCTTTAAGACATACAGTCATATAGGCATTGGGATGCTTTCTAGGTTTCTAGCGATCAAGCCTGTTTTATTTTACTGTTTTTATATTATTTATTATTCCTCAGGAACGCGATATGCATGTCACAATACAAATGACTAAACATGTGTACTTTAACAAAGAAATTATCATAATGTCAATATATTTTACGCTTATAAAAAAATCTATATACCTAAAAATGAAATTGTGTGGGTATGTTTCATATAGGCTCCGAAACAGCTGGACCAAATTCAATGAAACTTTCAGGGAATCTACAGATTGTCCTGACAAGTAATCCTGTAAAGTTTGGTGACGATCGGAGCACTCGTCTTTTTGAAACTGTCAAACAAGCCATACGTCGTTTTATTTCTGACAATAACTTGAGCCCGATATGTTTTTGTATAAATGATATGAATGATATTGTATTTACTGATATGCACATGGGTGTAGGTAATGATCTTCAACTGCTAGAGAAGAGATTGAATATACTGTGAGAGTTAAATTAAATATTTAATGATGTAAGTTTTTTAGTTAAGAAGCGGGCTGGGTATGCTAGTACTGTTTATAGATATAACAGTACGTAAATAACACAGAATATTAAAAAACCCTGTACACTTTCGTCACCAGGATACGTAATTTACAAGACGTGGACGTGAAACGTCTGGAGGTGCTCCGGGCGTACAGCGAGGACTGCTACAAGGCCGTCATGTGGCTGCGGGAGAACAGAGAAATGTTCCAGCAACCGGTCTACGAGCCCATGATGCTTGAAGTGCGTGAAACAGACAAACCTTTTTGGATATGAAAATTCTTTACGCACGCTTGACTTGGGGAGTAAGCTGGTGAATACGTGACGAGAGCGTTACGAAAAATGTGATCGGACGAGGTGAAAGGAATTGAGAGGAAGATATGTTAGTGAATTGAGTTACGTTTCGTGTAGTACTGTAGGGGCAAGAGAGAGAGGTGCGGGCACAGATTTTCTCTCTCACTTTCTCTCATGACCTATTGTCTTTAGCATATTTTATTAAATTTTCGAAGTTTTTTTTTTACCAATCCGCACTAGGTCTTGCCCTTTACTCTTTACGGAGGACTGTGCCCAACAGTGGGATATATACATATGTATATAACAGCGTTTTACGTTTGAGTCGATTTAAAGTTTCTCTATAGATGATCCTCGTAATACTCGTAAACATACTTGTTTTACAGATAAACTTCACAGATCCAAAGTTCGCGCGCTACTTGGAATCTACGGTGCCGTCCCGAGACTTGGTGGCCTTCACGTTCGAGTGCAGCCAGGATATGAACCTGTTCCTCCAGAAAGTGAGGATCGAGGGCGGACTGAAGCAGGTCAACGCTATCTGCAGCGCTGGCAGGGTTAATATGCAGAAGGGCGATATTACCCAGCTGAGGTTAGAAGTGTGAACAAACTGGTATTGATATAAAGTAATTACCATTCTTCTTCTATAAGCTCTACAGTCCTTTGTGGGCCTTGGATTGGTCAAGCAACTTCCTCCATTTCGGTCTATCCATGGCCGCAGTCCTCCAGGTTCCTATGCCAAGGAGTTCCTCATCATAAGTGTCTTCAGTATTCTGGCTTCATCCATCCTCCGCACATGACCAGGCCATCTGAGTTTGTTTAATTTGATGTGTCCAGCTATGTGCAGTACTTTGAAGAGGTCATAAAGCTCGTGGTTATAACGGCTCCGATATTGGTTGTCCTCGCACTCAGCGCCAAAGATTCGCCTTAGGATTCGTCTCTCGAACACTAACAGTGTTACTAACGTAGTACTAAAGTGATTACGATTAGCAGTTATAAAAGCTATAAAAGCGGCGAAAGCATAGCAGCGGTAAGTATGATCTAATACTCAACATTACTGAACTATCTACTGAAGGATCGGACGGTAGTAGTCGTGGATAGAGGTGGTGAAATTAAATCTGATCCTCTGAGTACAGCAATGGGAGTAGCGCAGAGGTCTTCTGACTATCCTTTCCTCTCTGTTGCTTAACGACTTACCACAAAACGTATCTTATGGAGAAATATCTTATCTTATGAATTTAAATTATGAAGCGGTCTCCTAATATTCTATACAACGTAACACATACAGCATTATACGAGTATATATATATATACATATATATATATATATATATAAACAAATTACAGCTGCAACATTAGCTTTTTTAATATATACATTTATGTATAATATATATGAAAGTTTATGTAATGTACACCATATTAATAGACTACCGAATCATGTCTTACACACTTAGACTTCACAGATTTTGGCTGAAAACCAGCGCTGTGCTACATGTGTGAGCACAGCACATGCTGAGCCAACCCCTTTTCAGCACAATTTCTATTTTGTTCTTTTTTTATGTTGTTTCTGTTTACTTTTGTTGATGTTGTTTTTTGTGTTGTTTTACCTGTTGTTTCTGTGTTCTTGTGTCGAATAAATGTTTATTCTATTCTATTCTATAAAAAAGGGAGGTTTTGATAATTCTATTTTTATTTGAAATGCGATGCTTTCCGTGTTATTCTGTTTCAAATTGGTTCTGAAAATGGCATCGATGAAAAAATACAACTCTTAAATTTGCATCAAGTATGTGCGCCACAAATGGACGAATAACTCAATATCACGTCAACCGATTTCGATGATTCATTTTTTTTAGAAAGTATGTAACTTTGTGTATTTGCCCGTTAATAAACTTTTGTATATAATATGTTGACTGTCGGGCAGCTACCTGGGCTTCCACACGTACCTCGTGGACACGATCACCGCGCCCGAGCCCATAGTGAGCTACCTCTGTAAGCAGTACTCCATACACCGGATACCGATCGGCAACGAGCACACGTACAGAAACAGCGCGAAAGTACCCGCTAACATCACGTATTTCTTCACTGGTAAGTAGGGATGTTTATGCAAAAGATATATCGATATATTTTTCGATATAATCGTAATGTTGTATCGATACAATGCGATGTTTTGTATAAATATATCGATAATTTCAATATATCTCATCGTTTATTTTTATTTAAGTAGCCCAAAAATATTATAAAATGTATACAACTAATATTGCCATCGCAGAGTGTAGTAACCATATTTCATTATCGGATGAAATATATCGATTTTAGGTGATTCGATAATATCGGATTGAAGCGATATGTCGACATTTTATGTAATATCGATATATATCGTGCACTTCTACTGGTAAGTACATTTGGATTTCGTACTGCAAGGTATATATATCGGCGTCCTTCTCCCCCTACCCCTAGGAAGGGCGCCCAAGTCGCAGGCGGGACGGCGGAGGTCTTTCTGTTACCGTGGCCTCCATACGCGACCTTGGTGGAACACCCTGTGGGGTTTAGTTGGTCAAGGCCCGGCATAACTCGTCCTTCTCCCGGGGTACGAGTACACGGATAGGCACGATCCCCACAGGCTAATCAAAAAAAATGATTAGGCTCCCATATTTGAGAGATGGTGGGACAATCACCAAACATAAATTTTTGTACTTAAAAAAACCGGAATAACTGTTTTTCATTTCTACAAGCCGATTGGGATTTCGAACTTGCGACCATCATTATGTGAACGTCGGGCCAATACTACCATGATTCCTTACTAAAGATCAATGGTTATCTTTCCAGAAAACCACAGGTTCACGGTGCGCGTGTCTGCGTACAGCGGGGCGAAGTCCAGCTCCACCATAGAGATCAGGCAGGCACGGCTTCTCGCCAATACAGTGGACGTGGAACAGATCAACAACTTCAACAAACAGTCAGTAATTATCATATCAAGTCTGGTTCCACTCATATACCATATATATAAAGATGTCTCACTGTTCTGCTGCGCGACCGCACTGAAAATAATGTGAGACTAAAACCGTAAGAAAAATATATAACGGAAGCCTATAGCCGATAGCGTGACTATTAAGCATGTAGTTCAACTCTCTGATCACAGGTGGCGCTTTAATAAATTATTAATAATTATTAATTACTAGATTTTAAACAATAAACTTACATCATTAAATATTTAATTCAACCCTCACAATATATTAAATTATTCATTTTTCTCCATATTCATTCTCTTCTATTCTCTTCTCAAGCGGGTGAAGGTCATTACCCACACCCATGAACATGCAATATGGAGTATATCGTACTTCAATATGGTTCATAATGCCATTAATATACATAACGCATGTGTCAATTCAAATTTGGGTCATAAAACAGTAGAATATCATCATAGTAAATAAAAGCTGTATTTGACAGTTCAAAAAGATGAGTGCTCCGATCCATCACCAAACTTTACAAGATTACTTGTCAGGTCAATCTGAAGATTCCTGAAAGTTTCATTGCAATTGGTCCAGCCGTTCCGGAGCCTATATGGAACATACCCACACACTTTTATAGATTTGCTTATGTACTTTTATACTGTTGAAAAAAAAATAAAGAGAATTTTTTTCATACTTTGAATTGATATTTTTTCTTTGATTTCTTTTATTTCACGTTATTTGTTGTAAATTGTGTTGCTTCTATATTATCTGAAGGAACTTCCCTGATGTTCCATGACACATTATTTTCTTTTTTGTATGATGTTAATATAGATTACTTGTTTGATAATTTCAGATTGTGTAAGCAACAAGAGACAGAGCAATTACATAGAGTGAAAATGCAAGAAATGAACACAAAACTGGCCGCATTGGAAGTAGAGCTGAACAAGCTGAACGTCATGAGGAAGGCTATCAATGATGGAGTTGAAAAGGTAAGATTAATCTCGAAATGTAGACCACATGGTTGGTGCTAATGGAGTGAATGGGAAGAATTACACATTACAAGATGTCGAGGTTTTTTAAAATAAGATGATATTACTTGTAAGAAAAAAGATTAAAACAAAGGTGTTGAAAAGGTGCTTTCTAATTTCTAAATCGGCTAAATCGTTGAAGTATTTTTTTTTATGAAAGCTAGCAATATTTCTTTTTTTTTACAAAAAATATTACTCTCATTCTTGTTAACCATTCCAACTAAGCTTAAGCTTATGCTAGCCTATGCCCCCATATATATATCTTTCTTAATTATTATAATTTCCATAATATCTTCCAGGTCCGCACAATATCTGCTCAAATCCGCCTGCAAGCGAAGAAAGTTGAGGACATAGTGAATGAGCCGACACTAAATATAGAGCAGGAGAGGGACAGATGTAGGAGGAAGCAGAGAGATTGTGTGATGAAGTTGTGCCAGTGTCACGTCGAGCTCAAAGGCACCATGAGGAGTTTGCAGGACAAACTCTTTAATATGGAGATTTTGAAGGTCATTCTTTTTAATAAACTCTAACAATATTTTACGACGAGTCAACGAGATGCGCAAATTATTGCAGACCATCAAACAAGAAAGTGTCGTATCTCGGTCAAGTGCTTAGGCACGAGAAATATGACCTTCAACTTATTTTGATGAGTAAAGTCGCTGGCAAAAGAAGTGTAGGTCGTAGAAATAAGTCATGTCTTACATAAGAGTGGACCGGAATTGCGAATGCCGCCCAACCGTTTCCCCTCACTAGACACAAAAAGAGATATCGTGAACTGACTGCTTATTTTCGCTAGTCGGAGAGGCACTTTAAGAAGAAGAAGAATATTTTTCGTTTTTTTTCCGTTCCATCATCATAGTTACCTACAAAGTTGCTGCACGTGAAGTGTCAAATGTTATCTATAAGGCAATTATATATATTTAAACTGTTACGTCTTAACACCAACTTACGCCATATAATTGCGGTAATGTTAGTACAAGACGGATTGTAATGAACATCTGCCCATCTACTAAATGTAGGACAGCCACTGCAAGTCAAGTCAAGAGCAGCGCTTCAGAGCCAGTTTCTTATACAATAAGTTAAATAAAATCTTAAAAATTCACCCTTTATCGAATTATAAATGTAAATTGGTTTGTAAAAAGTATTTACTAGAGTTAAATTATATTAAGACATACACAAACACAAATTTGCACACACACATAAACATACACACATATATATATAATATTGATATTGCTTATTTTGTATTTTTCGTGCTTTTAAATGGGAGAAGACTGACTCCTGAAACACAAGTCCAATAAAACCTAGCTCAGGAGTCAGGGACTCGTTATTGTTGAATCATTTTCTTTGGCGACCAATAAAGATTTAATTATTAAAAGTGTCAATAATACCATCGCCTGTCTTCGTTTTCGGAAGCGGTATCCAAACACCTTGTATATAATATGTTGTCATTGCAGGTCAAGTTGGAATTTAGCAGAAACACTATAGTACAGAAAGAGTCTCTTTTGAGGGAGATGAAAAACGACTTTAAGAATGTGCAGGTGTGTAGGATTTTTATTTTAATAGCACTGATGTCCTAGTAAATGAGGGGTTCGAATCGTAGGCATCGGCATGTACCAATGAATTGCTGTTTTATGTTAGTGTTGTAGCGTTTAATATTAATACTAGCTACGCCCCGTGGTGCTACCCGCAATTAGTGTTCTTATTTTTTTTTATAATTTAGCAATATTTCTTTTTTTCAGAAATATTACTAACATTCATGTTACCATATTAACTAAGCGTATGCTTGTGCTAAGAGATGGGTCATGTCAATAGTCGAATGGTGCGACGACCTTAAGATTCGCAGACCGTATCCTAGACCATAATAATTAACCAGGCTATTGACGCTTCACGTTTTCATTTAACTATCCTTAAAATAATTTAATTACAAAAGCACACATTTAACCAACGAATTTATAATTTACGGTGTTTATGATTTTGATCAATAACCACCTTTTTTGAAGTCGGTCGAATAAAAATTCTAGCCTATGTGCTATTCCAGACTATAATCTATCTCTGTGCCAAATTTCATCCAGGTCCATTCAGCCGTACTAGCGTGAACGAATAACAAACATTCACATTTATTATATAATATCTTTCCATCACAGGAAACATTGGAGAGAGTAGAGAAGATGTTGACGCGCGCCAAAACCAACGCCAAAGAGATGCTGAGTGAGGCGAAGAAGTCGTGCAACAACAAACTACCGCAGGACCCGGACTTTCCCTACAAGGAGGACTTCGATATCTTACCGTCCGACGTCAACCAGTTGATGCAGCACTGCTTCGAGTTGCAAACGAGGGTCAACTGTATGGATAAAGGGGATGAAAGGGTTAGTGGATAAACCAAATTGACTACCACGACCCACGGGTAGTACAGATATATTGAGAAAAGATTTTCGTTCGTAATTTTTCTCTCAGAAAGCTCCATACTAATGGATATGAAAATGTCACTCATTTATTTCGATCATTCATTAACAGTGCGGGTGTCATCGTATTCTGATAAAGATCAGAGTTTTCCCGAAGGAAAATAATTTCTCACTACATCTGTATGCTGGTAATGAATGAAGGAATTTATTTATTTTGTTCATCACATCAGTTTAATTGCTATACATAATACTCAGAGTATTGTAAGGCATGTACTTAGTGTATATGGGAATTCACGATATATATCGATTATTGATATTTCATTAAATATGGGTACATGAACACAAACACTAATATACACACAAAGTCACATTCACACACTCATAAAAACATATTTTATTTTCAACTTTTATTCTAAATGTTTACTATTACGGTCTAAAATGACGGGAGAAGAATTGATCTCCTGAGATGCAGCTTACGCTTGTTCGGGAGTTCAGGGACTCAATATATTGTGCAATTTTTTTGATACAAATAAACTATATTATTATTATATATCACTTCAATCATCTAACATATTTATATCGAAAAATTTATCCTATAACAAAAATTTGAAGCGTCAATAGCCTAATGGTTTAGGGTACGGCCTGCGAATCGTAAGGGCGTGGGTTCGAATCCACCATTCGACTATTGCCGTGAACCATGTCCTAGCACAAGCTTAAGCTTAGTTGTAATGGTTAACAAAGTTGTTAGTAATATTTCTGAAAAAAAAAGAAATATTGCTAGCTTTCTTTTAAAAAAAAAAATCGTATGTATGCCACCACACTCCTACTCTCCGCGATGGCAGTACTGGTTGTATAATTTTTATAATCTGAGGCTTGGTTTTTTTGAGCTACTTAAATATAAACAAATAACGATATATGGAATATGTCATATTATACAATATATCGCATAATGTCGACATAACATTACATAACATACTGTATCGATATATTTTTCACATGGACATCCCTATTTCCTTATTTGCATATTCAGCAAGTCTCTGCCGAATCAGATCCGGACTGAGATGCTCTAACAAAGAACTAAGGTCATCGACATAGACCATTGAATTAGTAAATTGAAGTGGTAATAGTGGTGGAATATATACCGAACGGATAACCGTTGGATGAAACGAGGTCTTGAATGTGTCCCTACGAGTAGGTGGAGTGATGATCTTCGCAGGACGGTTAGCAGCAGCTGAATGACAGTGGTCGATGGTGCTCAGTGGCATGCTGTTGGAGAGGCCTATGTCCAACAGTGGACTGTTGTAGGATGTTGATTGCATATCATGTGTGTTGCAGGTGATAAAAGAGCACGATGAAAGGGAGAAAATGATAGCCAACTTGAGACAGGAGGTCGATAGTTCCAGCGAAGTGAACAAACGTCTGGAGACGCGGATGAATCAACTGAAGTAAGCATATAAGAATACTTATATACAAAGAAGATAAACTTCAAATATTACTTTCACTTGTTAACCATTTCAACTAAACTTAAGCTTTGTGCTAGGAGATGGTTCACGTCAATAGTCGAATGGTGGATTCGAACCTACAACCTTACGTTTCGCAGACCGTACCCTAATCTATTGGGTTATTAAAACTTCAAAGTCATGTTTTTTATGGACGAACTACACAGCTGGCCAGAGAGGCTGGCCATGACTGCTTCACCGAATTGAGAGGTGGCATAGCTCCTAGGTCGCTTAGCCTGAACCTCTGTCGCTAGTAACTCGAGACAAGGGTCCCCCCGGTGAGAGGTGAACTCGGCTTGGACGGCTACTATGTTACGTGTAAGTATTCCGATACGAGGACGCCCGAGAGGGCCTACCATGACGAACCACGACTCGGTCGGTAGCTATTTTATTGATAAAAACTATATGGGACAATTTAAGCTAGACTAACTGTCATAATGGTATATGTTGTTACCCGTTTCTAGTACTGATAAATTCAAAGGTCCCTACCCTAGGGAGCTTTTGAATAGTTAGTCTTCCCCCCCTCTTCCATGTCAACCAGTTATTCTTAAAAATCCGTCTTCAACGTTACCCAAGACCCCAGGTATTCAACGGAGGGAGCAGTTGCCCCGGGTAATGTGGTCAATACGTAATAAGTGTGTCACTGAGCTACTATGGCTCTAGTATTGTAGTTTATTTAATGATCCTTGACTTGTGACCAGATCAATATGGCTGCCGCCGTTGGAAACACTTTTGCATGATATAGACAAGAGCTTTGGAGAAATGTTCGCGAAACTCGGCTGCGCTGGGGAGATCAAGCTCGACAAGGGTGGTAGTGATGTGAGCCATTTTTTAAATTGTGTGTACTTTTTAATAGACCTTTCTTGATGATTTTTAATAGAGTTCCGATATAACATTGAATGAATTATGAAACAATGAACAACCTTTCCGGAGCCCATATGGAACATAACACTATCTCTTTTATTTATATAGATTTGATTTAATGCAGTATATACTTGTATCTCTCCAGGAAGATTATGATAAATATGGGATAAGTATCCTGGTGAGGTTCCGGGCGTCAGAGGAGCTGCAGCAGCTGACCAGGTACGCGCAGTCCGGCGGCGAGCGGGCGCTCTCCACCGCGCTGTACCTCATGGCGCTGCAGAGGCTCACCACCGTGCCCTTCCGGTAAACATTACCACTTTAATGGTACATACAGAGTTCCACCCTCGACACGTAATAATTCTATAAATGTGATTTCACAGATGCGTAGACGAAATAAACCAAGGCATGGACCCGGTGAACGAGCGCAAGATGTTCCAACTGCTGGTGAGGGTGACCACGGAATGCGACAACGCGCAGTACTTCCTCCTTACACCCAAAGTCAGTTATCATATCAAGTTCTGTGCCCGTTCATTTCATCATCATTTGGTCCAATCACCAATTCTACACAATATTATACATATCCAATATTACACAGATTGGCCAGAGAAGCTAGTCTTGACTGTTTTACCGGATTGAGAGGTGGCGTAGCTCTTAGGTTCCACCCGGTGAGGGGTAACCTCGGCTTGGACGGTTACTATGTTACGTGTAAGCATTCCGTTCCGAGGTCGCCCGAGAGGGCCGAACAGCGACTCGGTCGGTTGCTAATTCACGGATAATCTAAGTGACATTCAAAAGCTAAACTAACTTTGAGTGCCACTTCAGGAAGCCTTGGCGCTGGGAGATGAAGTGGCCGAATATTCAAATTATGTGTGATAAATCGTGCGTACAAATGTTTTTTCTATTTATTTTGGCAACAAACAGTCCTTATCCAGACATTCATTCAACATCAAATCGTTTTTACAAGTTGTTATCTAGCTATTTAACAAGTTGTTATATGGTTAACAAGATTGTTAGTAATATTTCTGAACAAAAAAGCAATAATTCTAGCTTTCTTTTTTTAAAAAAAACTCATCATGACAGCAACAGGAAAACATCGCTGGAAAAATATACTTAACATGTTATAGTAGATATATTTGTAATATATATATATATATAATATGGAGCAAGTGTTATAAAATAGCCCTTCCTCGACCCCAGAGCCAAGAACCAACAATAAAAGAGAGTTGCCCTCCAACAGCATTCATCGATCTAACTATATACTTATTTCGCGTTGTCTTTATTGTTGAAACAAACATTCCATTCTCGTTCCAGTTGCTGACCAACTTGGAGTACAACGAGAAGATAATGGTCCACACGATAATGAACGGCAACCACATTATGAACTACAGGAAGTGGAAGTACCAGAGGTTCCTCGAAAACGCAGAGAAATACACAGCGGCGCAGTGATCGGATATAAAGTAAACAGCCGCTGTATATCCCACTGTTGGGCATACGTCTTACAAATAAAAATGTGTTATAACATATTTATTCCACCCTTAAACAAAGTTTAGTTAAACCAGGAATAAATTAAGAATAAGCTGAGAATAGTTCACCACAAATAAATCCGGAATAACTATGGTTTATCTATTCTTCCTTTACGCACTTCCTAATGCACGAGTTGGCAACAGCGCAGTCAAAGAGAAACCATACTAAAAAAATAATTGTAGTCTATGTAGTAGTCTAGTAATGTATCTGTCAAAGTGTGGCGGTTGTGGCTTTGCAATTTTTGAGTCTTTCGACTCAAAAGGTTGCCCACCACTGGCCTAGACCATGGTCAATTGTACACAGTTTGTAAAATTTGTTATTTTTCAACAAATATTCACGACATCTAGAAGGGTAAGCAGAGATCAAGGTCATCGTTTCGTACATGTTTAGTTTGGAAATTTTGTTGTATTTTGAATATACAAAGTGTATTGATATTTTAGTTTTTAGTTTCAAGTGTATTTTTTTAGACTTTGAAAGTGATTTTGGAGTATGATGGAAATTATGTACAATACAATATTTTTGTAAATTATACATTGTTGTTTCATTGTTTTCGTCACACAGACAACAGTTTAACCTTCCTCGATTCTTCGGATCATATTGAAACTTGTACTAGGAGATGGTTCATGTCTATAGTAGAATAGTGTATTTGAACCTACGACATTACGATTATTCCCGAAGTTGCACTCAATGTTAGCTTTTGAACGTACCTTAATTTATCCGTGTAAAAGCAACCGACCGAGAGTTATATCGGCATAACAAGGAAGCCGACATCAACATCGAATTCCAGAGATAAGGTTAAGTAACGTGACCGCTCAAGTTGGGTCATATAAGCCCCCTTCAGCCCTGTAGTTCCCTGCCTGTCGTACAAGGTGACTAAAAGGGGCCTCGGGTTCACTGGGCGACAAGGATGGGGCCTGCGTCGTCCACCAAAGTGGACCCGGGAAGAAGGTGACATCGGCTGGCCCGTTTCGCCTTCTTCCGAGGGCACAGAGGGGAGGATTACCCCTGGGGCGTGTTCTCCTTGAGCACAGTGCAGAGGGGCTTCGGTGCGTTCCACGTTGAGATTCCGGAGCCCCTCGTCATGCACCGAGGAAAGGGCCACCGGGGAGGTTTTAGTGGGCAGAACCGACATAACCGCCGCCTTCCCCAGAAGGCGGGGTATCTTTCTGAAGATTTCCTCCCCGTCAACAAAAAATATAAGCCCCTTTGTCCAGCATCTCCAGTGTAACTCTATTGTAAAATATAAACTAACGCTAGTTATATCGGCATAGCAAAGAAGCCGCTATACACATCGAGTTTCATAAATCAAGTTATCAGTAACGTGACCCTTCAGGTTGGGTCATATAAGTACCCTTCGTCGAGTATTTCTAGTGTAATAAATTAACATATTTAACAACACCCCCACCATAAGCAATTATAACACACCAGTGTATTAGGATAATATATAAACTAATGCTTTAATAAAATAAAGTCAGCCTACAATTGCTCTGCAAGCAAACAACATCTCTTGTTTCTTTTCAAAAGCCTGCCACCTTCACCCGCGACCTAACTCGAGTCTGGTTTTTTTCAGTGTTGTGTTATAATTTGTAGGTCTCGTGGAATAAAATAGTCCAACAACTACTACACTCGCTTTATTTTTACCATATACACACATATATATAAGTATAATATTTATCTGTTTAATCGTTTTTCTTAATTTTTCTCTTTGTACTCAACTTTTCCATATTTATTTTCTAGAATCACTAATCACAAGGTTAAGTAAATAATTTATATATCAATAATTAATTAAATATATATATAGTTTCGTTTAATCATCTGTCGATTTATTTCTTAATTAGTTTTATTGTTATTTATGGCTCTACTCGCTACATATTTAAGAGTCGTGGTTCGGCGACGCTCACACGAATCATAGTAACTGTCCAAGAGGGAACGGGACCCTTGTGTTGAGTTACTAGGAATAGAGGTCCAGGCTAAGCGACTTAAAAGCAAGCCACCTCTCAAGCTGTTACAGTCAGCTTCTCTGACTAATCTGTGTTCGCCAAAAGAGACCTTACGATTCAAAGGACTAAGCTATTGAAATTTATAAGTTAAAAATGTTAAAGTAAATTTTATTTGAAGTAGTAAATATGTTTGTGATAATGGATGATAGATTCAGTTCTCCATCCGCACTCCCCGCCCGGTCCACTGCTCGTCCAACTTGACGTCGCACTCGAGGTCCCGGAGCGCGGACTTGATGTCGAAGCCGAAGTCATCGCCGAACAGCAGGTACGATCTGTTGAGGATATCTTCGACGCCCAGCTCCTTGAACTTGGCGTTGTACTCGCGATATCTGACCACCATGTTGCGTATCGCCCAGCATCCGTTTTTCTGTAAAACGTTACACGCTCGTTCACAAACGTCTCTGCGTTTTTACCCACTAAAACCCCTCAGTGGCTCTTCATCGGTACATGGTGAGGGGCTCCGGGATCTCCAGAGGAACGCACCGGAGCCACTCTGCACTGTGCTCTTCGGAGAGCACGTCCCGGGGTAATCCCTCTCCGCTATGCACTCGTAGTACAAGTCGACACGGGCCAGCCGATGTCGCGTTCTTCCCGGGTCCACTTTGGCGGACGACAAAGACCCCCCACCCTTGTCGCCCAGTGAACCCAAGGCCCCTTTTAGTCGCCTTGTACGACTAAGCCTTCCCCCAAGAAGGCTTAGTCACTAAAAACCTATCTTGTTGAAGATTTCCCCTATGATTTACGTTAATAGTCGGAATGGCGGATTCGTGCCTTCGACTATTCTGATAAAAAATATAGTGATTAACCTGAACATTGGCGTCCTCTTGGTGCACCTTCAGGCACTCTACGATTGCCTCCGAAGCCCCGTTTTCCAGGAACTCCTTCCCGTGCTCAGGCTCGCGTAGAGTTAGCGCGGCGACGCATTTCAATGACAACGCAGTCGCAGACGCGTTACCCTGGCATTAGAAAAAACAAAAATCAAATTAAATCAATAAACATTAAAGGCTACTGTGTTCATTTCTAATGTATCCTAAAATCCTTTATTGCACCAAAGAATATGTACAAAGGCGAACTTAATGGTATTTAGCATTTTCTTCCAGCTAACCGTTAGTGGTTAAGAGCAGACTAAGGGTGGTGCCGCTAAAATAGCGTTTTAAAAATATTATATAAGTAAATAAAGATTTACATATACATACAAAGATACTTCAATATGGAATACACATGGAAAATATATATAACAACATAAATATACCAGTTTGTAATTTTTCATTGTTTGAGTAGAAAGTATTCAGATACACGCGATTTAAAGACATTCGTTGACGAAGCCTCCCTAATCTCAATCGGCAAACTATTCCATAGTTTTAAAGGTGTCCAAGTTAAACAATATATATCCGTAGTTATATTACAACGTTCTAACGCATTATAATTTTCAACCGACTTCGAAAAGGAGGAAGCTTTGTCACCTCAAAACTTTGGACTTGGTGAACCCAATTTTGACAATTCTTTTGTAATTTGAACCACTTTTGACAAAGGCACCCATGAGAAAGCTATAAAATAAATAAGTTAAATTTGCATTAAGTATGTACGAGAGAAAGGGACGAATAACTCGATATCACGCCAACCCATTTCGATGATTTATTTTTATTCGAAAGGTACTTCAAGAGTAGTTTTATGAGAGTTTGGTTACTTTCTGATTAATTATATTTCGTCATATTCCTATTCGTTTTGAGGTCGGTTTTGTCTCTGCCCGCGTGTCTTTAATCGTAAATATCAAGTATATATTATTTTCTACTTCAAGATTCGTGCTCGTTAAGAAGTACTTACCTTATCTTGTATTGTAACATAACAATATCACAAAGAATAAGTATTCACAGTTCACTAATATATCTTCATAACCTAAGACCTATGTCGACAACATATCTATATATATATATATATATATATATATATTAAAGAAAAAGTGTGTGGGTATGTTCCATATAGGCTCCGAAACTGCTGGACCGATTTCAATGAAACTTTCAGGGAATCTTCAGATTGACCTGACGAGTAATCCTGTAAAGTTTGGTGACGATCGGAGCACTCCTCTTTTTGAACTGTCAAACAAGCCATACGTCGTACTTTTATTTCTGACAATAACTTCAACCGCTCAAGAAGAGAATGAACACGGAGAGAAATGAATAATTGACTATTGTTAGCTGGCAACACATGACACCCGACATTTGTTATACATAATAACTACTTCCAAAAATATCTTAATGATTTACCTAAACCTTATTGTATCTTTAATTCATAATTAATTATTTAGTGATCGTCACATTAACTTGGCATTGTAAACAATAGTTTAACTTTATTAGTTCCTAATCTGACTTCTTGTTCATTTTGTATAAAGATTGGTGAGGACGTGCAGTTGTCACTGTATTCATTATAAATAATTCTTGTATATCGTTACGCTGCTGAATAAAGCGAGTTATTAGTTGTTGGACTGTTTTACTCCACGAGACCGCTAGATCCTAACACTATACTGTGAGAGTTAAATTAAATATTTACTGATGTAAGTTTACTGTTTAAATAAAATAAAGCAAAATATAGCCCGGCGAAGCGGGATGGGTACGCTTGTAAAAATATAATATAGGACCTAATTGGAACCAAACTCTCAAACAAACAATAAAAATTTAATTGTGATGAGTCGGTTGAAAGTTATAAGAAATCTTTTTTCAGTAAGGATTCCACAAAATCAAATAATAAATCAACCTCTATTTATAATCTAATGTTATTTCAATCTCGTCAGATATTCCCGTGACCATAACCGCTGTAACGTAAATATAGTTAGTTCTGTTTGATCGGCATCACAAATAGTAAAAAATCACCTGCTAAAATTTGTAGCACCCAGTGTACGTATCTAGCCTGCGCAGTCTCTTAATACTAAAAAAAGTATTTAATCATAAAACTTACCGAATAACGAGTCAACAGTGACACTACAATTGGTACAATTCCACTTTTCACCAATTTTCGTTTCACATCGTCGTTGCCGGCCAACGCTGTTATTCTAAAAGAAAACGTACACCATGACAACTCGATCTCAACACTATGGCAACTGTTACATGTAAAATCGAAGCCTAACCAACACTCGCTGCAATTGAACACACGGCTGACAAACTCCGGAAAAAAAATGACTGCACTACAAAATGGCGACTATCTTTCATTTAGTGATAACAATACAGAATTAAAAACAGTACAATACTGGCACGAACATAATCAAGACGTACTAAAGGGTGACATAATTGGTATAACCGATCGAAATACAGCAACCACCAAAAACTGCATAGTGAAAGTCAATCAGACATCGTGCTACGATTTCAGTGACAGCACTGACCAGTTGAAACAAAGAGCTAGACATATAAACTACTGGAAGACTGAGTTGGAACGAGCTATAAGAGATATCGACGCGGAAATAAATGTTTTAGAAGCACTGAGGCAACAGTTAAAAAATGCAATGGACACTTTGAAAATACCAGAATATGTAACGGAAGAGTGTTTAAACTTACGACGTAATAGAATGCAATCTGATACGATATACGACGAACCGCAAGACGCGCTGTTTAACGAATCTGTACTTATAGAAAACGTCAAAAGACTACACAATGATGCGTTAAGGGAGATAGAGAATCAAATGAGAATGAACGTGGCGGCAAAAACTCTTTAGAAAGAGATTGGAGCAACAAACATCTTGCCTTCAAATATGAAACGAGTAACAGTGAATTGGAAACTAAATCAGTTAACGTCAAACAATCTTCTGGGGCTACCGCACTATCAGAAGGACAATCTAATGTACAGTCTTGGGAACAATTCACATTATTCGGATTGGAACAATTCAAAAGCGCTATCGACAAATCTAAAACGCTCCGAACTAAAGTTGACGCCGTATTAATAAACACGGCGAGGGATTTACGCTCGCAAGACATTAAAGTTAACAAAGCCTTAAGCGATAGAATTGCTCGCACTGAACAAGTGAAGACAGAATTAGAAAATCAACTTAAGTTAACATTGGCAAAGATATCCGAGACGGAGAACATTCTAGAGACGTTACACGAGGAAATGTTAAAAGTATCACAAAGGATACAAGTAGCTCAAACGAGATTGAACACTAAAAGCATACGTCCCAACGTTGAAAATTGTAGAGAGGGTTCTCTGGTCGGTCTTATAGATGAAGTGAGAGATCTCAATGATAGTATGACGCTATTACAAAAGCGCTGTATACAAACTCAAAAGATACGAGCAGATTTGATACATGAAAGGTCTAAGCTGGAGAATGAAATTATTGTTAAGAAGAAATCTCTTTACATTGACAATGAACGGTGTTTATTCTTGAGATCTCACTATCAATCCGCCGAGAAGTTGTGTGGATTCTAAATAACTCGAAAATCTTTCTTCAAACTTCAATAGTACCCTAATAATTTGAACAGGTTCAATTACATTAGACAGTTTCCAATAATAATTAGATATCTCTCTTTTGTGCGGTGTTTCCCCACTCTTGCCTACCACATATATGAAATTATAACAGCCTATCCCAGAGAAAAGGCTTGGTATATTGGTTATTGTTCATATTGCTCTGCCTGATATTTGGCTTCGTCCGAGTGTTCTATCATAGTGTATTGATGCATGTAATTAAAAATAAATTGTACCTTTAACTTTGCAATAATATTGTTAGAAATAAACCCTACAATTTTTTTTTTAAAGAAAGCTAGCAATAATTTTTTTTTCAGAAATATTACTAACAATCTTGTTAACCATTCCAACTAAGCTTAAGCTTGTGCTAGGACATGGTTCACGTCAATATTCGAATGGTGGATTCTAACCCACGACCTTACGATTCGCAGGCCGTACCCTAAATCAATAGGCTATTGAAGCTTCTAATTGACAATTATACTACTTCCATACCCACTTATATTGCATTTGTCTTATTCTCTAGAAATTAATTTTTTAAAGGTTACAGCGCATACAAGGTTTTTTATTAAATTGACAAGAGACACAAAACTGTTTGTCTCCTTAGCTTTTCACAAGTTATAGTGAAATTACGCACGGTAATGTTTGGTAGCAGAAATAGACGGTGAAATAAGCTTAATGCATTGACTAACACCACACAGTGTTCCTCTCAATGTCTTAAGACAACTGCAGGAAAGATTTACCACACTAGCTAAGTTCTGACTACATTAGCACTTTGTGAACTTCAACATCCTTTTCCTTATTATACAAGAATATTAAACCGAACGTCTCGAAAAGCTGCTTTAGGTAGATCACAGTTTTTACATCATATTTAAATAAATGAAAAAAGAAATCGATCAGGGGTTTTTAATGCTAGTTTTACTTACAATTTGCTGGCCTGCTGCACAACACCAATGTTGTCGTAGTTGTCCGCGAGAATGGTGAACAACACGGCGACACCATTGTCCGCCACCATCGCGCACAGCTCGTGCCTCACCAGCAGCGTGGCGATGGTGAGCATCAGCTCTGACACTTCCGGTGGTTTCGTGTTCTCTGATTAGTCGAGAAAACAAGTATCATTTAAATTATTTAATCTAGTCAGTAACTAAATCATGAGATCTCTAATTTTTTTTTAATTTTAATTAAACAATAAAATTACATCATCCAATATTAAATTTAAAACTGTCACAATATATAAAATTATTCATTTCTCTCCGTATTAATTCTCTTCTCGAGTGGGTGAAGATCATTACCTACACCCATGTACATACCAGTAAATACAATATCATTCTTATCATTTATACAAAAAAATATCGGGGTCAAGTTAATGTCTGAAATAAGCGTACGACGTATGGCTTGCTTGCCAGTTCAAAAAGAGGAGTCCTCCGACCGTCACCAAACTTTACAGGATTACTCTTTACAATGTGAAGATTCCCTGAATGTTTCATTGAAATAGGTCCAGCCATTTCGGAGCCTATATGGAACATACCCACACACTTTCTCTTTTATATATATATATAGATTACCAGTGTTACCAGTGTGTAGGAGTTATTGTATATACCTTCAAGGCAAAAGCTAAGGCCATTTTAGGCATGGTTGAGGCAGTTGAGGGTGTCAATGGGTTATTTATCTCTATTACTTTTCTTTAATCTGAACGAAATCCAAAAAAAAAACAAACCTTTCAATAGACTGGTGAGCGATTCCAGTAATTGCATTCCCAGGTCTCTAGCATGATCGTGTGCCTTCCCAAATTCCACCCTCACATCGTCATCTAACGTCAATTTCCGTATCACTTGAAGACTCTCACTTAATAACTGGAAACGGAGTATGTTTTTAAAATAGGTTCTGGATACCTCTTTGGTCCATAGATATCTAATTATTATTACCATAGTTTTGAGTGTCATTATAAAAAATCTCTCATTTATCATGAGTTGTTCTGTATGTTTATGGGAAGTGACTCAGATGAGTTACAGCATTCTTCAAAGCTGAATGCCTGATCCACCAATACCATCTATTCATATAATAATTTCGTAAGTTATATTTTTGTAAAACCGTTACGTTTCTTTATAGCGAATGTTGTGTACACCTGTAATTGGCATACACAACAGGACTTAGTTTGTAAACTTGATTATTACAACAATGTATGCTTGTGTAATGCTGTTGGTGTATCTTATTAAATAAATAAATATCTAGTATACAACAATAATTTAAAATAATATAGAAATAAGGACAATGGAATGTATTCATTTATATAAAATTGAGGAAAATCAATATCATTTAGATATAAGTCAACATTCAACAAGATTGGAAACGAAATAGAATAAAGAAAATGAAGAATAAAATACTATAGGAGTAAGGGATGACAAAAGAGGAATGGAACAAAAAAGGAAATAGAATGATAACGGCTCATCATGTTGGGGCAACAAGAGAAAAAGTAAACAACAATAATAACCCATAAAACATAAATTACCTTCACACTGTCTCTTCTTGACAGTAAAGCTCTCAAGTTCTGCCCAACATTTGCATTGAATATCATTTGTCGGTTCATTTCATGTTTCACACAACAAACAGTAGCCCACTTCAAAGTTGCCACTAGAATTGATTCATTCTGTATTTTATCTAGATTGCTGTAATTTAAGATTTACAAGTATATTTACGAGTAAAAACAAAAACCTTCAAATCGAATAAAATATTAACCAATATTACAACAAAGTCACAACACCCTCTTTGTATTGCCCAAGCTAATCAAACTCTCATCAAATTTGTTGGTGTGATACTGAGTTATTAGTCTATCTGCAACACATACTTAATGCAAATTGAAGACTTACACGGTTTTCTCATGGATTGATAAGTATGCACTGTGGCACATCCTCAAGTCTCACTCATGCTAATAAGCCATCAAAGGTTAGAGATAAAACAGCATGATCATCTAGTAAATGATGCACACTTTTCAAATAATTCATAGGAAATTTTCATATTGGAGAGATAAAGTGGTACTTCTCATTAGTCTAGTATTTTCTCTCCAGCTTTAAACTTGGACACAGTAAATTTTTCATAGTACTGCAGAAATAAATGTTGAAGTGGCACTAACACAGTTAAAGAAAGTTCTTACCATTTAATTATTTCAACACCTCGTTTTTCAAGCAAATCAGGTTGCGAATTCATCAAAGAAACCAAGGTATAAAGAACTTTCACAACAAAATCCCCATCCTTTGCTTTATTATCTTGTAGGTATGCTTTTTGTTTAGCTTCTAGTAATTTAAGGAGTACAAGATAGGCATCTGTACCTGCTCTTAATCTATGCGCAATGTCTTTGCTGCATTCTTCCTAAAAAAAAAACGAGTGTGCGTTAGCATGACTGAAGTTAACCTTCTTTCCCCCCGGGACGTGCTCTCCTTGAGCACAGTGCAGAGGGGCTCCGGTGCGTTCCACTGGAGATCCCGGAGCCCCTCGTCATGCACCGAGGAAAGGGCCACTGGGGAGGTTTTAGTGGGTAAAAACCCCACATAACCGCCGCCTTCCCCCCAGAAGGCGGGGTATGTTTTGAAGATTTCCTCCCCGTTAACAAAAAAAAAAAAGTTAACCTTCTTTAGCTTCATCTATATGTATGTATATATAAATAAAAAGGAATTTTGCTAAGAGCAAAACTCAAAAATGACTTTACCAATATGGCTAAGAAGCAATTTTTAAGGTTTTAATATAACAAAAATTGACAATACTAAAAACAATACTTTTCTTTGCACTTTAGTGCCATGTAGGAATCTTAATTCAAATTCACCGTGTTTGGAATTAGTAGCAGAAATAATTACCGTCAACGACGGCTATCTGGTATATCGTCGCTGATCAAATGTCGAGTTGTAAACATAATATAACAGTATTGTAAAAGTAAATCATTTGATAACAAATTGATAATCTTTGGATTGTTCCTTATTTACTAATTGTTGATATATTTTTACTATACTTTTGACATAACAAAGTCTGTCCAGGCAGCTAGTATATATATATGTTTATGTATGTATAATATATGTACAAATTATAATATATATATGCGATTTTTCAACAGAAGGAAAATATGTGCTTGCACTGCTCTTCTTGTCCCTACAGTTATATATGAAACAAAACTTTCTCTCTTTCTACCTTCATTGAGTTATTAATCATTCTCACATTTCCTACTAAACAAGTTTTATTAAAAAAAAATATTTAAACTAACAAAATACAAGAAAAGGAAACTTTCTAGTTACCAATCTAAACAAATGCCATGAAGTGCGAACCTAAGCCAAGTGAAAGAATTCAGCAGACTAACTTTAATAAATAGCCTTCATTTAGAAAAATTACCTTTGGTTTTGGAGTGAAATTAACAATATTTATTTTATTAGTCATAAAATAGCTAGACATACCTTCAGTGTATCTAATTGCTTCAAAATTAGCTCTTCATTATTGTGAATATCATTTGACAAGTCCTCAAGGTTTTTGACAGCTATGGACACTAGAGGTTCTTCACCAGCCTCCAAGGTCATATCCTTAATAATGTTACTCAGATCTACACCCTAACAAGGAATTCAGAAATAAACATATAGAAAAGATTTCAAATTAATAATTTACAATTGATTCAAGAGATCAAAGCTGGAATATAATGGTTTGATAGTAGGCACTACCTATCACTAGACTCTACCTCTTAAAAATCATTAAAAAAAAATCCAAACAAATAAAGCTCTCATCCTTACCTCCTAGTCTATATTTATATTGTATTTGTTGACAAATTTATTACTTTAATACAATGTTATGGAACATCATAACACCATCACAAAGCCACAAAATCAACCCGACATAAGACTCCCCCGGTGGGGGGTAACCTCCGCTTGGACGGTTACTATGTTACGCGTAAGCTTTCCGATCCAAGGGCGCCCGAGAGGGCCGAACCACGACTTGGTCGGTAGCTATTTCACGGATAATCTAAGGGACATTCAAAAAGCTAAACTAACTTTGAGTGCCACTTCGCGAAGCGTTGGGGCTGGGAGAAGAAGTGGCCGACAAAACACCAGCAACGCTCCTAGCATCTAAGGGGTGGGGTTAGCTATTATTGTTTAACAGCAGCAGTAACAAGTGAATTAAATGGTATAATAATTCATATTCTCTTGGTTTACTATTTTCTTATCTATCAATTTAAAAAAAAACTGTGATTGAATTGATTGAATCGGAATATTATTTGGAAAATAAATCGAATCAAAAGAAAGTACAATAATACTTTTTTTTTTAAATTGGTGACCGAGTGTCATGTATTGCTATCAGAAAATGCTTATGAGTAATATTCTCTACCAATTCAAATTTTTTCACACTAGTAGATCTAGCAAATTATCAAGACATTGCGATAGTGACTACATAAGTTCTTAGCTTCGTGAGATATAGAGATGTATATCTCCCGGATTGAATTTGTGAAAGGAAATAAACTTATTTATTTATTTAAATCAACAAAAATTATAACACCATTACAGATAATACCAATATGATGTTATAAAAACTTAGTTAAATATATATTATTTAAATTAAAACAAATAAAAATCTGCTTTATGTATTGACAATAAATATAATAGAGTAAAACACCTTCTACGCATTTGTAGGCAGCTTCGATAAAACCCACTGAGTGCAACAAAATATATCTCTGTGCAGGGAAATGGTATTGACGAACTCAACCGCGCGCGACTGCGGACTTTTATAATATATTCATAAAACATTCATTATTGTTTGTATGAATCATAAATAAAAACAAAATAAAAAAAACATTTTAAAATAACCTGTGCTTCAAACTGAGCTATTGCTTCCTCAATAGCTTCCTGAGGACTCAAATTAAACTCTTCTATATTCTCCCTTACGACTTCGTCGTAAGTATCTTGCGTTATTATACGAACCATTTTTAATATTGTGACAAAATATCCTTATGTATTTAATTTAGAAAAATGTTTCCGGAGTATAAAATTAAATAAATTAAAACAGCCGGCAACGTTAATGTACGGTATCCAAACAATCAAAGAATGACAGCGAATTAATGTTTGATTGTTGTTGATGAATATTTTATGGCTTGGTAACAAGACCTTTAAGCCAAGTCTTTTTAAAACACATACACTTATTTCTTACGTCTAAGATCAAAATGGTAAAATGTAAGTTATGTGATCCCCCCATGAGTCAATTAATGTTTGAAAACATTTCATTATATAGCTGTTTTAGGATTTTTTTGTTTTTTTTTTTTTGGAATTTTATGACCTGGTATTTACAACCTTTAGGTCAACTCTTATTTTTAATAGACATATTACGCCTATGAGCACATTCTATTAAATTGTTTTAACTGTATTTTTTATGTATTTGTAGATGAGCTTGAAAGAAAGTTCGTCTTGTAACAATTGTTTTAATGGCGGCGGGCGGGACAATAAATCACACTTATTTTCAACATCACTAAGTTCACTGGCCAACACTAGTCTGTCGATTAAAAATTTTGACAATCAAAAATAATGTGTTCCACAGTTCCATCACTTGATTGACAATGTGAACATATGTTATTCGCAATAATACCAAGTCGAGCAAGGTGTGACGGTGCAGTATTATGACCAAAACGCAGTCTATTTATGGTGGTAATAAAATCTCGAGTAGCATCTTGCATACGATAATACCAAGGTCTTGCAGGTAAGCTTTTTTGTATGCTTCCATACCATTTTCCTTTCGTATCTTGATCCTTCTTCCACATTTCTAGCCACAACTTTTGAATATTCTCGTCAATACATTGCAAGTAATCGGACATAGGAACATTCATTGTATTTCTAACGTCAATAGCATTAACTCCTTCATATGCAGTTTTATCAGCCATTTCATTGCCAGAGATACCTTTGTGAGAAGGCACCCATAGAAAGTAAATTTGAATATCTTTAATATGATATTGGTAAATTATTTGTTTAATGAAGTAAAGGATATAATTTGATTTGACTTTAACTGTGAGGGTAGTTAAAGCTGTTATCAAACTCAAGGAATCAGAAATTATTAAAAAATATTTAATGTTTTTGATTTCGCGGATATGCATTAATGCCTGATACACTGCATATGCCTCTGCCGTAAATATAGAGCAGGGTTCATGTAGAACAAAGCTTGAAGAAAATTTTGCTTGTGGATCATATAGAGCAGCATGTACACAATCACTTGCTTTGCTCCCATCAGTGTAGATAACATAGTATTTTGTATTTTCATCCAAAAATTTAAGCATTTCTGAATTATTGTTTATTGTCAATTGAACTACATTAATTGGGTGTGAAATGCACTGATAAGAGAAAGAGTAACATGGCCATGGATACTGTTTTCTAATTTTAGATAAACTATTGTCTATTTCAAGAAATATATCGGACAGTGTTGGAGAATTACCACATAGTAGACCTTGTGCTGTTGTTAATGGTCTTCTTGGGGTTCTATCTATATAAGGTACAATTTTGTTTATTACTTGAGTGTTGTTTGACGCCATTAATCTGAGACAGTATCTTTCAGCAAGTAAGATCCGTCTCAAAATCAAAGGCATCACTTTTGTCTCAACTTCCATGGCCCTTATGGGAGTTGAGCACATAGCACCAGATATTATTCTTAAAGCCTTATTCTGCAATATATCTAATTTATATGCGTGAGAACTATTCATATAAACTAGTGAGCTATAATCTAGGTGACTTCTAACAATACTTTTATACAATATTGACAATATTTTAGGGTCTGCACCCCATGTTACACCACAAAGTGATCTGATAACATTTAGTCCTGTGTGAGCATTTTTGGATACATATTTAATATGTTCTTCAAAAGTTAGATTTTGATCCAGTATTATTCCTAAAAATTTCTTTGAATTGACTCTATTTATAATTTCATTATTGTAAATAATATTTGAATTTGAGGCTTCATTGCCAAAAAACATAACACTACTCTTAGAGGGGTTAATTTTCAAATGTAAGTGATCATTATAGTATTGTAGTAGTTGAAATAAGGATTTATTCATATTATCTATTGCAATCTCTAAGTTGTAATTACTGCTGTATAATACAATATCATCTGCAAACTGTAAAATATTTATATTCTTATTATTTACATATTTACAAATCTCACTTGTGTAAATATTGTACAGTAATGGAGACAATGTGGCACCCTGCATTGTACCTCTAGAGGCACATTTGGGTCCATATAAAGTATTGTTATGCCTTACATAGATTGTCCTGTTGTTCAAAAAAATTATAAATCCATTTACATAAGTGCCCGGGCACACCTAACCTAGACATGATTTGAACTAGTATGCCAGGATCAACACTGTCAAAAGCACTTTGAACGTCTAGGAATACGCAAACAGTATTTAATTTTCTATGTTTCGCATTTTTCAGGTCAGAGATTAAAGAGGTGAAACTGTCTGCACTACTACGCCCTCTACGGAAGCCATATTGTATATGTGGAATTAAACACTTGGATTCAACATACCAATCAAGACGGACTTTCACCATATTTTCAAATATTTTACCAAGACAAGATGATAAGGAAATTGGTCTATAAGAACTAGCAAACTCAGGAGATTTGTCGGGCTTAAGTATGGGGACAACACACTGTGTTTTCCATGACTGTGGAATCAATTTATTATACCAAAGCAAATTGAGGATTTGAAGAAACAACTTTTGGGCAGATACATCTAAGTTTTTAATTATAATGTAAGGATAATCATCTAAACCAGGAGTTGTATTTTGTCTAGACTGTAAACTTGTTAAAAATTCAGACCATGAAAATGGATCCAGTAAAAATTTAGAATTCGGGTTATCATTGTTAATTTCAAAAAGAATGTTCAGTTGATCTACTTCAATTAAATTGTTATTATCTGATAATTTATCCAAGAGTGAAGATATGAATTCATCTGTATATGATTTATTCTTAGGTCTTATGCCTTTGAACATTTTTAATAAATTCCATATTTTACTAATTTGAGTATTTCTATTAAAAGTGTTACATAAGTTATTCCATCCAATTTTTTTCTGTTCTGAAATTGTTCTCTTTTTTTGGGCATCTTTTCTTTTGTAATTAATATAATTCTCAATAGTAGGCTCTTTTCTATATATTTTTAGTGCATTATATGAAGCAATAACACTTTGCTCACATATGCTATTCCACCAAGGAGATGGTGGTCTGCTTATGAAAGTGTTTGTTTTAGTGAGCTTTGGAATTGAATTTTGCTTAAGGGTATCTAAATGAGAACAGAAATGATTATAAGTTGAAATAGGATTATGTGATTGAAGTACCAAATCATTAAATATTGTTTTTGAAAGAGCTGTGTATGTTGCCCAGTCAGCTTTTTTATATATGAACTTATCTACAGGGAATTAAGATGATATTTATCTATATGTAATGAAATCTTTGTTATTGTTGGATAATGGTAACTTCCCATTGTGTCATCATGTACAAACCATTCACACAGCGGTGCGAGGCTGCCACTGATGAAGCTTACATCAATGGCAGAAGGAATTTGTCTAGGACGATTTATAGTTGTAGGTCTACCATCATTTAAAATACACAAATCTAAGTCATCAATTAGATTAAATAACTCCTGACCTCTACCTTTGGTTGACTGACAACCAAATGCAATATGATGAGCATTAAAATCTCCACTCATAAATATGGGCTTTGGCAAATCATTAATAATGCAACGGAGTCTATTAATATGTAGTCGCCCACTAGAAGGTGGACAGTATACACATAGAATTGTTAAACTACTATGTCCAGTTGATACAGACACAGCAACTGTTTGAATGTCTTCATAAAATCTGGTATTTAATATATTATACTTAAGGTATGGTTTAATCAGTATAGCAACTCCATTATGTGTGTTGTTTGAATTTTTGTTGTAAATATTATATCCTGGTATTTTAAAATTATTGTCTTTGAACCATGTCTCATTAAGAAGGCAAATATCAATATTTTGTTGTTTTAAAATTGGATTAATAAAGGTTTTTACTATTTGCACTTTGAATGTTATACTGAGCGATACATAGCTTGGATTGTGTAGGACTAAGCCCTACATAATCCATTATGGTAAGTTTTTAATAATGCATCTTTAATAGTATTAATATTAGTGGGTGTACTGTCGTCTTTATTAGCTAATTCCACCAATGTCTGCACTAGGGCCATAAGTACATCATTGTTGGAAATTATTTGAGTTTTAAGGTTTTCTTTAGAATATACTATTTTAGCTTTATTTACATCTCGTACAGACTTATTTGCAGAGATATTTATAGGCTTATTTACAATAACATTACTATTTACAGGTTTTGGTGGTGGGAGTGTAGGGAAATCTGTTCCGTTGATGGCAACTTGTTTTGTCAAGGCGACACTTGCATAAGATATGTTGTTTTTCTTTTCTATTATCTTCTTTGTTTTAATAGGACATGCTTTAGAAATCGCGAGATGAGGTCCACTACAATTTATACAACTAATTTCTGTTGGTTTATCACATTCCTTATACAAATGCTCACCTCCACAAATACTACATCTTTGTTTTCCATTACAAATCTTTGCTGAATGATTAAATTTAAAACACCTATAGCACTGTAGTAATGGTGGAATGTATTCGAAAACCCTGTACGAGAATAGATCGTATTGCACATTATTAGGCAGTACATTAGATAGGAAAGTGATGCTTACAGTCTGCAATTGAAGGCTCTTGTCCTACTTTCTTTGAAAACCTTCTTATTGCCACTATTTCATATGTTGAAGAAAGTCTTGTGTAAAGTTCTTTGTTAGATATATTCACTGGAACATATATGATGATGCTGTTTTTTCAATTTGCGCTGCTGGTATAAACGCCTTCATGTCATATTTTGTGAGGAAAGTAGTATTATTAATAAAATTATTGGCCGTATTATATTGTTTGAAAATAACTGCTATTTTATTGGCATTTAACCTCTGAATACCCGTCACACCTTTTATGTCTATTGCGAAAATATGGTTTAAGTAAGTAGGGCTCTTGTTGCCCAATCTATCGCCGTTTGAGGATTCTACGTACACTTTAAAGTCTGTGTTGGTTGAGTTTTCCGGATAGAGTCTTTTATAGTTCGGTTTGTAATAAGGCAAATACGCTTCTCGCTCATCGCCGCAGTCTGATCGTCCAGAGCCTACGCCTCCTTCATCCGTAGGCCATGGCCGTTTTATTGAGGTGGGCGGGTGAGACCCGCCCCCCTCGTTTACCTCCATTGCTATTCAGCAGCTAATAGCAATATTTAAATTCACTTTAACTATAAAAAATCACTATTTATAGAAAAAATTTAAAATCAAAGTTTAAAGTCAACCGCGCTTTTCAAGTTTCCCGCCAGAATCCGCTGTTTTAGAAAAGTCACACTGTCATTCATTATCTGCTGTTTTCAATATTGCCACTTGCCAGGTAACCAGTTCATTAGCTGAAATTTTAGTGTTTTTTAGATCACACACTCTCTAAAAATGTATTTGTTAGAAATAAAATTAATAGAAGAAGTTCAGGCAAATACTAATTTAAATTTTGCTACGTATCATATTTTTAAAACTAAATACGAGTATCCGACCTGTCAAATTTGACTTTGACATGATTTGACATTAAACAGCTTAAGGTACGTTCTTAAACCTTAATCCACTTTAATTCGGAACTGGGGTTCCAAGGATATAAACAGATTATTTTTAATTAAAAAAAATCCTAATGAAAAGTATTTTATTTGGTTTGAACAATTTGTGCTTTGGACATATAGCTTTTGTCTATCAGGTTATATTATTATAAAGATTATAAAAAAAATTTAACCTATGTTTTGACCGCACTTCCAGATTTTGTGGATGACGCATGCTTCCTCAACAGCGAAGTGTATTATTTGTCTAATACGCGTAATAATTCGTATCTAGTTTTAATTGTTTAATTTATACTTTCTTATTTAATAAGCAAACAAAATGAGCTTCCTTGGTAAGTTATTCGGTGGGAAAAAGGAGGAAAAGGGACCGACGACACATGAAGCTATACAAAAGTTACGTGAAACTGAGGAGTTATTGCTCAAAAAGCAAGAGTTCCTGGAACGAAAGATCGAAATAGAAATACAAACGGCGAGGAAAAATGGCACTAAGAACAAAAGAGGTAAATTCTTGGTTTTCAATCAATTTGTATGTTAGATATGTTGAATCTTTTGTTGACATGCTAATGACCTTGTTATCGTCACGTTATTAATTTTATTGTCATCTAATTATTCTCTGAATTAATATAATTAATTTATTTTTTGATACTTTGGTGCTGCTCTGTGTCACTTTTGGTAAAACACTATTATGGTCAAAATATACCAGAACAGCTGTTTCAGTCCTACCATATTCTTACATGACGATAATATTACCAAATCACTTTATTTCATGTTTATACTTTTGTACTGAAATCACAATTTACATTAACAAAATAAATCAAATCAAACTATGTCATATTGACTTACATATTAAAAATATATTTGAAAATATGTCAATTTTAGGTAATAATTAATATTAAAAATAATACTACATTTGGTATGTTTGTTAGGTTGTATGTTGACTACAACTAACAACTACCACTCATAGAGTTTTGCCTCATGCATTACTACAGTGGACATAAAGAGTGTGGAACCTTTATGATATTATATATACCTTAATGATATTTCCTTTAAATAGATAAGCTATTAAAATTAACCATGAAAGTATGTGTTCTTTTATAAATTATGACTTTGGAATAATTTAAGCATATACTGCTTTTATCATGTGCCTTAAAAGATGAGTGACACAATGACAACAGCAACTTACACTAAGCTAACTCATATATGTCCATTATACAGTAGATGCTCATAAAAGAAATAACATGATAACTTTGATGATACTAAATTAAGATGCTTATTTTAATTTCTTCTCAATAGCTCGAATGCTCATGATAATTTTCCATAGTTACTTTTCCTTTATTATTTAGCGGAATATATAAAAGTAGCATCTCCAACTGATAAAGATGAGCAACATACCAAGGAAGGGACATAGAATAAAGTCTGACGGCCAACAAAAAGTAGTGGAGAGGTATTTGATGAAGAAGCGGAATATACACTTAATTGGAGTTAGCATAGTCTCAATTGTTGAAATATAGGATGCAAAATTACTCAATGAAGAGTGAAAATATGTGGCCAATAACATTGTCTAAATGACTAGTTTTCCCCTACATTTTCCATATCCATTTCTTATCAACTAGGGTCAGAACTAATCAATCACTTCTTTTAATCAGATAAAAAGTGTGGTTCACTCTTTAATGTTATTTCCTTTATAATTTTTTTAATACAAAATAGGCTCACATTTGGCTTCTATCTCGTTTGATGGAAGGCAAACATGAAGCCTAGGATGGAGCACATAAGCATATAAGGTATCTGTTCACATTGGACTTAAAGGTGTCCAGTTTGTACCCATATGGAAAGACGGATAGCTACAGAGAGTACCGTTTCTTAGCTGTCCGCATTAGTAAGGTGGAGGCAATTTATCCACTTGTTTGTTTTAAATTTTAGCTGCTATTGCGGCACTCAAGCGCAAGAAGAGGTATGAGAAGCAACTGACCCAGATTGACGGTACCTTAACACAGATAGAAGCACAGAGGGAGGCTCTAGAAGGAGCCAATACCAATGCACAGGTGCTGAATACAATGAAGGAAGCGGCAAATGCAATGAAACTTGCGCACAAAGATATGTAAGTACATTCAAGACATGTTGCATGCAGTTTTGCAGGAAAGCTTTTTTATAATATACAGAGCCAAAATAAGAAATACATTGACCTGTTAGTTGGTGATTCACTTGAATCTGAATACTTTCATAATAAGAGATCAGACCAAGCCCTTAGTGGTTTGGTTGTGAATTTTAGCAATGAATTCTGCCACCTTCTGGAAACCAGCAAATCAGAACAGATCAATTAAAAAATAAACCTGGCTAGAGCTAACTGAGCAAAATTTGATAGGGCTAGGCTAAGATTTAATTTAAGAAACGCATGTGAGTTAAAAACATGGACTTGGACAAGCAATCTAATTGGCCTCTTGATCTGGTGATCTATCAACTGCCATCATCATCAAAAGTTAAGCTACATACAAGTGTACTGGTTCAGTAAAGTAGTATGCTCTCATAAAATCACTTTGTACCCTGAATTAAACGTGTTATTTATTTTTGAATGTAAACAATTCATTGACTTACATACTTTTGTAAAGAATAATTTATTAAATTTATGTACTTTAATACTTGCTCCAGAGATGTGGACAAAGTCCACGATATCATGGATGATATTGCCGAGCAGCATGACATCTCGCGGGAGATCACAGACGCAATCAGCAACAATGTGGCCTTCCCCAACGATATCGACGAGGACGAGCTTGAAAGGGAACTCGAAGAGTTGGAACAGGTAATTGTATATACATACTTTGTGATAATAATACATTTTAATTGTGTAATTTAAATTTTTATAAAACGGTTCTTATACCTTAGGATACAGTTTTGGTCCAAACTATAATTAATGATAAAATTTGAAGTGGGAGAGATGGAGATAAAAATCACTTATTTGTTCCCCTGTGTGTTGATATATGCAGTAGATAAGGATGGTCATTCATTGCCACTACTTAAGATCTATTACTCACTGTCTCCTTCTACCTGAATAAAAGCTGAATTTTTTTATTGTACTAATACATGTTCTTTATATACAGGAGGATCTGGACAAAGAGATGCTTGGTATCAACGTACCAACAGACAAACTGCCTGAAGTGCCAGCTGCGGAACTTGTCCATGACAAACCAAAGCCCAGCAAGTCCAAACAAGTTGGTGAGTTAGTTTCATTACTTTTAAATGTACATGTAGCAAATAGTGGTGGAGCCAATGCTGGCATGGATGGGGAAGTATCCTTACCACATGCCCATGTGAATATAGTAAATAATTTATTTGCATTGAGAATCATGTAGTGGCTTTTCTTGCTTTGAAGAAGTGTCACTGTAGGTGAAAGCTGATATAAAGACGTTATATTAAAAAGTATGGTTTCTAAACACAACTAATAAATGTGAACCTAGCTTAGACCCCTGTGGCATGCCCATCAAAATGAAGGTCAGTTTTACTTGATTCTTTTTACAACAACTATTTGTATTATTGTTAATGTATATCCTGAATAGTAGTGATTAATTTTATTTTTTAGTTGTCTTATGATGAACCTCATCAAAAGCTTATCAAAATATGTATGTAACAAACCTACAGACATATTTTCAACATAGCCTTTCTTTGTTTTCTTTTGAACAAATGGCTCTTAGCGACCTGATCTTATATTATCGCCAATACTATTATTCTGATGACAGCTCTCCTCGCTCATGGCCTCTAGAATCATAACAAATGTTTATTTCTTCCATCAAAATCCAACTTAGATTTTGAATACATATAAATGTTTGGTTTAATTAAATTCAATTGTTTTTGTTGATGGCGGTTTTTGATTTATATATTACTATAGTTATTTCTGGCTTTCTACTTAAATTCTGTACTGTGCGAGACCTATTATGTCTTGTGCTTTTGATTCTCCATCTATTTCTTCTTTTTCCACATGTTATCTCTTTGCATATTGAACATTTGAAAATCACTTATATGTAATGATTTTATGAATATTTTAATTGCTTTATAGCTTCAAATCTAAGTTTTTTCTCTGCTAGTTACAGAGGATGATGAAGAATTGGCGATGCTGCAGTCCTGGGCTACATAGACTGCGATCTGAATGCGATACGCGCCTTCTTAGTTGTATGTTTGTGATATAGGAGAGTGAGAGACAAAGCTTTTCATAATATTTCTATATTTATTTACATATGTTTAAAAAATCTCCATTTGCGAATCTAAGATTTCTTGTGATTTTTTGTATAAATACAATAGTAAGATAGTGGGATGATGATGAGACAATTGGAATTTTTAAATTTAAAAAAAACCTTAGCTTTCGAATTGGTCCTAATCTTGCAATAATGTGTTTCAGTTCTTTTTAAAATGTGCCCGGTTTTAGGCGATGTCTTCATCCGTGTATTTTACACGGGTCATTATCATTTCTGCGATAGAACATCCATTGCTGGATGATAGACCTTCCCCAACGATTTCCAGAATGATCGATTGTAAGCGGCTTGCATCCAGCTGCTTCCTGCGAAATATGATGATCCTTTATGATGTTGTACATGGGTAAACCATTAACGGGATTAATGAGCCTTGTAAAATGTCTGTCTATTCTCATTTGGGTTAATAGCCCAACATGGGTAATTCTGTATAGCAATCGTCGACCGCTGTATTCACGCAAAATTAAACTATGTTCATAATGTTTAGTTAAATTTTCATAATGACTCGCAAAATGGATAGCGAGATTGCTACAGGTCGCCATCTTGAAATTTCTGTTATACGTTTTACTTTTAAAAAATCACATATTTCTTTTTCATAATTAAAAATATCTATTTTTTACTCTGTACATATATATTGTATTGTTATTTAAGTTTACGCTTGATATTTCGTTGAAATTCCGAATTACAGGAAAGATACAATTTTTTTTTATTATTCAATAACTTTCATTAATTATAACGTAACAAAATTATACATAGTACATAAAACTTTGATAGTCGTATATATATATCTTTTAATTCCGTAATTGAAATGTAACCTCTTTGGCTATCAAAACCAAGGCCATTAATAACATTAAAAAGAAAAAAATAACAAGCCAGTTATTGTCAATTTACTCCTTATTTTATATCACTTTGAAGTTACAATATGGAGCACTTATTGAATTTAAGGGGCAACGGTTTGCAAACATAAGTTATTCTTTCATACTTATTAACATACATTCGTACTGTATAAGAAGCGATTGAATCGCACTTCACATAATAAATGAGCGATAATATCCCATATTAATGCATAATTATAGTAAACCGCTTAACTTGAAAAAAAAATAACGTAATGTTTTCCCTTACGCAGCTTACCTATTTAGATTAAATATTGATAGTTTCTCAGGTTGGTCCAAAGATATGTATATGATAGGCTTCTTCGAAAACCATCTTTAGTCTGAAAGTGGAAAAGATAGTGTTTAATATGTGTAATTGCAAAACTATATATAAAGTCGTGCGCATGGAAACATATGGAAACAATATCAAACATATTTGCGTTATGAAATATCTTTACGGATTAGATGCAATCAGATTACATACGTACAAAAACCATGACGCCATTTTGGATAATTGTTACCAAGGATACACATACGATGGCATTAGCAGAAAAAAAATAATAATTGTAATATCTCAGATCCTGGAAATTTGAAACGATTATGTAAAAACAAGAAAAATTGCCGTAATCCTTGTTCGTGAGGGCCTATCTATATATAATATTTGAATCGATGGTTAGTATGTGAAATATTTCTTATGTCAAATTAGCGATTGTGTGCTCTATGGGAATTGGATAAGGTTGTATATGCCTGCGCAAGTTTGACATATGATTTCGATTTCCAAAATGGCGGGCATTCGTTTGTAAATACGAATTTTGTATGGTACAATATATTTAAAAAATGTATCTCTTCATTTCAATCGTCAACAACACTGCGAGCAAGATCCTGGTGTGAATTTTAAAAATGCAACATTTTGAGATAAGTATTTTCACTTTGAAGAACACTTATTTGAGAGTAAATTTATCACAAATCCGAAAATGTTGTCAACATCGATTTTAAAAATTGATATATAAACCGCGAAATATGATGTGAGTATGAAACTCGCAGTGTTGCCATGATGGACAATTTGAAACTTTAGTTGGTACTTCATTATAGGAACGTTACAATGTAAGCAGTACTAACTTGTGCATATGGTTTAATATATTTTATTTTAAGAAAAAGTGTTTTTTTTATTTAAATAACTTTCAATTATAACAAAGTGTATATGTATTGTGTATTGTATGCCTTGTGAGGGTATGTGTACTATTTTTCCTTATCTGTGTATCCGCAACAAGCTTTCTCACCGTTTACTAAATGGGTGTTATCAAGAAAACAATTCAATAGGCATTTATCGAACTACGACCTTACCATTTAACCTTTTTTTTGTTCAAAAAATCTCCAAAGGGTTATGTGGGGTTCTTACCCACTAAAAACACCCCGGTGGCCCTTCATCGGTTCATGGTGAAGGGCTCCAGGATCTACATTGGAATGCACCGGAGCCCCTCTGCACTGTGCCCCGGAGAGCACGTCCCGAGCAAGAGGTTAATCCCTCCCCCCTGTACCCTGGCAGTGCAAGGCTACACGGGCCAGCCGATGTCACCTTCTTCCCGGGTCCACTTTAGTGGACGACAAAGGCCGCCACCCTTGTCGCCCAGTGAACCCGATGCCCCTTTTAATCGCCTTCTACGACAGGGCATGGCGTAGCCTTATTCTACGAACCCAGAACGACAGATCTGGATTACCTTTAGCCTAATTGAACCTAGGACTGCATCATTGCTTGATATGGGATGTATCGTCGAGCACTCTTGCTCTGTTGAAATTGTAAAAATAAGATTATATAGGAAAACTTGATAAAAATCGCAATACCGATCATCGTGAACTACCATATGACATTCGTCGATGCTTCCTGATTTGAAATGGGGTCGCAGCCTGCTTCGCTAACGAAACTGTTCAACTTTCTGTAAACGATCGCTCGGTTATTTATGCGAAGTACGCACTTCATTATTGCTATTGTGTATGCATCAGCCCCACGCGACCAAAACAATATGTTGACATTGATTTATTACTAAATCATTCGATTACAGTATAATAAATATTCGAAACTCAGCCTATCTAAATTTAAACTATCGCTAAATATATGGTGTTGCAATTTAAGTTTATTTTTAGCAAAATGATAAAAAAAAAACAAGTTTATTTACGTGTAAGAACAAAAATAAACTTCAAATCGAATATGAATATTACTAAATGGAATTAATTAGAATAAGAAAAACATTTTCCTATAAACTTTCTATCTAAAAATGAATCTTTGAAATCAGTTAGCGTGATATTGAGTAATTTGTCTATTTGTCGAATTTGAAAAATCGGTTCACCCAGTCGAAAGTTATGAGGTAACAAACATACCAAACGAATTTAGAACCTCCTCCTTTTTAAAGTTGGTTGAAAATATAACATTGGCAGGACCACTGTGACTTTTGCTATTGCACAGATGGGTCAACACGATCGGGGAAATATCATAACTTCGCAGTATACCAATGTAAAGGTATATTATTTTTTTATATATGTACTATAGTGGCAAAACGAGCTTACGGCTCCCTTGATCTTAAGTGATCAGCGTCGCCAATGAACATCCACAGCACCAGAGGAGCTGCAGGTGCGTTGCCGGCCTTTGAGATAGGAGTAAGCTCGTTTCTTGACGGCCCCCAAATCGTAAACGTTCGGGAACACCGCTGGTGACAGTTGATTCCACGGGATGATAGTGCGCGGAAGTAAGTTACGCGGGAAACGCACAAAGGAATCATCAAGATGGTGTCAAGGCTATTTGTGATTAAATATTCGGCCTAACCTTCCAATCGGGTGGTCGGTTGGTCCTCTGAATGCTTACATCGCTTTGGGGTGTAAAGAGAACCCAACGTGTACCTGCGATCCTGCGAAAGAAGAAAGCGTTCTACACCTAATAATAGAATGTCCGGTTTATG
This sequence comes from Meandrusa payeni, assembly GCA_029286785.1. Lineage (NCBI taxonomy): Eukaryota > Metazoa > Arthropoda > Insecta > Lepidoptera > Papilionidae > Meandrusa > Meandrusa payeni. Next base: position 1,760,980 of record JAGSMX010000016.1, on the reverse strand, counting down.
GAAGGATACAGAGCAATTTGGAGATAGAAATAGGAGTAGAAGAAAACAGTTAGTAAAATAATAATACAAAAGGACATAGAGTTAAATTCTTAGAATATTGCAGATCAATAGTAAGCAATACAGCAGCAAAAATTAATAGATAATAATAAGCTAAGACGTATATTGGTATATATGTTGACAGCTAAGGAATAAAAAATTAGATAGAATAAGAATTTACAATGAAAGAAAACACGAAAACAGACATAAAAGTAAAAAGATCACGAAAAATACAACACACAATACGGAAAAGAGCACATTAGAAAGGACATACAACGGATGAAAAGTCCCTGCTACACAAAGAGGTGGGTACAGTATTATAAAAAAAAACCTTCCAATCGATTCCGTAGACATACTGCAACAATAGATGGCAATATATGATAGAATATAAACAACCAGAAGTGTGTAATTATATTGAAAGCAAGTGAATCCGGCGGAATAAGCTAGTAATCGTGGTATAATCGTTATGTAATTACCCTTAACGTGTGTGTATTTTTATAACAATCTCAGATACATGTTACAGCATTATCGAGTTTATTGCAACTTACTATTAATGTGTTTTTTCCTTGCTCATTTAACATGGCTGCATACGAAAGCGAAAATGGGAGTATTGAATAAAAATTCCTTATCACGGGAATATCATCGATATTTGGAGGGAATAAAATTGTTAATAGCGTGTCTGTAAAGTAGGGATTGCACATTACTACTTAGTAGATTGTAGATAGAGCGTAGTGCAAAAAAATTCGTGTCGATAATAATTGTGATTCATCGGATGCCGTTAGCCTTGCGGGTAGAATTTTGATAAATCATTTGACTTTCCCTTGAGGGCTTATTCTGTATTGATTCCGTTGGAGTTCCCCTGTGAAAAAAAATATAAAACGATTTAGACGATTCAGTCAAAAGTAACCGACCGTGGTTTGTCCCTCTCGGGACCCCAAGCAAGGTAACCTCCAACCGAGAGAAACTTTGGGCCGAATTACTAGCTATAGACATTCAGGCTAAGCGACGAAAGAGCTATTATTGTAAATACATATATATACTTTTGGTAAATTGCCGTGTTCAATTGTGCCACTGGTTTTCTGATGGCACTGTATAGGCTTAGAGCCAGCTTGTGTTATCTAGTTCGTCGTTCGTAATTTTTTTTATGGACGAACTACACAGTTGGTCAGAGAGGGTGGCCTTTACTGCTTCACCGGATTGAGTGGTTGCGTAGCCTGAACCTCTATCGTTTCGTCCTGCGGCCTTTATAGGGTCGTCAGACCGCCGTGTGTGAGGCCGTCCTACGCTGCGCTTGTCAGTCCATGGTCTCCAATCGATAACTGGCCCCATCGGCCATCTGTTCTACGCACTATGTGTTATATATTAGCTCGTATATAACAATGAATCTTGAATGAGATTCATTTTAAATGGTAGACCTTTTAGGCACTATGACAAAATGTAATTGTACTTAGGCAGTCAGTGAAAATTAAGTGACAACAGAAAGCCTTGCTCTTGCATATTAACATGCAGTTTTGATCGTATTTGCTTCGTTAGTCGTTATCGTAATTATGAAACAGTTTATACAACGTTTCTGTAATGTGAATAAAAAGCATCAGAATAAGCCGCGCGTGCAATTTGCATGGCGCACACAGTCTATATGAAGGGTGGGACGCTCGCGTCGGTCAGTGTACAGAGAGTCACCACTTCGTTCATCATGAGGACTGCTATATTTGTGAGTAGCAGACTTTTTAATCTTAATTTCATATACCATTTCGTAGACTCAACTACCTTCAGCGCTTTTAACGAATCTATATGACAGAAAGCAGGCAAAATAGAAGTACGAGCTAAGTCGCTTCTTCGTTTTCCCTTGTTTCTAGAAAATATTTCTGCTATAAAAATAAAAAGACTAGACAGGAAATTCACCTGATGGTAAGCGCTTCTTTTTCTTTCTGATTGGACTACGCCGATCAGCCACATAGCCTCTACAGTTCCACCGGGTTTCTGAGAGGTGCCTCAGCTCTTAGGTCTCTTAGACACGGTCGATAGCTTTTTAGAAAAATGATCAAACCATTAGATACTCGTAACTAGCTTTAAGTGACATCCCGGAAAGCGTGAATTCGTTTTCAAATTTATTAGTATAGGCTAAAACAATGAATAATTTACAGATATCACTTCTCTTCGTCGTAGGAGCATCAACATCAAAGGCAACACTGCAACATATATCGGACAAAGTGGCAACACACATTAAAACGTTGACAGACAAGGCCGCGACCACAATACACAAGCTGGCAGCGGACATAGACCTGAAGAAATTGGAGCAACTGGACATCTTGCATGTATTCACGAAGAAGCTTGCGAAAAAACCCCACAATCCGGAGCTGGTGCTGATAGATCCGTACCAAGTGGAGAGACTGAAATATTACTTCGAGCATACGCATGGTGCTAAGAAACCTATTGTTCCTCATGTACCACCAGTGCCACACATCCCGCCGATTCCCCATAAACATTATGGGATCCCCCATTGATGATTGTCGAGATGGAAATGACATTACCCACCCAATGTTGCCCGTGTTTCTGTGTTGTGCTATTATAGATCGTTTGTGTATTAATTTACTGTTATGTTTGGACGTAGAAGATATAATCTGTAAATAACCCCCGAGTCTGCTAAACGAATTGTGTCAAAATTAATTCTCGTCACATCACAGTTGTGATTTGGTAGTTACGTAGTGTCACTATTGGTTACCAGCTATTTGGATGTCTGATATTATATCGATAAAGCTGCCGACCAATTCGTTGTTTGGCCTTATTGGGCGCGTAATAAGCAGAGGTCCCTGCCCCCCCCCCCCTCGGGATACTTACTGCGTATTGCTCCTAATAGAGGTTCAGCCTAAGCTTACAAAGAGCTTTGTACTTTTCAAATCCGGTGAAACTGTTGCGGTCAGCTTCTCAGGCCAATCAGTAAGTATAATCGAAGAGCACAGTGCAGGGGCTCTGTTGCGTTCCTCTGGAGATCCCGGAGCCCCTCACCATGCACCGAGGAAGGGCCACCGAGGGGGTTTTAGTGGGTAAAAATACCACATAAACCCCCCTGTTAAAAAAAATGTTCGTCACAAAGAAAAACTAATAGCGTACCACAGACACCAATATTGTCTCAATTGTTACTAATTGTTTCGATCTAGTTTTGCCGATACATTACAATCGAACAATCAATTAAATTAGTAAATTACGTCTTTTGCCAAAATGACAATTGAATAATTGTAAAAGGTTGCTTTCTTAGTGAAAAGAAGAAAAACCATATCTGTGTTAAAGTGACCATAAATGGTAATAAAAAACCCGATGAAACTGTAAATCCTCATGGCTGATCAGTGTAGTTCATTTAAAAAAAGGACAAAATTATTTGAATTAAGATGGCGCTACTGTAGCTAGTAGTTAAATTTTAAGCCTAAAGTCATTATAGAATAGGTACGTAGGTTTTTTTTTAAAGTTCTTAGTCTAAAATATAGAGAATGTTTAGAAACGCGTAAATAGTATATACAGAACAAAGGTATAAACTAGTCATTAAAATATTACATAATAAGTCCAAATCACAAGTTTGAACCGTCTTTAGCCTAATGGTTTAGGATACGATCTGTGTATCGTAATATCGTCTCAGTCCATCATTCGATTATTGACGTGAACCATCTCCTAGCAAAAGCTTAGTTGGATTGATTAATTGTGCAATTGCAATGTTTGTGATATTTATTTAAAAAAATGTTAGTATCCTTCCAAAAAAATCATACATTCTAGCTACACTAGCGCCATTCTTCCATTCAGATATTTGAACGGTTGTTTAATGTTTTTTTTATAAAGGAAAAATGGCAAACAAGCTTACGGCTCACCGCTTAAGTGATCACCGTCACCCATGAATATTCACAGCACCAGAGGAGCTGCAGGTGCGTTACCTTTAAGATAGAGGGGAGTAAAAGTTTGGAAACACCGCTGGAGACAGTTGATTCCACAGGTCGATGCATGCAAGAAAGTTAGTGCTTCAAGCTGGACACTGCAACTCATGCCTGAAGAGAGTTTGCTCTCTAAAATACAACTACTTAGACATAATTCTGTTGTGTCAAAAGTTTATTATAAGTCTATTCAAATCAAGACTGGAAACATAAGCCGAAATATATAAAATATTTGAGAGGCATTAGCCTTAAGAGCCGTGTACAACATATTTTGTATCATTTATTCTTTCCCTTACCTTTAAGAAGTTACTTTAAATAAAAAGGCAACCTAATAGTCATGACAGGACAGGCTGTACTCTACAGCCCTGTAGTTCTAGACTCTCAAGAATAAGACTACGGTATCCCTTGCCTGTCGTATAAGGCGACTAAAAGGGGCCTCGGGTTCACTGGGCGGCAAGGGTGGGGGCCTCTGTCGTCCGCTAAGGTGGACCCGGGAAGAAGACGACATCGGCTGGCCCGTGTAGCCTTGTGGGGAGGGAGTAACCTCCCCCGGGACGTGCTCTCCTTGAGCACAGTGCAGAGGGGCTCCGGTGCGTTCCTCTGGAGATCCCGGAGCCCCTCACCATGCACCGAGGAAGGGCCACCGGGGAGGTTTTAGTGGGTAAAAACCCCACATAACCGCCGCCTTCCCCCCAGAAGGCGGGGTATCTTTTTGAAGATTTCCTCCCCGTTAACAAAAAAAAAAGGCTGTACTCTTGTTGTGTAAAAAGTGGATAACGAAAGCTGTTTCTGTCTACCCCGTTAAGGTTAAAAGTGCGTGAGACCTTTTTTATTTAAATATAGGACATAGGACTGGCTGACACTCCATGACCACAATTATTTTTTTCACTTAAAAAAACCGAAAAAACGGCAATTCATTGTTACAACCCGCAACTATCAGACCGCAAGTCGACCCGCGTAGCCGCTAGACTCCTTGCATATTTCAATAAAACATATTCATGAATTAATTAGACAAACATTAAAATACCTACTTGAACCAAAGAAAATTAAAAAAAAATTAAACATGAGCCGTTCTATTTTCGTACAAGTATATTTCCCGACTTCAAATTCAAACTCTCATTAAACTGCTCCTGAAGTATCCTTTCCAATAAAAAAATAAACATCGAAATAGGTTGACGTGATATTGAATCAGACTCAAATCTATGAATCGAATTTAAGACTTTTATGGTTTTCATATGGGTTGCCATTATCAGAACTTGGAATCATACAGGAAGCACCAGTTTTTAAATAAAAAAAGAATCATCAAAATCCATTAAACCAGTTAAAAGTTCGAATCCAACTCGGATAGTCAGCATTTGGGAAGCTTCAAATTGTATTCTCGTCCAAAATACCTCAGTGCTTGAAGTCGAAAGTCTTCGACCAGTGTGTGTTACCAGTGATGATATATGGAACAGAAACGTGGTCTCTCACCATGGGCCTCATAGGCAAGCTCAAAGTCGCACAACGAGCTATGGAGAGGGCTATGCTCGGAGTATCTCTACGAGATCAAATCAGGAATGAGGAGATCCGTAGACGGACGAAGGTAACCGACATAGCTCGCCGGATAAGCAAGTTGAAGTGGCAAAGGGCTGGGTACATAGCGCGTAGAACAGATGGCCAATCGGGCTGAAAAGTTCTCGATTGGAGACCACGGACCAGCAAGCGGAGTGTGGGACGTCCGCCCGGAAGATGGTCTGACGACCTCATAAAGGTCGCAGGACGCAGCTAAAAGGAATATCAATTGTTAATAAGTTTAATATTAAAAATCTACAATAACATACATAACACGACATATAAATATGTTTTATGATATTAAAACAAATTATTAAAAAGTACAGATGAAGTGAGAAAGTATTTTCCTTCGGGTAAACTCGGATCTTTATCGAAATACGATAACACCCGAACTGTTAACAAATGATCGTATTAAATGAGTGACATTTTCATATTCATTAATAATAGAGCTATTTGAGAGAGCACGATAAATACGATTTTTTCCGAAAAATTAGGAAAGAAAATCTTTTCTCATATCTATACATACTATTTCCCAATATCTAAATCATTCAACAGTTTATCAAATACGTCATCGGCGGATTCAGTTGCTCCCTTCGGCATAAACTCCCCCATCAGACCGTTCTGGAAGTCGCCGAACTCGTCAGGCCGCGTCTCCGTGTCCACCAGGCCCAGCTCCGTCAACAGTGACAGGTTGTCAGTGTCAGTTTTGACGTAACCGTCAAATGTGTCAGTTTTGACGTCGCCGTCAAAACTGTCAACTGTTAGATTAGCAAGCAGCTGCTCGGACGAGTCGCCATCTTTGTCTTCTCTCTCACTCCGGTTGTGCACCTTTCCCTCTCTCTCGTCCTCGGAGACGTCGCGGTACTCCTGCATTTCTTTACCGTACTCAAATTCCTCATCATCTTGACTGTCCTGGAAACAAACTTTTTATGTATTGCTTATGTTTATATATACATATACATAAAAATGGAGTGTCTTTTTGTAAAATTAAAATAACCATTAAAATAAACAACCTTTTTACTATAAGCCTATAGATGCATATACGGTAAGTATACCAAAATAAATTTCACACGTTTTTAAAGTTCACAATAAAATATAACATGAATCTCCGTCCCTCCCCCGGACGTGCTCTCCGAAGAGCACAGTGCAGAGGGGTTTCTGGTCCTCTGGAGATCCAGGATGATTACCATGTACCGAGGAAGACCCGCCGGGGACTTTATAGTGGGTAAAAGCGGTAAAAGTTAGCTTCTCTGGTTAACCTGTGTAGTTCGTCACAAAAACTATCCCTAGTTATATCGGCATAGCAAAGAAGCCGCTATACACATCGAGTTTCATATATCAAGTTATCATGTCATATACCTATGACGTTAGATCCATACTAGTAAATAGTACTTGAAAGGAATATAAACCACGGCTCGGTGAGTTGCTATTTCATGGATATTGAATGTCCTATAGATATCCGTGAAATAGCAACCGACCGAGTCGTGGTTCGGCCCTCTCGGATGCCCTCGGATCGGAATACCAACGCGTAACATAGTAACCGTTTAATTTGTTTAAAAAAGACCTGACAATAAAAAATATCAAATCGCAAGGTCAAAACTTAAAAAAAAAACATAGTAACAATAGTAAGTAAGGGTGGGGGCCTTTGTCGTCCGCCAAAGTGGACGCGGGAAGAAAGCGACATCGGCAGGCCCGTGTCACCTTCCACTGCGACCGCACAAGGGGGGGAGGGATGAATCTCCCCCCCCCCGGACGTGCTCTCCGAAGAGCACAGTGCAGAAGGGCTCTGGTGCATTCCTCTGGAGGATGATTACCATGTACCGAGGAAGACCCGCTGGGGACTTTTTAGTGGGTAAAAAGCGGTAAAAGTTAGCTTCTCTGGTTAACCTGTGTAGTTCGTCACAAAAAAACTATCCCTACTTATATCGGCATAGCAAAGAAGCCGCTATACACATCGAGTTTCATAAATCAAGTTATCATGTCATATACCTATGACGTTAGAACCATACTAGTTAATAGTACTTGGAAGGAATACAAAACTGTTAAACTAACAGTAGTTAGTTGATTAGTTACCTGTATGATTTGAGCGGTAGACTTGTACTGGAAGGCGTTTTGCGACAAGTCCACTTCCACTGGGAATAGCGTCATGTTTTCTCTCAAGTGTTTCACGGTCTTACTGCGGGAAAGATATTAATAGTAAAAAAATTGTTGCTAGCTTTTACAATCACTCTCACGACCTTTCCATTTTTTTCGGGGTAAACACAGACAGTAATTATCTATATATATATATAAAAGAGAAAGTGTGTGGGTATGTTCCATATAGGCTCCGAAACGGCTGGACCGATTTCAATGAAACTTTCAGAGAATCTTCAGATTGACCTGGCGAGTAATCCTGTTAAGTTTGGTGACGATCGGAGCACTCCTCTTTTTGAACTGTCAAACAAACTAAACGTCATACATTTGTTTTTGTATAAATGATAAGAATGATATTTACTGATATGTACAAGGGTGTAGGTAATGATCTTCACCCGCTCGAGAAGAGAATGAATACGGAGAGAAATGAATAATTTAATATATTGTGAGGGTTGAATTAAATATTTAATGATGTAAGTTTTTTGTTTTAATTAAATAAAGCAAAATCTAGCCCGGCGAAGCGAGTTGGAAACGCTAGTAGAATTATACATTTATAAGCCCTGTCTTCGAACACCTACTTTTAGCAAAGGATTTTTTAAAGAAGCTAACAATATTTTTAAAATAAATATTACTGATATTACTGTTAACCAAGCCAACTAAGCTTAAGCTTGTGCTAGAACACGGGCCGGCAACCTTTTGAGTTGGAAGAGTCAAAATTGAGAATCAAAGTCAGTCAAAAGCTGAAATTGAAAGCGCGGAGAAGCTAATAGCAATGCAGCGGGGTGTCTACGACGCGTGAACCGGAGAGAGCCTAAGTTTTATTCTCGCCAACAATAAATAGTACTTGCACAAATAAAGTTAGTACTAAAGAGCCCTAGATTTATATCCAAAGAGCCGCCTGTGGCTCGCGAGCCGCGGATTGTCGACCCCTGTGCTAGGAGATGGTTCACGTCAATAGTCGAATGGCGGATTCGAACCTACGACATTTTGTTTCGCAGACTATATCCCTTGTCCATCAATTTTTAATATGAAATTGTTCAAAACGAACACTCACGCTTCTTGCACAAAGAGATAGGCAGAGATTTTCTCTGAGCCCATCTGCGCATACGTAAAATAGTAAGAACATGCGATCTTTACTGAAGTCACGTAGGCCACACCCTCACAGAGGACAAATATAACAACAAAGTACACATGCCCGTGACCTAAATGGGAACAGATAACGAATTTCTACTTTACACAGCGCTGGCACATATTCTTCCGTTTGATCTACAAACATGCTCTTTGATAATATGTTCACTTAAATTAGTGGGGCACTTGCCATCCGCTGCAGTGGCCAATGTGACATTGGCTCGCCCGTGTCGCCCTGCACTGCGAGGGCGCTGGAGGAGGGATCAGTCTCAACGAAATGGAATTGTAAAATGTATCTCAGTTATAAAATTTGCCTTTTGCTTGATTTTGGTGTACAATAACCCTATAAATGGCAAAACTCCGCTCCGGGAGTAAAAAAATATTCTTATATGCCGGCCGCCATATTGAGATTTTGGTGTATGTGGCAAATACTTTTCGTTGCCAATTTCCTATGGTGCTAATTGTAGAGTGAAATTGCAATTATTTATTTGTATTTTTGCATATATTCGAATTTATTTTTTTCAGAATCAGAATTATTTTATTGATGAGTCATAACACAGACAGTAATCTATATATATAAAAGAAAAGTGTGTTCCATATAGGCTCCGAAACGGCTGGACCGATTTCAATGAAACTTTCAGGGAATCTTCAGATTGACCTGGCGAGTAATTCTGTTAAGTTTGATGACGATCGGAGCACTACTCTTTTTGAACTGTCAAACAAGCTAAACGTCATACATATGTTTTTGTATAAATGATAAGTATGATATTTACTGATATGTACAAGGGTGTAGGTAATGATCTTCACCCGCTCGAGAAGAGAATGAATACGGAGAGAAATGAATAATTTAATATATTGTGAGGGTTGAATTAAATATTTAATGATGTAAGTTTTTTGTTTTAATTAAATAAAGCAAAATCTAGCCCGGCGAAGCGAGGTGGGAACGCTAGTAGAATTATACATTTATAAGCCCTGTCTTCGAACACCTACTTTTAGCAAAGGATTTTTTAAAGAAGCTAACAATATTTTAAAATAAATATTACTGATATTACTGTTAACCAAGCCAACTGCTTAAGCTTGTGCTAGAACACGGGCCGGCAACCTTTTGAGTTGGAAGAGTCAAAATTGAGAATCAAAGTCAGTCAAAAGCTGAAATTGAAAGCGCGGAGAAGCTAATAGCAATGCAGCGGGTGTCTACGACGCGTGAACCGGAGAGAGAGCCTAAGTTTTATTCTCGCCAACAATAAATAGTACTTGCACAAATAAAGTTAGTACTAAAGAGCCCTAGATTTATATCCAAAGAGCCGCCTGTGGCTCGCGAGCCGCGGATTGTCGACCCCTGTGCTAGGAGATGGTTCACGTCAATAGTCGAATGGCGGATTCGAACCTACGACAATTTGTTTTGCAGACTATATCCCTTGTTCATCAATTTTTAATATGAAATTGTTCAAAAGGAACACTCACGCTTCTTGCACAAAGAGATAGGCAGAGATTTTCTCTGAGCCGCATACGTAAAATAGTAAGAACATGCGATCTTTACTGAAGTCACGTAGGACCACGCCCTCACAGAGGACAAATATAACAACAAAGTACACATGCCCGTGACCTAAATGGGAACAGATAACGAATTTCTACTTTACACAGCGCTGGCACATATTCTTCCGTTTGATCTACAAACATGCTCTTTGAAAATATGCTCACTTAAATTAGTGGGGCACTTGCCATCCGCTGCAGTGGCCAATGTGACATTGGCTCGCCCGTGTCGCCCTGCACTGCGAGGGCACTGGAGGAGGGATCAGTCTCAACGAAATGTAATTGTAAAATGTATCTCAGTTATAAAATTTGATTTTGCTTGATTTTGGTGTATGTGGCAAATACGTTTCCTATGGTGCTCATTGTAGAGTAAAATTGCAATTATTTATTTGTATTTTTGCATATATTCGAATTTATTTTTTTCAGAATCAGAATTTATTGATGAGTCATAAAAAATACATTATGTCTATGATTATAAAATGGAACAATATGCCAAGTCTTATATTTTCCAACTGTTTTTGTTGCACTTAAAAAAAAGATTAACACTCCGGGAGCGGGACTAAGCCACATGAGCTGTTTGTTTTGACAGGAGCTTGCCAATTAAACAGAAAAACTTAAAGTAGCGACTGCCGCTTGAAGGAATAAAGTTATATCTTATTATTACGTAAATTAATTGCACAATGAATTCCGTCACTAAACACGCTAATAAGGGAACAACAGACAATATCTAAATGACCAATCACTTCTGTGTAGTAAAAAGTCTCTCTGTTTAGAGATGGAGTGATAATTGAATTATACAGTTGAACATTCATATGGAACTTATGAAATTATTTGCGAAACATGCATGCGTGCTTTGATAGTAAACTTTAACCAATTTTAAATAGAAGGATCTTGATCCATGGCAGCACTAGGTGTATAAATTTTATATTCTGTGCCACAACAAATTACGATACATTGAAAATATCCATATATTTATACAATATATCGAATAGTATCGATATAATATTTTATGTTGTTATCATTGAAAAAATTGTTAGTACTTACCTAATTTTTAACTTTGTTGTGCTTTTTTGTTATTGATTTAATGTTGTTGGCAATCTTTAATAATAATAAATATTTATTGGTCATCAAAAAAATAATTCAACTCCTCCTAACTAGGTATTATTGGAACTAGAGTAGACCAGTCGCTTCCAAGCCTCGCCCTTGCGATGGTCTCGAGCAGGTCTTGGACGGCGGTCGCCTCCTTCTGCGAGCCGGTCATGTCCCAGAAGGAGGCGTTTTAGACGTCTCCTCTTGCCGCCCCCGTAATCCGAAGCGGGGCCAGGATGGGTACCTGGTCCCAGCATGCTTCGGCGTCGTCGGGACTTCTCTGAGTGCCGGAGAAAACCCCTTTGAGGGTGAAGTCCGGTCTTTGCCGGGACCGGCCGGTCGTTGGGGTGTCCTGTCGCTGACAGATCCAGGGCACCCAGCTCATAACGGCTGATGGCATTCGCAGTAGGTTTGGTGGGTATGGGCTGCCCAGGCCGTATATATATGTCTGTGTGTGTATCTCTCAGCTATATGTATGTATAATAAATATTATGGGAATTATGTGTAGATTAATTATTTACTAAAATAAATATTGAACCTACACATAAATCTATTACTTTTATAATTTTTTGCATGAACATCCCTACTTACTTGTGGTAAACCGCCAGACCCTTTATAAATCTCCTGAGCTGGTAGGCCACGTCTTGAGTTTTCTTATTCTCCAGTAACTCCAACTTGACCATGACGTCTGACCGCAGCCGCGCGAACCTCGTCCTGGCCTCCTGCCTACATCTTAGGATCAGTCTGAAAGAATACAAAGTATATACACATATATCTATCTACTAATAGATATTACCAGGGTATACCCGAGAAGGTATAACCTCGCACTGGGGAAAAGACTTCAATTTCAATTGCATGTAGGTTTTAATTCTGTTTTGACCTCGTAAGAAGCCAAACTAATTATTGCCAGATCAAAAAATGTATTTTTGTAGAAAAATAACTTAATATCATTGATAAATGTATTATAAAAATAATACTAAGCTGAGCAGGCAACTTCTATCAAAACATTCAGGTTCAGGCTAAGCGACCTAAGAGCTATGCCACCTCTTAATCCGGTGAAGCAGCCAAGGTTCAAGTCAATCTTCTCCAGCCAATCTGTGTAGTTCGTCAAAAAAAAAACGAGAGATTCTGAAATACTATCTATATATGTCTATGTGTGTGTATCTCTCAGCTATATGTATGTATAATAAATATTATGGAATTATGTGTAGATTAATTATTTACTAAAATAAATATTGAACCTACACATAAATCTATTACTTTTATAATTTTTGCATGAACATCCCTACTTACTTGTGGTAAACCGCCAGACCCTTTATAAATCTCCTGAGCTGGTAGGCCACGTCTTGAGTTTTCTTATTCTCCAGTAACTCCAACTTGACCATGACGTCTGACCGCAGCCGCGCGAACCTCGTCCTGGCCTCCTGCCTACATCTTAGGATCAGTCTGAAAGAATACAAAGTATATACACATATATCTATCTACTAATAGATATTACCAGGGTATACCCGAGAAGGTATAACCTCGCACTGGGGAAAAGACTTCAATTTCAATTGCATGTAGGTTTTAATTCTGTTTTGACCTCGTAAGAAGCCAAACTAATTATTGCCAGATCAAAAAATGTATTTTTGTAGAAAAATAACTTAATATCATTGATAAATGTATTATAAAAATAATACTAAGCTGAGCAGGCAACTTCTACCAAAACATGCTTGATTTTATCGAGATTAGAGGTTCAGGCTAAGCGACCTAAGAGCTATGCCACCTCTTAATCCGGTGAAGCAGTCAAGGTTCAAGTCAATCTTATCTGTTTAGTTCGTCAAAAAAAAAACGAGAGATTCTGAAATACTATCTATATATGTCTATGTGTGTGTATCTCTCAGCTATATGTATGTATAATAAATATTATGGAATTATGTGTAGATTAATTATTTACTAAAATAAATATTGAACCTACACATAAATCTATTACTTTTATAATTTTTGCAATTATATCAATTAAAAAGAAAAATATTTTAACAATGATTATATATTATTATTTCGTATATTTAAAAATTTTGTCATAAACTATTTATGCAGTGTGTTGTACTAAGTAAATAATTTTTATCTTTATCTTTGTGTGCCGCCAAATTTTGCAAATATATAATAATGTTAATATTTAATAATATAAACATTATTATATATTTGCAATTATATCAATTAAAAAGAAAAATATTTTAACAATGATTATATATTATTATTTCGTATATTTAAAAATTTTGTCATAAACTATTTATGCAGTGTGTTGTACTAAGTAAATAATTTTTATCTTTATCTTTGTGTGCCGCCAAATTTTGCAAATATATAATAATGTTAATATTTAATAATATAAACATTATTATATATTTGCAATTATATCAATTAAAAAGAAAAATATTTTAACAATGATTATATATTATTATTTCGTATATTAAAAATTTTGTCATAAACTATTTATGCAGTGTGTTGTACTAAGTAAATAATTTTTATCTTTATCTTTGTGTGCCGCCAAATTTTGCAAATATATAATAATGTTAATATTTAATAATATAAACATTATTATATATTTGCAATTATATCAATTAAAAAGAAAAATATTTTAACAATGATTATATATTATTATTTCGTATATTAAAAATTTTGTCATAAACTATTTATGCAGTGTGTTGTACTAAGTAAATAATTTTTATCTTTATCTTTGTGTGCCGCCAAATTTTGCAAATATATAATAATGTTAATATTTAATAATATAAACATTATTATATATTTGCAATTATATCAATTAAAAAGAAAAATATTTTAACAATGATTATATATTATTATTTCGTATATTAAAAATTTTGTCATAAACTATTTATGCAGTGTGTTGTACTAAGTAAATAATTTTTATCTTTATCTTTGTGTGCCGCCAAATTTTGCAAATATATAATAATGTTAATATTTAATAATATAAACATTATTATATATTTGCAATTATATCAATTAAAAAGAAAAATATTTTAACAATGATTATATATTATTATTTCGTATATTAAAAATTTTGTCATAAACTATTTATGCAGTGTGTTGTACTAAGTAAATAATTTTTATCTTTATCTTTGTGTGCCGCCAAATTTTGCAAATATATAATAATGTTAATATTTAATAATATAAACATTATTATATATTTGCAATTATATCAATTAAAAAGAAAAATATTTTAACAATGATTATATATTATTATTTCGTATATTAAAAATTTTGTCATAAACTATTTATGCAGTGTGTTGTACTAAGTAAATAATTTTTATCTTTATCTTTGTGTGCCGCCAAATTTTGCAAATATATAATAATGTTAATATTTAATAATATAAACATTATTATATATTTGCAATTATATCAATTAAAAAGAAAAATATTTTAACAATGATTATATATTATTATTTCGTATATTAAAAATTTTGTCATAAACTATTTATGCAGTGTGTTGTACTAAGTAAATAATTTTTATCTTTATCTTTGTGTGCCGCCAAATTTTGCAAATATATAATAATGTTAATATTTAATAATATAAACATTATTATATATTTGCAATTATATCAATTAAAAAGAAAAATATTTTAACAATGATTATATATTATTATTTCGTATATTTAAAATTTTTTGTCATAAACTATTTATGCAGTGTGTTGTAGTAAGTAAATTATTTTTATCTTTATCTTTGTGTGCCGCCAAATTTTGAAATCGTTAAATATGTGTCGCAACAAAAAAAAAGGTTGAGAATCACTGGTTTAAAGTTTATAAGTATATTTGTGTCCTGCTGTTAGGCACAGGCCTTCTTTTTAAAGACAAGGACAAAGTCCGCCAGCCAGACCCAGTGCAGATTGGCAGACCTCACGGGAATTAGAAACCCATGTCACAATGTAACTCGCAGATTTACCAACACTAATAAAAATCGACAACTGTGATGTCACTGACCGTACATTTTGACGCAATAAGTTTAGCAGTGGGGGCCCAGATTTTATTACCTTTTAGCATTCTCCACTAATTTTTTATAAGTGTTTTCTGTTTCTCTCATCTCGTTGAGCTTGGCGACGAGGGTATCGTTGCAGAGTATGGCCCTGGAGAAGCCCAAGGCATCAGCGGTCCCCGCCGACATATTCTCCACCAGCCTGTGCTTCATTTTCTTCATGATGATGTCCAAGGACTTGCCCTGCTTAGGGTCCGCGTGCAGTTTATTGTAGTTAATCGTCACCTCTTCCTGTAGAAGGATTTTTTTCTACACTTTCAAAGCAAGTGCTTTTAGGACGTCTGCTACTTTAGTGGAACCTCTTTTAAATTCCTTTTTTAAAGAAAAAACAAAATGAAAATCGTTTTTAGCCTATCTTGTAATTATTTACGTTAATGTCGTAATAAAATATTATTTCTTAATACAAATTCTTATAATCTACTCTTATAACCAACGCTGTCGTTCCAGAGGTGTAGGCAGAGATGACGGATTTCTCAGATGGTACATAACCAAGACGCAAAACTATATTTGTATTTGATATTTTAGTATTTCGTTATCTTCGATAAAGTTGATTCGATATTCCGACCTGTCTCAACTTCAACTGTTAGCGTGTATTCGATTGGCAGTAAAGAAATTTACTGCAAGTGGAATTGGTAACTTACATTGGCTGCTTGTATCATTTTGGCAACTTCTACTTTGGTCTTCCCCTTTACACTCTGGCCGTTCACGCCGACCAGTTCGTCGCCGCTCTGCAGGGTCCCGTCTTTGGAAGCTGGCGAACTGTCGAAAATCTGTAAGAGGGTTAAAACAAGTAGACATGTCAAATATTCTATAGGTCAAATTTAGAGGACAATCTGCGAAACGAGAGGGAGCCGTGGCAGCTCAGTGTCCGGGCGGCCGCAAGTTGCGTACTGCTAACAACCCGAATTCGATCCCCGGTGCCGGCGCCAATAAATTTGCTGTTGCAATTTTATGTGCTAATTTACCACGTGCTCGGCGGTGAAGGAAAACATCGTGAGAAAACCTACGTGTCCTAGAAATTTTTTTCTAAGACATGTGAAGTCTGCCAATTCGCACTAAGGCCGCGTGCCGAACTACGCCATTATAACTCTGGTTACATAGAAGTCCTATATCCAACAGTGGGACATATATAAAGGCTGTAACTTTAACTGTGAAACGAAAGGTCGTAGGGTCGATTCCACCATTTGACTATTGATGTAAACTATCTCCTTGCACAAACTAGATAAAACTGTGGGGAAATTCACTTCGTCCGCATAATTTTCGTGAGGGGTTGCTTCACGTGATTTTATTATGACAAGTGATATATTTTCTATACTTATTAAAAAAAATATAAGGGGTAGACAACCCTTATCATTTAGGGATATGACAAATAGACAGTAGCCCTCTCTCAGACCTACTGAGCATACCAAATAAAATGTCATATACCGTCAAGCCGTTTCTGAGGATTATGGTAACTAACATTGTGACACGAGATATCTTTAAATAGAAGATATAATACATTTTGTTATAGTAAATAATAGCTGTAAGTCTCCGGAAACTTTTGGAGAGTATAATCATCAGCTACTTCCCCTTTTTTTTGTTAACGCGGGGGAATTCTTTTTACAAACCATCCTCCGGAACCCTGGGTGGGCCCGTAGGGATGTGTGGGACTCGGTCTGGGCGACCCCTACCCACTAAACCTTCCGCGAATGCCATCAGCCGTTATAAGTGGAGTGCCTCGGATCTGTCAGCAACAGGGCACCCCAACGAACGGCCGGTCCCGGCACAGACCGGGCTTCTTCCTCTAAAGGGGACTTTTCCGACACTTAGAGAAGTCCCGACGACGCCGAAGCATTATTATTATAGAAGATTACTGAGGCGGCAAGAGGAGGCGTTGATATTGCCTCCTGCGCACCCCGACTCGCCGCCTGACTTCAGTCTTACCTGAACAATATATAAGCAAGGACATAAGGGCGCACCACCTCCTATGCTAATGCCAATTAAATTCTTGTCATCTTTGGAGAGCACTACGCTGCCAGACGTGACCGTCATACCCCTGTAAAATAATTATCCAAATTATTAAATTAATTGATTGTTCAAAAAACTTCTTAAACCCATCATTACCTTAATAGGCAACCAACTTCTGTCTTTAACTAGCGTATATTTGAATATTTTCTACTCAAACAGTGAAAATGACAAAGTTATACATCGTTTACCAGCTGTCGCATCATCGCAGCATCGTTTACCGCGGTATTAACCGCGAGTAAAAGCGTCCTTTTCTAAATTCCCTGTACCTTATTTACTTTAAATACCAAATGCGGTAATAGTATAAAATAAAATTTGTGGTATTAAAATAAATTTGATCACAGACCCACTAAAATCTTTTTTAGACGTAATTTTCTGTCCATATAAAGGTTGTCTGGAAGAGATCGCTCTTAGCGATAAGGCCGCCCATTGCATATGCAATTACACAAATGTGAAAATTGTACAATTGTTATTTCTGTGATGTTATGTCATTTTAATTGTTGCGTAATGAAGAATATTCATTCATTCATTCATAGTATTTATGTTGATATAAGGATCAATTTGTCACTACCAAAAATGTGCATTACAAATAAATAATCAATATTTATTGTATTTGTGGTTCACTATTTTGGTAACAATGGCTTACATGGTAGATACACGCTGTCGCGGACATTTTTCTAAGAGTTTTAAATTAAACATTTCCATAATACATTATATCCGTGTAACTTCTACGGTTTTTGCGGCGCACGCCAGAATAGCTCACATCCTTACTGTGTACTGAGGTGGCCCTTCCTCAGTACATAGTAAGAAATTTTGAGATCTCCAGAGGAACGCACCGGAGATCCTCTGCACTGTCCTCTTCGAAGAGCACGTCCCGGGGAGGTTAATCTCTCACCCCATCGCAGTGCAAATCGACACGGGCCAGCCGATGTCGCCTTCTTCCCGGGTCCACTTTGGCGGACGACAAAAGCCTCCACCCTTGTCGCCCAGTGAACCCGAGGCCCTTTTAGTCGCCTTCTACGACAGACAGGGGATATCGTAGTCTTAT
Organism: Meandrusa payeni; assembly: GCA_029286785.1. Taxonomy (NCBI): domain Eukaryota; kingdom Metazoa; phylum Arthropoda; class Insecta; order Lepidoptera; family Papilionidae; genus Meandrusa; species Meandrusa payeni. The sequence continues at coordinate 1,742,514 of JAGSMX010000016.1, read as the reverse complement.
TCTACGAGCCCAGAACTACAGGGCTAACTGCACCCTTAACCTGCTCTAAGACACGAAAAGTTAACTGGAAGAAAAGACTAAATAAACATTGGCCTCTATTTCTGATTAATTGATTGAAATGTAACGCCATATTCGAAAGATGTGTTATAATCTGTAGGTCTCGTAGAATAAAATAGTCCAACAACTAATACACTCGCTTTATTGAGACAGCGTAACGTTGTACAAATAATTATTTATATCGAGTCAAACGTCACAACTGCGCGTCCTCACCATCTTTATACAAAATTAATTAGAAGTCAGATTAGGAACTAATAAAGTTAAACTATTGTTTACAATGCCAAGTTCATGTGACGATCAACTAAATTATTAATTATGAATTAAAGACACTATAAGGTTCAGGTAAATCATTAAGATATCATTGGAAGTAGTTATTATGTATAACAGATGTCATTAATAGATTAATAGCAATTTAAATAATATTTTATCTAAGCCGGGTGTGGCTGGTTGCAGAAAGCGGAGGATCGTATCGCCCGGTGGAAGGCATTGGGGAAGGCCTATTTCCAACACAGTGCGATGATCATAAGATGAAATATTAGAGTGTCTATCACTTATACATTAAAAATTGTTCCCGCTGTCGATTTAGCATTCACAATTCTAATAGATCATTTCTTATCATCCTCCATTATAATTCAGTTACAAGAAATTAATTATATGTTCTTATAATAATATTATACTTATTAAATCGTTTCGATTTACTTAATTTATGGTAATTAAATTTAAATATTTATTGTCCGAGGCACGGAATAGGAATGTTCTTGCAAAAAATATATTGATGTATTTATCGATATCACATATCGTAATGTTATATCGATACTATTAGATATATTGTATAATGTCCACATGTAAGTACCCAAAAGAAACTGGCACAAGTTATAAAGTGCATACAACTAACGCGGAAAATAGGAGAGTAGTACCAACATACATTTGATAATATCGGATTAAGGCGATATATCGATTATCTCGTAACTAATCAAATATCGATATATATCATGCAGTCGAAGCACAGAACAGGAGTCCTGCGTCCATGTTGAACCATATCCGGAGATTTTTGAGCCACGAAACACGTCTACTTTCCAGGTGGTCGATTACTCTGGATTTTCCTTGAATAATGAGTTGGAGCATGCTTACGTGCAATACGAGTTCGCCGTCGTATTATAAGACCTCGAGAAAGCGCACGCAATGATCCTGTCCTTCCACAAGGAAAAGGGGTTAACAGATTCGGCATCCCTACTCAGGGAAGAGCCAATGCCGTCGGAGCTACGGAAGTGTGCCAACGCGTCCCCGTAGTTCTGACTATAGGCGTCCAGAGGAACACCGTATGAGTCCGACATAAACCATCCTTGTCCCCGCAAGGGTGGATATGGACACATATGCATTTCCCCACGTATTAAATAGCCATTGTACTGTAGCTAGCAACAAGCAACACAGAAAATAATACTAATAAAATAATTATAGCAATTTGACTAAAATATAAACTAAATCTAAATCTAGATCAGTGGTCAGGATACAAAAATAAAAGATGTATATAGTGTTGTAATTTTTATTATTAGCTATCTAGCGTTACTTACTTTAATTATATGTAGATGCTTTATCTCACACAAAAACGTGCTATATACAATACAGCATAATTGACACATTACAAAATTAAAAGTTAACAGTTAGTTACAGACATAGTTACGGGCACATGCTTTTCTAAAAAGAGAGTATACAATATAGTCCACCACGGCTGATAAATATAGTTCACATTCTCAGCGAATATACGTGCATTTACACGACATCTTGAGTTCGTCTCGCGTAATACATATCGCAGATATCCTTATAGTGACAGATTAAATTATTTTCATATGCATACTTTGTGTAATCGCCGCAAAATGTTAGATGTAGTTTTTCTTCACAAAGCGAAATAAAAAGTAGACTGATACTCGAAAACATTCACATTAGAGTGCCATTCAAATATCCAAGGTGTCGTTGTTGCAGGATTTTTGATGTGCCGCAATCTAAAACCAACCTACTGTCACACTCGCCCTTGCCAAGGATTTCCGCTATATATAACCTTCTTAATACTAAGTCCACGTCGGTTGACATTTTTTTTTTAATTTACGCACCTTAGTGTTAAAAATTGTGCAGTAATTTTGCCTAATTTAATTAATTTATCACTGAATTTTCTATTTCTTCATAATTTATTAAAATATTTTTGTATCTATTAATTATTAAATCGTTACGTTTCTTTATAGCGAATGTTGTGTACACCTGTAATTGGCATACACAACAGGACTTAGTTTGTAAACTTGATTATTACAATGTATTCTTGTGTAATTCTGTTGGTGTATCTTAATAAATAAATAACTATCGTGAGTAAGCCTTGGGTTAAAAAATTCTAAGACACGTATGCCACTCCGCACTAGGCTCGCGTGGCGAAGTATCCCATATGCTCTCTTTACAGAGGTCTGTGACCAACAGTGAGACATACATATAAACAGATTGTCTCGTTATTGAACATCCAACGGAGAGTGAGTGAGGACGGTATGACGGCCTTGACAAAAAAAATAAAAAAATCTAGGACATTTTTTTTCATGGTAGCATTTTACGCGTTTAGTGCGCGCGCACATATTCTTTCTTGTCTTTCATATGTGTGTCCTCTCTTGCTTCTAGTGTGAAACAGAAATAAGGCTGACACTGTGTAATAGATGTACGAAACGTAACTCTCTTTCTATCTTCACTAACTTAAATCTTCCTCTCAACTTCAATTCGCTTCGCCCGATCGCACTTTTAGTAATGCTCTCACCATTTTTTTTAATGACGAACAACACAGATTGCCCAAAGAAGCTGGCCTTGACTGCTTCACCGGATTGAGAGGTGGCATAGCTCTTAGGTCGCTTAGGCTGAACCTCTATCGCTAGTAACTTCCTTGCTTCCCCCGTGGGGGGTAATCTCGGCTTGGACGTTACTATGTTACGGGTAAGTATTCCGATCCGAGGATGCCCGAAAGGGCCGTAAACAAGATGTTAACACAACACAATGTTATACAATAAGATGTTAGCTAAGGATACACCTCCGACGTTTGTGTGACGAGCGCTTTAGACATACACAGTAATAACTAAAACATAGCGTAGCTAGCAATGCTACAGAACGATTTTGGTCATAAAACTTGCATCAACTCCTGGTATCGAAGTAAATATCTCTCCTGTCGCAAATCGTTGAAAATGCAGTCTGTGGAGTCGTCGTTTTCTCCCTTAGACGATCTGAAAAGTTTAATTTTAAAGCTATATTACCGTTATGAGATTTAAAAAAAAAATAAAAAAAATTGGACAAAAGAAAAGGAAATATAACGATTCTGAACGGTTCGTAAACTGCAACAGCAGTTCACGACCACCTCGAGACACAAACAAATAAAAACAAATCAAACTTATAATTAGTAGACATTATAACAAAAAGAGATAAATAAATTATTGTGCACTTGTGTGTATGTGTGTGTGAGAGAGTGGGTGTGTCTGTATGTGTGTGCATCACAAGCATCTAGAGATAATTGCTACAGTGTCTTTATAGGTTAAATTTTAGCCAGTGTATAGTATAGCCAAGCTGAGATGGCGTGCCTGGCAAGTCTACGTATTTTGGAAGTTTGACGTGACTGGCACATAGCAATAAATCATTTCCAACCGACTTAAACAAGGAGTTTCTCTATTCATCTGTATGTGTTTTTTTATATTTGTAACCTCATAACTTTCAACTGGGTGAAGCGATTTGGATGATTCTTTTTTTATATGAAACCTGGTGCTTCCAGTTTGGTCCTGTCCTGACAATGGCACTGATGAGAAAAATAAGTCTTAAATTTGCATTAAGTATTCAGTCATTCATTATCCGTGAAATAGCTGCCGACCGAGTTGTGGTTCGGCCCTCTCAGGTGCCCTCGGATCGGAATGCTTACCGTCTAAGCCGAGGTTACCCCTCACCTTCCTTGTGTCGAGTTACTAGCGATAGAGTTTCAGGCTAAGTGACCTAAGGGCTATGCCACCTCTCAATCCGGTGAAGCAATCAAGGCCAGCTTCTCTGGATAATCTGTATAGTTCATCGTAAAAAAAAAACTTGTTTAGTTTTAATAACTTTTTAAACAAACAGTGAATGTTGATTTTAATGAATAATTGATGATACATTTATTCATTTGTTTAAAAAGTTATTTAAACAATTCATATATTTAACAACTTATTTCTGTATCTCATTGTAGGAGCAAGAGGGAGCAGTGCGCGGGCGTTCTTTCTTGTAAAATGTTACTATAAAATAATGTTTAATTTAAAATTTAAATGCTCTGGCCAATCTGTGTATTTCGTCATAAAAAAAATTAAAAAAAAATCACGCCGTTTTCGACAATTTTTTGATTCGAAACGATGAAGGATGAGGACTGAGGGTAGTTTGATAAGGTTCTGATTAATTTTATTTCGTAATATTCCTATTGATTTCAAATCTGTTTTTGTTTTAACTCGTAAATACACTTGCCTTGCGAAGAAGCTACACAGATAAGCCACAGAAGTTTCGACTGTTACACCGGATTGAGAGGTGGTATAAAGCTCTTATGTCGCTTAGCCTGAACCAGTAACGCAAGGGCTAACTTAGAGTGAACCTCGACTTAGATAACTCCTTATTACGCGTATTACGCGCGTTGATGCGAGGACGCTCGAAAGAGCCGGAAGACACGGTCGGATACTTATCGACCTTGGGAGATCGAGGAAACCCCATCGACGCTCCGTCTTTGGAGTCTGAAGATGAGGTCATTAAGGCGTTGGTGTTTTGTGAATGTGTTTAACTGTGACGGGACTAACGGTCTAAAGGGTCCCACACATTAACAGTCCGCCGGCCGATGTTAGTCTGTCAGTTGATCGCAATAGACCACACTCACAATTTTCTCACAGGTTTTGAAGTGAGTAAGCGAGTGGGCGATATAGACCTTGGACGGCAGGCCGCACTGTGTGGGACCCTTAATATTGGGTTGTAAAAAAGATTCGGAATGTATGTGAAAGATTTTGTCGTAATAATATTAAATATACTCACTCCTCAATAATATTTTGCTCCTTTTCAGCGTTTGTAGGTTGTTCGATTGAAGCACTGACAAAAAGTCCAAAAAAATTTGAAACGAAATTCAAACGGATATTAAAATTATCATAACTGTTTTTTTATCGTTTATTGTAATACTCACCTTTCCTCCAAATCCATAGTAAGTAATAGATTATTTTTGCCTTTTCTGCCGGCCCGTCTAAATAAATTAAAATAAAATAAAAAAAATCATAATAAAATAACAAAGAAAAATACGGTTACAAAACTTTTACAGTACTTTATCTATGATAATGTATGTAATTATTAAAAAATATATATTTGCCGGCAATAATATCTACACAAAAATATATATTTATATTGATTTAATAAAAATATTAAACTATTAGATAATATAAAATCAAAACAATTTTTTAAATACACTAATTTAATTAGTTATCAGTAACCTTTAAATCGTTTTTTTAGAATTAGACGTACTATATATTGGTAAAACATAATTATAATATGTTGTAAATCATTATGTTAATATGTTAAGATAAATCTAATTATAATTAGAAAAGAAATTCACTTTGTATTTACATTTTATCTTCATACATGGTATGAAGCAGCAAAGTCGACTGTAACGGATGTGTTCTTGGTTCAAAGGAGCAAATACTATTATTTTGCCACATACTTTCACAATAAAACCACAAGAACAACACAATATTACGTCTAAAGCATTCGGCGTATTGCACACAAACAATAGATAACTCTGCAACACAAAAGGAAGGATGTTGATAAGCAAATTGACGATAACAAAAATGGATTTACACGCCATGCGACTCACATACATTTTGTCCTCCTCGAAGAAGTAATCATCGTCGTATTCCTGCATCATTTTCGTTTAATAAACACTAAATAAACACTTTAGAAAATATCCACTACGATAGCTCGTGCGTTAACTGTCAAAAATATTGATTTTTCCATTTTGTTTTTATGTGGGGTTGTGTCGGTAAAGCAGTACGCCAATACGCATGCGCTGTCTAGGCAATGAAAATGAGGAATCTCTATGAGTACACCACTTGATAGGGATAAAACAAAATATTTTTTGTCCCTGCTTGGCGAAAAATTGGTTTAAATAAATATTATAAATTAATATAAATATAATTACATTAACATAAATTAGTATTATAAATTAATCTTGTTAACACAATTGGCCAGAGAGGCTGGCCTTTACTGCTTCACCGAATTGAGAGGTGCTATAGCTCTTACGTCGCTTAGCCTGAACCTCTATTAGCTAGTAACTCGACACAAGGGTCCCCCAGTGAGGGGTAACCTCGGCTTGGATGGCTACTATTTTACGTTGCGTTAGCAGTCCGATCCGAGGGTGCCCGAAAGGGCCGAACCACGACTCGGTCGGTAACTATTTTATTGGCAAAAGACTATTTGGACAATCTAAGCTAAACTAACTTATATATTAATCCTGTAATTCATTGGTATAATGTATACTATTGCTATCCTCCTGGTTTTTTTGTTGTTGTCGAAGATTTTTTTTAAGCCAAGTCTTTTTTAAAACAGATATACTTAATTCTTACGTCTAAGATGAAAATGAAAATGCGCAATCTGTCCCTTCTGGTTTTTTCTTCTTATACAAGCTGAGTGATTATTATTTATCTGTTCCTAATAAATCTAAATGTTAGTCCTATTTCTAGACAATCTAGAATCGATGATTCTGGATTGTAGTGGAGAGGTCGCTGCTGAAACGCTGTGAATGTCCCAGGAGACTTTCTGAGCCAGTGTTTAAATTTGTCAACATGTACCATCACGGGTAAGATAATAATTGTACTACAACTTCAGGTATACTATATGCTTCTTTTCTAGATTTCAGTATAACAAGATCGTGTAAAATGAAAATCTTTAATTTCCCAACGCCCCCCGCTAAATGTATTTCTAAATAGAAACATGTTATTAGTCATAAAACAGCGGCACGCAATCGTATGTTATTAGTATTCAGCATTGCATATATTAAAATTTTAAGCTATTATGACTTAAGAAAAATGTTACTTAATACTGGACAAAATAGATACAATGCCACCACAAAAAGTTGTGAAAGAGTGTACGGTCGTGTATGGAACGGCAGCATTTGGCAGTGAGCTGGTCGAGTTCGTGACGCAAGACTGTATCAAGCCAGGCATAATAACCCGATGATTGTGTAACGAAGCCTGAACTGTTTTTAAATGTAATATTGCAATAAACGTGTTGCTCCGCCGGACAGTACGGTAGAGCACGTCACGCGAGTTGGTTACTCCCTTACATTTAAAAATGAACAAATTTATAGTGAGTGATTCATTTTTATTTTTTTATGTTTCTATACGATGATAATTCTGAATATTTATTATCTGTATAGTTTATATGACAGATATGTTCCCGCCAGAATTTTGACGTGTGCTGTTTTATTTTTCTAGCTGTCGATTTGCTTGTGCGCGATTCTCTGCGGAGAAACGATGTCGGGTGAAGTGGGACCAATTGGTGGATTCATCAGAGCCAATTTGGTGGGTCTGCCGGTAATCCATGAAAAACAGATGTGGGTGTTCGACCCTGATGTGGCTCTACGAAGGAGGAAACAGTTTATAGAACTTAACGGTGACAAAGGAGACAAATTGATAGAGAGATTGGGTTTGGGTATCGATGGATACGACGAAGATAGGCTACGAATGCAAAGAGAGAGAGATGAAGGTCACCTGGGTGGTTTGAATGCATTTTACCTTGAATCTATTTTTTAATGTGTTTCCGTGATCTCTGTCCACTCACCTGGGTGACGGGCTTGTGATTGTATTGTATCTAAGTGTTATTATTACAAGATTGTAAGATGTTAAGATTTTCTAGTCTATGTATAATTAAGAAAGTAAAAAGTTATTTAAGTAGAGTGATTTTTTCCATTCATATAGATAAGCAATATTCGCGCGATTATGTCAATAAATAATCAACAGGAATTATATTTGTGTCACCATCTTTATATTAAAATGCCTACATTCTGTTTTACATTTGTACTCGTTGTATGGAGTACTTATCTAGTCTTGGATTTTCATAAATCTACTAATATTTCAATCAACAAACATTCTTCTATATGATTGTCGGCGGTAAGTAGTCCTTAACTGTAACTGAAACTAATTTGAAAGAATAAAGGGAATCTACATCTATTTTTTTATTTTCGAGTAGTAAAGGTTTATTCCGTGCGTTTAATGTTTAAATCGTCTCCGATTTGAGTAGGTTTTTGTATTATTATCTATTACAGAGAATGAGAATGTAGCTTCTGCTTTCATAGTGTGTTACATTATGAGCAAAAGGCCAATCCTAAATCCTCAATAATCCAATGTTATGAAAGAAATGTTTGGAGGTTATACATATTTTGGTATAATTATTGCACGATTGGCCTTCGAGGCGTGTGGAACTCGTTGCTTAGAAAATACGAAGTACACTTGAAAAGCAATTGCATTAATTATACAAAAGCGACTGTAACTAACCTTCAGTTTGTAACCTCGTGAGAGAAGTACAAACCGTCATTTAAGGCGCGACAGCGTCCTGATACGAGAGTGCCTGGGAAAGAAGAACGGCTCGGTTAATGCCGCAAGTGTATTTTTATACATTCTACGAAAGTGGTGGATGGGGACTGATGTTATGTGGAAATACAGTCCTGGATAGTAAGTCGCAGTAGCTTAGTAAATGCCTATTCACTCTACTCTTGAAAATACCCACATTGTCATCGGGGGCAAGACAGAACCGAGCAAACTATTTCATTCCTTTGCTGTACGAATAATGAAAGACGAAGCAATGCGCCTCGTTCGTATTTGAGGGATGTTCACAACAAAAGGATGAAATCCAACAGAAAGTCTTAAGATGGAACGGGGGAATTAGTTCACGTAGTGTTATTACAATTGTGTCATATTTAACATTTAGTGACATTATACATAATTGTCGATTTTGTTAGCTTTTGTAATCTTCTAGTTAAGTCGTGCCATTGTGGTTTTCCAATTTATTATTTTTCAATTATTAACATTACGTATAAAATAAATATCTTTACATTCGGTATTTCTAATCCCGAACATAAAGATATTTTCCAAGTATACAATAGCGTAATGGTTTGGAATCGTTACGATCCATGTACTTCACGAGGCGTCTTCAGCCTCCACCTCGTTGCATTTTTGCTATTTTTATTGTTGTTTTGCTATTGCTATTCCATGGGTTACACAAACCAAAACCTTGGTGTCGTATTAGATCCCAAACTCAGCTTCGGCCCTCACGTAGACCAAGTTAGGAACCGGGCGGCCTACGTTATGGGTCGCCTATATCGCCTCATTAATAAGAAAAGTAAAATGTCCCTCCGTAATAAGGTGACACTTTACAAAGCAGTTATATGTCCCGTTATGACGTACGCGAGCCCGGTCTTCGCGCATGCCGCCCGTAAACATATCCATAGGTTACAAGTAATTCAGAATCGTTTTCTGCGACGAGCCACGGGTGCGCCGTGGTTCCTACGTAATCGCGAGCTCCACGTTGATACAGGCAGTTACCGACAATAGCCCAATTCTTTAAGCAGGCATCTCGACGGTTTTTCGAGACTGCCACCAAACATTCTAACAAACTTCTTGTAAGTGCCGCCACTTATAAGCCTTCCTATAATAAATTCCGTCGCGTCGCCCGGAGGCCGAGACACGTTCTTGACGATCCGGACGACGCGATTACCATTGCACAGGCTAGATCTCTACAAATCAACAAAGCGTCCATTCGCGACCGTCGGAGGTTGCGAATAATCCTTGCGCGTTACCGCTATTTTATGGGCAGGCCCCACCCTTAGATGTTAGGAGCGTTGCTGGAGTTTCTTCGGTTATTTCTCCCAGCGCCAACGCTTCCCGAAGTGTTGGCACTGGGCTCAAAGTTAGTTTAGATTTGAATGTCTCTTAGATTATCCGTGAAATAGCAACCGACCGAGTCGTGGTTCGGCCCTCTCGGGCGCCCTCGGATCGGCATGCTTACGCGTAACATAGTAACCGTCCGCTGAGGTTACCCTCACCGGGAAGACCCTTGTGTCGAGTTACTAGCAATAGAGGTTCAGGCTAAGCGACCTAAGAGCTATGTACCACCTCTCAATCCGGTGAAGTCAAGGCCAGCTTCTCTGGCCAATCTGTGTAGTTCGTCATAAAAAAATCGTTACGATCCGTAACAAAGTCCATCATTAGACGATTAATGTTACCCACTAATACAAGCACAAGCATATTTGATTATTATTCGAAGGTTAACCAAAAATGTTAGGAATATTTGTATAAAAATTGTAAGTATTCCTAAAACTATTGAAAACTAATTATTATAAACTAACTAAAAACAAAATCAACAAGTTCAAAATAACAGCAAATGATATTGAATAATTAGAATATAATATTATGGCACAATTAACTATATAAAGTTTATAAATGATTGCGGGTGCAACCACGGGCAACAACTAGTGTCATATATAAGTAATATTAAGTATATTTAACAATACCAGAGCTATCTATACACACACCTTAGTAACGCAAAGAATTTCCCTTTTACGTATAGATCAAGTTTTATAAATAGTCAATAGATGGCAGTGTTCCTAAATAGGTAAATGAAAACTTGGTTTACATATTTTTATAAAAAAAGTTCTTGCTATTCATTAATCTTAAAAAATATTTTAAAAATAGGTTGAACAAAAATGAATTGTGTAGAAAAAAATAACAAAAAGCCAACATCACGCGGTGTTCCCAGGCGGTCACCCATCCAAGTACTGACCGCGCCCGACGTTGCTTAACTTCGGTGATCGGACGAGAACCGGTGTATTCAACGTGGTATGGACGTTGGCAAGTACTTATATAAAATTTACTTACCCGTTAATTTTTCCAAGAAACCATGTTTGTATACAAATATAAAAACGAGGGCGGCACTGAAAATTTCGGGAATCAAGGAAGTGACACATTACTTACATTCAGGGCTCAGTGCTATGACCTAAGTTGCTTTGAGTGGTTGGAAGCGTGCTGATCTATAAAACCATGATTATGCTTACGCCTACACCCTTTTTAACTTTTAGCCTTTGATATTTAATTCTTACCTCCTCTTGTATTTGATTGTAACCTCTTATAATATTTGATTGTTAATCCCGGGTCGAAGATGCAAAAGGTCCAAATCAATCAGGAACCCAACTTCAAGTGGCAATTGACATGAAAAAGTGCAAGATTTCCAAAGACAATATCGTAGACTGAGTGAAGTGGAAATTAAAAATTCGGAAAGCTCCCACTATCATATATCCAAGAGAGAGAGAGAGAGAGATAGAGAGACATCAGTAATAGGACTTGAATGACCGAGCTTTACTCGATATTTTTATTGTAAATCATGTTTTTGGTAATTATATTTAGATACGAATCACAAAATTACGAAATATGAACTAACTAATAATAACCATCTTCAGCTCTTAGGTTTAGATCTCTCTTCTAACCTAAACTTTGGCCGCTACATTGAGTCCATTGCAAAAACTACTGCCAGAAAACTCGGTATCCTCTCCAGGGTGAGGCGGTACTTCACGTCGGAGCAGCTACTAAGCCTCTACAAAGCTCAAGTTCGCTCCTGCATGGAGTACTGTTCCCATCTCTGGGATGGGTCTGCTAAGTATCAGCTGGAAGCTTTGGATTCGTTGGAGCGCCGAGCGAAGAAGATCATAGGCAGCGACTCGCTCGTTGAGGCAAATCTTCAGAGCCTCGCACACCGTAGACAAGTGGCCTGCCTTTCGGTTTTCTATCGGGTGCATTTCGGCGAGTGTGCGGAGGTTTTGCATGACCTAATACCCTCCCCTTTCCATCACCGAACGACTAGGCGCGGCGAGCAGTTCCACCCTTACGTCGTAGACATTCCATCAATACGCACGAAGCGGTTTGCCTCCACCTTCCTTATGCGGACCGCTAAGGAATGGAACTCTGCCGCGTTCAGTCTTTCCTCACGGGTACAATTTTCACCGGACACCTTTAAGTCCAATGTGAACAGACACCTTATAAGCTCACGTGCTCCATCCTAGGCTTTATCTTCGCCTTCCATCAAGCAAGATAGAAGCCAAACGTGAGCTTATTTACTATAAAAATATTTTTTGGTCTCACCGAAATTGTAAAGATAGGTCAAAAAGGTTAAATTACCTCAAGAATGTATGGCTCGTCCAAGTCTAGATTTAACTCGATCTTTGATCCCGTTATTGATTCCAAACCTTAACCGAGTGACTGCAACATCTTTTTGTTTCAAAATTTGTGATCTATTTCTTATGTATGTTCTTCCATTATCTCCGCGCGCTGCCTTTTTTGACACGAATAACGATTACTTTATTGATTCACCACTAAGCAACCATATGACAAGTATTTTATAAATAATTTTGAATAAAATTGATTTTCTTGGTCTAACCTCAAACTCACTGACTTGTTGTTTGTTGCTTAGCAACGCCATTTTCTTAAGTACATTTCGTGTGCCCCCTATACCTACGTATAAAACGACATTTACTAAAAATGAAACCTAGCTAGATCGATTTATCGCCCCCGAAACTCATTGCATGCCAAATTTTATGAAAATTATTGGAGCCGTTTCCGAAATTCAGATTATAAATACATAAGATGTATGTAGATATACATATACATAAATTTTACACGGATACACCGTAACCTGCAATACTTATTATTGTAGGTTTACAGTCTGAGGTAGGATAGGTTCAACAGACTGACGGGCTAGCTTAAGCAGGCTATAAGGAAAATTCAATTGTTCATAATTATTTCATTTATTCCTTTAACTCTTATGATATTACATTATCGAAGGATACCACTCTATTAAAACTTACATTAATGACGAAAAGTTATCAAAATTATTATGGAAATTACTAGGAATAGGACAAGTAGTTACATCTACAGAGATATATTTGGATGATAAATTTAATCTGTGGAAATGCTTTAAAGGTGGTATTACACTAGAGCGTCAGTTCGATTAGACGTAAACGCTTTGACGTAAAGACAAACAGAAAATTTATAATGTGTCAACTTTTCAACTACTAACAACAGAACTTTTGAAACCGGACAAGCGGGAACCATCTTTGTTGCCTATACAGGTTTTTAATATTTAAATAAAAAAAGAAAATGAAATTTTAATTTTAATTTTTTTTCAAGAAATTATAAGCACTAACCATTAAGATTGTAGACACAGATTATAAATGAACTGTAAGACTGGACACAGATTAAAAAAGGAATCATAATAACAGTAGTATAAATACAGAGCATTTACGTCCCATCATAGAGTGACAGCGTATTTCAATTAAAATTGGTAACGCAATCTAGCATGTATAATACATTTATACATTACAATACATCTCTAATATTTGCTTTCACTTTCATCAGTTCTTAATAAAAAAAGGGATAGGATATTTTGTAATGTCAAAAGCATTAATTAATTAATTTACCACAGAGTATACAAATTCGTGAAACTGATATATCTGTTGAAGACTCAAAATATCTTCGCGTTCTGTGGAATCTATTGTTAATGTATTTGAGCCTCCAAGAGATTTATCACAATAATGTACACTTAGCAATAATAGACAAAAAATGTTAGATAAATCTACAAAAATTCAATTATCAGTGTCGATGTTTATAATACATTGCTAAGTTAAATAACATAGTAGATGTAAATCCAAAAATCATTCTTATTTTCATTAAAATTAACAAACACTAAAGACTCAAAATGGTAGAAGAGGAGAGATATCCCTTTGCACAGTCCTGGAACACTTCACCCGTTTCTTCTATATTAATACATTCAGCACTCATCCTAAGCAATAACTCGGATAAAAACTCTTTCATTTGTTCTACTATTCAATCTCATATCATTATATATTCTCCTCTTTCATCATCTTTAAGTAAGCTTTTTCTTTGTTGATGTTGCAAATATAACCTGATCATTGACATAGTATTTACTAACCCTCCTTTTCCTAGGCCATATTATTTCATGTTTATTATGTCTGTTATACAACTTTTATGTTTATAACATATATGTCCCATTGTTAGGCGCAGGCCTTCTCTGTAAACATAAGAGAATAGGAGCATAGTCCGCCTAGTGCGGATTGGCAGACTCCACATATCTTAGAAAAATTTTCTAGGACATGTAGGTTTCCTTCACCGCCGAGCACGTGGTAAATCAGCACATGAAATTGCAATAACAAATTTATTGGTGCCGGCACTGGGGATCGAACTTGGGTTGCTAGCATACTATGCAACTTGAGGCACCCACACAAAGAGCTAACATGTCTCATAAGCTAAGTTACCATGGCTCATGTTATATTTAATATGTTTTAATACAGAACTCTTAGACTGCCAGATGCTTGACAGTCTTGTTTCTCACATTAATTTTATCTACATACTGTCAACCTGAAGAATCAATTGTCACCAGCGGTGATTCCAAACTTTTACGATTTGGGGACCGTCAAGAAGACCTATTCCTTTCTCAAAGGCAGGCAACGCTGTAGCTTCTCCAGTTTTGTGGATGTTTATGGGAGACAGTGATTACCTACAATCAGGTGATCCATAAGCTTGTTTGTCTGGAATATAGCATGACCACAAATCACTTTTATTTAATCTCATTTTACCCTTTATGCTTATGCTGCAATAAAAATTAAACTGCACCAACACTGCGCTGTACATTCTGACTCCCCACAATCAATTCAATAGACCAATTATTTCATCTTGTAAACCAGCATATTAGAAAATTTATGTAGATTTATCTTACATAATCATTTAAAAGCCCTAAGTACATTTGAAAAGAAAATGTCATAAATGCATATCATATAAACATGGTTCATTATCACTAATAACTAAATCATTTTGTGACTGTTTCTCTTACAATACAATTTTAAAGTTAACACAACATTGAACTATTGATTTCTGAATGTAATTAAACTTTTATCTATGTATTAAGGCACCTCAAGTTTTTGGTCACTATTACTGGAATAATTTAATAACAATGTTAATGTTATAAATGAATTGATACAGACTGTACTGCAAAATTGTCACAATCGAAAAGCAGTCTTACTTATTATTCCTGACATTACTTGAGACTGATTACAAATAACTTAGTCATTTATATTATTAAGTTGGGTTTCTTTGAATTCTGCTACAACTATAAGCTGATTTGAAAATTGCAAATTTTTCTTATAAGGCTTAAATAGCAAATCAAATATATCAGTATGAGCTTGAATCTGAAACAACAATCATAAAACTGACAGTTGATTTAAAAATCCAGACAAAGAAGAAAAAAATATGGCGCGGGGACTCATGGGGGGGATCATCTAACTTACATTTTCATCTTAGACGAAGAAATAAGTGTGTGTTTTAAAAAGACTTGGCTTAAAGGTCTTGTTATCAAGCCATAAAATATTCAACAAAAAATCCAGATGAAGTCAAATATATTCCTTAGATTATTTCATAGATAATGTCATCTGTCAAAATGTCATCTGAATGTTGCTATATTAGTAATGTTTTTCTTAATTCATCATACTCCTAAAATTAGGCAATATATTTAATGAATAGTCCATGCAAAACCTACACAGGTTAAGTTAACAAAGTTCAAAGTTAACTAACTTTTTAACAACTTTTATGTATATAACATATATGTCCCACTGTTAGGCGCAGGCCTTCTCTGTAAACAGAGAATAAGAGCATAGTCCGCCTAATGCGGATTGGCAGACTTCACATATCTTAGAAAAATTTTCTAGGACATGTAGGTTTCCTTCACCGCCGAGCACGTGGTAAATCAGCACATGAAATTGCAATAACAAATTTATTGGTGCCGGCACTGGGGATCGAACTTGGGTTGCTAGCATACTATGCAACTTGAGGCACCCACACAAAGAGCTAACATGTCTCATAAGCTAAGTTACCATGGCTCATGTTATATTTAATATGTTTTAATACAGAACTCTTAGACTGCCAGATGCTTGACAGTCTTGTTTCTCACATTAATTTTATCTACATACTGTCAACCTGAAGAATCAATTGTCACCAGCGGTGATTCCAAACTTTTACGATTTGGGGACCGTCAAGAAGACCTATTCCTTTCTCAAAGGCAGGCAACGCTGTAGCTTCTCCAGTTTTGTGGATGTTTATGGGAGACAGTGATTACCTACAATCAGGTGATCCATAAGCTTGTTTGCTCCTTTATATAAATATACTAAATCACTGTTCAATCCAAATATGCATGACCAAAAATCACTTTTATTTAATCTCATTTTACCCTTTATGCTTATGCTGCAATAAAAATTAAACTGCACCAACACTGCGCTGTACATTCTGACTCCCCACAATCAATTCAATAGACCAATTATTTCATCTTGTAAACCAGCATATTAGAAAATTTATGTAGATTTATCTTACATAATCATTTAAAAGCCCTAAGTACATTTGAAAAGAAAATGTCATAAATGCATATCATATAAACATGGTTCATTATCACTAATAACTAAATCATTTTGTGACTGTTTCTCTTACAATACAATTTTAAAGTTAACACAACATTGAACTATTGATTTCTGAATGTAATTAAACTTTTATCTATGTATTAAGGCACCTCAAGTTTTTGGTCACTATTACTGGAATAATTTAATAACAATGTTAATGTTATAAATGAATTGATACAGACTGTACTGCAAAATTGTCACAATCGAAAAGCAGTCTTACTTATTATTCCTGACATTACTTGAGAATGGATTACAAATAACTTAGTCATTTATATTATTAAGTTGGGTTTCTTTGAATTCTGCTACAACTATAAGCTGATTTGAAAATTGCAAATTTTTCTTATAAGGCTTAAATAGCAAATCAAATATATCAGTATGAGCTTGAATCTGAAACAACAATCATAAAACTGACAGTTGATTTAAAAATCCAGACAAAGAAGAAAAAAATATGGCGCGGGGACTCATGGGGGGGATCATCTAACTTACATTTTCATCTTAGACGAAGAAATAAGTGTGTGTTTTAAAAAGACTTGGCTTAAAGGTCTTGTTATCAAGCCATAAAATATTCAACAAAAAATCCAGATGAAGTCAAATATATTCCTTAGATTATTTCATAGATAATGTCATCTGTCAAAATGTCATCTGAATGTTGCTATATTAGTAATGTTTTTCTTAATTCATCATACTCCTAAAATTAGGCAATATATTTAATGAATAGTCCATGCAAAACCTACACAGGTTAAGTTAACAAAGTTCAAAGTTAACTAACTTACTTGTACCACAATTATATAAAGTATCCTTTTTTATGACCGGTTGCAATACAGTCTGTAATATAGGGGTAAAATTTCATGTTAAACCGATTCTAGAGAAACTGGTAGTAAACTATGGTTATTCTTACCATCTAATACGAACACCGAAGAAAAAATTACCGTAATATGGCATTAAAATCATAAATAACGATTTATAATTATTCATTAAAGAGATCAAAATACATTTTAAAAGAAATTAACGTGTGCAATTGTCGTTTTGGTTGACAGACAATTATGGAATGTGTAAAAACTTTTTGAAATTAAAAAACGACAGACTAATAATGGCGCTGGATACTGAATACATTGAATGTCAAATACGACTACAGTAGCGCCATTTTATAGCAGTTTCTCTGAAACTGTATATTATAATTCGTTATTTCGTCCGTTATCGTGTTTGTGTCGTAAGGATATCTTGTTTTTCCGGTCACAGAAACGTGTCTTCATTTCGCCGTGGACATCGCGGACCTGCAATTGAAATAAATTAACATTAATAAACAATTAATGAAGATGTCAAGGTTAATCAAATTAATTTGGATAAGCGACTAATGATATTTGAACAGGGTGTTAGACCTACTTTGTTTCAATTAAGGACTTCCTTCATATGTATTCATAATTTATTACCGTGGGTTACTTTCTAACATGTTTTTTTTTTACAAAACTACCTACTACCCACGGCTCGCTCTTGGGGTTATAGGAAGGAATAACAAAGATTATTTAAGTATAACAAAAATCGCCTTCAAAACAAATCATACGCGAAAAACCAATTATCGCCACTACGCTACTATCTCATCCAGCTTCTCACTTATCCTCGTTGTGGTTATTGAGTATTTAAAGTCGTAGATATATATATTTTTTTAGAATTATTACTAACAATCTTGTTAACCATTCCAACTAAGCTTAAGCTTGTGCTAGGACATGGTTCACGGCAATAGTCGAATGGTGGATTCGAACCCACGACCTTTCGATTCGGAGACCGATACCCTAAACCATTAGGCTACTAACACTTATACGTTTGACGATTGTCAGAAGTCTACCAATATCTCAACCGACAAGCATGCTCTCTGAATTTCCCTGGAACGGAACTCAAGGTCCTACGCTAGAAAAATTAATAGTATAACTAATTGGAACCAAACCCTTTAAAAATATTTATTAAAAAGCCGTTCGTAAATGGCAGCGCTAACTGGCTCATGGCTAAATGGCTGCACAAACATTACAAAATAAATACAATCGTCCTTTTGAATCAATTGACCCAGCAGCGTGCCGTACCCTCTAAAGCGCCCTCGGAGTGGAATGCTCACAGGTAAAGGGGAACCCTCGTTTCGAGTTTTCAGGCTACGCGACCTAAGGGCTATGCCATCTCTCAATCCGATGAAACAGTTCTTTAGCTTCTTTAGCTAATCTTACGCAGATTTGTCTCTCAAAAAATATTCTTCTATTTGAAGTATTGAACCCAAAATATTTAATCGTTGAAATAAAATTAATTAGAACCTAACCAAACTTATATCAAACTCTTTAAGTACATCCTTTCCAATAGGGATGTTCATGCCAAAAATATATCGACACTTTTATATATACTATTTTATAGATATATCGATATTTTTCATATATCGAAATTTGTTTATAATTAATTAGCGGTTAATATTAAATATTAGAAAAGTTTTGTACTAATAGAGTACTCGGCGCGTAACTGAGAGATTCTCGCATCGGTTACCAGTCCAGAGTATTTGATTCTGCTATCAGTACAGACTACATGTATAGATTACAATTAATACAACGATTCCTGCCATCGTGATGGCAACGCAAGTAAGGGTTTTATTTAATTCAAGTTGTCAACCACAAATGGAAGAAAGACGCGATATATCGGATGAAATATATCGATATTAGATAATTCGATAATGTCGGATTGAAGCGATATATATGGAGATCGGTTGGCATAATATTGAGTTATTCGCCCAGTTGCGGCGCAAATACTTGATGCAAATTTAACACTGATATGGTTTTCTCATGGACATTTAATTGGACCAAATTGAAAGCACCAGCTTGCAAACAAAAAAAGACTCATCAAAATCGATTCATCCAGTTATGAGAGAGAAAGTTAGGAAATAACAAACATAAAAACAAAACAGAACCACCTCCTTTTTTGAAGTCGAAAAGAGATCTATAAATATACAATTCCAACATCCTGTTATATAGAAGAAAAATATTTGCCAAAGTAAATAATATAATCATTGGGAGCGTATTTAAATTATTTTACTATGTTGTAAATTATAAACATTGATGTTTAAGTTATAACTCAAATATAGTAAGAAAGTAAAACAAAATCTTGTTTATGTCCCACTATTGGGCACAGGTGTGGTCTTTATAGAGAGCATAATACTTATCCCTGATAAGGGACTTTAAATAAAAAAAGTAATTCTTATATCCTCACGATGTTTTTCTTCACCGCCAAACTCGTGGAAAAAATCAGCACTTAAAATTTCAACAATCCCATTGGTGTCGTCGTCGCGGAACCAACTCGGGTTGCAATAGAAAAAGTTACATAAGGTAAGGAATACATGTAGAGTAAGGAAAGTACAGTAAGAGAATGTAAAAGATAGGAAAGGAGGAATGCAAGAAAGAAGGAATGAAAAGGTCCCTAAGGTGCAACACGTTAGGAGAACGATGAAAAAAAATACAAAAGAAAGCTAACGTATTATTATTATATATAACCTTATTATAAAGTGTGTAAAAGCGAACGAATCTAATCTCCCACGAACTGGTCGGAAATATTTAGAGAATTACGATACGCGCCAGTGTGATATACGGCCGCGTTATCCTACGGTGTAACGGTTCAATCCAGTTCCTTTTTCGGACTGTGGGAGAGCTATCTCACTTTCTGTCGGTGCTTTGAGTGATTTGTGAACATCTCGGCCGCGGTGAGGTCTTCGTGCTCAACTACTCGTATGTTTGACCTTAATGTGGTTTTTGTTTTGATTTATGCGGTCTGGAAACTTTGTTTTGGAGTATACAACAGTTAAATGCATGCACTATACGAGTTGCTGGCGTACTATGCAACTTGAGCCAACCGCCCGGACACCGAGCTACCACGGCTTTACAGCAGCTGTATTAATACGTAGGTACCTATCATTCTCACAATTGTCTAATATAAGGTACAATCTCTTACTTACATATAACGTAGCTTAAAACTGCACTAACTTGTAAAAGCATTAACTTGTTAGTTTTGTTACAGTTTTACTTTTCTGCAATTCTACGTTCAATGCTGGACAGAATAAAGTTCATTTCAGTATAACATCGTCAAACTAGCGTACCGTAACGAAGTTATCTATGGTAATACCAATTAAATATGCGGTAAGGAAGCGCAGAGCCGGTACAGCGGGATTATATAGGTGTTCAGAATTCATTAGCGGCGCAGCAGGTTCAAATGGTTTATTCAAACGTGCTAGGATAGTTAGGGCTTGCAAATATTATGCCCGTAAACACAGGGAGAGTGAATGCTACTGTTAACCCATGACGATCTTTAAAATAAAAAAAAGTTAAAACCGACTGCAAATCATATTTCAGTTAAACGTGAACTTCTTGCCGTCACAAAGTCACCACTTTTTAGGGGTTTAGGCTAAGCGACCTAAGAGCTGTGCCACCTCTCAATCCGGTGAAACAGTCAATGCCAGTCTCTCTGGCCAATCTGTGTAGTTCGTCATAAAAAAACAACCTCGGTCGGTTACTATTTGACGGATAATCTAAGGGACATTCAAAAGCCAAACTAACTTTGAGTGCCACTTCGGGAAGCTTGGACGCTGGGAGAAGAAGTCGCCGAAGAAACTCCAGCAACGCTCCTAACATCCTGCCTATAAAATAGCGGTAACGCGCTAGGATTATCTAATATTATATTAATAGTGTTGACAAGGCAACCGATGCATGCTTCTCTTAACAATCTAGGAGTGTAACAGAACGCCAAACATAAAGGATGGTGACATTAACAAAAAATTTGGAATTCTGCCGAGATGTGCGGTAATGGAAATCAATAGCTGGGATGATTCTGAACAATTCCTCAGAACACTCCCCGTGGTTAATACGATAGAGAATGGAAAGAGCCCCGCAATCTCTTCAAAACTTAGGAACTTATTATAAAGCCTATAACTTGCTCAGTCTTAAACACAGGCGTAAGATAGCTAGCCTTTCGGTTTTCTACAGATTGCATTTTGGAGAGTGTGCCCAGGAACTACATGATCTAATTCCCCCATCCCCTTTCCACCATCGGACTTCTAGACGCACTACGGGATTTCATCCTTTTGCTGTGAACATCCCTTAAACTCGAACGAAGCGCTTTGCTTCGTCTTTCATTCTTCGTACAGCTAAAGACTGGAATAGTTTGCCCGCGTCTGTCTTTCCTTCCGATTACAATGTGGGTATTTTCAAGAGTAGAATGAATAGGCATTTACTAAGCTAGTGCGTCTTACCATCCAGGACTGCATTTCCACTTAACATCAGGTGGGATCGTAGTCAAGCACTTGCTTAGAAAGTAAAAAAAACTTAGGAACATATCATTTTAAATTTTGTTTATGTAAGCCAGTAAATGGGTTTATTATCCACTGGGATATCGAAGTATAATCGTACTCATCATTAAAATCCGGTCCGCAAAGGTCGCGGCTTGGATATTTCATTGTCTTTCTTTTCTGACTCGTTACAATCAAACCTTGACATTCAGCGCACTGTATGAAAGGTGGTTTACAACTAAGATGAGAGTTTAAAAGTAAATATAAAAATAATAATTATACAATTAATAACACAGCAGATCCAGCGTGACCACCCTCTTTCTCTCTTTAGTGTCGGTCCCTCATATCTAAGGATCGTGGTCATCAGGGATGCATCTGCAGATCATGATTTGCCTCCACCGGCTTCTGTCCAGCGCATCTCTAACAGTAGAGTAGAATTTGGAGGACGACGAGTATTTTATCTGATCGGACCACCTTGTTGGTGAACGGCCGCGAGATCTTTTACCTGCGGTGTTCCCGATGATCACTTTTCTAGACTTTCGTCGCCACGCCAGGATTTGTTGTCGGCATATGGTAGACAAACGAGTCTTAATCAGTAATTGGCTTAGGACCGATGCATTGGTGCGTTCCGCAGTCCAGAGTACCCTTAAAGTGTGAACTGTTAAAAAGACAATTTAAGCCCGTCTGTGAATCCCATTACAGGACTTTTGACAGACAGAGGTTTGGAAAAACTAGATGTTCTCTAAATTTAGTTGAAATTTTGTAAAACTATAATTAAGATATATTTTTTAATTTCTTACACCACTTACACTTGACTTAACACTTACACTAAGACTAGGGGTTAAGCAATGTATTCCCTGATTGAGAGTTACGAATGGAACATCAGCAGTCATACGGGCAGGCACTGTGCCTACACCGTTTTTTGTATAAAACCTTATTGGTTTTTCCACCTGCTCCATATTCAATTAAATGTTATTATACTTCACGCCGACTTTTTTCTTATTTTTTTCCGCACAGTCGGCCATAATTCTAAAGGAGCCTGTTCTATACATAATTCAAACATTATTTATAGACGTCCGGACGAAGCTCTAGAAGGCTAGGCAAAAACTGGATACCTAGTTTTTTGTCACTGAATCTATTTAGATCCTGTGCGTGATTTAACGATGAATAGCGTAGTAGGGGTCTTCTACCTGATTGTAGGTTTGATTGAAGGTTTTTAATAGCAGACATGCTAGCGGACCTTGTATACAGTGATCCTCACTCACCCTAGATAGACCAAAGATCGATATAGATATAACGACAAGGATGACCGGAGGTCGCTGAATACGAAAAGCGGGGTTCGTATATGGTAGACATGACATATTCTTTATTGGCACAAAATATGAAACACATCAAAAAGACAAAAAAAACATACAGTTATAGAAATAACGGACAAATAGGACATAAGATATGATGCTAATATTGGACACCGTCTACGTCTCACGTCACATATCACGTCTCAGCATATACCGTCGCAAGGATGCCACAGCGCTGATTTTCATTCTGAATTATGCGGAGAAGGTCGGATATTAATTAGACGTGATCTGTGTAAATGTATTTAAATGTTATTTATTTATTGATTTAAGATTCTAAAAACGTTATTTTCGGCGGCACTACCCTTAGCCTGCTCTTGACAAGCAAAGGTTAGCTGGAAGAAAATGCTAAATAACATCTTTTCCAATAAAAAAATAATCATTGAAATCGTTTGGCGTGATTTCGATTTATACGTTCATTTGTCGGGCACATACTTAATGCAAATTTAAGACTTAAATGGTTTTCTCATGGATGCCATTGTCAGGATTGTCAGGATTGGATATATGCCAGGATTGAACTAGACCGAATTGAAATCGGACCACACGGGAAGCACCAACTTTTACCTATGACAAGAATCATCAAAATTGGTTCGCTAAGTCGAAAGTTATAACGCAACAAACTTTAAAAAATACAGAGGAATTGAGAAAGAAGTGAAAGGAGAAGAGACAGCGAGATTTCAAAAAGGGCGAGGCTTTTTGAAGTTGCTTGAAAACGTGTACATGTCTGTAAGTAATATGATCAGAATAATAAATCAAATAAAAAAAAGCAAGGCGCGGTCCAAACATGGCAAGGTATGCCGGGGCGAGGCGGTGCTCCCCTCACCACTTTTGTGGGGGCACAATTAGTCCCCGACGCAAATTGCTGTAATAATGAAATACATTATAGAAATGCCACGATCGCATGCCTGTTAAAATCTTTTATGATACCACTCCCAGTTTTCGCCCCGTATAGTTCAAATGCAATAATCAGAAAGCCTTGATGATTACACTTGCTAATACGTTTTTCTAGAGAATGGCACTAAGGCATTACGACCTCCTTTATGAATTTCAGTGAAAATGTACAATAAGTATGTCCTCGGTTGACCAATTTTTTTGGTAAATCAAGATTTATTCATATGCATGTAGTAAAAAGTGGTTATTTTAATATTAAACATTACTTTATTTATATGTTAAAGTTAAAGTTACAGCCTTTATATATATAATATATATGTCCCACTGCCGGGCAGAGGCCTTCTCTGTAAAGAGAGTATAAGGGCATAGTCCACCACGCGGCCCTAATGCGGATTGGCAGACTTCACATGTCGTAGAAAAATTTTCTAAGACATGTAGGTTTCCTCACGATGTTTTCCTTCACCGCCGAGCGCGTGGTAAATCAGCACATAAAATTGCAACAACAAATTTATTGGTGCCGGCACCGGGGATCGAACTCGGGTTGCTAGCGTACTATGCAACTTGAGCCAACCGCCCGGACACTGAGCTACCACGGCTCTTATATTTATATGTACAGATGTGGAATTTCGATTTTAATACGATTCGGTCGGTCAAGCACAATTTGAAAACCTTTCTAGTACCTAAATCTTTAACAATGATTCCACATCTAGAAGATATTTTCCTTTTAATCAAGAATATGATTCATTAAGAAAACATTCCCACAATGTTACACTGTTGCGTGTCCAAGTCATAACCGAATGCCATCGCATTAATAAACGTTGTAAACCATTAAGTAAATAATACCATACAGACTGCATAAATGGTATCTTTCCACTAAAAGCCCATATGAAAATATTTTTAATTACATTCTCGCGAGCATCACGTATAATTCTAAGTATTTTAGTATGTAAGTTATCGAGGTAGCGTTTTGCTTTCGTTAATTAGACATGCAAATTGTTGCTAGACCTTACTGCATTGCTTCTGCGCCGCATGACATAAGGAATGGTAATCACCCGGATAATGAACCGTATTCATTAATTCTTTATTGCTTTGCGGTATTCCGCCATAACTTTTTAAGCGAAAGCAATTTCAAAATGGCGTCCAAGTCATTATGACAGGTAGCGGAATGGCGTCTAATCACAAGATGGCGTATTTGTTCCCGCCAATTTAATGTTTCAGCCGTCTATAGTCTCTGTCTAGACTCTCTTTTGTGTTATGTCATAAGTCAGTCATTTATGAATCGAGATAAAAAAAATCTAAATTACAAAAATTGTAAACATCGTGAGAGTTCCTTGACAACGCATCGGAACTAATACGAATAGAATAGGACATACAATGACATAAAATTAAAATGGGCCATTCGAAGGTATTCTTTTTTAAAATCAAATAAAGAAATTAAAAAATCTAATAAATTTAGATTGAAGAACCTTCTACTTTTTTAAAAATAATTAGTAAAACATAAGTTAGCCAGAGAGGTATTTTAAGAAGTACAAGTTTAATTGACCATACTAAAAACATATTTATGATTGATACATTGATTTTTTTTTTTTATGACGAACTACACAGATTGGCCAGAGAAGCTGGCCTTGACTGCTTCACCGGATTGAGAGGTGATGCCTCCTCTCAGGCTAAGCGACCTAAGAGCTGCATAGCTCTTAGGTCGTAGTAGCTCTTAGTCGTCTATTGCTAGTAACTCGACACAAGAGTCCCCCCGGTGAGGGGTAACCTCGGCTTGGACGGTTACTATGTTACGCGTAAGCATGCTGATCCGAGGGCGCCCGAGAGGGCCGAACCACGACTCGTTCGGTTGCTATTTCAGGGATAATCTAAGAGACATTCAAAAGCTAAACTAACTTTGAGTGCCACTTCGGGAAGCGTTGGCGCTGGGAGAAGAAGTGGAAGAAACTCCAAACTCGAAGAAACTCCAGCAACGCTCCTAACATCTAAGGGGTGGGGCCTGCCCATAAAATAGCGGTAACGCGCAAGGATTATGATACATTGATATGTTCTTTCTTTGAACGATGTCTTCTATCGTGGAAGAGGAAACTTTTCTTGTGATACTGCTACTGGCAATATTAATCATTAACATATAACGGTAATTCCTTTCACTGCAGAAATAAAAAAAAAACTGTCAAAAATGTGAATGTATATTGAAATGATAAAATATATTTACTAGCAATTAACGCAATCGAAACTTGAATATTTCCTCAGCAACAAATACCTCATACATGGCATATCACGACGGGATGTCGCTTCTATGAACCGAACTGAATGTAAAATGCCAACCATATAGCTAGACTATTGAAGCGAACATTGTTGAATAGACGTTTCGAACATTGTAGCGAGACGGAGGGGACTTAATGAAATAATCGTTATCTATATTAATATAATTAAGAAGAAACGTTTGTTTGTTTATTGTGGATAAACCCTGAAACTACTTTTACGATTTTAATAATTCTTTCACCATTAGTAAGCTTTTAATTAGTAACTCAGTCCGGGCGGTCGTGCAAAAATTTACAGCGGTGCCGGCACCAATGAAATTGTGAGGAAGCCTGCATGTTTTAGATAATTTTCGATGCCATGTGAAGTCTGCCTAGGTGTGCGTGGCAGACTATGCCCTAATACTCTTTTTACAGAAAGGCTTGTGCCCAACAGTGGGACTTAAATAGGTTGTTACTTTATTTTTTAACTTTTACGCGCGAATGCTTTCTTTTAACTTCGAATTATCATAGTTATATTACGAAGTTCTGATGCCTGTATTCTTCCATATTCTTGTTCGGTAATTCGTAGTACTTTTTAATGTTAATCTAGACATAAATCTACCATTATTCCGATTTTAGGAGTTCTCTAGTAAATCATCGGAATCCAAACAATTAATACGGGACATAATTGAAGCCACAAGCATAAATCTAAATCAGTTCCTAAATGAGGCTTAATACAGACTGAATGAGAAGCTACTTCTTGATTTCTAGTCGGTTATAAAGGCGTCCCGAATTGGTGATTTGAAACGACGACCTGCTGTTGCGCGTCCATTATGCTGTTGGCGCTATTTTATTCCGAAACAATTAAATAAAAAATATTTAAAACACTTACCAAAAGAATTAAAGATATAACGTGGGAACCCTCTTTTGAGCCCCTAGTGATAGTTTGTTGCCAATCTTCTTGTAGCTTTCGTTTTTATTTCTAAATTTTGGTTTATCGTTCGCTTCGACGGGGCACCCTTTAAGCTCCCACACAAGATTCGTCAGGGACTTGGGCCTACTTAGTTTCCTACATCGTTTCTCCGGCAGCTTAGGCCCGTTCCCTGAGTCCCCCGACGTCCTGCCGCCCGAATGACTCGAATCTAATGTACCGTCTAGTTCCATTGCTTGGTGTATGTTTGAAAGACTCTTATATCTTATATTGAAGATGGGGGAATCCCCTTTAGTTAACGGTCTTATTGGACTAGTAACAGGACTAGGGGTCTCTTTAGTCGGGGAATGACTTTTTTGACTGAAGACCATTCTACTTTTGTTATTGCTCACGCTGTTTTTAATGTATAGTTTGGGTAGATTGTTAGGAGCTGGTGCTATGGAACATTTTTCTTTGTATACTGTTATAGGAGTTTCCTTAGGCGTTACTGCGGTTTTGCGTGTGCGTTTTTCTGCCTTTTGTATGTTGAGAGGTTTCTTTGTTGGTATCGTTTCTATTGGAGGTGGTTCTGGTTTGATTTCTGTAATCAGTGGCATGTGTATCGGAGTAGCGGCCGGTGAGGCGGGTGCCGATTCGTGGCGACTTGGTTCATTTGTATAGGAAGCTTTTATATTTTTCGGAAGAGGTGCGAAGCCTCTGACATAGTCATATATTTGATCGATTTCATCGTATTCATCTGGAATGCTATTTTCATCTCTATGGCTACTGTATATGTGGTTATGGCGTGATATGTGTTTATGCTGGGCGGCGTTGTCCGATGACATACTACGTCTCAAAAAGTAACCCGTTTTTATTAATGGCGGTGCGTGTAATGGTGCATTCAGGAGCCTTTTGGGATCGCCTAGTTTACCATCTAGCACGTGAATACGATCGACCACTTCCACAAGCAAACGGTTGCATTTCTCAACCAATCTCGAGAATTCCATGAAGTTTTTGATCTGTTCCTCATTCTTGCATCTCAACATTTTTAAGGGCGCTGCTAGTGGTAGAGCAACTAACGCGTTCCCTTCTTTCTGCAAGGGCAATGCAAATACGTGGTCTTCTTCGAAAAAAGACAGAAGTCTGATTTCGGGAACAAAATGACTGGCACTTTTCAAACCTCTCGGAGTAGTTCCATGTACAAGTCTCACCGTAATAGGTAGGCGTTTCGTCAGCAACGTCTTCGCTGTATGCACACCGCTGATATTCTCCTCTTTGGCGATAGCGGAAAACTTTCCCCTCTGATCCAAACTTAGCAATATCATATCACCTTTCGTATCTGTACACTTTAAATACTTATTTTTCCCCAAAAATGTTTCACCTCTTGGCATAATGACTTCCCCGGCGGGTAGATTCCTTGCACCATCGGCTGTTACATTCCCATCTAGATCTATCTTCGCACATATGACTCTTACTGGCTCTCGTACAAGGCATCCGTCTTCTAGTTTTCTTCTGGCTAGTTCTCCAACAGATTCGATGCATCTTACAGCTCTACCTTCTTCACTTAGTAATTCAAAGAAGCCTTTATAAGTTTCCGGGATAGCAAGTCTCGGTCCAACGCTAACCATCCGTCTACCTTCTTTCAATTTGATCGCTTGTGCAATAATCTTCTTTCTCTTTCCAGCGGAAACCAGTAAGGCCGTGCTCTGTAATCCGGGGCTGGGTAGAGTCGGCACTCCAAGTCCTCCATACTGGCCTTTGATAATTTTGGCTACATTTGGTAGTCGGTTTTTCCCGACGAACTCTCTTAGGTAATTGCCTTCGTCGGACCAGCGGGAGGCTGCGACCACGACTTGGCCGTCTGTGGCTGCCATCGTGGGATTTAGTCACATCTGGAACAACAGTAGATATGTTAATTTCAATTGAATAATACACAATAAGTTCAGTGTACCGGGCGGTCGTCTCAAGTTGCAAAGTACGCTAGTTCAACCGCAACCCGAGTTCGATCCACAATGAATTTGTTGCAATTTTAAGTGCTGATTTACTACAGCTGGTGAAGTTAAGCATCTTGAGGATCCTACATGTATTTCAAGACATGTAAAGTCTGTCAATCCGTACTAGGGAAGCGTGGTCTATGACTATATACTCATAAAATAAGGCGCATGCTCGTTTGCTCTCGCCTCAAGTCAAAATAATATTAAATATAAATATAGTAAACTAATTTTAATATCTTGAAAAAAATGGTAGACGTAATGGATAAATTATTCCGGATTGTGAGCTATAAAATCTAGATATTTTAAATTCCAAGGCAGGGAAGTCACCGTGGTCTAACCGGTTGGAAAAATGTAGAATCCGAAAATATTGCTTATGATCTTTTATGTGTATTGTATAAAATAAGGTTCGTTTGCTTAAGAATTTTCCTTTTTTCGTCGCTTTTATTGTTAAAAAAATATAACCAGATTCTGTTTTCTGTCTCCGTCAAGCTAGAATGTTATCGCACGAGAAGGCAGTTCACCCTTTTTTTACGTCCTTAACGGGACCACTGGCGGAGAGTTGTGAACTTCTCCTCCGGTTTACACTGGCACCACTGTGGGGTAGCCTTGTGAGCACGGCTACCCCTCCATAGGCGGCGGAGGCCCGGTTTTCCTGACTCTCTCACAGGGCTTGTCGCGAGATAGTGAAATCCATCTCGATCGTGGGAGGTTTTAGTCAGTAGAGGTCCTCTCTTGCAGGCCAAGCCCGACATAACCGATCCAAGGACGCTCGACAGTGCCGAACCACGACTCGGTCGGTTGCTATTTCATGGATACTAGACTATGCTAAGGATAATCTAAGCTCAAACAATCTAAGGACACTCGTTATCTCTGTCTAACCATTTATAACTCAAATAGGATCTAAAGCAAACAGCGCGCTAAGATTGGGACTTTTGATTAAAAGACGTAAAGACGAAGCTTAGCAATTATTTGATGTTTTGTCTATTTACGTATTAAGTTATTTTCACATTCATGAACCTGTTAACAGTCCGTTAAAATAGCGATTAAGATTTAATCAGACCCAAAACAAAGAATCCACTTATATAACTGTTCAGTGTGGTGATTATAGCAGTACATTTGAGCGGAATCATAGCCGCATAGAATGACCATAATGTCTCGGTTTGGGCTCACAAAGCGGGCGCGCAACGCACGTTTTTTCGACCGATACCGCCATAGCAACCCGTTACCTCATAAACCCGCAGTAAGTCGAGTGTTAAAAGCTTTGGCAATAAAGGTGGATATACACCAATGTGATACATGGTTGACCTTACGTCGGATATTTGAAGTTGATAATAAAATAAATGATTTGTTCAAAGCTAAACGGTTTTATACTTCTTTGTGTAAAAATGAATAAAAAAAATGTCAAAAGTACTACAAAAAAAAACTTTTTTTGTAACGAACTATACTAATTAGTCTGAACCTCTATTCGGAGAGTTACTATGTTACGCGTAAGCATTCCGATCCGAGGGCGCCGGATTGGGCCAAACAACGGCTCGGTCGGTTGCTTTTACACGGATAATTTAGGGTCATTCAAAAGCTTAGCGCATAGCTTATGATTTGACGATAGTGGTTTTGAATTCCATCCAACTTGTATTGGTACAAGACTGGGTTTGGAGACTGGAATGCTGGGTTATGTGGGGTTTTTACCCACTAAAACCCGGAGTGACGCACCGGAGTCCCTCTGCACTGTGATTTTCGGAGAGCAAGTCCCTAGGGTGAGAGGTCAATCCCTCCCCCCTGTGCCCTCGCAGTGCAAATCCACACGGGCCAGCCGATATCGCCTTCTTCCCGGGTCCACTTTGGTGGACGACATAGCCCCCACCCTTGTCACCCAGTGAACCCGAGGCCACTTTTAGTCGCCTTCTACGACAGGCAGGGGATATTGTAGTCTTATTCTACGAGCCCAGAACTACAGTGCTGGCAGACTAGGGGCCTATGTTAACCACAACACGAACAATACAGGAAGGTTGTATGGACGTTGCCAGCTTCAAAATAGTATTGAGGGGCTAGGCGACTTTATTTATCAGATGAAATGCTAAAGACATCAATTCAACTTCACCTCATTGTAATTTTCAGATGGTGACGAATGAAGGAAGAGACCGCAGTGTTAAAAACTCTAGTGTTGTACAGTCCTAATGTCATTTGTACGGCGCGCGGGATCAAACGGAAAGCTTTTGATACGAAAGCGGAGATTTATTGCTTCTGTTCTGCATACAAGTGGGTATTAGTAGCTTAATAAGGACATTTAGTCAAAGTAAAGAGCGTAATGAATGATATGGTAAAAAGTAAGAGTTTGAAAATGTGTACCAGTTTTCCTATAAGATTTCCCAAACGAGTTATGATTGCTTAATCGCCTTAATTCAAAACAGCCAAATATAGACAATGCACAATTAAAGTTCATTCAAAGAACCGTCATCTATAATGTTAAAAGAACCGCTTTTTACTAAATGCATGTGAATTTATATACTGTCAATCAATCAATCAGGCCGTATCTTCCCACTGCTGCGTATAGGCAGCTTTTTTTACGCCATTCACTTCGGTCCTGTGCTGCCCGAAAACATTGCGGCCCCGCTGCCCTGACGATGTCATCACACCAGTGGGCTGGTGGTCAGCCCACTGATCGGCGTCCCTGTCTTGGCCATGACTCGGTTACTGCCCTGGTCCACCGACCGTCTTCTCTACTAGCCAGGTGTCCCGCCCATTGCCATTTCATTCTCTTGATCCGTATATATATATATATATATATATACATATATATATATATATATACTATACTTATAACAAAATAACATTTTATACAATTTTTATCTGTCTCTCTTTTGTTAATTATAATAATTTTGTAAATCTCTGCAACGGCTGGACCGATTATGACTTTCACTAATGTAATAATTGATGACTTTCTTTCTCGCTTCATGCGACCAATATGTGTGTGCGTAGTTTAGGGTATGATGGGGCTGACATGCCCATAACGGCAAAAGTCCCGAAAAATAAAGAAAAACAAACTTACAGATAGCTGAAGTGATAAGGAGTCACTTAGGCTACTTTTCTTTAGAAATAGAAATTAATAAATAGTTTTAATCGCCTCAGTTTATAATTATATTTCTTTCTTATATTTCTCTTCTTTTTGTATAACTTAAATACATACAGTGAAACATGAATAAGTGGGACCTAGATATATGACAAACCTCTGTTATTGGGAATTTTGCAACCCTGTGTTTTTAAATATTAATATAAGTATATAATATTGATAAAGATGTTATATATTACAAATATCTATCTATATTAACATTCGGCCTCACTATGAAGGACCTTCTAAGAAAAAGACAACTTTCATGTTAACCTGTGAATTTGAGTAACAGATTGAACCCCTTCAGAACCCACTTAATCTGGTTTCACTGTTCTTTGTTGAGTTGATTATTTCCTGCGGGCATAAAGTGACCCGTGCAGGTTGTTTTTATTGATGATTTATTACTATGTTTTATTCCCGTGTTTGGCTGGAGGTATTTTTATCTTTACATTAATTTGCTACTAAGTTATAATTTATCTACTTTATATAATACTAATTTCTAAGTTCCTTATTTCTACAGTTACATTTTCCTTATTATACGAGTATCTGTTATTTCTATATACACATTTCTTATGTTTGTTTCTAATTTTCTACAACTTATATCTATTTACATTAAGTTTTATTCCTATCAATTACTTTTTCGCTACATATCTACAGAACCTTAAAATATATCTATCTTATTCTTATCACTAATTAAATTTCTAATATTATCTAAAGTAATTCTTTCATTCATCTCTATTTCACACTCATATCTTTTGACATTAAATTCCGGACATTCTATCAAAATATGTGGCACCGACTCATGCACCTCTGGATCGCAGATGCACGAAGGGCTCTCCTTGCATCGAAACCTGTTAAGATACTCGGAGAACCCTCCGTGCCCCGTCAGGATCTGCATGAGCCCCGTGCAGGTTGATAGAAACGCTACCAACAACTAGAAGGATTAAGTAATTTAATAAAGGGGTTCTGCCAATTCCTATGTATCCATAGCGCTTGGGAGCTGGCGCGTAACGCAGTGTTTCGGGCTATATCAGCTAACAGCTATTGTTGGTGTACGTTGACCTTAACTTTACTATGCACTAGGGTTGCCAGTTGTAAGAATTTACCGGAACAGTATTTTACACTGCATGCAATATAATTTTTTAAAAATGTTTATCCATGTTTATTATGTATTTATTTAATTTCTATTTGCATAAAATAAAAGTGTACAAAAACCGAAAAAAAATTCTAAGACATGTGGATCGAACTCGGCTTATCAGCATACTATGCAACTTAAGACGACCGACCAGACTCTGAACTACCACAACTCTAAAAACACAAAGTAAGGCGTGCTAGCTTCATCCCTGTAATTCTAGACTCGTAGAATAAGGCTACGGTATCCTCTGCCTGTCGTAGGAAGGTTCACTGGGCGACATGGGGTGGGGACCTTTTGTCACCCGCCGAAGTGGACCCGGGAAGAAAGCGACATCAGCTGGCCCATGTCGCCTTGCTCTCCGAAGATCACAGTGCAGTGGGGCTGCGGTGCGTTCCACTGGAGATCCCGGAGCCATGCACCGAGGAAAGACCACCGGGGGGGTTTTAGCGGGTAAGAATCCCACATAACCCCGCCTTCAACCCCAGAAGGCAGGGATATACCCTGTATGAAGGCAGAAGGCAGGGATATACCCTGTTGAAGATTTCCGTCAACAAAAAGCATGGAGAAAAAGATACTTAAATACATGCAAATGTACAGGGTGGCCCATAAGTCCTTTGATATGAAAAAAATTATTAAAATAAAACTAATTACATTATGAATTAAATTTTTATTTACAAAAAAGCTTAAAAACGGGAATTATTTTTGAAAATAACATCTTCTAAATGTAATCCGTTGCGATCACGGCACTCTTGCAAACGACGCCTAAAATTGTCGATGACTGCGCGGCACGTCACTGCTGAAATGCTTGTCATTTCTCTGCGGATGTTTTCTTTTAGGGCCTCAATTGACCGCGGGTTTGTGTCGTATACTTTAGCATTAAGGCAGCCCCACAAAGAAAATCCATCGGGGTCAGATCTGGACTACGTGGAGGTCAGGAAATGTCTCCTCTCTTAGAGATCACTTTGCCAGGAAAAAGTTGACGGATAACGGGCATAGCAGTGTTAGAGGTGTGAGAAGTGGCCCCATCCTGTTGAAACCACATCCTGGCATTAAAGCCTGAAAAGTTTTGCAATTCTGGTATGAAAAACTCTTCGATCATAGCCACATATCGCTCCGACGTAACAGTAACTGCGCGCCCTCTGCCATCCTCAAAGAAATAAGGCCCTAGGATACCATGGGCTGACATAGCGACCCAAACAGTCACTTTCGGACTATGTAAGGGCTTCTGATGCTTAAGTTTTGGATTGATGGAGCTCCAATAGCGGCAATTTTGTTTACTAACATGCCCGTTAAGATGGAAATGAGCCTCGTCAGAGAACATTATGTTATTGAAGGAAGTAAACCGATTCAACATTTCATTCGCATAATTTTGTCTTAGAATACCGTCAGTTTCCTTTAATTCTTGAACCAACTGAATTTTGTAAGGGTGCATATGTAAGTCTTTCTTCAAAATCCGTTGTAACGATGTCCTGGATACGTTTAATGCTCTGGTGCGCTTACGAGTTGACTGTGTCGGATTTTCGCGAATAGACTGTGTCACTGTGTCTATGTTTTGTTCCGTACGTTACGTCCTTGGGCGACCCAACCGCGGTTTATCTAACGTCGAACCGGTCTCCTCGAACTTAGCAACCCAGTTCTTAATCGTTTGAAGAGTTGGAGTGTCGTCAAAGTTGTGTAAACCTTTGTGTTCTCGAAATTTACGCCGCGCAACGGTTGCCGAATTGTCGTTTTTATAAAACTCGCGCACACAAAACGCACGGTCCGCTCCGGTAAAACGTTCCATCGCGACTAAATTCCCAGAAACCGAAGTTACTCCCCCCGCTCCCCTGCACCGCTCACGCGCGCCCTCTTCGTTTTATTCAAATTTTACTTTTCAAAGGACTTATGGGCCACCCTGTATATAAAGATATAATGGGGTTTTGTGGTACTATAACATTTTTTTTAATATCTTAATTTTCATATTACATCAAGTTTTATCTTTTAATTACATTTGTTCTACGGGTAGATTTAATTCAATGTAAAATATGCCGAAGCCGAGGGCGGATTTTCTAGTATTATGTAAGTGACTACGACAAAAAATTATTTATTTATTTAATCCAGGATAATTTACAGCTGTTTAAGACTTCTTATATAATTTCCAGTTATATAGCTAGTTTAGCAGATAACAAGTTTTCATAAAATAAGTTAAACTAAATATACGCAAACTTTAGGTAACGCAGGATTGGAAACTCGCATCATGGTACACGAAAATTCACTAACTGTACTTATAAAAAGCTTCCGTATGAAGGCATCACTGACGTAAAATAGGTCGACATTATCTTTATCTTTATAACTTTTTTTACTTTACTTTTACACACACTTACATTTTATATTACCGACATGCACATACACAAAAATATTGGATACTGTTATATATACATAAAGAAATTAAATGCATTGTTGTTTATATCTCCATTATTTTATTAATGACATAACGTTGACATGTTATTGAATATAATCTCACTGGCTTACCGGCCAGTAACTCAATTATAAAAGAGGTGATACACCACAGTTTATTTTTCTATTCTAGTGAGTAACCCTCTTTGGGTACTCCGCTGTTTTTTTACTTTTTCCATCATTAATATCGTGATCGTGGGTTTAAAACTGGTCGCCAATGTTATATATACATAAAGAAATTAAATGCATTGTTGTTTATATCTCCATTATTTTATTAATGACATAATGTTGACACGTTATTGAATATAATCTCACTGGCTTACCAGCCAGTAAGTTAATTATAAAAAAGGTGATACACCACAGATACATATTATCAAATGTTATTATACATATTATATAACAAATTCTATAGACATTTTCTTACTTAGTTTTCGTCCTTCGGTACACATCTCCCTGCTAGACTAATATATAGCCTGTATTAGTTTATTTTGAACTAAAGTTTGTTATATAACTTTTGTGGTATTCGTGTGTTTTTGCTAAGAATAGTGTCTTCTTTATAACTTCGAATCTTTATAACTTCTTACTAAGGTTATGGAATTCGTTAAATGCTCTGATAAAATAGCATTAAATCATATAGTTTGCACTACTAGGCGGAGTATATAATGGACTGTTGATACGTAGACTTCGAGAAGGGATAGAAAAGTGCTACTTGTTAATTAGATCAGGACAATCCATGGGACTTTGAGCATTACGTAAAATTTATTTTTAAAATTCAGGAATATCCTACATCAATAAAAGTGATGGTCACCACACAAACAAAGTTACGCGATACAGTTTGTTTTATACGGAAAATGAGTTGCATAACAGTTCCGCCGGTGCCGAAGGTTGTTCACACGTGCGGATTTGTGTTACGCGTCTAACGACCCCTTAAGCTTTACCTGTTGCTGAATATGCGAAAGTGATATCACTGGTAAGTACCGTTTGGTGCCGAATCGAGGTTACAAACTTGAATGTTTAATTTCGCAATAAATCGTTTGAAAATTGTGCTAATTAGATGTTTTCGTGATTATTTTTTTGTAGGATCCTGCTGCATAACTCTTACAGTTGCGGGTACGGTTATTTTCAACTGACTTCAAAAAGGAGGTTCTCATTTCGAATGTAGTTTGTTACCTGAGAACTTTGGACTGTGTGAACCGACTTTGGTGATTTACCCATATGGTCCCATTTTTACAATTTGGTCCAATTCTGACAATAGAATCCACGATAAGACCATAAAAGCGTTAAATTTGCATCAAGTATGTGCGTCAAAAATGGAAGAATAACTCAATATGACGCCACCTTATTTCGATAATACATTTTTTATTATAAAAGTATTAGGTCTACAAATAAGTTTCCGCCATTTTGAGAAAGATGGCGTAGCACGAGGTTTGTAAAGTTGATGGTGGTTTGTAGAGTTCAGCCCTGTAGTTCTGGGCTCTCAAGAATAAGACTACGGTATCCCCTGCCTGTCGTACAAGGCGACTAAAAGGGGCCTCGGGTTCACTGGGCGACAAGGGTGGGGGCCTGCGTCGTCCACCAAAGTGGATCCGGGAAGAAGGCGACATCGGCTGGCCCGTGTCGCCTTCGCTGCGAGGGCACAGGGGGGGAGGGAGTAACCTTAGGACGTGCTCTCCTTGAGCACAGTGCAGAGGGGCTCCGGTGCGTTCCACGTGAGATCCCGGAGCCCCTCGTCATGCACCGAGGAAAGGGCCACCGGGGAGGTTTTAGTGGGTAAGATCCCCACATAACCCCGATACCCGAAAGATACCCCGCCTTCCCCAGAAGGCGGGGTATCTTTGTGAAGATTTCTCCCGTCAACAAAAAAAAAAAATGGTTTGTAGAGTTGTAAAATTCGCAGATGGTAACCGGCTTGAAAATAAGTTTGTTCATTCCAAAATAACATAACCATACTATAACCCGTAACATTAAGTCTGTATAAGCATCATACATAGTCCTTTATCTAAAAATTTCTAAACTCGAGCCAAGTGGCAGCTGAAATGCTTTTTTTTTTGACGAACTACACAGATTGGCCAGAGAAGCTGGCCTTGACTGCTTCACCAGATTGAGAGGTGGCATAGCTAATCAGCTCAAATGCATCCATTGCTCGTAGAAGCGTATAGTGAGGATGCCTCGTGTGATTAAAAAAAAAGTAAAAACGGTGATTTTGACGTTAAAGACGAAGATGGCAGTGGAAGGCCAAAAAATTACCAGGATGTAGATTCAGTCTCATTGTCTAAAATCAAACTTTCACAATGATAATTAGTTCTTAGATAAAAAACGGCGGAAGCTTATTTGTACACCTAATACATCCAGGAAGTACGAGTACATAGGGAGTAGTTTGGTTAGGTTCCGATAAATTGAATTACGTAAATGCTACTAATTATAATGCGGCAAGTCGGTTTTGTTATTGCTCGTAAAAATACTTGTATAAATAAATAATATATCGTTATATATCCTTTTAACCCTATCGGGGTAGACAGAGACAGCTTACCGTGTCCGCTTTTCACCAAACATATTAGGTCCAATATGAAACAATTGCTGACAAGTTCGTTTTACCGCGTTAATCACAGAAAGTACCGAGCCGATTTAATTTGTTTTTCAGACATATAGCCCGTCTATTGAGACATGTTATAGGTATATTAATCACATACTAACGAATCTAGACTTAATCTACATGTATAAAACTGATATTCATAAAGTTATTTTTATATTTCTAGACTTTTCTTATTACCCTATTATGTATTTATTTTACCTATCCTGTCCTGTAGGGTTGTCTGGAAGAGATCGCTTAAAGCTACGCTACGCTACGGTCGCCCTAGCCCACTTTTAGATTATGTTTAGTTTTTACTTAAATTGATTGTAATTTTGAAACAATAAAGAATCTATCTATCTAGATATATGGGATCTCATAAGCCTGGTGAAAGTCTGACAGAAAAAGTTGTACTTTGTCGTTGTACATTCCGGTAATAAAAAGGTTGATAGAACCCGAGAGTATAGTATTTAACAGTGCGGTAGGCTTTATGACCGTGTATTACATGTATTTTTGGTCATAACAACTTCTCTTAAAGCAGATATCAAATCGGCGACACAATGGATGGACGGAAACATTCCGTGTACACGACAGGGCACGACGTCGATCTGTGAAATATAACATTTTTCAATAGCACTCCCGTCCGACTGTACATCACGATTCTATCGCACGATTAACTCTATTGTGCTTGTTGAGATAATATTGCGTCTAACTGTACTCGTTCGGTTTGTAGACAAATAAGGAGGGTCGGGTTGGGCCAGAGAGTACGCGGTTTATGAAATTAAGTAAGTACCTCCATGATCGTTTTCTTCGGTATTTGTTTTCGGCAATAATAGGCAAAATAAGGTAAATAAGTAGTATTATTACACGCCAAAAGTGTCAGGGAGAGTCAAATTATACAATTGAATGTATAAGTCGATTGTCAATGTAGAGTTATTTGCACTATGTCGGTTTTTGCTACTGTAATTTTATAAGCAGTACGACGTGTATCCTTGTTCCCACTGATGTACCCGAGCCTACTTGTACTGGGCATGGTCGGGTACAGCAGGCTGCAGGTGAGGAAAGAAGGCGCACTGGTTAAATATGTGTGGAGAGTGCTGCGGGGCTGGGTTCATCACCCAGAAGTACTGGCTGCGCTACAGTTGCGGACGCCTGACAGTTACGTGTACATGCGCCGTCGTCCGCCGTTGTTCCTACTGCCTGTCTCCAGGACTAACTTGTCCAGGAACTCTCCGCTGTCGCGCCCGGTTGGGTTTGTTAATACCATCTCACTGCACATTGATATATTTTGTAGTCTCACTGTTTATCGAAGCTGCCTACAAATGCATAGAAGCTGTTTGACTCTATTATATTTATATATTATTGTGCAATACATAACGCAGCTTATTATTTGTTTTAATTTTAATAATATATATTTAAATAAGTTTTTATAACATCATATTGGTATTATCTGTAACGGTGTTATATTTTTTGTTGATAATAAAAAAATAAAGTCATTGCTGTCGAGATTGTATTAAAGATAAAATTATCAAATTGCACTATTTAGAGTTGGCAAAGATGCCAGCTGACTTGTTTACCAAAAGCTCGCAAATTATTATTTTTTAGAAGTATTGGGCATTAGATGTAGTAAATAATAAAACTATTATTATTTTATATTAAAAAAATGTTGCACATGTTTTTTTTTTACTAAATAACAATTTAAATTATTACTACCCGTTCCGCTTATGAAAACGCTGTCTCTGTGGCCATATTAAACGAGCTACGTCTGACGGACCGCTACGTCGAGTTTCCCATGATACAAGCTTATTTATTACTGGTTGATTTGTCCTGTGCTACCCTAATCAGGAATACTTATGTTATGACAACCGTGACTATTATGGAAGAGCTTTTTCTACAGCTATTATGTAGCGAGGTACGGCAGAATTTCTGTTTGTCCACCACTACTAGTCCACTATTTTCCATCAATATATCACTATGTAACCGACATATTACAATGATATTGTCATTGTGCCAAACACTATAATCTACTATTTTTGGATTATTTTGTGATAATTTATTATTGATTGAAATAAAACATATTACATTGGGAGATATCAAATAAACTACGCACGGACGCTCCTTACTACTAACTAAACCCTTTAAAACGAACGATGAATTGAGAACTTTCTTTTTTAAAGGAGGTTAAAATAGGAAGTGATAGCGTTTCCCATGTGCATTAGCTTAGTTTTTTTAAGTGAAAGTTCTTGGCGACAATCCCACATCATGTTAAGTGGAAATGTAGTCGTGGATGGTAAGGGACACCAGCTTAGTAAAAGCCTTTTCACTCAACTTTTGTGAGGATAAGTAAATATTAGAGCTTAAGGCCGGAATTAAGGGGGCATCCGGGACCATGGCCCCGGGGCCTTCTTACATTCAATTGTTTAGTTAAAATCTAGATTAAAAATTTTATTTTCATTTCGAAAATAATTTGTGGCCAAAGGAGGCACTCATCTTTTATTTCCCGAGGCTTCCATAATCCAAAATCCGGCCCTGTTGGAGCTCAAAACGGGTGGACCGATTTTAAGAAGTTTTCAGACAATCTACAATAGCTCAGGTCATAACGGGGCACAGCAGGTCAATGGGGGGCTCCAAGTAGGTCCCTGGTAAACTGGGTCGTAACGTAAGTAAACTAGTCGCGTTACAATTGACGATTGTTGGCCCGTGGCCCATTTACGAATTAAATAAACAATTAGAGAAAACACACCGTAGAGAATCATCAATGGCGGTACGGATTTCACGGCAGTAATTCTGAGTGAAAAACGCTTTCTAATCAAAAATAACTCTTATATCTTAAACATTAAAGTTGATTTTGGAACCGAGTTAGTGTATTTTTTTCGTTTCCTAACGGTACATTTTACATAACACGGGCGTTATTAATTGTGTTGTATGGTGGCCGCTGTGGTGTTGATGTAATGATGCGGAACTGCCTTTTTTACTGCGGAGAAAGCAGAGTACCATTAGGGTGCGTTACCACTAGTGCGAAGGAAACGAAATGTGCCCCTAGTCTGCTATTAACTAATTATTGTGATAACTGACAAACTTGATCTTGTAATTACCGTTCCACAACGTGCTGCAAATACTTAAGCGTAGAAGACAACCTTGATAAGCTGGTAATTGACATTACAGAGGGCAAGAGAAGAGGCCGGTCTGATCAAGTGAAGAGGGCCATTTCCCGACCAGAGTGGATGGACGTAGATTGTACTTATTAAAAGGTGACCACGATCCCCAGAAATGAGGTAACGACGAAGAACTGGCCGCAGATGAGGAGAAACATCGCACTGGGTTCTCCGGGACTGGGTGCATCACCCGGATATACTTGGAGATAAGGATGCTTAGTGGATACATTTACGTGTACCGTCGTCCACCGTTACGTCTGGTACCTTCATGAGTAACTTATCTTATCTTTTTTGTAATGATGTACGAGTGCTTCAAGAGCAGTTTGGTTCGTTTCTAATTTATTTTATGTAAAGTGATAATTCGGAAACAAGCATATTTACTATCAAAAACAAAGATCGAATAAAACGTTAGACGTTATGACGCGCGGTCGCCTTCTTTGTATTTTCAAATTATCATAGAAATTACGTAAATGAATTAATCAGATGCTAACCAAACTCTCATCAAACTACCCTTGAGGTAACAAACATGTAGACGAATTAAGAACATACTCCTTTTTTGAAGTCGGTTGATGAAGAGAGCGCCGCA
The DNA here is from genome assembly GCA_029286785.1 of Meandrusa payeni. NCBI lineage: Eukaryota > Metazoa > Arthropoda > Insecta > Lepidoptera > Papilionidae > Meandrusa > Meandrusa payeni. Next base: position 1,700,220 of record JAGSMX010000016.1, on the reverse strand, counting down.
GCAATGTTCAATCCGTCAAGTTAAATTTGACTTGAAGTGGGTCTTTGTGTTTACTCGTAAATATACTTGTGATTGTTTTCATTGGGGATCAATCGTTTTGCATAATCGTTGCATATTCCCCGTGGTGCGGTGACGTCTTAGCAGTGTCCGGTGCGCGCGTATTGAGCGACGTAACGACGGACAGGTCCGGACCGTTATACCTGACGAGCATCGTTCGGGGATTTATAACCAGCTGGGTACACTTGCGGCCACGGACATTGGTAGAATCTATCTTTATTACACCATAAAGCACCGCTTGTCGTATTGAATAAATTACACACACATTGTTTTTGTAAGTAATCATTTTTAAATATTAAAATAAATTATTGAAGTTACACTCTTTTTTTATGATTTATTATCAAACAATATATACATATAAAAAGATATTTCTTGACACCATAAAACCGCAGTGGTTTGTCTAAGCGTTGCACATTCGCCATAATTTAATAAAGTGTTTTGTTACAATTTAATGAAAAAAAAAGAGTAATATAAGTAACAGAGAAACCGATTTTTTTTAAACGAAAGTTAGCAATATTTCTTTTATTTTTTATCAAAAATATTACTAACAATCTTGTTAACCATTCCAACTAACCTTAAGCTTGTGCTAGGACATGGTTCACGGCAATAGTCGAATGGTGGATTCGAACCGACGACCTTACGATTCGCAGGCCGTACCCCATTAGGCTATTGACGCTTCAAAGAAAAAAAAAAAATTACATAAAATTTTTACATTTTTTAACTTCACGTCACGTCAAACTCAACTATTACAACGCTTTATTACAGGATGTTCTTTTTTTTTACGCATGTTAAATGGAGAAAATTGACTGATTCAAGATGCCAGTAACAGGTTGAAGCTGCAGTAAAAAAAATTGCGCATATATACTTTTTCAAATGCTCCAATATAATTGAGGTTAACTATCCGTATGTATTATTTATTATTTTATTATAATTAACATTGCCAAAGAAGTAAAAAACCGATCTTCATTTTTTCACAACGCGCCTAAAATCTCTTATAAATAAACACATTCTTTTTTATGACGAACTACACAGATTGGCCAGAGAGGCTGGCCTTGACTGCTTCACCGGATTGAGAGGTGGCACAGCTCTTAGGTCGCTTAGCCTGAACCTCTATTGCTAGTAACTCAACACAAGGGTCCCCGGTGAAGGGTAACCTCGGCTTGACGGTTACTATGTTACGCGTAAGCATGCCGATCCGAGGGCGTTCGAGAGGGCCGAACCACGACTCGGCCGGTTGCTATTTCACGGATAATCTAAGAGACATTCAAAGCTAAATAAACACATTCATACACACTGACAAATAGGCACACTCGCACACACAGATACATATATTTATTTTATATTAACTATATAGAATATATATGATATGATTAAGGAAGAGCTGGATCTTCTGTCACAAGTACAATTAATACTTAACAGAAGATCCATACACCGTATTCTTGTTTGATATCTTTTGAATTTAAAGATTTTTATTTATTTTATAACTCCAAAAAGGTAACAACGTTCTCAGGGCTTATGTTAACTATTTTTACTAGTATAAGAATGAACGAAAAGTAGTGGGGAAGCTCGATGTCCGAGCGGTCGCCTCAAGTAATACGCAAGGCGATTTCATCCCCCGGATTAAGGCATCAATAGAATTGTTTGTCGCAATTTTATGTGCCGATTTATCACGCGCTCGGCGGAAAATTCTAAGGCTTGTGAAGTCTGTTAATATAACTAGGGCCGCGTAGTGTAATACCGTTGTACTTTTACTAATAAGATATACAAACCGCCTAAGATTCTAACCCTGACCATAGGATCATAAAGTCGAACGTTTAGTCACCATAAAACAAGTTACACTTACATAAATTAACTTGATACTTAAAAGTGCAAGCGAGTGTAGCTTATGCAAGTGTTTTTGCTGCCCAACGGGTGAATGTCCTGTCCAGGTATGGACCTAATTCAAAGGCAATTGATTAAGATGGACTCACAATTCACTGCCTTGCAGCGCAGCCTGTCAATTCCAGAAGTCAATATTTATATCATGTGGAAGAACTATTGAGGGTTGTTTTAATCGTATATTACCACAGCCTGTCCTGGGCTTATAGAATAAGGCTTCAGTATCCCCTTCATGTCGTAAAAGGCGACTAAAAGGGTTCACTCCGGGACGTGCTTCAAATCATAGTGTAGAGGGGCTCCGGCGCGTTCCACTGAAGATCCCGAAGGCCTCGTCATGCACGGAGGAAGAGCCACAGGAGGTTTTAATTGAAATATATATTTAGTATATATATTAAATATATAATAAGGTTTTATAAGCAAGCTCAAAGCCGTAAAACGAGCTATGAAGAGGGCTATGCTCGGGGTATCTCTACGAGATTGTATGTGAATGAGGAGATCCGTAGACGCCCGAAGGTAACGGACACAGCCCGCTGTGTCAGCAAGTTGAAGTGGAAATGGGCAGGGCAAATAGCATGTAAAGCAGAGCGCCGATGGGACCGAAACATTTTGGAGACCACGGCTCGGCAAGCGCAGCATGGGACGTCCACCTGGTGGTGGTCTGACGACCCATAAAAGCCGCAGGACGCAGCTGGATGCAAGCTTACACAACCGGTCCTTTTGGAAATTGTTGGGGGAGGCCCATGTCCAGCAGTGATATGGAATGATGATGATAATGGACGAGTTTATAATTAAGTTTTATTTTAATCGTCGTGAGGTCAATTCTTTTTATTTGTCCTGACACTTCTTACGTATCTCATATCACGTTTTAACCGTAATTAAGACCGCGATGTCATTAGGACCGTGCTTTTTTTGTCATACATTTATCAAAGTAAAATAAATTACAAATTATTCATTTCAAAACGCCTTAATAACTTTAACGAAACGCGAAGATTTATTGACGTCATCCAGTTGACTTTTTTTTAATTTATAATTTGCAAAAAGGTCGTGCAATAAAGCCAGTGGCCAGTACTCTCAACTTGTTTTATTCCTCGCAACTTTTCCTGCGCGTTCAATTTCCGGGAACAACATCTGTTCGATGCACCGTTTTTTTTTTTTACTTACCAAGTCGACTTTAGTAAAACCTGTTTGGTATATATAATTGGTATATGTTGCGGAGCTCTTTCTATCGAGTTATTCACGTAGGCTTAGTAAGGATGCAATTTACTGTACGGTTTTAAAATAAAAATTTAATTATTGAAATGAATTTTTTTTAGCCGATTTGAGTTTTGGTAGGGGAAAATATTATTGAATCGAAACCGAAAATATACTGACATGCTATTGTTTTTTTTTATATCGTCATGATCTTATACAGCCCGTAAAATATTTGAATAGTAAATAAAACATATTAACAACATGTATATAAATTATTGCCTGCAATCTTTCACTTCTATTGTCCCTATGACTGCCATTTTTTTTAATTATAAGATCGAAATATACGTTGCAAATAATATAAACATACAATATGGAACATCTTGTTAGCCCAGTAATTTCAATAGCTATGAATTGCGGTAAAAAGGACCGCTGCAGGTTAAAACGTGAGATTTTTTTTAAAGTATACAAGAGATTCAACATTCTTTCACGAGCCTTATTTTACCTTATGATCGATTTAAGTTTAAAGGTGCAGTTACAACCTATATACACTCGTGAGCAAAATAAAGGGCCGGTTAAAAAAGTTTGAAAATCTCGGAAGATAAAGACGCTAGCTAACTGAAATAAATTGTGCATGATAGACAATTAAATATCCTTAAAATAAAATAAAATATTTTTATTAATTTATTTATATTTCAATAAAAAAACATAAACTTAAACGAAAAAGGATTAGATAATACAGTATTTTTCAATAAATTTTATTTGGATTTTATTATATCGCCACATGGAGGCAACACTAAGTACTAAAATTTAAATAAAAATAAAATTTAATGAAAAATATTGTAATATCAGTTAGCTAGCATCTTTATCTTCCGAGATATACAAACTTTCTTAACCTATATTACCCTATATTTTTACTCACGGCTATATTTACGTCCCACTGTTGCCCACAGGCCTTGTCTTTAAAGAGAGTATAAGCGAAGACCACCAAGCGGACCTAGTGTCATTTGGCAGACTTGAAATGTCTTAGAAAATTTTCTAACAATTTCCACGTTTCCTCTAAATATTTTCCTTCATCACCGAGCGTGTGGTAACTAATAGCCTTTTAAAAAACATAATGCAGTTAATATAAGGCTGCTATTTTAACAACATCCGCTGACAATTATTCCATACGTATATATACCAGCGTCCCAACAATAATTAACAGTCATTCGAACGTCTCCTGAAGTAATCTCGCATCGTGGCAGGGGAAATAAAAAAAACGCTGGCGAGGTTCCGCACGCGATCGCCAACAGTCCGGCAGCCAGGGGAGCCTTGAGACGTAATCCCTTCCTGGATCACCAGTGGTACAAAGTTGACAGTGAATAATTGACTTTGTGAATAATTAAATAACAAGTAAAACTTTTTTACGCACGCTCGACTTAAGTAAGCTGGTGAATGCTTTACGAAAAGTGTCATTGGACAAGGCGAAGGAAGTTGAGACGTAGAGAAGTTAGTGAACATGGACAGAGAGAGAATTACGTTTCGATCTAAGATACAGTGCAAGAGAGCAGTGCGTACGTTTTCTTTTCTCTCTCTCTTGAACAATCGTGTATTTTTTCGAATTAAAACACATTCGCTTTTTATTGTCCCACAGTATTTCGTTAACATCTAAATAATTTACAATTACGAGCGGGGTACTGGTGTCCCAACTAGGAACAGGAATGTTCGAATCCACCAATCGACTATTGACGTGAACCATCTTAAGCTCACGCGGAATGCTAATAATACTCTTGTTAACCATTCCATATAAGCTTAGGCTTGTGTTTAGAGTGGCTCGCGGAAATAGTCAAATGGTGGAATTGTTAAGACATTTAAATATCTATGTTTAAGTATTTCGGGAGGAGTTGGACTGCGAGAAGAAATAGCCTAAGAAACTCATTCAACGAATTACAATCGCGTATCGCTCCTCTTGTCACGAACACCGCCAGCCGACGCTACTCAGAATTGATTGAGATGAGGGTCTAATTTAACGTTAACTAGCATTTAACGGGTCTCGACTTTAATAAGCGCGGCCACGGACGTGTGAATTATTTCGTCATAGAGAATCGAGTTTTTAAGACAATTTAAAGGGCTTGTTTGTGTGAGTAAGATATGTGGATGCATGAATAATTGTGTAGATTTTTTTTTTTCCCCCCGCAACCGGGAAGAAGGCGACATCGGCTGGCCCGTGTCGCCTTGCACTGCGAGGGCACAGGGGGGGAGGGAGTAACCTCCCCCCCGGGAAGCGCTCTCCCTGAGCACAGTGCAGAGGGGCTCCGGTGCGTTCCACTGGAGATCCCGGAGCCCCTCACCATGCACCGAGGAGGTTTTAGTGGGTAAAAACCCGACATAACCGCCGCCTTCCCCCCAGAAGGCGGGGTATCTTCTGAAGATTTCCTCCTCGTAAACAAAAAAAAGGTTTTTTCCCCCTATCTTTCTTTTACAGGAAATGAGTGCAGACAGACTGACGGCGTGACAGGACCACGAGTCTGCTATTTGCGCATGTTTCATTATAAAACCAATCGATTACAGTCATATGAATTATCATTCCATCATTACCAAATACGTGATATACTACTACGTAGGGATTGGCATGTCATTGGTACACCGATTATTCAAATCGAAATATGTTGGCGTGACAATGACTTATTCGTACTTTTGCAGCACACATACTTAATGCAAATTTAAGACTTATATGGTCTTCTCATAGATGCTATTGTCAGAAATGGGACCACACTGGAAGCACCAGCTTTCAAATAAAAAAAGAATCATCAAAATCGGTTCACACAGTCGAAAGTTATCAGGTAAACACATACAGACGAATTGAAATACTTCCTTTTTTTGAAGTTGGTTGTTGGTCTGTCCTAGATCACTCAAGACCAAGTGAAAAAATCCCGATGAAACAAAAAAGCAAAAATCTAAGTGTCGTCACAAAGAAAAAGGATCTAATGTTGCTAGTGCTCTTTTTTTTGTTAACAGGAAGGAATTCTTCAACAAGATGCACCGGAGCCCATCTGCACTGTGCTCTTAGGAGAGCACGTCCCGGGGGGTAGGTAACTCCCTCCCAACCTGTGCCCTCGCAGTGCAAGGCGACACGGACCAGCCGATGTCGCCTACTTCCCGGGTCCACCATAGCGGACGACAAAGACCCCCACCCTTGTCGCCCAATGCACCCGAGGCCCCTTTTACTCGCTTTCTACTACAGGCAGGGGATACTGTATCGTATCGTGTCTTATTCTTGTGAGCTCAGAACTCTAATCGAACTCAAAATCGACTCTTAAATTACATATTCTTATTTCGGGTCGAATCTATTCAAGTGTCTTGTACGTGCTCGTCACATATGTCGATGTAACCTCATTAACAAAGCGGAAGTATAGATAGTAAATTGTTGATTCACAAACAACGGTAAACTCGCTCGAACGGTTATTGTTGTCGCGTCACGAGCTGTGGTTTAAAAAAAGTACCTTAGCTTGACGTGAGAAGTCGCTCGTGGGGAGGAGAGCTTCCGGGTAAGGGAAATACCAAATGTTTAGTGATAACAATGTCCTTGGTTACTCGCAAGACCAAGAGCTCTAAGGATTACTTACCATCTGTGCATTTACACTTCTATCGGTCGGACTCGTATCGAAATGCTATTGCGAATTGAGTACCCGGTCAGTCATCAAAATCGGTTCACCCAGTCGAAAGACATGAGGTAACAAATATAAAAAAACATTAATCAACATTTAACAGACGAATTGAAAACGTCCTTTTTCAGTTCAGTCGGTTAAAAATACACTTTTCATCAAGTTTTCAAGGAATCCTTTCTTAGTTTCAATTCAAAAAAATATTTATAGGTAGGAAACGAGCTTATGGGAGCAAGTAAATCTGCGACTCGCTAAAATAGAGGTTAACTAAGAAGCATTGTATGCCGTGGACGTCAGGCCGTCGGTAACACACCGTGCCTCCGAACATCATATGTCAGGAGGAATGATTTATCCGTTCATTCGATGTATGTTTATGCGAGTGTACTTAATGTGACCTTGCCGCGACGCCTCGCCTTAGTAAAAGTTGCACGACGCGCCTAGACTGCGTTTATTGACATCGTATTTTTTTAAAATTATACGGGTATAAAAACGAAAACCTACTACAAATCAAATATGCTCTCAAATAGAACGAGACAGTAAAAGAATTATTCCAAGTGATAAAAATTAAGATGTCACAACGTCAGCTACGGATTAAAAGCTGCTATATAGGAACGCTCTCTTTTCAACCGTCTTCAAAAGGCAGAGGTTCTCATTTCGTCTGTATTTTTTTTTATGTTTGTTACGGCATAACTTTGGACTGGATGAACCGATTTCGATGATTCTTTTTTTAGTTGATAGCTGGTGCTTCCCATGTGGTCCTATTTAAGTCGCATTAGGTTCAATTCTGACAATGGGATCCATGACAACCATGTAAGTCTGTATCAGTTATGTGCGCCACAAATGGACGATTTTTTATATGAAAAGTGGCAAACGAGCATACGGCTCACCTGATCTTAAGTGATCACCGTCGCCCATGAACATCCACAGCACCAGAGGAGCTGTAGGTGCGTTGCCGAACTTTGAGATAGGAATAGGCTCGTTTCTTGAAGGTCCCTAATTCGTAAACGTTCGGAAACACCGCTGGCGACAGTTGATTCCACAAGTTGACAGTGCGTGGGAGAAAGTTACGCGAAAAACGTACAGTCGTTGAACGCCAACCATCAAGATGGTGGCGGTGGAAACGAATAACTCAATGTCACGTACTTCAAAAGTAGTTTGATGAGAATTTGTTTAGGCTGATTAATTCTATTTCGTAATATTCTTAGGATAATAGCGTTTCATCCATTGTAATGGCGTTTAACGTTTGTTTCGATTTGAAGTCCTTTTTGTGTTTTTGCTCTTAAATATACTTGTTTAAATGAATGTTACGCCGAACAAGCATTCGTTACGGTGTAAATAAATCCATCACTATTGACGAGTACAAATGTACTATTGCAATGTACTTAAATTAAATTTTAAGTGATTATTAATTTACGCTCAGCAGACATTGAGTATCGGTTCGTGCGTAATCTGTTGTAATCTTATACAAGACCTGACCTTTCTCTTATAGGACTTTAATTTCACTGAATTGACAGATGCTGCACCTGTTAGTATAAAGTAATAAATAAACTTTGACGTACTTTTAACTCTAGCGGAGTGGACAGAGCAATCTATCTACTTTTCACGAAAATTTTAATAAGTGATGTTTGTATTTAAAAAACCAAAACATCGGTCCAAGCCGAGGTTACCCCTCACTGTGGGAATCCTTGTGTCGAGATACTAGCGATAGAGGTTCAGGCTAAGCGACCTAATAGCTATGCCACCTCTCAAAACGGTGAAGCAGTCAAGGCCAGCTTCTCGGGCCAATTTGTGTAGTCGGTCATAAAAAAAAAGAAAAAAAATAATACATGGAGGTTTGTCACGATGTCCTTCACTGCTTATCATTGCACGTTGTATGGTGGTCGACGGTGGTAAACGATGAATATAAAATTACCTTATAAAGAATCAATACGAAGATGTTGTTTTCTTTCACGAAGGTCGAGATCTGGAAACGGAAAAAGAGGTTTTAAGTGAGATTTTTAAAGTACAAATTCTTAACGCACATGAAAAAAACAAACAAAAAGTGTGATGTGGGTGAGGCGAAAGAAACAACGATAGTTACGTTTCGTATATCTAAGACACATTGCAGACCTATTGTTTCTCTGAAATAGTACTCTCTTGAACAATTGTGTATACATTATATTCTGTGTATACATATATATATATATATATATAAACATACATAAGTATGGAATTACAGAAGTTTTCACTTCAGTCGTGTGATCTAAAGCACACTTTTTGTGCCCTATGCTGTATAGCAATGAAGAGCTTCTAGCACGCTGTAGAGAATCGCCGGTCAGCCAGCAGATAAAGCGCCGCAAATGGTCATGGATTGGTCACACCCTGCGTCGGGATCCTACTCACATTCCTAGGCAGGCGTTGGAGTGGATCCCACCAGGAACAAGGAAACGTGGCCGTCCTATGCAAACGAGGCGGCGTTCATGAAGGCGATCGGGTTGATATGGCCCGGTGCAACACCTTTCTTTTTGTTCACGGGCAGGAAATCTTCAACAAGATACCCCGCCTTCCGGGGAAGGCGGCGGTTTGTGTATGGTGCGGTGCTCAGGGATCTCCAGAGGAACGCAATGGAGACCTTTTGGACTCCCGGGGGGAAGGTGCAAGGCGACACGTGCCAGCCGATGTCGCCTTCTTCCCGGGTCCACCTTGGCGGACGACAAAGGCCCCTATCCTTGTCAGTGATACCGAAGCCCCTTTTAGTCGCCTTCTACGACAAGCAGGGGATACGGTAGTCTTATTCTTGAAAGCCCAGAACTACAGGGCTGCCGGGGCAACAACTAGCCCAAGACAGAGCGAAATGGCAACGCACTGTAGACGCCCACTGCCCCACAGCGGGGACTTCGGATTATAAATCAAAGTAAGTCATACTGTATAGTTTTACCTGATTCGAGAGGTGGCAGAGCTTTTAGCTTGTATTGCAACGCAGCCCGATCCTCCACGACCCCAATGTCGATGTGGGCTTGGACGGCTAGTCTAAGCTGTTCTTTTAAATGACATTTTATACTCCGTATTCTAATGTAGAAAATCAGGTCGCAAGCGTGTGGATATAGACAATCATTAATCCGTTACAAGGCGAATCATTATTTGTTCATGTTGTGCCGAATCATTAATATCGAATTACATGTAACCAGTGCCGTTATTGATTACCGATGTACACGCATTTGTTGATTTCATTTATTCTCTTTGTCCCTATAGCCCCACTCCCGGTGACCATTAGTATTAGAAAAACTTAAGCCATTTCTTATTGTTACAGCCAATTTAAGGTTTACTTATAAATAACGATCGTACCCAGCTCACTTCGTCGGGATAGATTTTGCTTTATTTTATTTAAGCAATAAACTTACATCATTAAATATTTAATTAAACTCTCACAATATATTAAATTATAAATCAAAAACAAGACCCCGTGGCAGGCCAAAGAAACACCGAAAAAGTGAACCACCTAACAAACGAGGATGCTGAAGACCGGGCAAAGTGGAGGAGACTAAGTATGAAAGCGGACCCTGGCTGTAGGCCGGGAAAACGCTAGGCAGAAGAAGAAGAAGAATATATTAAATTATTCATTTCTTTCCGTATTCATTCTCTTCTCGAGCGGGTGAAGATCATTACCTACACCCATGTACATATCAGTAAATACAATATCATACCCGCAGTAGTAGTATCATAGTAAATAAATAAATATATATATATATATATATATATATATATATATAATAAAGCTTTATTTACTATATTTGTAATATAGTAAATAAAAGCTTTATTTGACAGTTCTAAAAGAGGAGTGCTCCGATCGTCACCAAACTTTGCAGGATTACTCGCTGGGTCAACCTGAAGATTCCCTGAAAGTTTATTGAAATCGGCCCATCCGTTTCGGAGCATATATGGACAATGTGTAACTTCCTGAGCACACTCTCTAAAATACAATCTGTAAACCGAAAGGCTAGGTAACCTAACGCATTAGACATTGTAAGTTGACCTTCACAACTTTGTAACGATATGCTATAGGCATTAAGTAGCTGGGACCACCCACGACTGAAAAATCCTATAAGTATATTTTACGAAGATAGCGTCGACAATATGGTATTCGTTGTGCATGGTGTGGGTCTTGTTCAAATTTTATGATCGGACATTTTGTGAAATGACCCGTGTGTATTAACCGGCCGATTTATGTTGCCGTAAAACACTGTAGAGTGGCACTTTACTCAGAGCAATCAGGTAATTTATAAATCTGTCTCCAGAAACTTTATATGTACGCTTCTCGAAGTGGCACTACAAGATAGTATAGCCTTAGAATTTCCCTTAGATTATTCGTGGAGTAGCAACGCCCTCGGACCGGAATATTTACGCGTAACATAGTAACCGTCCATTCAGCCCTGTACTTCTGGGCTCTCAAGAATAAGACTACGGTATCCCCTGCCTGTCGCATAAGGCGACTAAAAGGGGCCTCGGGTTCAGTGGGCGACAAGGGTGGGAGGCCTTTGTTGTCCGCTAAGGTGGACCCGGGAAGAATACGACATCGGCTGGCCCGTGTAGCCTTGCACTGTGCACAGGGGGGGAGGGAGTAACCCTGCTTGCTTTCCTTGAGCACAGTTCGGAGGGGTTCCGGTGCGTTCCACTGAAGATCCCGAAGCCCCTCGTCATGCACCGAGGAAAGGGCCACCGGGGAGGTTTTAGTGGGTAAAAACCCCACATAACCGCCGCCTTCCCCCCAGAAGGCGGGATATCTTTGTGAAGATTTCCTCCCCGTCAACAAAAAAAAAGGATTTGTAGTTAGTGCAAAAATTTTATTATCCAGTTCTTCTTGTTAATAATTACAAATAAGATTAAGCGTGTTCTAGGAGATGGTTCAAGTCAGTAATTGAATGGTGGATTCGAACGGTTATATGTTTGGCATTCTGCATTCACCTACCGTAAACCATTATTTGACGCTTCAAATTGAATATCGGCTGGGTTGGATTTGAATCCAGGACCGTTGCAGAACATGCAGTTCAATGATAAAACGTGGAAGCAGAGCCGTGGTAGCTCAGTGTCCGGGCGGTCGCCTCAAGTTGCATAGTACGCTAGCAACCCGAGTTGGATCCCCGGTGCTGGCATCAATTTTATGTGCTGATTTACCACGCGCTCGGCGGTGAAGGAAAACATCGTAAGAAAACCTACATGTCTTAGAATTTTTTCTATCGGCCAATCTGCATTAAGGCCGCGTGGCGGACTATGCCCTTATACTCTCTTTTCAGAGGTCTGTGCCCAACAGTGGGACTTATTTTAAGGCTGTAACTTTAACACCGTTAAACCACTAGTATAATGTTGCTTGCCAACTTACATACACGAATATAGGTAGGTTGTATTTCGTAACACATAGTCCGCGTTTCACGAGTAAGCCGATGTATTGACAAGGCTTTTGACCTAACCTTTCATTTTGGTCCAAAGAACAAGCGACAGCGAATAGAGTCAAGCATCTTTGTGGTTCTGAGTATTTACAGTATATTTATGACTAAGAATAAAAATGACTACAAATCAAATCAGTGCGAGACTTTAAACACTACTCACAGATGTACTTGAACTATCTCGAACAGATGTACTGAAATTGGACTTGAAGCTGGGACCCTTGTGACGAGTTACTAGCTGTAGAGGTTCAGGTTAAGCTCTCAATCCGGTGATGCAGTGGTCCGGGAACCTGTGTAGTTGGTCCTTAAAATCAACTTGAAGTAAAACAATATTCAGGTTCAGATTTTATTGGTAATATAATAAATTACAAGTCAATTATTTACTAAAAATTATTACAAATTATTAGTATTACAAATTACATTAGATTGAATTGAATAAAAAAATGCAAAAGTACTATTTTTTAATTATTTTTTTTCTATTTATCGAATATCGATCTATTATTTATCGAAGAAATAAATTGATTTTAATTTGTAATTTCATTTGTTAATTCCGCCACATTATAAATTGCCCTCTCAACCGGCCATGACTTCAACCTATTTTTAAACATTGCTAGACTGGGAGCTTCAGTTACATGCTTAGGAAGTCGATTGTAGATCACGGGGCCTGTGACGTGTGTCATCTTGTCCGATTTCGCGAGAGGATGAGTAACAAGGGCTAATTTATTACCCCGCAGGTGTACTCTTTTATTTCTCTCTCTCATACTCAATATTCTACTCTATCTACCAATAAAAATAGACAGTTTTTTTTATTATTTGGATTCAATCACATTAGTTCATTCGAATGTGTCTGTAAATCAAGATATACTATTTCTGTAAAAACTACAAGACTACTACAGATGAGCATGATATAACAGAAGTATACCAAAATAACTTTTTTTACAATTTTTGTCTGTCTGCTGTAGCTGATGTAATATAATAATTTTTATTTCAAATCAAAAATTCAAACAGGTACAAACTAGTTCGAAAATAGCCGCAGTAGTAACATATGTGTCGCAGCTATTAACGCCTACCTCCAAACAATTTAATACAAAATTCCAAATTTACTACAATTAAAAACATATCATATGTGATTCCGTTTGAACGAGTGTGTGTGCGTAAGTGCGTTTGTGTGTACAAGGTTAAGTGTGTTAGTGATGTGTAGGTATGAGTGTGAAGTAGGAGTTACTCTGAACATCTTTATTGCGTTTTTAAAAGATCTTCCGTGTTGTCATACGAGAGGGTTTGGAGCCATTCAGTTATAAGTGCCTTACAATAAGGAGTAAGTAACTTGGTGACTTTTTTTTAGAAAAAATTAAATAAATAGTTTTTAATCGCCAGTAACACCGCAAGTACGCTAGTGTTAGCTGGCAACACATGGCACCCAGCGATTGTTATGCATAATAACTACTTCCAATGATATCTTAGTGATTTACCTGAACCTTATTGTATCTTTAATTCATAATTAATAATTTAGTTGTTCATCTTTCAACTTTATTAGTTTTTAATGTAACTTCTAATTAATTTTTGTAAAAAAGAAGATGGCGAGGTCGCGCAGTTGCCACAGCATTCGTTAGGATAACTCCTTGTACAACGTTACGCTGTCTCAATAAAGCGAGTGTACTAGTTATTGGACTATTTCATTCCACAAAAGCTACAATTATAACACTAGTGTACCATAAGATCGTTCAGTTTCTATTGAAAAATCAAACTTGTTATGTAAAATCGCTCGCTTCTCGTCGCTTGGACTGCAATGAACAATCTGACCGTCCCGTTAATGAGATAGCCGGCGATACGCGGGTGAGGGGTCAGCTCTTGACTTTGGTTCGTATACGCGCCGATTGTAATAATTCCACATACCCAACACCAATTCACTTCACACTGTACAAGCGCCTCAAGCTACACCGGTATTTCGCTTGAAGCGCACAAAAACGTAAATCGAACTCAGATTACACTGAAAAATATTGACATAAAATGAGAACGCCGGAGTCGGCTTAATAACTACGCTCGCTGTATTTTATTTCCCAAGTATCATACTTATATTAGGCCTTTATTAAGTTCTGACGTCTACTTTTGTATCTTCCACGCACTGTCAACCAGTGGAAACAACTGCCACCAGCGGTGTTTCCGAACCTTTACAATTTTGGGACCTTCAAGAAACGAGCCTACTCCTATTCAAAGGCCGGCGCATCTGTGGTGCTGTGGATGTTCATAAGCGACGGTGATTACTTTCTAATGAATTTCTCCACGATGGCAGGCATTCGCACTAGCTTTTTACAAACGAATTAAAAAAAAAACACTAAAAAATATGTTATTAATTAACCATTCTAATTAACGATTATCACAGCGCGAATATTGTTTCCTGTTATGAACTTGTACAATATGATTCATTGGCTGTTCAAGTAAACAAAAGACGCTAAATCTCTCGGCGTACATTACGGATTTCGAAGGTTAATTTTTTATTGGAAAGGATTTACTTTAAGAATGTTTGATTAGGTTCTAATTAAGTGTGATTTCGTAATATTCCTACGATAATCCGGAAATACAAATGGAGCGTATGCGCGTAATAGCGTTTAACATTTGATTTGATTTGATGTCGGTTTTTGTTTTATCGTAAATATGAACGAATATATATAATACGAATGTGAATTATTTTCTGCGCACCGTGTCAATTAGAGTAAAACATAGAGAGACAGAATTTAATACAAAAAAGCTTAAATAAGTAACGTAAGACCCATTGACACGTAGTTTCATATACCTCTTTTCTTTTTTTTTTCGTGCGGAAATGCTTACTGACTAAAATCCCGCGGTGGTCACCATCAGCGCAACCGAGGGATCGTGGGAGCTCCGTACGGAACGCAACGACAAATCCTCTACGTTTTGCTGGGCTGGTCTCGAACGCGTGCGTAGTCGCCACCCCCATACCCTCGCCGACTGCCACGACTCACGGCACTACTCCGTGTTTTCGGCCATCTCGGGCTCCGCTGTTAATGGACGTTTGTAGACGGTATACGGTGGGGGAGCACCAGAAGGAGGGCCTTCTTGGACACAGAGCCGCTACGCGCTTTCCGGAAGGATCGGTCCTCTCTCGATCCCTCTTAGCAGTCTGCTTTTGGACCATTACGGTCTCACAAAAGGAGGCTTAGGATCTCCATGAGTTTCATTGACCTCTAGCGAACATATACCGGCTGAGTTGGTTGGTAAGTATGGGCGTATTAACGTTCTATTTACATAATTAAGGTCATTAATATTTACACCCCAATTTCGTTGACTAGGCAGGCACGCGTCTGTTACGACACCACCACCAATCGCTGTCAAAATGACGAAAGTGACAATTGACAGTGGTTTAGCAATGCCGTTTAGTGATTGTATTACTCGACTGGTTAAGTTTAAGCTATGCGATTGCGTGGCTTAGCTGGTACTAGACAACTTATACATTATTTATATTTGATTATTTGTTGTCAGTGCATCAAGCTGCTTTTTATTCGTTTTTATTTTAATAAAATATATATATTTCTTACTTCGTTTCGTACTTTTAATTACATCAAATTGGTTTATCTGTAAGGGTGTTGTTTTAAATAAATATTTTTATTTTTAACAGCAATGATAATTAAATTGCTTTCCTATTGAGGATTTTGATTAAATCGATAAAAAGAATCTATTGAAAAGTTGGGTTCTTTGGCTCCTTATCTCCCCTCAATGCTGTAGACACTAGGGTAGGGTTTTAGTGATTTGTAAAATAGTCTCCATAGACTTGATAAACTAAATAAAAATCAAAAACAAGGAATTGATGAGATTTAGTGTAAGATAGAGAGGGGAGACGTAGGGTCTCGTCATATGGGATAGTTATGTGGACCAAAATTTTTATTTATTATTATGGTATTACAAAACGTCTGCGATGGAAGTGGTGTAACCGAGTTATAACTCCGGTTATTTGTTTATGTAATTTACAACTCTACAACTGAGGTCGGCTCTTTGAATGGGATTTGTTAAATTTGGTGGAATGATTGTGTTCATTGTGTGCATCGGTGGTGATAGAACGGGGGCATTGTCTGTGGAATGTGATTAGGTTGTGGTACACATAGTTACGGCGAAATACACTCAACATCTTTGTATTCAACAAGTTTATTTATGAGTAAAAAACAGATTTAAAATCAAATAAGAATATTACGAAATAGAATTAACTCTCATCAAAATACCCTTGAAATACATCCTTTACAATAAAAAAATGAAATATCGAAATAGGTTGGCGTGATATTGAATTGTTCGTCCATATGTCGCGCATATACATACTGCAAATTTCTCTGAAATTTGAGACCACACGGGAAGCGCCAACTTTCAATGTTCAACCCAGTCTAAAGTTATAAGGTAATAAATATAAAATATATAGTAGAATTATTGACCTCCTCCTCCTTTTTTGGAGTTGGTTAAAAAAATTAAGCGTCAATAGCCTAATGGTTCGGGATACGGTTTATGTAATGACATAGAAATAGATATAGACATTTATTTATTGGCATCACAATACAAAAACACATCACAGACAGAATATACCACACATTAAAACAGAATGAAAAATAGACAAAACACAGTTGAAGTTACACGGACAAAATAATACAAAACATATGACGCCAATATCGGACACCGTCTCAGCATATGCTGTCGTTAGGATCCGACAGCGCTGATTTTCAGCGGTGCCCGGGACTACTTAAAGACTAAAGACCGTAATTCTCTTTCTATATTCACTTACTTTTTCCAATAGGTTTCATAATTTTAAAACAAACATACAAAACACATTTCATAAAATACAATATATATTTCATAATATATAGTTTAGGATATAGTGTTTTGTTATTTCTTGTATTTATTTTATATTGTTTCCTATATTTTTTCTATTTGTTTTTTGTTATATTTCTGGTTGTTGTTTTAATGGTTTTTTAAGACTTTAGTTTACACCTATAACTGAAGTAACACTTGTCCTTGTTCTTCTTAAATCTTTTGTATTTTTTAATCTGTAATGGTGTTAACTTTGTTGGTGTGACTTATAAATAAATAAAATAAAATAAAAATAAACTTATATCTCCCTCTCAACTTTCCTCGCATGATCATACTTTTCGTAACGCTCTCGTCACGCCACTATCTCACTCTCCAAGTCAAGCGTACGTAAAAGTTTTACTGCAAAATAACCCTTTGCACGTATATCGTCTACGAACAAAGAGTTCTATGCAAATGGCACGCCATTTCCACTCGGGATAGCTTCGATAGGTGTTGCCATCGTGCGCGGGGTATTGCCTGATAGTTGGCGGTGTAAAAATAAATTGATCCGTAGGCGAGGCGGGAGACACGCGCGACGTTAACGACTAACGTGGACAACGGGCAACTTTACGAGACGTCGTAAAAAGTCACGACGGCCGGCGGACTGCGCGCACACCGGGACGCAATACTGACTCCCGCTATAAAAATATTTCTTTAGGTTTAAGAAACTTTATTCTCACTTTAGACATTACAGTTCACTTACATGAGAACAATAAATAACTTATATTATAAAACAATAACTTCGGTGTCACACGAAAGAATAAGTCACCCAGCGCATTCATATACTTGGAGACGATTAGCTATCATTGAGGCATTTAGCACATTGCATGTGCTAAATTACGTGTGCGTTCGAGCGTATTTCGTCATCGACAATCGAATTTTACATATTTTTGAAGTAGTGAAGCTTGTGATTGCGTTATGAAAACTGTGATCAGGCGAGGTGAAGGGAAGATAAGAGAAAGAGTTAGTGAAGCTAGTAAGAGAGTTGCGTTTCGTATCTAAGACACAGTAGGCCTATTGTCTGTATCACACTGTAGGAGTAAGAGAGAGCAGTGCGCACGCACATTGTATCTCTTGTACAATCGTTTATATATTATACTTATATAAACATTATATATACATACATATAAAGTTTTACTTCAGTCGTCGTCTACCTTTTTATATCGAGAGTAATATTCTATTAAGGAATACTAGCTTAGTAATGCCTCCCCCCCGAAGGGTTCTCGGATTGTCGTGCCGGGGGGACTCAGTAGCCGTGGTCCGCCTCCCCACGGTGAAGCTAAGAGGAACCCACCCGCCAGCCCTTCACACGGGCTGGCATGGAGGGGCTGCAAGGCTGGCTCCAGGTTCAGGAGCCTGTCCATTGCGGCCAATGTACGAGTCGCGGGGGGAGAGGAGTGTTGGTGTGTCGTTGCCACTCTCCCTATCCCCCGCGACTAAGCGGTGCCGCACCGCGAATGCGGTGGTGGGCCACAGCGGGAGGGGCGACTCTCCTGCTGTGGCCGTTGGAGGGAGTCGCTGCCACTCTCCCTATCCCCCGCGACTCAGCGGTACCGCACCGCTAATGCGGCGTGTAGGGGCTGCGGCGGGAGGGGTGACCCTCCTGCTGCGGCTGTGTGGCTAGCGGCGGGGCCAAACATCTTGACCGTCGCTGGGGGCTGGGTGGACGAGGTCAAACTCGCACTCCCGGCCCCCATGGCCTCCAGGTGACTACAAGTAATGCCTATACATTCATGAAAATTCTCAATTCGTATAAAACATTCTTAAAATATATATTCATACAAATAAATAACATTGGTGTGTCTATTTCTAAAATATTCAAATAACCGCTTTTACAACATGAATATGAATGAATAAACGGTACACATATAAAAAAAAAACATTTTTATTCCGGCTTATCTCTGGAACGGTTAGTCCGTTTCTGACAGAACTTACACGGGTAATGATGTAACAAACAGTAGTAACTTAGGCTTTATTTTAGAAAAATTTAACTAATATTTTGTAATCAAGGATAATCCCGCGCGACGCAGCTATTATGTGTATACAAGAGATTTAGAGACAGAAACAGTTTCCGCTGTCCACTCTTCACCTAGCTTATTAAGTGGGACCTAATGGTGACAAGTGGTGAGCTATCGCCTTGCACCGGGCACCAATTTTTAGGAAGAGTTTTTTACACTTAAAAAATCGAATAAAATCCAATTCATCGGTGCTATGGGACTGGGATTCGAATACACTTTTTATCTCACCTGGTGCTATTTTGATTATTACTCATTGAGTTTGTGTACGTCAAAATTCGAAAAGTATTGTCAATTGAGTTATCTGTGACACAGTTAAATATAGAGCACTATACATTACAAACAAGGTATTCATTCGTGAGACAATTCGTAGATCAGTAAGTAAACGCCAGGTCTATTGATATGGGGGTCAGACTCGCGGGTCGGGTCACGGCAGTTGGACCCTTCGCAGAAACTATTACACCCGAGGGCTAGTGTGGGTAACGGTTTATAATGGATGGCGAGAAATTGGCTGAAGCTGGGAGACATTTATGCCTTTGTGTTAGTTGTTTTGACGACTCGTGGTTCAAAATTAAATTGCTATTGACCTACTGGAGCCAGAGTCTGCTAAAAGTTTACTAAATGAACGTTCATTGGCATCATTGTGGTCCAAATTTACTAGTTTTAGTACTCTTCGCGTTCACTATGGTTTAACGGTTGCGTACTAACGGCACGCTAATCTTGTGTTGATATAATTGAATGATGACAATTGATATGACTGTAATAGATGAGTTTAATAATGAAACGTCACTGAAAAATAGCAGCCGTGCTGTCGGTCATTGTGAAAATTCAGTGACAATAGTAATTCAAATATGTACAAACTAGTTCGATAATAGCCGCAGTAGTAAGAACTGTGTTGCAGCTATTAACGCCTACCTCCAAACAATTTAATACAAAATTCCAAATTTACTAAAAAAAATTTTTTTATATGAAAAGTGGCAAACGAGCATACGGCTCACCTGATCTTAAGTGATCACCGTCGCCCGTGAACATCTACAGCACCAGAGCAGCTGTAGGTGCGTTGCCGACCTTCGAGATAGGAATAGGCTCGTTTCTTGAAGGTCCCTAAATCGTAAACGTTCGGAAACACCGCTGGCGACAGTTGATTCCACAAGTTGACAGTGCGTGGGAGAAAGTTACGCGAAAAACGTACAGTCGTTGAACGCCAACAATCAAGATGGTGGTGGTGGAATTTGGAATTCTGCCGAGATGTGCGGTAATGGAAATCGGTAGCTGGGATGATTCCGAACAATTCCTCAGAACACTCCCCATGGTAAATGCGATACAGGATGCAAAGAGAACCGACATCTCTTCGCAGACTCATAGGGTCAAGTCCGTACTTGCGCCTTGTAAAGTTGCAGACGGTAGGCAGGCGTGAAATACTGTCTTGCTCTACTGAGTTTGCCAAGTTTTTTGGAGGCGAATTTGGCTTTGCCTTCCAATTGAGAACGAAACTGAACGACACTCGATATATCGACGCCAAGGATTCCAATGCTGGAGGATGCGACCAAGGGAGTGCCCTCGAACTGAGTCTGTTAGATTATGTGTAGGTATGAGTATGAAGTACGGGGTGGATAACTCTGACATCTTTATTGTATCTTTATCACACGAAAGCTCATAAAAAAATAAGTTTGAAAATGGGTTTAAAGAATTTATTTCTCATAAGAACATTTTTACAAAGTTCACTTAAAATGAGATATAAGGTACTTAAATAATATAATTAATGATGTGCCTCTGGGTCGCAGGTAGGTGTCGTCACATGTGTATCATCAAATCTTTTAGCTTGTTTTTAAATTGCTGGAAAGTGTCGCACTCCTTCACTTTATTTGGCAGGCTATTGTATAACTGTGCTCCTTCGTACAATATCGTTTTCTTTCCGTAATTGGTACGTGGGGTGATGAGGTCGAGCTTATCTTTGTTCCTCGAGTTACGAGTTCTTTCTTTTTTATGCAATTGTATATTTGTGTGAATTGAATTTGTTATGATTTTCCTAATTAGAGTGTA
Organism: Meandrusa payeni; assembly: GCA_029286785.1. NCBI lineage: Eukaryota > Metazoa > Arthropoda > Insecta > Lepidoptera > Papilionidae > Meandrusa > Meandrusa payeni. The sequence goes on along the minus strand of JAGSMX010000016.1, from coordinate 1,679,124 downwards.
AGTACAGTAAGTGTGTAGTTGTGTGATATTAAATAATTGTGTTCTTTTATACAATTCATCTTAAATTGAGTCTTAATTAATTTAAATGAGTTTGGACTTTCTAAGTTATTAACATAAGTTGCTAACGGATTATAATATGTTATCGAATCGAACGTTGATTATTTAAATTTTAAAAGTATAGTTTATTAATATTTATTACATATAAGCTCTCACTTGTTTTGTAATTCTGATGTAATACACAAATAAACTATTAATCTTATAAACTTTCTTTCAAACCTGAACGCAGCGATTAGCTTCTTTCATTCTTCGTACAGCAAAGGACTGGAATAGTTTTCCCGCGTCTGTCTTTCCTTCCGATTACAATGTCGGTATTTTCAAGAGTAGATTGAATAGACATTTACTAAGCTGGTGCGCCTTTCCACCATCGGACTTCTAGATGCACTGCGGTGTATTGTGCATTTCATCCTTTTGTATTGAACATCCCTTAAACCCGAACGAAGCGCTTTGCTTCCTTTTTCATTCTTCGTACAGCAAAGGACTGGAATAGTATTCCCGCGTCTGTTGTTTCCCTATCACAATTGTGGGTATTTTCAAGAGTAGAGTGAATAGACATTTACTAAGCTAGTGCGCCTTTCCACCATCGGACTTCTAGATGCACTGCGGTGTATTGTGCATTTCATCCTTTTGTTGTGAACATCCCTTAAACCCGAACGAAGCGCTTTGCTTCCTCTTTCATTCTTCGGACAGCAAAGGACTGGAATAGTTTTCCCGCGTCTGTCTTTTCTTCCTATCACAATGTCGGTATTTTCAAGAGTAGAGTGAATAGACATTTACTAAGCTAGTGCGCCTTTCCACCATCGGACTTCTAGATGCACTGCGGTGTATTGTGCATTTCATCCTTTTGTTGTGAACATCCCTTTAAACCCGAACGAAGCGCTTTGCTTCCTCTTTCATTCTTCGTACAGCAAAGGACTGGAATCGTATTCCCGCGTCTGTCTTTTCCCTATCACAATGTCGGTATTTTCAAGAGTAGAGTGAATAGACATTTACTAAGCTAGTGCGCCTTACCATCCAGGAATGCATTTCCACTTAACATCAGGTGGGATCGTAGTCAAGCACTAGCTTAGAAAGTATAAAAAACAAAGGGATAATTTGCCCGCGTCTGTCGTTCCCTCCGTTTACAATGTGGGTGTCTTCAATATATATATATATGATTCAATATATATATATATATATAGAGTGAATAGGCATCTAGGATTGCATTACCATTAAATCGGATGGGAACGTGGTCAAACACTTGCTTAGATTTGCTTGTTGTTCCATTTCAGAAAAATATTTTCATTTCACAAAATATACAAGACAAACATTCACGAACGTCACCCAGAAGGGTCGGGAGAGACAACTAGCCTCCATTGGATCCTGGTACAGAGCTTTATTTCACATTTTTACAGCATGTTTTTCAATGAACTGCAATATCGTATCCGAAAGACGCGAAGAAATTTACAGTTTGGAACGGGTCTCAGTTGCGGCACCTCCGATTAACGTTTTGGCATTATCTGTGCGGTTACACTGCCCTAAACTGTTGCGTTTCATTCATAAAAATTACGAATGAAATAGTAACCGACCGAATCGTGGTTCAGCCCTCTCCGGCGGCCTCGGTAACCGTACAAGTACCCCTCACCGGGGGGGACCCTTGTGTCGAGTTACCAGCGATAGAGGTTCAAGCTAAGCGACCTAAGAGCTATGCCACCTCCCAATCTGGTGAAGCTATCAAGGCTAGCATCTCTGGCCAATCTCTGTAGTTCCCATATTAAAATCATTTAAAAATTTACATTAATATCTGTTTTTAAGTATACCGACAAAAACGCTGTCGTAGAATCAAAGTACGTTTATCATTTAATTAAGTCCGTTTTTTGACAGAATCATAATGTAGCTGATAACATATCGTAAAACGAAAAATTATAATGTATTACCGTTAAATGATCGTGTTCGAATTACCCTCTCGAAGATACCGCTCAGTTCGAGCGGGCGTCATTTATAAAATGCATGTCACGTAAAACTGAATCGATTCCTTATTCGGATCGTTTAATCGATGCTTAAGCCGATCTTCCGGGAATCGATTTTTCGTTATGGTATCGATATGACATTCACCGTTACGGAGTCACGACGTTATAATTATAAAACAACGAATGCACTGTGTTCTTTTAAAAATGAGCCAATACATTCGGCCAGCGTCTAACGGAAAGTCAATGAAAAAATATGTTTGCTACACGTAAATTAGAAAAAAACTTTTCTTAGTCTAGATTAGACTATTTCATTAAGGATTTTAAAGACAAAACTACTCATAGTTGTAAAGGGAGATTACACGCTTTGAAGTAAAACTTCTTCATGCACGTTTGAGGAGTAAGCTGGTGAATGCGTTACGAAAAGTGTTATCGGGCAAGGCGAAGGTAAGTTGAGGAGGACATTTAAGTTAGTGAAGATAGAAAGAAAGAGTTGTTTCGTATATCACTATAGGGGCAAGAGAGACAAGTGCACATATTTTCTGTCTCTCGTAGCCAGTTACGTTTTGAATATCTAAGACACTGTTCAGGCTCCTGCCGGAACGGTGGTGCGATTCCGCACCGCGCGCGCCGATCGCCGTTTGATGGTTGTTTGCGTTGTGTGGTGTGGCGGGTGCTACGTCGGTGCAGTGCCGCCAATACTGAGTCACTTGCCAAACTACCGCGATACTATTAACATCGTTTTGACAATATATCTATTTTAAAGAATTTTGGGCTTTGATTTACACCGTTCTATACGCTAAAGATAGAACAGACACATTGCAGGGTTATTATCTGTATCACACTGTAATAGCAAGAGAGAGCAGTGCGAGCACACATTTTCTTTCTCTCTTTAACAATCGTGAAAATATTATACATATATATAGAAGAAGTTAAAGAAGTTTTACTTCAATCGTGTGGTCTACACCTCGTTTTTTTATGGCAATTAATTCGATATGCTAAAGCCCTCTGGCGGACTTTGTCTAGATCAATTTTATCCCATTAAGAAAGTTCTTGTTCTTTCCGTGATCAATCATTTTTCAGTCTTAAATTTCGTCAGCAATAGTTTGTATGATACATGTTGACTCTGACATTTCGTCGATTGAATAGAAAAATGACGTTTTTCAAAATTTTCGGAAAATTAGATTATTACTAAAAAGAGCCTTTTTTATTCATGAGGAAGAAATCTTCAGAAAGATACCCCGCCTCCTGGGGGGAAGGCGGCGGTTTTTACCCACTAAAACCTCCCCGGTGGCCCTTCCTCGGTGCATACTAAAAAGAGCCTACTGTTAACAATGTATTACATGGATAAAAGACACTTTAAGAAATTAAACGTGAAGCTAACTAGATGTCACAAGAAAGTCTTTTTATTAATAATCTAATTTCAAATTTTGAAAAGTGTCATTTTCAATTGTCGATTTTTTACGTATAAATTGTACTTAAAAAAACGATGACTAAACGTTAACTCATGTCGGCTGGCCGGTTTGACACCTTTAATTAATAAAAAAAGCTGCAACGGGTTTATAATCTATGACATGACAGATAAATAGCATATTACAAATTTTCGCGATAAAAACTGGAATAAAACTAGACTTGTAGGGAACGTGTTATTAAAAAGCGAACGTGCTCCCATGTTAACACGACTTACCATATCTAGTGTGTCAGGATTATCAGAAGAAAAACGCAACCAGTCTTCGCATCCACATTTTCGTTGTGGCTCGATGTAAACAATTTCCGAACGCATTAAACTTGAGAAGTGGCCCCGCTAAGGGATTACAGATTATGCAAACTACATAGAATTATCCTGACGCCTGTGTAATTAGGAGTCTATTTTTTATATTCCCGCGAAAAGCCGGATGCGGTGATATCCAGTCCAAGTCAGCATTAACTACTGTGCGAGTGCATATCAATCAATGGTGGCGATACACTAGCACGATTTTCGATGGTAGATATAATGCTATAGTGGCATTCTTTTCCAGTCAAAATTGTGTGAGAGAGATAATTATTTCTTATGCTGATGATACAGCAATTGTATTTAGTGGTACATCTTGGGACGAAGTTCGCAGAGTAGCTCAGGAAGGTCTAGTCTATATCACTCAATGGCTTAACGCTAACTTACTTTCCCTTAATGCTGAAAAGACAAAATACATTTGCTTTGCCGTTAATAATCGTTCGCAACCTGACCCAGATTTTACTATAAAACTACACAAATGTAATGACAAAATAATGTATGTTCCTGTCCTACTATCCATAAAAAGCACAATTAGATACTTAGGTGTCATAATAGACCAGCGACTATCCTGGCATAATCATATTGAGTTGGTCACAGGCAGGCTCAGGAAATTAATATGGGTTTTAAGCTTCTCAGGCACGTTGCTTCAAAACATCTTCTTAATCGTATTTATACTTCATTAGCACAATCAATAATATCATACTGTATTCCTGTATGGGGCGGTGCTTCCAAAAGAAGTTTTAGAGTTAGAAAGAGCTCAGCGGGCGTTACTTAAAGTAATGTACTTTAAGCCTTATAGATTCTCCACAGAGAATTTATATAATCTATGTGGCCTACTAACGATGAGAAAACTATATATTTTATATATGCTTTTAAAATACATAAATCGTGTAATACAGACCGAAGCAATATAGTCAGTCGGAGAAGAGATGCTGGAATTCCTACTCACAAAGTAAACACAAGTTTTGCCAGTTTCCAATATACAAAGCTTTCAAGCTATGTTTATAAACAAATAAACAGGAACTTACAAATTAATGCTTTAAACTGGCACGACTGTAAAGCATCTTTACTAAAGTGGCTGGAAAGTTTGGACTATGAGGACACGGAGGCAATATTACGATACCAGTTCCAATAATATCTTTTTGTAAATTTTATTGTAATCGCACTTAAATACACACATTCACATACACTGACACACACACACACACATAAATAGATATAATTACTTTAAACTAACTAACTATAAAACAAAAAAATACATGATATGGTTAAGGAAGAGTTGGATCTTCTGGCACAAGTATATTTTATACTTAAAGAAGATCCAAACATTGTATACTTGCTTTATATGTTTTGTTTTTAAACTTACTTTTAAAAAACTTACTTAAAAAAATATATTGGCAGAAGTAATCAATAATATAAAAATCGAAATAACATTTTTTATGGGATGTAAACTAGTGTTTGACTGCGATCCCACCTGATGTTAACTGGTGATATAGTCGAAAGATGGCACGCACTAGTTTAGTAAGTGCCTATTCACTCTACTCTTGAAGGAACGGAACGTCTACGTCGTACTTGAACGGAAAGACAGACGCCGGTCGCAATAAATACCCAAATGTAACATACATAAATACAATATCTTTCTAACATAATTAAATAATCAATTCTTGTAAATAGTACTTATAATCTGAAACTTGAATAGGCAGATTTAATGATTTTCGTAAAATTTACTATACAGAGGGTTTCAGAAAGTAATAAATCTAGATGTAACTAGGATTTATTCATAGAAAATGTCATTTTTTTTCAAGTTTCTACTTGGAAAATGAGAAAATGATTTGTGAAAAAATCAACGCATCTAATTTTTATTACGTATAAATTAAAAAAAAAAAAACACGGAAAGATTTACCGTGCTTTAAAAAAAAGAATACGGTAGTAATTACCTTTTTTTTTTTGACGGGGAGGATATCTTCAGAAAGATACCCCGCCTTCTGGGGGGAAGGCGGCGGTTATGTGGGGTTCTTACCCACTAAAACCTCCCCGGTGGCCCTTTCCTCGGTGCATGACGAGGGGCTCCGGGATCTCCAGTGGAACGCACCGGAGCCCCTCTGCACTGTGCTCAAGGAGATCACGTCCCGGGGAGGTTACTCCCTCCCCCTGTGCACTAGAACCGCGAGGCGACACGTGCCAGCCGATGTCGCCTTCTTCCCGGGTCCACCTTCGTGGACGACTCAGGCCCCCACCCTTGTCCTCCAGTGAACCCGAGGCCCCTTTTAGTCGCCTTCTACGACAGGCAGGGGATACCGTAGTCTTATTCTTGAGAGCCCAGAACTACAGGGCTGAGCGCTACGAATTACCTTTTTTTTTTTTTTTTTGTTTACGGGGAGGAAATCTTCAGAAAGATACCCCGCCTTCTGGGGGGAAGGCGGCGGTTATGTGGGGTTCTTACCCACTAAAACCTCCCCGGTGGCCCTTTCCTCGGTGCATGACGAGGGGCTCCGGGATCTCCAGTGGAACGCACCGGAGCCCCTCTGCACTGTGCTCAAGGAGATCACGTCCCGGGGAGGAGGTTACCCTCCCCCTGTGCACTAGAACCGCGAGGCGACACGGGCCAGCCGATGTCGCCTTCTTCCCGGGTCCACTTTGGTGGACGACTCAGGCCCCCACCCTTGTCGCCCGAGGCCCCTTTTAGTCGCCTTCTACGACAGGCAGGGGATACCGTAGTCTTATTCTTGAGAGCCCAGAACTACAGGACTGGACGGTAGTAATTACCTAAGTCAAGTAGTCGATATTGTCTAAATATTTTTATCTTGGCGATGGTTCGGTACAAAGATAAAAGTCAGGTCAATTACTCTTTATCGACAATCAACTTAAACATCACTCTTCCTGACATCTATTGGCGATGAATAATACTATTATCGGTCATCCAGTAGCTATATATTAATATAGACGAAACGTGGCAATAATGCCTATTCTTTCTTGAAAACATTGTCATGGTAATACGATATGGAAAATACAAATGCAGGCAATTTATTCCAGTCGAAGTAAGCGCTTTCTTCGGTTCAACGTCTACAACAAAGGGAGACTCAAAGTATATCTTTGAAAGTCCGAAGCTGTAAGTTCGCCTTTAGTAACGCCTGCGCAAATGTGACAACTATATTCTACACACGACCGGACTTGAGCTTTGTGCTTTGACAAGGCTTTAGGACTAGTTTCTTGCAGCTTTCTTTGCTCATTGAAATCTCGACTTTCAAAGACGGCCCGTAGTTTAAATGTTTCAAGATGTCCAATGAACTGGATCTTTCCGTCAATTACAATGTGATTATGTTCGTTAGTTATAAAGAGATGTGTTGGTGTTCGCGAACTGTATTGCACCCTAGTGTAACAGCAACCTTATCGTTTGATTCTAAATGCAGATGGTAGTCCGGTTTAATTTATAATTATAGTAACAGTTATTTCACGTCAAGATATATGACGACTGTTTCGATTATGTCTCGTGATATGTCCGAGTGATTGAGATGGCCGTTATGTTAAACAATTTTAATATAATCATTTTCTTTTATGTAATAATTTGGTTAATTAACTGATAAGTGTTATGTATATAAAGATGAAATTTCTTACATAATATGTATCAAGAGAAAACTATCGTTAGTTATATAATTGTACGTTTCTCTTTCGCTTTTTATTTTTTTGTTATCGATCATAATCTATATGAATGGGTAGATTTATAGAATATACATGACAACATAAGATGCACCGGTTTTCGGAGAAGATTTTAGCATATAATAATTATTTTGTACTAGAAGCCAATATTTATTTCGATTTGATTAAAAATTTCGATAAAAAATTCGTTTCACGGAAATGTGTATTGTTTATTATTTTATTAATATTGTTATTTGTTGTTTTTATTAATAATATATCATCTAGACATACTATTATACTGTACACTGTATACGATATACATCTCACCTGATGTTAAGTGGAAATGCCTATTCACTCTACTCTTGAAAACACCCACATTGTAATCGGAGGGAAAGACAGACGCGGGCAAACTATTCCAGTCTTTTGCCGTACGAACAATGAAAGACGAAGCAAAGGGCTTCGTTCGGGTTTGAGGGATGTTCACAACAAAAGGATGAAATCTCGCAGTGCGTTTTGAAGTCCGATGGTGGAACGGGGATGGGGAATTAGATCATGTAGTTCCTGAGCACACTCTCCAAAATGCAATGTGTGGAAAACCGAAAGGCTAAGTTAATTAACTAGGAAATATGACACACCGAGGAAATCAGTTGTAATGTAAGACAAACTGTTAAATATTCCTACGACAATTCGGAAACAGTGCGTCCGCACGTAATAGGGTTTAGCGTCGTGCTTCTCGGGTACTATTTCAATTCTATATATCTTAATTTTGCGTTAAGTATATGCGCGACAAATGAACGAAGAGCTCAATATCACGTTAACCAATTTCCATGATTAATTTTTTATTGGGAACAATCTAATACCGGGGTGTTTTTATTAGAGTTAGAGGTCCTGATTAATTATATTTGCAATATCAAATTAACTAACACCGTACTTGTTATAAAAACTGGTCTGAGTGAAGAAACATAAAAAATATACCGACAAATACCATCTTTTTTAAGTCGGTTAAAAATATATCTCTACTAAAGTTGTGTATAGCGTCAATAGCCTAATGGTTTAGGGTACGGTCTGCGAATCGTAAGGTCGTGGGTTCGAATCCACCATTCGACTATTGCCGTGAACCATGTCCTAGCACAAGCTTAAGCTTAGTTGGAATGGTTAACAAGATTGTTAGCAATATTTCAGGAAATAAAAAAAGAAATATTGCTAGCTTTCTTTTAAAAAAAAAAAAAAAAAAAAAAAATTAAAAAAAAAAAAATAAATTAAATTAAAATATCGACAAACAGGGTGCACGACGTGCACGGCCCCTCACTAGCCGATATGTCGTGGGAAGAGTGGCTGTAATATGATCAGGTTATTGCCTCCATAAGTACCTACGGTGGCATGGAAGGCGTGGAAAAAAAAAACCAGTCCCCAAGGATGCCACCGCGCCTGCATATGTTACTCGTGTGTACATAGTTCGGCGCAATTCAATATTGAAAGCGCAGTGGTGTGGAAACGCCTTTATCCGTCAAGGAATAATTATATTTTTAACGTAATATAAGAAGCTGATTAAATAATAAAATAAAACATGAATAACATATCAGAAGCTACGATGTTTGAGTTCTAGAATTTGGCAAACGAGCATACGGCTCACCTGATCTTAAGTGATCACCGTCGCCCATGAACATCCACAGCACCAGAGGAGCTGTAGGTGCGTTGCCGACCTTTTGATAGGAATAGGCTCGTTTCTTGAAGATCCTAAATCGTAAACGTTCGGAAACACCGCTGGCGACAGTTGATTGTTGTCAGTGCGTGGGAGAAAGTTACGCGAAAACGTACAGTCATTGAACGCCAACCATCAAGATGGTGGCGGTGGAATTGGAATTCTGCTGAGATGTGCGGTAATGGAAATCGGTAGCTGGGATGATTCCGAACAATTCCTCAGAACACTCCCCATGGTAAATGCGATACAGGATGCAAAGAGAACCGACATCTCTTCGCAGACTCAGAGGCTCGAGTCGATCGGAAAGACACTGATCGTCGACTATTCCAGCACCTCTACGTTGTACACGGTCAAACGGAGGAAGTTGGTATTGGGGAGCCCCGGCCCCGACATGCGAACAGTATTCCATATGAGGCCGTACTTGCCCCTTGTAAAGTTGCAGACGGTGGGCAGGCGTGTTTCGATATGAAGTCGATTTTTGTTATTATATATTTATTTTGAAGTCAGTTAAAAAAGAGAAAAGATTGAAATATGATCTAAAGATTGAAATAAGAAACTTAGTACTTAGCTAACTTATGCCTGTACTGCATCTGTTACGTGCCGGATACGACATCCGAGCTTTCGCGTGATATCAATCGTATGTGGGCGTTACGGGATTAGCGCCATTGTGTTTGCGACAATACTTACACAATTATAAAGTATCCCAGTGATAATTACAATTGTATTATTGTTATTTGTTGTTATATAACATTACTAGTGTACCCAGCCCACTTCGTCGGACTAGATTTTGATTTATTTTATTTAAAAAATAAACTTACATCATTAAATATTTAATTTAACTCTCACAATATATTAAATTATTCATTTCTCTCCAGTATTCATTCTCTTCTATTCTCTTATCGAGCGCGTGAAGATCATTACCTACACTCATGTACATATCAGTAAATACAATAGCATTCTTATCATTTAGGGATTTATTATTCTTCATAATACTTCAATATACTCCATTGTACTTCAAAATGGTTCATAATAACATAAATATACACAACTCATGTGTCAATACAAATTTGGGGTTATAAAACAATGAAATACATCATGCGTACAGCAAAGGAGTGGAATAAGTTGCCGGCGTCAGTCTTTCCGTCCAAGTACGACGTGGGAGCCTTCAAGAGTAGAGTGAATAGGCACTTACTAAACTAGCGCGTACCATCTTTCGACTATATCACCACTTAACACCAGGTGGGATCATGGTCAAGCGCTGGTTTGACGCATAAAAAATATATCATCATGTAAAAAAGCCGTATTTGGCAGTTCAAAAAGAGGAGTGCTCCGATCGTCACTTTTTACACAGGATTATTCGCCAGGTCACTCTGAAGATTCCCTGAAAGTTTCATTGAAATCGGTCCAGCCGTTGGAGCCTATCCACACACTTTCTCTTCTATATATATATATAGATTTTACAGCAAGAAAGCATCTTAAAATGACAATGCGGAGACGGGAACAGACTCGGAGTGGGACGCCCTAAGACCAGAGACTACAGCTGGTTGGCATCAGTTAAGTAACTATCATAAACAATAACTGACAGATTCATCGAATTAGCTACAATGCTCCAATTCGTGGGTGGAATTTCGTTTATAGGGCGGCCACTTGTATTAATTATATGTATATAATTTGACGGTCAACTTTACCAACCTTACCAAAGGTTAACAATCAAATTATTCACGTCCATAAGTGAAATCTGCTTTGCATATGTTTACGCGGCGGATAAATTTAATAAGTTCAAAGTCAAGATCATGTGCGTGGCGTTAAACACGCATTAGCACTGATCCATTGATTGGTGTGCGGGCGTGTCTTTTATGTTTGTGTGATTTTTAGCACCGGTGAAAGTCGAGATTCGCTTCTGGGTCGCGGTGGGAACCAGTTCTGTTTATCTTATCGATTGTTTGCTTAAGAGGCGCTAGGATTTCGTATACGTTGGGACCGTTTGATAAGTTTTGTAGGCGCACCTTTGACTTTTAGAAATAGAAAGTTTTTATTTTTTGTTGGAAACTAGTTTAAAAAATCATTTCACCACAATTTGAGCTGTAAAGTTATAGTCATTATATATGTCCCACTGGTGGGCACAGGTCTTCTCTGTAAAGAGAGTATAAGGCCCTAGTGCGGATTGACAGACTTCACATGTCTTAGAAAAAAATTTCTAGGACATGCAGGTTTTCTCATGATGTTTTCCTTCACAACAAATTTATTGGTGCGGGCATCGAGGATCGAACTTAGGTTGCTAGCAACTTGAGGCGACCGCCCAGACATTGAGCTAACACGGCTTTATTTTGCTCGTTGTTATCGATGATCTTCATAGGACAACTGGCAGGATGAGAGTGGCCGTCGATCTCAGTGCCATGCTTTGGGGGAGGCCTATGTCCAGTAGTGGACTGTTGCGAGCTGATGATGATGACGAAGTAACCTCTTTTTGTTCACGGGGAGGAAATCTTTAGAAAGATACCCCACCTTCTGGGGAAGGTGTCGGTTATGTGGAGTTCTTACCCACTAAAACCTCCCCGGTGGCCCTTTCCTCCGGGCTCCGGGATCTGAGTGATATTGAGTTATTTGTCCGTTTGTTGCGCACATATTTAATGCAAATTCAAAACTATATAAGGTTTTCTCCTGGATGCCATTGTCAGAATTGAATCAAATCGGACCACACTGGAAAAAAGAATCATCAAAATCGGTTCACCCAGTCGGAAGTTATGAGGTTATGATGCACAAAAAACATACAGGCAAATTGAGAACTAAAGTCAAGCAACATTCATTTTCAAACCCCTTTTATGAATTCGTTTGAAAATGATTTTGCTAAGCAGAAACTGCTGCACAGAACTCAAGAATGGCTCGACCAATTCGGTTATTTCTTTTTCCCTATGTTAAGTTAATGTAAACGAAAATTTAAAATAAAATTGAATTTATAATTTATCGTCGTGTATGGAATTAGTAGCAGAAATAATTACCGAGAACGATGGCTGTCAGCTATATCGTCGCCGATCGACTGCAGATTTTAAAGTTATATATTATAACAGTAACAGTTGTAACAGAGCCGTGGTAGCTCAGTGTCCGTGTGGTTGGCTCAAGTTGCGTAGTACGCTAGTAGCGTACAGCCCTGTAGTTCTGGGCTCTCAAGAATAAGACAACGGTATCCCCTGCCTGTCGTATAAGGCGACTAAAGGGGCCTCAGGTTCACTGGGCGACAAGGGCGGGGGGCCTTTGTCGTCCGCCAAGGTGGACCCAGGAAGAAGGCGACATCGGCTGGCCCGTGTCGCCTTGCACTGCGAGGGCACAGGGTGGGGAAAGTGCTCACCTTGAGCACAGTGCAGAGGCGCTCCAGTGCGTTCCACTGGAGATCCCGGAGCCATCGGGGAAGTTTTATTGGGTAAAAACCCCACAAAACCGCCGCCTTCCCCCCAGAAGGCGGGGTATCTTTTTGAAGATTTCCTCCTCGTCAACAAAAAAAAAACGGTCTGCAAATCGTAAGGTTGAAATCAGTGCCGAATCCACGATTCGACTATTGACGTGAAACACCTCCAAGCACAAGTTAGTTGGTATGGTTTACAATTATTAATAATATTAATAACAATAATATAAATAAAGAAATCTTGCTAGCTTTCTTTTAAAAAACAACCGCCTTCAATCAAAAATTCAGAGAGCCCAAAACTACAGGGCTGACGATTTGCAGACCGTACCCTAAATCACTAGGTTATTGACGCTTCAAAAATGTGTTTTAAAATTTGAAGTGAGTAGAAAAATTATCACTTGAATACATCCTTTAACTTTAACTTTAAACAATACAATACTTAGTTAAAATGTCATGCCAAGTTGAACACGAAATATATGATCGGAGTATATTACCAAAAAGGCTACATAGCACACCACTTAAGTATTATTTTTTAAAAGAAACCTGGGCTTGTGCTAACACGGACGATGAATAATTCAACAGGAAATGTACCTGGACACTACATGCGCGTTGTTTTTTGCAAATATTAAGAACAAAGTTTATCTAGCGTATATTTTGACCAAGATATAAATCGTTAAGTAGCTTTACTAGCGCATTCTGTTGAGGGTAATTTGTTATACTATTTACGATTTACATACCGGCATGTATGAATGAGTGTTGTAGCGGTCGCCTCAAGTTGCATAGTACGCTAGCAAGATAAGTTTGATCCCGGCGTTGGATTGCTTCTAAAAGTTAATAGTGTGTGAAAAACGTACAGTTGTGGAAAGCAATCAAGACGATGCCGACAGAATTTAGAATTCTACCGTGATGTTATAAAAGATGTGTTTCTTGGTAAATACGTTAGAGAATGCAATGGAACTCGCCATCTCTTCGTAGACCAACAGAGTCAAGTTAATCAGAAAGACCGTCAGACCTGCATTTAGTTGATCGTGGATACTCTAAACTTTTATCACTAAATTTACCAACTAGCTGACGCCCGCTTCGCTGGACACAACAATAAAATCCTAGCCTAAGTCACTTCTCATTACATCAGCTATCTGCCAGTGAATGTCCTGTTAAAATCACTCCAGCCTTTCCAGAGATTAGCCGGAACATACAGATAGAAACAAATTTTAAAAATTGTTATGTTGGTATACGTACCGTAGCCCCTACGGTATGCCCTGCTTGTCTTAGAAGACGACTAAAAGGGGCCTCGGGTTCACTGGGTGGGGCTTTTGTTGTCTGCCAAAGTAGACCGGGGAGAAGGCGACATTGGCTGGCCCGTGTCGCCTTACACTGCGAGCGCACAGGGGTTAATCAACCCCCCCCCCGACGTGCTCTCCGAAGAGCACAGTGCAGAGGGACTTCCGTGCGTTCCACTGGAGATCCCGTAGCCCCTCACCATGCACCGAGAAAGGGCTACCGGAGGGGTTTTAGTGGGTAAAAACCCGAGAAATTCCTTCTTCCGAACTTCTCCCCAGAACGCGGGGTAACTTGTTCCCTCCGTCAACAAAAAAAATGTACTGTATTACATATACAGTCATATGAATTGTATCCTATCCAATCTTATTTACATCAAATTTTATTTATTTGTAAAGATAGCTGATAATCTGACTACAACGCTACAAAATCGTATGTGGATTTTGTATCGTAGTAGAACTCATAGACTATGCAATTAAAGATCTCGAAATGGAAGTATCAATAGGTATCTTCGACATATATGAAAATGTATCAAGTGGAATAAATTCATATCTTTAAGTTTATTTAAAGGTATCTACAATACAAACAAGTAATGTTTTACTCTATAAATACATAGAAACTGTTAAATATACGCACAATAAATACAACACCGACAAACAATTTGCATTCGATCGATATTTACTCTTTTCGACCCAAGCATACACATATAAATATGACGCGTGCTAGTGGTGACCGGAAATATATCGATAAATTTACACAAATTAATATTTTAGATTTTGCTTTATTTTACTTAAACAATAAACTTACATCATTAAATATTTAATTTAACTCTCACAATATATTAAATTATTTCTCTCCATATTCATTCTATTCTAGAGCGGGTGAAGATAATTACCTACAACCATGTACATATCAGTAAATACAATATCATACCCGTATTCGTAGTATCATAGTAAATAAAAGTTGTATTTGACAGTTCAAAAAGAGGTGTTCTCTGATCGTCACCAAACTTTACAGGATTACTCGCCAGGTCAATCTGAAGATTCCCTGAAAGTTTCATTAAAATCGGTCCAGCCGTTTCGGAGTCTATATGGATCAAGGATCAAACCCACACCCTTTCTCTTTTAAATACATAGATATTCCACGGAAAATAATACATAATTTTTTTTATTTCTTTATTTATATAAAACAAAGCCATTTTTTAAAATATAATAGCATATTGAATCTTTTCTCAATGTCAAAACAAGACAAGCAAGTAGACTAGAGTTACAATACAATAGAAAAATAGGACGTGATGCCAACCTTGGACATCATCTCAGCATGTCTATATAATTGATAACAAAAAAAGCTTATAACCTAAGATGGTGTTTTTCTTACGATTCGATTTTCGATAGAAGAATCTATGGATTATAACTTGTAAGTGCCTGAACTATATGTTTTAAGGTTTCTTGGACAATGCCATCGTTTGGGAAGAGCAACTACATATATAAAAACCGCCGCACTACTTTTGCATTTGATCAGCGAATATTATATATTTATTCATTTACATATTTACTCTTTTTCACACAAGCGTACACATTTTACGATGACACGTGATAGTGTTGGTTGGCGTCGATAAAATATATCGATAAATTTACACCATCGTAAATTATGTACGTCTTTTATGTCGTAAATAAAACGGTGATTGTAAATTAAAATGTCAATTTTGTGAATTGAGAAGAGCCTAGCGGGACATTAACGTCTTCATATGTAACATGGAAAATGAATCCACCAAGTTTACAACACGTTTTCATGAGAAGGCACAAGAAATTGCGAGTCGTTCAGAATTCAAAATGGGCATGTGTAATACACCGTTACTTTCTGAGAAGAATGCTAATATTAAAGATTTGAATGCGAATTTATTATTGCAGGTTTCAAGGCTACTAAAGGAATGCACCTACATAAAAGTACGCGTTACTATGAAACGCTTCTGTTGTATAGAAGGAATTTTTGATTATAAAATATGTGGGAAACGGAATGTAAGGTATTAATGAAAGAGATAGCTAATGAAGCAAATGGCAGTGTGATACATTACAGACGCTAAAACGTGTAAGAAAGAAGATTAAAACAAAGAAGTTGAAACGGTGCATTTGTATTTCCAAAGCTGTACATTCTGATCAGTCTTCGTTTACAAAACAAAAGTAATAAGAAGCAATATGTAAACTTTTGTTTAAAAATATACCTTAATTTATGTGAGATTCTTACTCACTAAAACCCCCCGGTAGCCCTTCCTCGGTGATTGGTGAGGGGCTACGGGATCTCCAGTCAAACGCACCGGAGCCCCTCTGCACTATGTTTGAAAGCACTTCCCGGGGAGGTTAATCCCGCCCCCAGCACACTCGCAGTGCAAAGCGACACGGACCGGCCAATGTTGCCTTCTTTCTGGGGCCACTGTGGCGGACGTCAAGGGACGCCCTTGTCGCCTCGTGAACACGAACCCTCCTTTAGTCGCCTTCTGCGACAGACAGGGGCTACCGTAGACTTATTCTACGAGCTCAGAACTTCAGGGCTGCCGTCCCTAAGACCTATACTAACCTATGGATCAAAGACCTAGGTTCTTAGTAGAGGATGAAAACGCGCTGCTAGTGTGACTAGGATTCGAACTCGCAATCACCTAATCGTAAGTTGAATCGCTTAGGCGCCAAGCAGTCACTGCTTCTATATCCATTTTAATTTTAATTCATAACCTTGATCGAAGTACTTTGAAAAGACAATAGCGTAATTCGTAAGTGCATAAGATAAAAAATTGACAAGTCATCGATAAATGATTTGTACCACAGCGCAGCACTATCGGACATTAAACGAGACATGTCAGTAACGTGATTGCGCCTACACGGATTCCTATCGCTCTGTCATACCCTCGATAACCTTGAAGTCATGACCCGAATACTCTAGACGTAAGGCTATGTGGGAAGTTTGTCACATTGGAGTTTTCTCCTTGAACCATTGCTTCAATTGTAGATTTCTATAACCTTTACTTATCTGATTTATGACTTATTGTTTAGGATATGTTTCGGACGTTTGATATTCCAACTTTATGGGTATGTAATGGATGTGTTTTGAGTATCGATATAAATAATAAGGCTCTGTACTGCCACTAATGTACATATTTAGATTTACAGAGTTATATAAGATGTAATATGCGTGGTTATGTTTTTGATGTACGTATGCATGTATACAGGATTATTGGTAATTCGAATTATATACGTTAAGAGGTGATAGAGGTGATCATTTGCAATCATTTTAACCCCTATGTGCATAATGCAGAAGTGAACCATTTTTGAGTTTTTCATCAAAAATGCATAAAAATAAAAAACATTAAAAATTACTTATTTATTGTAAATTGTTATTTTCTACTAAACGGTTACTGTTTTGTATTGTTTACACGGAATATTATTGTTAATTAATTTTATGAACATTTTAAAGACCAGCTACTAAGTTTAGCTACCTTTGTGGTCATTTTTTTTTCAGTTTCTTTGGAATAACATTCTAGATGTTATGCATTATTTAGTTTGAGCTTAGAAAAGGGTTGTTTTTAAAAAATCTGCCAGCCAAGTTAAATTGAATTTTTCTTGTTTATTGAGCATTTTAATTGAAATATATCTCAAAAGATATTGAAATTGTTCATTTTTAAATGTGATCGATAATTGTTGTTTTAATATAGATAAATGACCAATGTCAAATAGTTTTTATAAATCAGAAAAAAAGTAGATTTAAATTGATAATTTTTTTTAAATAAATTTTAGAAATTGTATTTCTGAATTCTATCGAAAAAAGCGAAAAAAACATGATAACAATGGTTTCACTCTTGCATAATGCATATAGGGGATAAAATTATGAAATAAA
Source organism: Meandrusa payeni (assembly GCA_029286785.1). Taxonomy (NCBI): domain Eukaryota; kingdom Metazoa; phylum Arthropoda; class Insecta; order Lepidoptera; family Papilionidae; genus Meandrusa; species Meandrusa payeni. The sequence goes on along the minus strand of JAGSMX010000016.1, from coordinate 1,661,449 downwards.
AAAAAAAAAAGAATATGCCTTGAATTAACCATAGCCCTGTATATTATTTTAGAGCAGAACCTGCCTTTCTCAAAGGTCGGAAACGCACCTCGCTGTCATCGTCTCCTGCTGCCTCGGGTGTTGTGGATGTTGGGAGACGTTGATCACTAAAGATCAAGTGGTCAAAATCACAGTATACACGATTCAGGTGAATATTCTAGCCGTCCGGATACAAAATACTACAGTCGCTTACAAAATCAAAATCCAGCAATTAAATTTACATTGCTGACATTTTAGCACTATACAGAGGTTAGGCGTCACATTCTTATACCTCCGACCTCTAGCCTTTCCTAGTATTACTGATATAAGCTGATGAGTTGACACAGCTATTGTGAATTTACAAACACAGTTGTCATGTGTTGCAACATGACCTCACGGTTGATTTAAGCACAGAGATATCTGATAGTAAGACTTCATTCTAAACAAATAATTCACTAGTTAAAGCAGTGACTATCAAACTTATCTCTTTTACCGCCCCCTTTGAAAATCAATTATTTTTCAGCGCCCCCCATTTTTTATACACTCCTAAAACTTAAAAAAAATCTTAAGACTATGTCAAGTAATTTAAGTTACATCACACAGGGTAAAAATAAAAACTAATTATCCGTTATTGTGTAGTGGGTGGGTTTTAATTTTAATGAAATTTAATATACTGTATAAAATAAACGAAATTACAAATTATACATCGCCCCCCATTTTTTCTGGCCCCTTAACACTCCGATCTAGGTTTCCTTGGGGGCAAGGGGGCGTTATCGCCCACTTTGAGAAAGACTGAGTTAAAGGTATTATATGCTATTTTTTAAAAAAAAACACTAAAAATTTATTCTTCATAGATTTATTAACGTTCTTGTTGTCTATTCCATAAGCTTAGGCTTGTGTTTGAACATCACGTCAATAGTCGAAATGTGGATTCGAACCCATGACCTCACGATTGGCAGACTGTAACCTAAACCATTAGGCTATTGACTCTTTGTCTTAATAGTTTTCCGATAAAAGCTACCAACTATGTCTTGCTTAAGCCCTCACGGGCGCTCTTCGATCTTATTCGTCATTACTCCTCTTTCGGTCTCTTGCGCCTAGGTAGTCGCTACGACATTGGGTAGTCTTGGGCGCCGCTGAAAAACAGCCAGCATTGCGAAAGCACATGCTGAGACGGTGTTCAATGATGCTCAGCATCATTTCCTATTCATAAAAAAACATCATAATCATCAGCCAGTATCCGTTGCTGGAAATAGGGCTTCCCAATGCTGCTTCCCGCAACCAGCCACTTCTGGTTACCCTTATAGGTCGTCGATCTATCTAAAGGCCAGGAATTCCTCTTTATCTACACAGCGAAATATTAAAAAAAAGCTTTTAATACCATCTCCTCATAAAACCTATGCAATAAAAGTTACCAAGAACACGAAAGTATTCCCACATGCAATTATCTTAAACAAATAGGCTCGATTAGTGAAAACGGGCTTTAAAGATAAGATAAAAAAAAGGAAAAATAAACACAAACCGCCCGAGGGAAGGTTTTAACGAGAGTTCGAAAACGGTTCGATGTAACTTTTAATTATATCTCGCGTGGTACACGAGAAAAAAGTATGCTAAGTACACGGGCGAGTGGAAAATGATTTGCCCTGTTTCTATTTATATGCAACTGGCCTCGACCTGATAGATCAGTGGTTCGGAGAGCATGCCCGCCGAGTCCAAATCATTGCAATAGAATTTCAATGAAAACATCTTTCTACCCGAAAATTCGTCGGTGGCGGGGTAGTATGAAATTTCCCTTTGGGATCACTGGGCGCAAAGGGCCGGTGCGTTCCACTGGAGATCTTGGAGCCCCTCACCACTCCACATCTATCTATCTAGGTGTCTTGTTCAAGATTAGAAAAAAACTAAATTTGAGGGGGTGGGGCTTTCCCATAAAATACTTAAATCGCGCAAGGATTCTTTTCAGCCTCCGACGGTTGCGAATGGACGCTTTGAGTAATTGTAGCGATCTAGCCTGTGCTATTAACAGTAAATTTCTTATCGCCATTTGTACCCGTTGTAAAATTTGCTGTTGATCTTCATGTCGAGAAATAAATTTCTATAATTTCTAAGCAAGTGCTTGACTACGATCCCACCTGATGTTAAGTGGAAATGCAGTTCTGGATAGTAAGGCGCACTAGCTTAGTTAATGCCTATTCACTTTACTCTTGAAAATACCCACATTGTAATCGGAAGGAAAGACAGACGCGGGCAAACTATTCCAGTCCTTTGCTGTACGAAGAATGAAAGACTAAGCAAATCGCTTCGTTCGGGTTTGAGGGATGTTCACAACAAAAGGATGAAATCCCGCAGTGCGTCTAGAAGTCCGAAGGTGGAAAGGGGATGGGGGAATTAGATCATGTAGTTCCTGAGCACACTCTCCAAAATGCAATCTGTAGAAAACCGAAAGGCTAGCTACCTTACGCCTGTGCTCAAGACTGAGCAGATTGGTTTCAGCTGCGTCACCAAATAGCCTCTTAGCCCGCCTCTCCCCCGAGTCCAAAGTTGCGAGATGGCATTTAGCAGCGCCTGCCCAAATGTGACAGCAGAATTCTACACACAACCGGACTTGAGGTTTATAAAGTGTTAAAAGCTGTCCCGCAGAGAAGTACGGTTGCACTTTGACCAAGATCCCAAGTTTTTTTGCAGCTATCTTAGCCTTAGACTCGATGAATCGTCCATAGTTTAGGGCCGATGAGATAAATAAGTAATATATGTATTTAATTTCATATTCAACAAGAAATGGCACCACATAAACATAATTTATATGACCCATTAGGCAGTCTCGCTAGCAAGAAGTTTAAGACTAGTAAAAGAAATAGCAAGTTTCCTTTTAAGAATGATATTAAAATTTTACTGCACAAAAGGGCTCTTAAAGGCGAAAGAAATGACCGTAAAAGCCATACAGATAAGCCGGCAACAAAGTCCTTTATGAAACAGCCGACCCACTAATAGGCAATAATACAGCAGCCCTATTACACTTTTATCTGAGAAATGTGCTTTTTAAATCTGTATGTGGTCTGTTGTTTAGTAGAAGAGGCCAGGTTATACTGTGTTAAGTACGCGAACAGACGGAATACGAATACTTGAACAAAAATTGAATACAATTGAAGCGTCACTAGCCCAATGGTTAAGAGTACGGTCTGCGAAACTTAAGGTTAGATTCCACCATTCGACTATTAGCCCGCCTTCTGAGGGGAAGGCGGCGGTTATGTGAGGTGTTTACCCACTAAAACCTCCCCGGTGCATGGTGCTCCGGGATCTCCAGAGGAACGCACCGGAGCCCATCTGCACTGTAGGATGGTAAACAAGAATGATAGTAATATTTTTGAAAAAAAAAATTGTATACATTCTAAAAAAATTGGTTTATCTTAGTATTAGTTGGAACGGTTGAGAGCCAACAAAAATTAAATTTATTTAAAAGGTTGAACATAACATAGTCGTAGGGTAGACATGGAGTTAGGTGTGCCTCTAACACTCCTAATATCCGGTGCCGGCACCAATTAATTCTCTACTGTACAGTCTACAAGTTTTAAGTACTGATGAAGGAAGTGAGCAAACCTATATGTCTTAGTAAAAAATTATAGGACATAACAAGTCCACCAAACTATGCCGTTCGTTATATTCTCTTTACAAAGAAGGCCTTGGTCCAACAGTGGTATATATATGTATGTAGACTTTAAATTCATTTTTAAAGTACGTCGGGAATCTTAAGAAAAAAATTTATGAATCTTACAAAGAATTCAGTATATGAATGATATTGAATTTAGCAGCAAAATAAATAAGGTAAGAATCATTGGAGTTAACAAAGCCTTTGACAGTCATTACATACAAATGTCAGGAGATTAGTATAGATATCTAACACTATAGTATTACGACACTACTTGTCCACACAGCTTGGAGCATCTCATGAAATTCTAACCGTACTGCTTCCTAAATAGGTAAGGGCAAGACTTGTCTGACCAGGTGTACCGCAAGGAGCCAATCTTGGTATCTTTGTGATCGGGTTTGTTTAGTTGCGACTATGCTAAAAATTGTACAATAACTATACTATTTGTTTAACTTTATACTTTCTTAGCACTTGCTTGACGATGATCCCACCTCCCATCAGCGCATTAGCTTAGTAAATTGCCAATTAATGCTACTTTTGAAAACACTCCATTGTAATCGGAAAGAAAGACAGATACAGGCAAGCTATTCCAGTTCTTTCCTGCACGAATAATGAAAGCGAAACAAAGTGCTTTAAAGGGTTCAAGGGATGTGTACAACAAAATTAATATAATCCAGCAGCGCGTGTTGAAGTGCGATGGTAGAACTAGGCCATCTTCTAGTTAGCTTCAAATATATGAGCGCTAAATCTAATGTTTAATATGACAGTACTTGAAGCATATCGATTGGATTGACGATATTATAAGTGTTTAGGCGTGCTTAGGCGAAGACATGCGTTGATGAATCTATCGACAAGTATATTTACAACTGAACACAAAAACCGACTTCAAATCGAATGGAACGTTAAACGCTATTACGCGCAGATGCGCTCTATGTATTTCCGAATTATCGTAGGAATATTACAAAATAGATTAATCAGAACCTAGCCAAACCCACATCAAATTCCTCTTGAAGTGCATCCTTTGCAATAAAAAATGAATCATCGAAATCGGTTGGAGTGACATTGAGGTATTCGTACATTTGTGAAGCACAGACTTGATTGAAATTTAAGATTTAACGTACGATTTTCTTCTGGATACCTTTGTCAAAATTGGTCTAGATTAAATGAGACCAGACGGGAACCACAAGCTTTCAAATAAAAAAAGAATCATCAAAATCGATTCATCACCCAAAGGTAACAAAAATAAAAAAGCATACAGACTAATTTAGAACCACTACCTTTTTTGAAGTCCTTTGTTTAAAAGCAATCTTAATTTTGAACTAAGAAAAACTTAATAAATTGAAAACGATGAAAATGTCAAGGACCTTACGAGTTTTCTTTATAAAGTTCGTATGTGAAGTATCTTTAGTAGCTCTTTGCTTTTCAATATTAAGAGGTTTGAGATGAGACTCGACTTGCCTTGAGTTGTATTTGAAGATGAGATACCAAGGCTATTTTAAGGTTGTTTTGTTTGATTTTTTATTACTTCTCCGTTTGTATTATAGGATTAGTTCCACTCGGTCCGTGTGGATTTGTTCAAGTCTTGATTATTTATTTGCAAAGCACAATGAGGTTAGATTTAATGCCATAAGGTATCTCTATGGTGGACTGGCCACCTTGTTTTTGGTTATAAAAAAAAAAGACGTCTACCATAATTATGATCACTTGTAATAATATAATAGTACAATCGACGAAACAAATCCTAGTCGCCTTAATCCAATGAATTTCCATTTTTTGGTTTTTTAAGTACAAAAATATCTCTACGTAGAAAAAATTCTTATCCTCTGCCACATTTGTGATCTAATAGGCTTGGTGAAAGGCGGACAACGAAAGCTGTCGCTGTCTACCTCGCTTAGGATTCAAAGGATGTGAGAGCTTATTTTTTATATTATAGTATAGTGTATTTAGTAACTGTATTTATAATTCTAATAAAGTAAATACATTTCTAAAGTAGTCATGTCGCGTTGTACCCATTTTATAATTCACAAAATAAATCCTACACCACGATTACTACTCCACGATTTGAGGATACTGTAAGGTAATTCTGCATTGATTAGATTAGCCTACAATAGCAATAGGACGTCAAACATCTCAGGCTCTCCAGACATCAAGAGCATTGTCAAGTACTTGGACTAGGGCATTTCCACTACACCAGGTGTTAATATAGTCGAAATATATAGAAGCGTCAATAGCCTAATAGTTTAGGGTACGCTCTGCAAATCGAAAGATCCTAAGGTCTAGCTACCGGTTTTCTAGAGATTACATTTTGGAGAGTGTGCTCAGGAACTACGTGATCTAATTCGTACGCACGCACGACGCACCGCGGATTTCATCCTTTTGTTGTGAACATCACTCAAACCCGAAGGCAACGCTTTGCTTCGTCTTTCATTATTTGTACACGGACTGGTCTTTCCCTCCAATACATTACAATGTGGGTATTTTCAAGGGTAGAGTGAATAGGCATTTGCTAAGCTAGTGCGCCTTACTATCCAGGACTGCACTTCCACTTAACACCAGGTGGGATCGTAGTCAAGCACTTGCTTAGAAAGTATAAAAAAAAGATTCTTATCCACCATTGGACTATTGACGTAAACAATTTAATACGATACAAATAACACAGAATCAACGTTAAAGGTTTAATATATAAATAAATAATAAAAATAAAATAGAAAGTAATATAATATACCTTTTATCAGGACTGGTCGAAAACCTTAAACAAAAAAAAAGAAACATAAATGTCAAATTATTTACACAATAACATGTTTGTTTTTCTGCATATGAAGGTAAAATTGCACGAAAGTTCCATAAAAGCTACTAGTCATATGAGTTTATTCACCCTTTCAATTCTATCTTCATATGCTTCATTTTAAACAACTTTATGAAGTGACGTCTCGCTTCGACGGCCACCCTTATGTGAAATTATCAACAATAAAGCGATAATAAACCAAATTAACACGACTGTAAAGTCGAAAATGAATTGTGTTACACAATGTGTCATATTTAAGATTAATATCACTGAACAATAAACTCTATAACGTATGTAATAAAGCGGATACCGGCTTATCGAATTCGAAATAAGCGTTCCAGAACGAATTGCAATATTTTTGCTTTGGGTGATATTTTGCGGGGGAATTATGCGTACCCTACGTATGAAATTACATGTAATTTTTATAAGGCGAAACGAGCGATCCGCGGAATTCGCGTATTGCTATTGTGAGCTCATCCAATTTATTATTTTTACACCTATCGCCGCGACTGTACCATGTGATTACGAACGTGTGTAATAATGCGCCGCTTTGTTTGAACGTGGTTGTACTATCGTAGAGAGAAATTTCATATTTTTCTTTTTGTTTCGTTATTATGAAATGTTATGGCTCAATGCGATTGGATTAACCATTGAGGTACCCTCTCGGTAGCCCTTGAGCTACCGTAGTGGAACTACTAGTTACTATGTTCGTTATAATAGAGTTAATCCATTTTATAGGTTTATTGAACCTCATTTTTCTACGTTAAATCACGATTCTCATTACTATGGAAGCGCCGTCGTTTCCCTTAATAGTGGGGTCCGCGCGGATGTCCTGCCGACTGTATGCTTGTATCCACTGCACATATTAATTGCTTTATTGGCTAAATGAAATACAAATATTACTTATATTCCTCTTAACCATTTCAAAAACGTATGTGCTAGTATATGATCCACATCTTGTCAAATGATGGGTTTGAAGCTACTTAAGATCTACCTATTACCTAACTTACGTTTCGCAGACTGTTCCCTAAACCATTAGACCAAGGGTGAGCAAACCGAGGCCCTAGACATCACGCGCCCCAATAGAGATTTTGTGCGGCCCGCCAGAGGTTTTCAATGTTTCAAAACTGGTAAATATATTATATGATATATCTGTAACTAAATTTACATTCATAAGGCTAATAACTGCTATATCGGGTTTTCTCTTTTTTATTCTATAGCAGATCTTATTCAGATCGCCACAAACGCAAACAGACTTGGTAAAATCGAAATCCATATTATATATCTGTAGTCGGACTTTATTTACATTTAAGGTTATTAATTTTTTTTTTAATTTCCACCATTCTGTGCTTTTGGCTCGAAAATCAAATTTCAAAATTTAGCGGCATTAAGTAAAAAATGGTTGTCCATTGGGCTATTGAATAATTGGTGCTCTAATAATGAAAGTTAAAGTTAAAAAGCCTATATATGTTGCATCGTTGGACACAGGCCTTCTCTGTAAAGAGAGTGTAAGGGCATAGTCCGCCACTCATACCTAGTGCAGAATGGCAGACTTCACATGTCTTGGAAACTTTTCCAAGATATGTAGATTTCGTCACGATGTTTTCCTTCACCGCCAAGCACGTGGTAAATTACCAACTTAAGGGCACTGAGCTACAACGGCTCTAATAATTACCTATAGTATATTTCTACGCTATGATAGCCCATGTATAAGCTCTGATGTTCTTTTAACCCTATTGGGGTAGATAAATATGCTCTCACTGCCCACTTTTATCAAAACTCATTAGGTCCCATAACAAAACCATAAAAACGGCAATTCATTGGGACAAGGTATTTTAGCTTCGATCGCTGCTATCAAGTCGTAGGTCGAACTGCTAATCTAGCTTTTTGCTCTATGTATACTTATAAAAACAAATTGTAAATCCTATTAATAGTTTCCTGTAACACTTTTAAGATTATATCTAAAGGGCACTAAAAAAAAGTTTGCCGTAGACATGAAATATTCAACCCTCACTAACTCTAATAAAACAGAAACCAAAACGTCGACACTATTATGAGCCTTAGGTATTAACAAATAATGTCGATTTTGGAATATTAAAACAGACACAATTTCGCCAATAGACGAATACAAATAAAAATTCACAGATCAAATGATATCATTGACAATATACCTCCAATGTTATTTCCAGTCGTATCTAATTCCGTACTATCAAGCAGAACGCAAGTCCTAGCGAACGCGCCAATCGCAATAAAACTTGCCTACCCACGTTCCAAGTGAAGGTAGACGTACAAGGAAATTTATAATCGGCCAACTGACGCCGAGATTCCTTTCAAACGTTTTTGCGTCGACATCCGTCACTACACGATATTTAAATGTCACTAAAGTAGTTTCGCTAAAACCTTCATTGCTTTTATGCTACGCCATTTGATAGTTTTGATCGCAGCTTATTAACTTTTATGTTAACGTACTAAAAGTAACTTTTCCTCCTTGTAAGTTTCATCATTAACATTCAGTCGTAGTGTCCTACGTTGTCCACTGTTAGATACCATCCTCCAACGATATATAAAAGTATCGCTTGTATGCGGCTTGCAACAATTTTTTTTGTGACGAACCTACACAAATTAGCCAGAGACTGTTTCACCGGATTGAGAGGTGGCATAGGTTGTTTAGCCCGAACCTCTATTAGGTTTCTATTCCTCGGCTTAGGCGGTTACTACTACGTATTCTACCACTGAATCATCGATGTTTCGTTGTATCGAGTTGCGTCCTGCGGGTTTTATGAAATTGTCACATTACCATGAGGGTGGACGTCCTATGCTGCGCTTGCCGGTCCGTGGTATCCAATCGAGAACTTTCGGCCCCATTTGCCATCTTTTTTATATGCCCTGCTCACAAGCTTGAAGTTTTCATTGAATCCATTCCAAGTATATTTAAGAGTGTAAACAAAATCGACCTCAAATAAAAATGGAAAACCCCAAATGGAAACTCTTACCGTCAGTGACGTTCTAAATGCTACAAAGTATAAACGCTCTCTCTTATTTCCGAAGTATCATAATATTGTTATGAAGTTCTGGCGCCTAAATTCTCTATCTCTTTCACGGTCGTGCTCGATGTTATCAAAAATCACCTAGTCTTAGATCGTAACAAAAAAGAAAATTGGGTCATAAAAGCGCTCCTTGCGGCATCTTTGACTTTCAAATTCTAAGAAAAAGCTTAAACACGAAAACAAACTTTTATTACACAAACAGCGGAACTAAACTTTATGTAAGAATGTAAGAATAACAAGGTAACCTTCTAGAGGTGGCGTTGAAGGTGCTAAATGGGTTCACTGCCCTCACATGCTTGTGTTTGTTAAACGTTGCAAGGTGAGAAATTTGTTAAGATGTGTTACATTTCTTTAAATTTGATTTGATGCTTTCGGTACGAGTCTTTATGAAAAGGCAGAATAGCGTTTTCGATAAAGACAATACATTTCTCGGTGACCACTTAAGGCGTAAATAGCCTTGTCCCAATCGTTAAACGATTTAATATTAAAGTCGCAGGATAAATTATGCTTGACAGTTTGCTACGGGATATAAATATACCGAAACTAAGAAATTCGACGGAGAATAAGGGTAGCTTTTAAACTCACCAAGTTGAATTGGCAGGCCACATCTTTCGAGTCTGTGGTAGATGGAAGACGAAGGAATGGAGGCCGCGCCTGGGTCGGGAAAGTGTAGAGCCCACAGGAGGAATTAAGAAGGACCGAAGGATAACCGGTGGTTAGATGTGGAAAGCGCAGATATACATACAACATATGGTGGAAGGCACTGGGAAAGGCCTACTCCAGCAATGAATTGAAGCGGGCTGATGAGTGTGATTGTGGCCGGGGCATCAGAAATACAAAATATATTTCTTAATACGTACTACGATATTTCGGAAATTAAAGATAGTGTCTGTGCGTGGTAACGCTTTAACCGTCACAGATTTGATTTGAAGTGGTTTTCTATTCACTCGTAAATATACTTATATAGTATACATAAAACGTGATGTTTTATATTCTAAATGATATTTAGCTAGTCGACAAGCCAATAGGCATTTTCATTTAGTACTAACTTGTTATCGTAAAGGATGCCTCAAGGCTTAAAAGAAATAATTACACAAAGCAAATTGATGGCTTGTAGCGTGCCACTCAGAAAATAATTTATATATAAAATAATATGTTGTGTGAAGCTCGATATGAGCACATAATGGTAGGGTTCATTACTAAAGTCTGTTTCAATGGTAACAAGTAACTCTTAAGTTATTATTCCGAGAGAAACATGTTTGGTTTCGTTGGTACCTTTAGGGCTAGGACTTTCTCGTGCTTTGTGGTCGAATTCTAGTTCCGACAAATATTTCGATATCTGTAAAATCTTTTGTGCTTTTTCAACCGACTTCAAAAAAGTAGGATTCACCTGTATGCTTTTTTTATGTTTGTTACCTTATAATCGATTCGACTGGGGCAACCGATTTTGATGATTCTTTTTGTATTTAAAATATATAAGTCGAAAAAAGTCTTAAGGTTGTATTAAGTAGCGCTACAAATGGACGAATAACTCCATATCACGTCAACCGATTTCGATGATTCATTTTTTTATTGGAAAGGATGTAGAATAGAATAGAAATAGAAAAAAACATTTATTCGACACAAGAACACAGAAACAACAGGTAAAACAAGACAAAAAACAACATAAACAAAAGTAAACAGAAACAACATAAAAAAATAGAACAAGATAGAAATTGGCTCAGCATGTGCTGTGCTCACACATGTAACACAGCGCTGGTTTTCAGCCAAGAAACCTGTGTAGACTAAGGCGGGCACGATTCGGTTGTCTATTAAAATGGTGTACATTACATAAACTTTCATATATAGTATACACATAACTATATATTAAAAAGCAGCTATATATATATATATATTATACTTTCTTTTACATATATATAAAAACAAATTACATAATAAATAACATAAATACAGTGTTATATAAACGATTTGTCGTAGTTGATGTTGGCGTGGTTATGTTGAGACTCAGTTAAGAAGCATTTCAATTTCTTTTTAAATATAGGTAATGTTTTAGACGTCCTAATAGGCTACTTCAAGAGTAGTTTGATGAGAGTTTGGTTAGGTTCAGATTATTTTTATTTCCTAATATTCGTAATCGATTTGAAGTCGGTTTTTGTTTTTACTCGTAATGACTTGTTTTTATTTATGAACTACGCTCATCAGCCAGGACTCTACAATTTCACCGAGTTTTTAGAGGTTGTTTAAACTGCGTTTTTTTAGGAGTAACCAAGGGGAGGGCCCAACCACGACTCGGTCGGTAGCTTTATTTGAACATTATGAAGAGCCGACTGCCACCCTGAAGTAACTGAGGTGACATTAGAATAGATATTAAAGGCATATGTATGTAGTAGTATAATTACAAACAATAAAGACAAGTCCCTAGAAATGCTATTATCAACTAAAACTTCCAATACCTGGAGATAGCTGTAAATTCATCAGTATGTACGTCCGGTCGCCACTAGATGGCGCTGACCGGGGGTGCGCAAGCGCATATTAATGAGCTGGTATTGTTCATAATACTTCGCGTGCATTTTAATTGAGTGATAGCGTGTTTCTCGTTACTAAAATCAATATATTCCTATGATGTCATGATGCTTTCTATACCATATTACTTTTAGTCGGAACGAATTTCCTTTCATTTCATCGACTTCAAAAAAGAAGGAGGTTCTTAATCCGTCTGTATTTCGTTAATGATTGTGCCCTTATAGCGCTGTCATTCACGAACTGAATTTTTTTATCTCACTCTCTATTCAAATCGTTAATGGATTTAACATTCAAGACTAAAACTTGCGGTGATTATGGTTTTCTCATGGATGCCATTGTCGGAACTAGGAAACTACATGGGACTACACTGGAAACAACAGCGTTCAAATAAAAAAAGAATCATCAAAATCGGTTCATCCAGTCGAAAGTTATGAGGTAACAAACAAAAAAATCATACAGACGAATTGAAAACCATCCTGGGAAATGGAAGTTATTCAAGTTACGATATATTTATTTAGTACACAAAATCATGTTAATTTTTTTTTAATGACGAATTCCACAGTTGGCCATAGAGGCTGGCCTTTACTGCTTCACAGGATTGAGAGGTGGTGGCATAGCTCTTAGGTCGCTTAGCCTGAATCTCTATTAGGTAGTAAAAAAAATAAATCTTCAAAAAGAAACCCCGCCTTCTGGGGGGAAGGCGGCGGTTATGTGGGGTTTTTACCCACTAAAACTTTCCCGGTGGCCCTTTCCTCGGTGCATGACGAGGGGCTCCGGGATCTCTAGTGGAACGCACCGTAGCCCCTCTGCACTGTGCTCAAGGAGAGCACGTCCAGGGGCGGAGGTTATTCTCTCCCCCCTGTGCCTCGCAGTGCTCGCCTTCTTCCCGGGTCCACCTTAGCGGACGACAAAGGCCCCCACCCTTGACGCCCAGTGAACCCGAGGCCCCTTTTAGTCGCTTGCTACGACAGGCAGGGGATACTGTAGTCTTATTCTTGAGAGCCCAGAACTACAGGGCTGGATTTGGGATAATCTATGCTAAACTAACTTATATGCCACTTCCGGAAGCGTTAGCGCTGGGAGACGTTGCCGAAGAAAGTCCAATCCTATCCAAGAGGGTATAATATTTGTCTCCAATAAATATAAATGTAAAACCGAACATATAAACCTCAAACCCGAACGAAGCGCTTTGCTTCGTCTTTCATTATTCGTACAGCAAAGGACTGGAATAGTTTGCCCGCGTCTTGTCCTTCCCTCTGATTACAATGTGGGCATTTTCAAGAGTAGAGTGAATAGGCATTTACTAAGCTAATGCGCCTTACCATACAGGACTGTATTTCCACTTAACATCATCGTAGTCAAGCACTTATTTAGAAAGTATTAAAAACAATGTCAATTATTACATTAAATGAACACCAAAGCTATTTATAAAACCGTTTCACTTCATTACAAGAGATAATAAAGGTATACGATTTGATTTATATCCCTCGTCCGTCATTGATGTGGAAAATGCGAAGACTGAATACAATAAGTCAGCAGAGAGTAGACGTAACCAGATAATTCTTAGCTTGTAAAAATAGAAGACGGCCATCGCAGTTTATCATCATCAAGAAAACATCAAGCCACATAAAAAACAGTACGAGCACAAATACGAACAAAAGTAGAGCAAAAAAAACACTCCACCAATACAAAGCCGAGTCTGTAAAACCAATTGAAGCGTCAATAGCCTAATGGTTTAGGGTACGGCCTGCGAATCGTGTTTAACAAGATTTGTTTAATGGTCAACAAGATTGTTAGTAATATTTCTGAAAAAAAAAGAAATATTGCTAGCTTTCTTTTTTTTTAAAAAAAAGAAAAAAAATTGGATACAAAATGAACGTTCCTTGTCATAGTTGCAGTCGATATTTGCTGGTTTTCAACGGACTTCAAAAAAGGAGTGACTCAAGTCGTATGTTTTTATTGTGTCTATCCTCACAACTTTGGACTGGGTGAACCGATTCTGATGATTATTTTCTTATTTGAAAACTGGTGCTTCCCGTGTGGTCCCATTTATTTTGGTCCAATTATGACAATGAGATCCATGGGAAAACCATAAAAGACTTAAATTTCCATCAGGTACGTGCGCCACAAATGGACGGATAACTCAATATCACGCCAACCGATTACGGTGATTCATTTTTTATTGAAAGGATGTACTTCAAGAGTAGTTCGTTGTGAGTTTGGTTCGGTTAGGTTCTGATTAATTGTATTTCGTAATATTCCTAAGATAATTCGGAAATACAAAGAGATCGTCCTCGCTTAATAGCGTTTAGCGTCCAATTAGATTTGAAGTCGGTTTTTGTTTTTTAGTTGTAAATGTACTTTTAGTAGTCTCAATTCATTAATCTCACAATGTGCGTGTGATTGTGGACAGGATGCGGAGGATCGCCACCATGTGCTGTGGTCGTGCCCACTGTATGATGATTTGCGCGCTAGGCTACTGAACGGTCTGACACGTACGTGTCCGGGTCCGGTCTACTTCCGCGATCTGGTCTCCTCGGAGGGCAACTTCCTCAAGTTCAGGGAATTTGCACACGCCTGGCATAAACGAAGGACCCGTTAAAAAGTCGTCTGGCGCTGTCGAGCGAGATATTATGTTGCGTGCCGTAGAGCCCCTTAAGGGGTTGAGCTCCGAATGGTGGAGAAAGGCCCTAATAAAGAACGTGTAGGGAGTCAAGAAGGTGCGTGTGGGGCCGCACGGCCAGACCACGCGTACCCTCCCGCGTTTCGGCCCATATAACCGCGAGGTTGGTGGGGCCATGGGAGGTGGTGGGATAATCTCACAATGGTTTATCGATCGCATACCAATGGCATGTCAATCTTGTGTGTTGACGTGTTTGGCGTATTTGGTAATGATGGAATGGTAACTGATATGACTGTAATAGATCGTTCATAATGGAACCTCGCTGGCAAATAGCGAACTCAGATCATATCAATGTTAACCAGAACTTAAAGTGGTTTAAAAGTAATAAAAGTGTTTTAAATAAGGTCTGAGTGACTAATGTTGAGGAATTTTATATTACAAAAAGGGATCCACTTCTGAGGACAGTTAGGGGCAAATTGGAATTCGATGTCAGAGGCATTTTGTAAGCTATTTATAAGCGGACAAAGAGTATAAATCAGTTCTTATTTTCTATCCAAAGTCAAAGACGAGGTGCTCAATTAGTCACTCAAATTACTTAGTGTAATTTAGGTGTAAAATAATTTAGGTGAAAAACACCTTTTTTGTCGCCTGTTGAAAAAATGAAACATGCCGAAAGCGAACTGGATAATTTCCTCATAATTAATGTGAGAAACGTTGATGGAGTTTCTTCGGCCACTTCTCCCAGCATCAAAGTGTGAATGTCTTAATAGTTTTCCGATACTATAGACCGAGTGTGGTGCGGCCCTCTCGGGAGCCCTCGCGTCGGAATCGGTGACTCGGAGACTTATGCGCCGCCGAGTTACTCCTTAAAGAGCCGTAAAGCCGTAAAGGCCTCCTGTCTGTGTAGGTGCTTAAAAAAGCGAGCTTAAGTTTACTATAGCAATGGAATGCTTAACGTCACTTGGTGCCATAAATGGAGCCTGTTAGGAGGGCTAAGTGATGCGTGAGGAGGAATGTTGGTTTTTATTCACTTTTCCTTGTTCGAAAAAGCAAAAGTATCAAGAGAGCATTCATTTTATTGCGCCCCCGCTTGTGTGCTCCTCTCCTGCTGGGAGCTGTCAAGGAAAACCCAACCTTACTCCTTGGAGTTAATGTTCGATTTACTTTCTCATGTTAAACGACTTGACGTGACATACTCGTATGTGACCCCAATGCGCACAAAGTTAGATTTGCGGTTATTAAAATAGGACTTTGTTCGTTATTACAATGTTGTTACGAGTCAATTGACAGTTATTAACGGCACTTATATATTGTTATGAGTTTGTATTTGGTTAGTATAGAGGCACAATATATGGTATAATGTTAGGGCATAGTTTACAAAAGACGTAACAGCATTTTGAGGCAATTTTAGTTGGTTTGTTTATACACAGATGGTCCGTTATGATCTTGTGGTGTCTACTGAGAATTATATTAGTACATAAATGGCTTTGGCATGAATGACTTGTCTGGAGAAGGAGACTATTTATGAACTTTATATGACGTCTATTCTGTCTCGGTGGAGAATGACGCTTCAAATCCACAGCATAATATCCACTACCCGCTCTCTCATCGATCGTCACCAAACTTGACAAGATTACTCGCCAGGTCAATCTGAAGATTCCCGGAAAGTTTCATTGAAATCGGTCCAGCCGTTTCGGAGCCTATACGGATCAAATACACACATTCTCTTTTATATATATTGATTTTATTGTACGTATTATTAAATTGTTTTTAGTTGTCTTTGATGTAGTTGACATGATCAGTGAAGATGTTGGTAGTCTGTTCCTTTGACAACTTATGACTGTGTTTTTACTATAATAACCATCCATGTCTACCCTTCACCGGGGGAACCTTTGTGTCAAATTGCTAATTATAGAGGGTAAGCCACCTATAAGTCCGGTGAAGCAGTAAAAGTCAGCTTCTATGGGCTAATGAGCCTAAAGTACACAAATATTTCTTTAAAGCAAAAATGTGACTAACGTTAAAAGGCGTTAAATAAATGGCGCCAAATGATTCACGAATTGAATAACTGACGAAATTCCATTGACATTAGCATTCAAGTTGCGTGTCACGGTGAAGATATTACGTGCCGTTCGTTTTAGTATAACCGATTTTTATTGCTGGCAACGCCGAACAAAAACTATGAAAGTTTCACAACTTCACCAAGTTAAGAGATGGCCCAGCTCTTAGGGTGCTTAGATTTTACCTCTATTTTGAGTAACTAAGCACAGAGGTCGAAGGAACATCGGCGTGGGCTGATACTCAGGCGTAACAGCATTCTGGCCCTTTAAATGGTATTCCACCTTCTGGGTGAACCGGCAGTTGTGTGAAATTTTTACTCACTAACGGGGATTACAGCGGGCTGCAGTGACCCAAGGGCGATCATCTCGATAAAATCAACTGCCACCAGCGGTGTTTCCGAACCTTTTTTATTATTGACGGGGGAAATCTTCAACAAGATTCACCGCCGTCTGGGGGGAAGGTCGGGTGTGTGGGGTTTTACCCACTAAAACCCCCCCGGCGGCCCTTCCTCAGTGCATGGTGAGAGGCTCGGGGATCTCAAGAGGAACGCACCAGAGCCGACCGAAGAGAGATCTTTGTTTGTTACTATAGATTTTTATGATAAAGATAAGGTCCATTAACCTATGTCATATATCCTACACTTCTTCTGCCTAGCGATATCCCGGCATTTCGGCGGTCCGCTTTCCTGCTCAATCTACTCCACGTTGCCCGGTCTTCGGCATCCACCTTTGTTAGATGGTTCTCAAACATATCCGCCTTCACAAACGTATAGCCAGCGTTTCTTGGACCTACCGCGGGATCTAGGGCCTTGTTGAGGACTAGGAATCTATTTTCGACATAGACAGCCTGCGGTATGTGGCTATACGGAAACGACTTTCCTGCAGTTTGTCTGCTACGTCGCGGACTCCAAGGCTGCCCCGGATGTGTTCGTTATTCATACGATATAATCGCGTAACGCTACACATCTAGCTCAGCATCTTTATCTCCGCAAAGTGGTACAGCAGTGCTGGTCGGATGATGCACTTGTACACATATAAATCCTACACCGTTAATCCTTATAACTATGACTTGGTAGAATTTAATAATGAGAAAAAAAAGTTGTTCTTATAACCTCTTTTCTCATTCCTCCTCACTCCTACACAACAAAGACAATGTTTAAGTATCAAAATGATTGATTGCAGCACACCATGCCTCAGATCAGATTAGTCTATTAACATATGTTTCTATAACACTCGATTATAGCCTTATAACTAACGTAATAAAGCACAAAATGGTTTAAGAAATGAAATTGTAATTACTAACCATTGATCAGATACAAAATTGACCCGTATTATAATAATTTAGAGGTCAAATTAGCGTAATATGGAAATGCTATTCAATGAAACAGTGTCACAATTATCTCTTTCATAGTAACACAAAGGTGTAGAAAGTTTTCGCCTTATGGCAATCTACGTTGTATGCCAGTGGACTCTATGGCGCAGTTTGTCAACATAAAACATACAGTTCAAGTCAAATCTATGGTAAAAAAATAAATACCATACATGGCTTTCTTAACGTGAACGAACTTAACGGAATTACGTGAACAATAATAAAATAATTATAATTAGGCTTTCGTATATTAAATGCTTCCATATCAATGTACGTTCCATCGTCGTAGTATGCTTACGCGTAACATAGTTACCGTCCAAGCCGACTTACGATGGATAGAGGTTCATGCTAAGCGAACTAAGAGCTATGCCATCTCTGAATCCGGTGAAGCAGTCGAGGCCAGCTTCTCTGGCAATCTGTGTAGTTCGTGATAAAAACAATCGTAGTACGTGCTAAATGACTTCTATAAGTAACACAGAAGCGTAGCGAAACTGAGTGAACACTTAACGCTTTCTAGATACGCCCCCGTACGTCGAGCGCAACCTGTGGAATTGTTTCTTGTGTGGGCTACAGTACGATATCGATACAATGTCACTCGGTATGCGCGGAACGTATCGTTTACCAACACTTGAACGTGATTCGGATACTTTAAGTTTATTTATTAGAAAAAAAAATTATATTTACGAATAAAAACAAAAAGCGACTACAAATCGAATCAAACGTTAATCGCTTTTACGCACAGATGGCCTGTTATATTTAACTAACCGAATTATCGTAGAATTTAACCAAACTCTCACCAAACCTTTAAGCTTCAATAGCCTAATGGTTTAGGGTACGGCCTGCGAATTGTGATTGTCAGTTGTTCGAATCCACCATTGGACCATAACCGTGAACCATGTCCTAGCACAAGCTTAAGCTTAGTTGGAATGGTTAACAAGATTGTTTGTAATATTTCTGAAAAAACAGTAAAAAATGAACCATCGAATTCGGTTGGCGTCATATTAAGTTATTCTTCCATTTGTCGCGCACATACTCGATGCTCATTTAAGACTTGTATGGTTTTCTCATGGTTGCCATTGTCAGAATTTGACCAAATTGATCAAAATCGGTTCACCCAGTCAAAAGTTATACGATAACAAACATAAAATAAAAATAGAACCCCCTCTTATTTTTGAAGTCGGTTGAAAATCAACAAACATTTTTTTGTACGATATTTGGGAGTTCCCTGATAAATCTTCGGAACCAGAGATCTAATGCCAATAAAATTAAAACTTACAAATAGCCGTGAGCAAAAATAAAGGGTCGGTTAAGAAAATTTAAATATCTCGGAAGATACATGAAGAATACGAAGAAATGATATATGGCAACACTAAGTACTAAAATAGTAATCAGAAAAGGTTTGATCAAACTTGGTTACTCTGAAACTGAAAATATATTAAAAATTAAATAATTAGCAATATTCTACACATCTACATACCATACACACACACACACACACGCGCACACACACACACACACACGCACACACACACACACAAATCACATACTACAAAACTATCATATATTCCTGTTACATGTTTATATACACATCTTAACTCATACTCCACCAAAACGAATTAGCTTAAAATTGTGTTTTAATTAGCTATGTACACTACCTTTGATAATGTAAAGGGGTGGAGGGTTGATTACTTGAGACACAGGATCCGTCCTAGTTCAAGTGTCAATCCACCATAATCTTCCTGTTATTATGTCTCTTGTTCCAAATGTGTATATGTTTTTAATTATATAATTATCTTAAGTAACTACTGTGGATTATGGTGAGGAATAAATGATTTATTATTTATTATTATCATTATTACTTAAATTTAAATAAAAATAAAATTTAATACTGTACTGTATTATTCAAGTTTACGTAAGATATCCATTTTCTTTTAAGTTTATATATTTTTAATTAAATATAAATAAATTAATAAAAATATTTTATTTTAAGGATATTTAATTGTCTATCATGTACAATTTATTTCAGTTAGCTAGCGTTTTAATCTTTAGAGATATTCAAACTTTCTTAACCGACCCATTATTTTTGCTCACGAGTGTATGAAAGCGGGTGTACCTTTCAAGTAAATGCATCGGCTTAGAAATTACGGCACAAGCAGAAAAATTAAAACAGAATTGAAAACTTTCTCCCTTTTGGAGTCGGTTAAAAAAAAAACTTTGATGTTTTTTTTTATTAGCTCTTATAAACAAAGAACGGTTTGAAAATACCATCGCGTGCAAGTTATAAAATTAATAATCTATTCAATAATTAAATTTGAATTATCTCTCTCCATGCACCGTAATTACCACGTACCATGTTACTCAAAAGTGGTTTAGGAACCACTTTTTAATTGCGCCGCCCCCCGGCGAGCATTCTATGTCGATGGTCTTTGTTTCAACGTGACCTTTTCGCGCAAATAAAAAAGTTATATCATAAATGCACGGCCAGTATTTAATTAAATACGCGTTCTGTTATACGACGTCACTGGATTGGCTTTTAAAAAACACTGATTTAATTGCTAGAATTTATATTTAAATTTGGAATTGAAATTACACAATAACATTAATTAATTGATTTAGTACAATGATTTAGTAATTGATTTTGCACAAGGATTTAGTATTATAGTAAAACGAGTGCCTCAAATGGAGTCTGAGAGTGAACTGCCACTTTACTATTAATATTATACTGAGCCGTCTGCAACAAATGCTGGATAAGTGGAATATGTATCTATCCCGCACTATCGCCATACAAAGGGAAGATATAACAACCCCCTTTAAGAGGAAACTTATTGGAAAGAAAAGATAAGTTTTCAATATGGTTTAACCTATACGCAAACGAGGTTGTGTTATTTCGGTTTCTGTTTCAGAATTTTCCTCTTTGTTAATAGTTAATTTATTAGTACTGCATAATCCTTTGAGGTACCCATTCTTTTACAAACATAGAAAATTAAAATGCTTATACATAGAATACAAGTTAATACACTTAAAATAGGAAAACTAATATGATTATTCCAATCACTTGATATCGTACAAGATCTAAGTCCTTAATAATTTTATCCGAGGCTATGTTTATATTTTTAGATTATCTAGATTAACATTCTGTATTTTAGAAATTGGCAAGATTTGTTTTCTAATTTGTCTTAAATTACAACAACT
This sequence comes from Meandrusa payeni, assembly GCA_029286785.1. Lineage (NCBI taxonomy): Eukaryota > Metazoa > Arthropoda > Insecta > Lepidoptera > Papilionidae > Meandrusa > Meandrusa payeni. The sequence continues at coordinate 1,640,186 of JAGSMX010000016.1, read as the reverse complement.
ATCATTAAGAATATTAAAAGTGGATACAACACTAGGCACATTAATCTTAGGTGAGACTTTCCTTTCTAGCTTAAAGTTCTTATGATAACCAATACACTTAAATGGAATATTAAGTACACCTGTACCGGATATAACAAGTTCGGTTACATCATTGTTATTGCATTCAATCGAGAGTTTGGAAGATTTAGATTGGACAAATATAAATTTCTCATTATGTAGCTTATGCCATATATCTATGTCACCATGAATTACTTTATATTGACAACTTTGAGGTAAGGTTGTTACAGACTTTGTAATAATTTCAATTTCACAGGATGGGTTTCCAGGTATTATATAAACATCAGTTGTTTCACACAGGTAGGTTTGGGTAGTTATGATGTTTTTACAGGAGTCCAAACTTTTCAGATACGTGAATGAAGATTTGTCTTTACTCACAGCTATGTACTCGTCAGAAGGTAAGATCATCACAAACGAATTAGGAGAGTCAGTAACATGTGACATTGGGAGAGGTATGGTTTTATACAAATTATATTCTAGAACACTGACTAAAGGTAACTTAATTACGAAAACTAACTTATCGTCAACATAATAGCACACTAAATTAGCGACATTTAGTAAAATATGAATATTATTAAGTTCTAGGCTTACTGGAAAATCTCATACTTAGAATTAGCTTAAGATTACTGACAATATCCTTATATAATTGATTAGGAGTCAAAATAGACGGATGTAGTACATTGGATTTCACAAACAACATGGAATTTAGTATATCTTCTATTTTAAAAGAAAGAGCTAAGAGGTTGGAGTGTAAAATACCAACAACATTATTAATCTTGCTTATTTGAGATACAATATTAATTTCATTAGACATTTTGTGAATAGCATCGTTTAGTTTAGCTTCATTAATATCTATTTCATGTAAGGATTGATTAATATTAGATATAGCTATTTGAGATACAATTATATTTTTCGTACTGAGTTAGCAATAATTTTCTCGTTGTTATACAGATTCTGAATGGCTTTATTGTAATTACTTGCATCATCTTCATCCATGGTGCCAAATATGTGTTTAAAACAACACCTACGCCGGCAAACCATGCTGATCGTTTAGATACACTATTAGATACTATGTGTGAAATAGAATCAAAATCGCGTGAAATATCTTTGTATACTGAATCTAGTGGTTCTAACATGTTTTGACACTTAGAATAATCTATTTCTTTATTTTCGCGACATTGAAATCGGATAGTGTTAAAGACATCATTGATGTTCTCAATATAGCTTTTATATGGAGACACATCTATCGGAATAACGATATGGAATTGGTCATTAATCATCTTTAAGGTGCCAACAGAGTCGAATAGTATACCAGGCTTTCGGTGATGTACTCCACAAAATGGTTGTCATCAGTTGTTAAGACGGCGTTACAATGAACGACGATAATTCTGTAAATCATAATTACTAGTCTAATTTGATTTGTATGTAAAGAATTGGATTTAGTATGTAAAATATTGTATATAGGAATTAGTAAGTTAGTAGCTAGAATATAGGAATATAATGATTTATTATTTATTTCATAACATGCAAATATTTTAGTCATTTACATTTGCAGGTTTAACTTGGTCGAAGTGATGGTTAACATGACGTCGATTAATAAGGAGAGTCAGGGTATTATTTGTATTTACTCTTATAATTTTATAGGGACCCTTCCATATAGGAGAGAGAGCTTTTCGAAGCCTTAGATGATTTTTTAAATAAACGTAGTCACCGGCATTATATTGTACAGGGCGGCTATGTTTATCGTAATAAGTCTTAGATCTTTCTTTTGAACCTTGGATATTTTGCAATGCTTTCTCCCTAGATATTTTAAGGCGATGGTGAAGCATTTTGATGTATTCAGGATAAGTGATGTCAGAACGTAGTTCAAAGATTGAATCGGGGATGAAAGGCTTATGTCCAAAAACTAGTTCATAGGGGGTAAAACGTGTAGTAGTGTGGACAGTACTGTTATAGGTGAGCATAGCAGTATAGACGAATTTGTGCCAATTAGATTGGTTCTCATTCACGTAGGATTTTAAGTATTCCTTTAAGGTTGAGTGGCTTCTTTCAAGAGCGCCCTGAGTTTGGGGGTGGTAAGGAGAGGACCAAATTTGTTTTATTTTTAAGAATTCGCAAGTCTTTTTGAATAATTCGGCAGTGAAATTTGTCCCTTGGTCTGTAAGTATCGATTTTGGAATACCAAAGAGAGTTATGAAGTGAACTAAGCATTCACAGGAATCTTCTGCTGTAGCATTTGAAATAGGGTATGCAATGGAAAATTTCGTGAGGTCATCCTGAAGAGTAAGTATATATTTCAATTTTTGTAGTCCAGCTTCAGGCAGAGGGCCAACGATATCGAGACTTATTCTGTCAAAGGGCGAGTTGAAGTGGTAGTAATCTGCATGGGAGCTCTATTGATTTGGCGAAGAGCTTTGTTTGACTGACATATTTTGCAGTTTTTACGTATTCTTCTATTTCGAACGCATATTTTTCCAATAATATCGTTCTTTAATTCTATCATACATTCTGTTTGAACCTACATGTCCGGCAATGGGAATGTCGTGATTTTCTTTTAATATCTTTACTACTTCAGTTGGAACAGGGTATATAATTGTGTTGTGATGAATGTTGATAGTTACATTAGTGTTGTTGAATAGGTACATGAGCATGCCGTATATTTTAATGAAAGAATTTTGTTCAAACGGATTTCTGAAATCAGATATAGCAATTTCATTAATATCACCTGCAAGTAGGATATCATCTCTGACTGATTTAAGTGTTTTAAAAATATCAGGATAGGTGCACGTATCGAAGTAGTATACTTTTGTCAAAAAGCAGATAGTAAGTTTTCCCTTTTATAGTATGTTTTTTGAAAGAATGAAGTTCACGTTCACCATCATTAATAGGCTCATCTGATGCTGATATGATGTCCTCAATGTAGGGATTCGATTCGTCATAGTCAATAGAGACAGGAACAAGAATGGTTTTTGCTTTGCTTTTGAGAAGGCTTTCGTTATGTTCTTTTATGTATGTATTGTATGTCTCATTTTGGTTTGTAAAGGATTTTAGGAAATCAGAGTATTCTTTACTAGAGTTGGAAGGCACTTCGTCAATATGTCTCGGTGTTTGGGGTGAAGTATTTAAAGGCGGAGACGGTTTCAGAGACAGGACAGGATTCGGCGGAGGAAGAGAGTCAAGAGAAGCCGGAGGATTCAGTGGAGTCGGAGGATACAGTGGACTGAAATCTATATTTGGTTCATTGAGAGGACTAATACCCAAATCTTCAAGGTTTATTAAATCATCGTTACTGTCCAAAGGGACGATTTCGTCTTGGAGAGGGTTATCATTAGATAAACCTGATGTAGAAGGTTGAGGATCATCTTGAATAATTGGATTGACTGGATATCGTGACAAAGTGTCAGCATTGCTATTTATTTTGCCCTTTATAAACGACTTCATAGTCAAACTCTTCGAGTTTCAATCTCCATCTAACTAATTTGGAACCAGGCTCCTTACAATTGAATAGCCATTTTAAGGGCCGGTGGTCAGTAACTATGTTGAATTTTGGCCATATAAATATGGTCTGAAAGTTTTGTTCCAAATATAATGGCTAAACATTCCTTTCGGTAACGCTATAGTTACATTCAGCTTTATTTAGTGTTCTTGATGCATAAGCAATAGGGCGGTCATTTCCTACAGGGCCCTGGGATAGTATAGCGGATATTGCATAGTTTGAAGCGTCGCAAGTTAGTAGGAAAGGTTGCGTGAAATCAGGATATGCGAGGATCGGTGCTGAGACTAGTTTGTCTTTAAGGATTCAAATGCGAGTTGTTGGTCGTTATTCCAATTGAAGGAACGTCCTTTTAGGAGATGGGTTAGTGGTTTAGCAATTTTGATAGATTTGGAATGAAGCGTCGGTAATACGACACTAGACCTAGAAAGGATTTGATGTCTTTTGGACATTTAGGAATTGGAAAATTTTCGACGGCATCGGTTTTATCTGGATTCGGTTTCACACCTTGATCTGTTATGATATGACCGAGATAAGATACTTCCTTACGGAGAAATTCGCACTTATCTGGTTGTAATTTAAGATTAAAAGTTCTGAGTCTGTCGAAGACGTTGGATAAGTTTTCATGTGAATATCCAAGTCATAGGAATATATAACGATATCATCGAGATACACAAAACATTGAATGCCTTGTAGTCTGAGAGGGCAGAGTTCATTAGTCTCTGAAAGGTAGCTGGGGCATTTTAAGGCCAAATGGCATTCTATTGAATTCGAAGTGGCCTTGTGGGACTGTAAACGCTGTTTTGGGAGCGTCCTGTTCTGAGATTTTGATTTGATGAAAACCGGAAGCTAAATCTAAAGTACTAAAGTATTTGCATTTTCCAAGCTGATCTAAAATTTCAGAAATGTTAGGATTGATAGGAGTCACCAATGGTAATATCGTTCAGCTTGCGGTAGTCAATGACTATGCGCCATTTTCGCTGACCGGATGCATCGGTCTTTTGGCACAATCCATATAGGAGATGACCATGGAGATGTTGATGGTTTGATGATTCCATCGTCAAGCATTTTGTTTATCTGTGACTGTACCTCCTGTTTATGTATTTCAGGGAATCTATAGGATTTTGTGTTGATTGGCACGGAAGAAGATGTAGTGATTTCGTGTTGTAAGGCATTAGTGTTAGTCAGTTTATCATTGGGAAGATGAAAATGTCAGAATAAGTAGAACAGAGGTCATATAATGCATTAGTTTCTTCAGAATTCAGATGAGAAACTCGTAAAGATTCAAGACTTCTTCAGTCCGATTCAAGGTATTATCATGGTCGTTGGAATATATTGTGTGTATGACTTCACACATATTAATTTTATTCAAGGGTGTGATTTCAAATTTTAACTTAGAATCAATGTGTATTGGAGAATCAGAGGTGTTCACGACTGAAATGTTGACTCTTGAGTTCGGTTTTACTTTGACAATGCAATTTGCCACTAGGAGAGATTCTATTGGATTCTGATCAAGAATGAGCCCTTCATTGATATCAGGGTTGGATACAGTGCATTCGATTACTGTTTCAGTCCGAGGGGGTATTGTAAATAAGGGTTCAGTAAATTTGATATTAAGTACTACTTCGTCGACTTGAAGTACGTTTTTTGAATAGTCAATTTTACAATTGTATTTGGAAAGAAAATCATTACCAATTATGCCATCATAAAGAAAGTTAATACTGGGAATGACGTGAAAATGATGATTCAATAAATCAAAATCCATCGATATATGTCCGAGAGAGTGCATCACGTTCTCTGGTGTTCCAATGCCACTGAAACTTATTTTATGTTTCACTACTTTGGGCATTGTTTCAACGGCGTCTACTTTTAACAGACTGATTGATGCGCCACTGTCTACAAGAAGTCTCAAGGGTTTGGAAGAGACGGATGTTTGGACTTCCACGAAAGGTAAGTATTTTTTTATTGGATTTGTTATAATATTATAAGTTTTAATATGTTTCTTTCTGTCTCGGGAGCTGAACACGTAGGACATGATTTAGCAGTTGAGTTTGCATTGTCTTTAGGCAAAGTAGTAGAATTAGTAGAATTAGTATTTTCATTTGATTTAGTAGAATTAGTATTTTCATTTGATTTAGTAGAATTAGTAGAACTAGTAGGTTCAGTGGATTCAGTGGATTTAGTAGATTCAGTGGATTTAGTAGACTTGGTAGGTTCAGTGGATTCAGTGGATTTAGTAGATTTAGTAGATTTAGTAGATTTAGTAGATTTAGTAGACTTGGTAGGTTCAGTGGATTTAGTAGATTTAGTAGACTTGGTAGGTTCAGTGGATCCAGTGGATTTAGTAGACTTGGTAGATTTAGTAGATTTAGTAGATTTGGTAGACTTGGTAGGTTCAGTGGATTCAGTGGATTCAGTGGATTTAGTAGATTTGGTAGACTTGGTAGACTTAGTAGGTTTAGTAGGTTCAGTGGATTCAGTGGATTCAGTGGATTTAGTAGATTTGGTAGATTCAGTGGATTCAGTGGATTTAGTAGATTTAGTAGATTCAGTGGATTCAGTGGATTCAGTGGATTCAGTGGATTTAGTAGATTTAGTAGATTTAGTAGATTCAGTGGATTCAGTGGATTCAGTGGATTCAGTGGATTCAGTGGATTTAGTAGATTTAGTAGGTTTTGTATCGGCTTTTGCATTCGAATTTCCTGTGCGATACCTATCAGGAAATTTTATTCGTTTAAATTGTAATTGTCGGTAGTGTCGCGACTTCCTTGGTTGAACCCATATGTGGGGTTTGTGTTATCATGAGTGATGTTGTGAATGGGTCGGTAAGCATTGTTGTTATTATAATTTTTGGAGGATTAGTTACATTTCTATAATTGGAATTGCGCAGATTGTTATTGTATTGTCTCTTGCGGCAATTTTCGATAGTGTGTCCTATGTGCTTGCAATATCTACACACAGGGCTTGAGGATTAGAGGGTTGGTTTATAGCTTTGTAGGGGTCATGTGACTTTGTGGTCGGGAGAATGTGGAAAATGTGTCCCTTTTATATGTAATGTTTAAGATCTTTTCTTCGGCTGCGGCAAAGTTTATTGCCTCATTTAGAGTGGATGGATCGCGACATCTTACTATTGTGGCTAATCTAGGATCGAGTCCCATCATAAATCTGTTCAGTGCTAAGTCTTGCATTGTGGCTACTCGGCCGGATAGTTCATCTTTTTTTGTTGGTATGGTAATGTTTATTTCAGTTAATAAATTTGACAGGCAGGATTCTATTCGTAGGAATATTGGTTCACATTTTCGTGGGGGTGTTGCTTACAACCTTGTAAATCGGCTAGCAGATGAGCGTAGTGCTTTCTGTCGCCGAATTGTATTTTAAGAAATCTTCGAGTTGTGACCATTTTGTAAAATCTTTATGGCACACACTGATTCCGCTTTCCCTGTTAATCTGCTCAAAATAAATTTAAAAGTATGTCTTGTTGTGAGGCTGTTGCTAAATTAATGGCATTTCGGCAATTGTTTAGAAATGGGATTAATGTGTCTCTGGAACCATCGAAGGTCCCAATGAACTTGATTAGAACATTCAGATCTACTTCCGACATTTTATTTGTAATTCTGCGTTTCTGTCCTCCTTAACTTTTGTCATGTACTGTTTTGATTTAGTAAATAGCTATGCCAAGGTTAAAACTCAATAATTAAAATAGTCTTATAAAGGTGCGGTGATACGGTGCGAGACGGTGTTATCGGTTCCTAGTAATTGAAGCGTGGGCGGTGAGCGGTTGATTTGCTGTCGCTAAATGATTGTAGGAGTAGACTTAAACTTTAGGATATGGATTAATAAAAATTTGCTTCTGTTGTTGGCTTAATTAATTGAAAGTTTCTTTCTTCTTGTTTGTAGTGGTCTTCTTAATATATGGTAAAATTAGAATATTTCAACTCACAGGAGCAGCGGGAGCATTGTAGAGATCTGGCGATTCGAAGTCACTGGGTGAAGTAGGATGCAGTGTTGGTAGTAGAATATTGCTGTGCTGGTTGTCCGGCGACCAAAACAGTCGGGCGACACGGCGGCGACACAGTGATGAACTAGTAAAGTTTTCACAATAACACAGAGTTCGATTTATGTTTCTTCCACGAGTCTTTTCACTATTGTGGATACGAGGCGTACCGAGGATTATTTCAATCCCTTTAGCTGCCACCAAATGTTATACGACGTCACTGGATTGGCTTTTAAAAAACACTGATTTAATTGCTAGAATTTATATTTAAATTTGGAATTGAAATTACACAATAACATTAATTAATTGATTTAGTACAATGATTTAGTAATTGATTTTGCACAAGGATTTAGTATTATAGTAAAACGAGTGCCTCAAATGGAGTCTGAGAGTGAACTGCCACTTTACTATTAATATTATACTGAGCCGTCTGCAACAAATGCTGGATAAGTGGAATATGTATCTATCCCGCACTATCGCCATACAAAGGGAAGATATAACAGTTCGCTAAGTCATTCCGTTTTTGTCGACGATTGTACCTGCCAATATCTTTAAGGATGTTAGTACACTAGGTGCAAAATTTAATAGCAAAGCACCATTATTTCTTGCTACGAACATATATTTTAATCTGTGAAGTCCGTTAGATATTCACCGGAGTTTGTGAGGTGGGCTCTTAGGTCGTTAAGACTGAATCTCTATTAGCAGCATTCAAAGAGGCCTCGACTTAAGCGGTTGCTGTAATCGATAGCTTTTATCCAAAGTCTATCAAGATATTCATGTAGCTTAGTAGCTTTTAATGCCACTTCGGGGAGCGTTGTTGAAACTCTAGCAACGCTCATGGAATTGAGGATTGTAAATAGTTGAAATAGAAAACTGACACAAGAATACAAAACCGTGCCAATACGTATATAACCTATTGGGTTAGGATACGGCCTGCGAAGACTACGGTATCCCTTCGACTAAAAGGGGCGTCGGGTTCACAGGGCGACAAGGGTGGGGGCCTTACGTCCAGCAAAGCGGACCCGGGAAGAGGGCGACACCGGCTGGCCCGTGTCGCCTTGCACTGCGAGGGCACGGGGGGAGGGATTTACCTCCTCCCCCGGGAAGTGCTCTCCGAAGAGTGCAGAGTCCACAGTGCAGAGGGGCTCCGGTACGTTCTGGGAGATGCCGCACCTTCTCCATCCTCACCATGCACCAAAGAAGGGCTACCGGGGGGTTGTAGTGGGTAAAATCCTAACATAACCACCACCTTCCGTTATCGTTAGGTCAGTTGTTCGAATCCGCCGTTCCACTGTTGACGTTATACATCTCGTAGCACAAGTTTAAGCTTAGAATGCTAGTTACAGGGACTGTCGATAAAAGTGAAAACTTGTAACTTATAATTTTAGTAAGTAAAAATGGCTATGAGAAACAGGGACGCAGCGGTCGCGGAGAAACTAGTAGCAACGGGGCATCTACGACGCGTGAACCAGAGCATTCGCCAGCACCACCTTCAAACATCGGGCATTAAAAAATCTCTTATTGACAAAACCAAGTAAACAATTAAAGTACATTAGAAAAGACCACGGCCACAAGTCCGTGGTTGCGCTTTATTAAAAAAAAACAGTATTCAAATTTAAAATTTTTAAATTGATATTATAAACATCAATAAGGTTTCTGTATCTATTGTCACTCTGAGCTATAATTATATATATGCTTATATGGTTTATTTATAATTCAAAAATATAACGGGCCGTACAAGATCATTACAAAATAAATACATTAGCATGTCGGTGACGCGAACCCATTAAATTTTCCCATGCCAAAAAGTATTTAATGCGGATAAAGAAGTTTTCACTTCAAAACACTTTTTTTCAGAAATATTACTAACAATCTTGTTAAGCATTCCAACTAAGCTTAAGCTTGTGCTAGGACATGGTTCACGGCAATAGTCGAATGGATTCGAACCCACGAACTTACGATTCGCAGGCCGTACCCTAAACCATTAGGCTATTGACGCTTATTGTTGCAGGTATTGTTTTTTTTTTAATAATTTTCTTTAAACTTCTATAAATTTCTAAAACAACGTGACGTTTTATATACCTTTGTGTGTGCGCCTGTGTGACGGCAGCCTAATTATTAAATTTGGTCGAACGAATGACCAATGGTCAACAACCTCACTACATGAAACTAATAAGAGATATTATCTCAATCTAATTTCTAGCACTCGTTCAATGCACTAGGAATTCGGCTTAGTCAGTTATTGCGCAAAGCTATTGTCTTTATTGTAGTATGACGCGTGCGGTGTTAATAGAAGCGAATTTTAACGAACCATCGGGTTATTGTTGAAATTTTACAGCGAACTTTAACTAACTACATAACGCAGTGTTTTGGAGAAGGTATTAGGATTAGGATCGCATTTACCACGGGGAGTGTTCTGAGGAATTGTTCGGAATCATCCCAGCTACCGATTTCCATTACCACACATCTCGGCAGAATACCAAATTCCACCGCCACCATCTTGATGGTTGGCGTTCAACGACTGTACGTTTTTTTTTGTTCTTTCTCCCACTGTCAACTTGTGGAATCAACTGTCGCCAGCGGTGTTTCCAAACGTTTACGATTTAGGGACCTTCAAGAAACGCACCTACAGCTCCTCTAATGGGCGACCGTGATCACTTAAGATCAGGTGAGCCGTATGCTCGTTTGCCACTTTTCATATAAAAAAAAGGATGTTATACAATGTCGATCATTCAAGTATATTTACCGTAAAATTCGACTGCAAATCGAATCAAACGAAAAACATTGCTACGCGCGAACGCCTCTGTATTTCTGAATTATCGTAGGAACATTACGAGATAGAATTAATCAGAACCTAACTAAATTCTCATCGAACTACCCTTTCCAATAAAAAAATAATCATCGAAATGGGTTAACGTGATATTGGGGTAGTCGTCCATTTGTCGCGGACATACTTAATGGCAAATTTAAGACTTATATGGTTTTCCGAGGGAAGCATTTGTCATAATGGGACCAAATGTGACAACACGGGAAACAACAGCTTTAAAATAAAAAAAGGATCATCAAAATCGGTTCACCCCGTTTAAAGTTATGAGGTAACAAACATAAAAACTACTTCTTTTTTGACACTGGTTGAAAATAATTCGGTCTCTCTAGCATCATCGAAGTTTCGACTGTTATAAACATCGATAAACGTATTATCGATGTTTATAATTTTGTCACGTAATTAGTGTTAATACGAATTCGGTTTTTTTTACTTGTCAATAATCTTGTTATTTATACAATAATATCATCAAGTTGATAAGGTGAAGGATATCAACTGAAATTATATAATTAGCTACATTTCATCAAATTAGAATTTCATGATATGTGTCAACATCGCAAATGTTACAAATTAATTAGAGCAAGGAAGAAATAATACAAGACTAATATCTTCGGAATCCAAGGTCCGGTGCCAATAAAATTAATAAAAGTTACAGCCTATATATTTATATTTCATTGTTAGGGTCTTCTCTGCAAAGCACAGTCGCGGATTGTGGGTTGGCACACATGTAGGTTCCCCGCGATGTTACACCGTCGAGTGCGTGGTAAATCGCCACTTAAAATTGCAACAGAAATTCATTCGAACTCGGTTTGCTAGTGTAAGCGTTTAATCTACGGAGTGTTGTTTATTTCGTATTGCTATTATTGTTCATATGATTTCATTATTTAAAATTATGTAGACATTTAATTATACGATTGCCGTAATCGATATTAAATATCAGGATATTTTATTTAGTGTAATGGCAACACACTAGAATCTGTCACCGGTTGGTTGGTGGTTTTTTTTTTCATCGTTCTCTCCCACACACTACTCTCTTCCACTCACCTCTCTTACAGTTTCCTACTCTATTTCATTATTACACATTTTTACAATTTCGAACTCTACTTTCTACATTTTACAATTTCTTATTCTACTACCTTTTACATTTTTTCTTACTCTACTACCTACATTTCAAATCTCTTACTCTACCACCTTTACATTTCTTACTCTACTTCCTTATTCTATTTTCTCACTCTATATTTCCTTGTTGGTTGGTGGCATCGTGTATCGATTTGATTATTTGATCGTAAACATTCGTCGTGAGAAGATCTGATTTGTTACCGAGACTGTTATGTATAAGGATAATCAAATATCCATTATTATTTCCGGAGCCCTGCATTTTTCTACATACAAGACCTGAACTTCATTATCGTACTATCTTGGGCTTAAATGTAAGTAAGTGTGTTATCCAACAAAAAATAATGAAATTGTTCTACAAATGATGATAAAGTTACAAGTGCTCTATGATAAACAAGTACAAGACGAATTGGGTACCTCCTTTTTTAAAGTCGGTTAAAAAATAACATGAATAGCAGGATATGTATAAGAACATGACCGGAACACTTTCGGAAATTTCTATTTCATAAAATTTTACATTTTATGACGTTACATTTGAAGCTAGATTGTTAGATAGTCAATCTTCACAGTTCAGTTACGGTGCAAACTTGAACCCTCAAGAAGGCTAAGATGTGGTGCTGGAGGAGAATGTTACGGGTACCTTGGACTGCCCACTGACTGATGTGTCAATTCTTCAAGAACTGGGAGCCACCGTAAGGCGTTCAACGGTCTGTCTCCGTAGGGTTTTCGAATTCTTCAGTCACATAGCCAGAACAAGCGATACACTGGAAACACTCTTAGTCACAGGCAAAGTACAAGGAAGACGACCAAGAGGGAGGAGCCCTATGCGTTGAACAGACCAAATCAGCAACAACACCAACACGAGAGTCCACGAGGCATTACACACGCTGAAGACCGCAACAGGTGGAGAGCGATCGTCCGCAACATAAATCGTGGAGGTCACGACCCTCAGCAATGAGGAAGACGACGCAAGGAGAAGGAGTTAGATAATTCTTATAAAACGTGCATAAGTTATGTGAAAGTATCAAGCGATCATATCAAGAGTTGATTGTCATGTCTGGCAGCGAATGTAGATTATTATTGCTTACCGATTTCTTCCGAGTTGGCGAAAAACTAGCTTCCTAAGTGAAAGTTACTTTAATGATTTATGCGTTTACAAATTGTGCCGTAACATGATGGAGCGCATTTTTCAACAGTCTTCAAAAAGGAGGAGATTCTCAATTCGTCTATATTTTTTGGGGTATAAACTAGTGCTTGACCACGGTTCCACTTGATGTTAATTGGTGATATAGTCGAAAGATGGTACGCGCTAGTTTCGTAAGTGCTTATTCACTCTGCTCTTGAAGGCTCCCACGTCGTACTCGGACGGCAAGACTGACGCCGGCAACTTGTTCCACTCCTCTGCTGTACGCACGATGAACGATAACTCAAATTGCTTCGGAACATCGACTAAGAAAGGTTGGAGACCCGCTGAATGTCTAAACGTCCGAAAGTAGAATGGGGAGGGGAATTAACTTGTGTAATTCCTGTATGGAAAGCAAGGCGAGGCTAGTCACGTTGCGCTGGTGCTCAAGTCTATCTAAATGTCTTAGTCACCTATCAATTTTAAAAACATTAAAAAACCGATAGACGAATTGATAACCTCCTTTTTCGAAGTCGGTTGAAAGGGAAACAACCCCAATAGTATTGGAAGATACCAAACACTGGCTATTTGCATGTAACATGTTTTCTTTAAAAATTACTTCGAACAAAGCGATGTTTAATAAACAGTTGTTAGTTAACGAACAAAGAGACATTCAGACGCAACGCGCGGAGACAAAGGCATTTCATGTGAGCTGTGTGCTTCTACGAACGCACAGGAATAGATAAACAAAGTAGCCATTTTAGTGTGGAGCAGATATGTTCAAACTGCGCTCCGAAATACCGTGTGACAGCCCTAGACTAAGTAACAAAGATAGGCACAAAAGTCAGTAAACAAGAATTTATAAAAACAAAAACCGACTTCAAATCGAATCGTTAAACGCTATTCCGCGCGGACACTCACTAAGTATTACTCAATTATCATATTACATAAAATATCGATATATTGACGTGATATATCGCTTCAATCCGATATATCGATATATTTCATCCGATATACGAAATATCGTAAGAAATTAAATAAAAAAGCATTCCATCCTTTCTTTTATTTGTGGTTGACAAGTTGAATAAAATAAAACCCTTACTTGGGCTGCCATGACGAAGAGTGTTGTGTAGTATGTTACTACACTCCTACTCTTCACGATGGCATGGCTCGTTGTATAAATTTTACAATCTATGCATGTAGTCTGTACTGCTAGCAGAATCAAATCAAATAGTCTGGACTGGTATCCGAATCGAGAACCTCTCAGTTAAGCGCCGAGTACTCTATTAGTACAAAACTTTTGTAATATTTAATATTAAGCGCTGATATTTATAATTACAAACAAATTTCCGTTCCGATCCGTAGACGAACGAAGGTAACCGGCATAGCTCGCCGGATAAGCAAGTTGAAGTGGCAATGGGCAGGTGACACATAGCGCGTAGAGGGCAGATGGGGCTGAAAAGTTCTCGATTGGAGACCACGGACCAGCAAGCGCAGTGTCCACCCGCAAGGTGGTCTGACGACCTCATAAAGGTCGCAGGACGCAGCTGGATGCGGGCCGCTTACGAACGGTCCTGACGGCCTGGAAGAGACCTATATCCAGCAGTGGATGTTTTACGGCTGAAATGATGATGATAAATATATTTCGATATATGAAAAATATCTTTAGATTAATTAAGGAATATTAAAAAATGGATCATCGAAATCGGTTGGCGTGATATTGAGTTATTCGTCCATTTCACACATCTTCCAAATTTAAGACATAAAAGATTTTCTCAATTTCAAATAAAAAAAACAATTATGAAAATCGATTCATCTAGTCTCAACTTATGAGGTAACAAAAATAAAAAAACAGATGAATTGTGAACCACCTTCTTTTTTGAAGTCGGTTAAAAATAAACGGGAATTGAATAGTCCCAGTAGTAGAGATACATGCTGAAGTTACATGCTACCATGCGTTTTATCTATTAGTCAATGTTCTGTCTCTTTTGGCAGCAAGCCAGATGAGAATTTGCAGAATCACTGGCTTATCCGACCATCACGCTCTGGATCCTCAGATCTGTTTATTGCGTTTAATTTAAATAAAACGTGAACAAACTTGGCGAATCTCCCGTAACTCCCTTCGATTTATTGGCGCAAAGCATGGCAATTTCTCCGGAATTATATAATAATCTAGATACAATTTATGTCTTATTTATTCTTTACCAACAAACAAAGATCTTTTATACTGAGAAATACGTATAAGAAAAATAATAAAATTTTGCACCATAAAATAAATTATAAAAATTATAATTACAGCGTATATATTTACATGCCACTGTTAGACACAGGTCTTCTTGTCTCTATGTAGAGAGTACTATATATACAGGACTTAGTCCGCTATTCGGCCATAATGTAATATATTTCCTCCTACCGCTCTGCTTTAGAACGAAGTTTGGGGCATTGCGGAGGCGTACCCTTGCCGGCATAAAACGTCCGTAACGTTAAGTAAAAGCGTAAGATTTTTTGTGTTTACTGGTGTAAATAGATGGCGATATTATTAATTACATATTTTTTATAAATCCTTGTAAATAAAATACAGGTGTTAAAATAATTTTGAAAAGTAGTTTTTAAAGATAAAAAATCATAATAAAAAATTTATATAATATAGTATACCCGAATAATTATTTTCTTTATAACTGGAATTTAAAATTATTATTTCTAATTATAGGCTTTGCTTCTATCTGGCGTCCCACGACACTACACGGTTTTTTGTTTATTGTTTTATTAAAATCCAGCTAAAATTATAATCATAAAATTATACCGATTTATTACAAATGTTGGTTGTCCCATAAAATTAATATCTGTGTTAGATTGGGTAAACTTAACTGTTCGAGAATTTTCTCAGAAATAACCTATTCATCCTTCACATTTGCGGCTTTACTGAGAAGCGTATTTCAATAGAAATGAAATATGTTTGTCTGTTCCATTACGATGTCACAATCGTAACGTTAATGATATCATAGTACAACGCAAATAGCCCTGCACAGGATCTTGCATAAAACCCAGGACCACCGGCATTTTTTCACTTCAGGCATTGAGGTAATTGCCGAGTTTTCTGAATGTCACCCAATCAGTCAGTCATCGTCGACTGATAGTCGAATATCGTCTATCGATTTATAATAGTGAAATAATGTGAAACAAGGACGGTACATTTAGTTCCTAGTACATAGTTTGTACAGAAAATAATAAAGAAAGGAATAAAATAGTGTTTCCTACGTAACTCTAGAATTACCGTTTGGTATAAGTCAAACAAATAGTAAATTACAAACACAGGGATCCATCTGCGACCTGTATTGATCGCTATCGAACCCGAGACCATTAATTACATGCCTTTATCTATTGTAGCGAATTGGCTCGATTCTGTCCATTCTATTTCATCTCGGGCTAGAGTGACCAGGCTAGCATGAAATAATGCGACATGATTTTGATATGATTGTCATCTTACTATATTACTATTAAGTACGACCACGGTTAAAAATCAGCGCTGTGGAAGCCTTGCGACAGCACATGCTGAGTCGGTGTCCAATGTTTGCTTGATGTCCTATTTGTCCGTTAGTCAAACGTCAAATACCTCTGGGGACTCATCATGATATGCGCAATTTTATAATTTTTTAGATCACCTGCGATCGTGACTGTGACCAGAATTGAGATGCTTGAGGTTTGGGTTAGGTTAGAGATTTTGTTTTATTGTTCAAATTAAAGCGATAAATAAATTAATTAATTTCCACGGTCATAGCCACGACGTATTTGCTCCTTTTGAAGTCGGAGTTGTTAGCCTTCAGGTGTTTCAGATTTTAGAGAGAGAGTGCACAGGAATTACACGAGTTAATTCCCGCATCCCAATTCTACCTTCGGACGTTTAGACATTCGGCGGGTCCTTTCATAGTCGATGTTCCACGCATCCGAAAGAAACGATTTGAGTCATCGTTCATCGTGCGTACAGCAAAGGAGTGGAACAAGTTGCCTGCGTCAGTCTTTCTGTCCAAGTACTACGTGGGAGCCTTAAAGAATAGTGAATAGGCACTTACTAAACTAGGTGAGATCGTGGTCAAGCACTAATTTATAACCTATAAAAAAAGGAAACAAGAACGTGAAATTATCTGAAAACCGATCTATGCAAAGAAGGTATATGCAAATCAAAATGTGGTCACCCTAACCCTAGTCCATCTAATTCCATGTAATCGATGTCGTAAACTCGGGGTTACGTCTGCAAAACAGATGAAGAAACATGAAGACAATTTTACATTTTCAAAGTACGGTGCAATAACGACAAATTGCAAATAAGAAAACGATCACATCAACAGTTTTCTAACAACATGCCATATAAAATTAGACTAGGATGATGATATTGCTAGGTCTATATAAATTTGTCGTAGAAGGCGACTAAAAGGGGCCTCGGGTTCACTGGGCGACAAGGATGGGGGCCTCTGTCACCCGCCAAGGTGAACCCGGGAAGAAGGCGACATCGCGAGAGCACTGGGGGGGAGGGAGTAACCTCCCCCGGGATGTGCTCTCCTAGAGCACGGTGCAGAGGGGATCCGGTGCGTTCCACTGGAGATCCCGGAGCCCTGCATGCACCGAGGAAGGGCCACCGGGGATGTTTTAGTGGGTCAAACCCCACATAACCGCCGCTTTCCCCCCAGAAGACGGGGTATCTTTTTGAAGATTTCCTCCCCGTTATCAAAAAAAAAGATGGTCTATATAAATCTTACACTATATAGGTTAGTACTCCTTTCCGAACTACCCCTCTATAACAACAAGCACGAAAGATAATGTAGACGACAAACTTTGTACAGATGTAGTGAGAAAAAATTCCTTTGCGAAAACTCGGATCAATATCGGTATACGATGACACTCATACTGTTAACGAATGAATGTATTACATGAGTGACATTTTCAAATCCATTAATATGGAACTTTACTGTTTAGTGTCAAATGTCAAAATTTATCATGTCATTGTATAATATAGAGATGTTACAACCATAACAATTATTACTTAATAAGGGATATTCCCATTACCAGTGTATTATACGAAATGAGTTCCCGATATTTTTAAGAAATAATTGTTAAGTTCTTTTATTTAAATGAAAAGTGGCAAATGAGCATACGGCTCACCTGATCTTAAGTGATCACGGTCGCCCATGAAGATCCACAGTACCAGAGGAGCAGTAGGTGCGTTGCCGACCTTTGAGATAGGAATAGGCTCGTTTCTTGAAGGTCCCTAAATCGTAAACGTTCGGAAACACCGCTCGCGACAGTTGATTCCACAAGTTGACAGTGCGTGGGAGAAAGTTACGCGAAAAACGTACAGTCGTTGAACGCCAACCATCAAGATGGTGGCGGTGGAATTTGGAATTCTGCCGAGATGTGCGGTAATGGAAATCGGTAGCGAAATCGGTAGTTCGTGACCATGTTAGTATAAAATCATAATTTTGTTACAACTACCCTCTGTCACTTTGAAAATACTTAGTATTAGTATTTATATACATATATAAATAGTCAATTCAGCGAGATGGTTGTAGTCTTTAGGTTTATTTCCGCCAGTATAATTTACCACTGGTGTATGTGCAAGTATTTGACGTATTCGGTAATGATGGAATGATAACTGATATGACGGTAATCGGTCGGTAAATATCAATTTAATAATGCAACATTACTGGCAATTAACACACTAGGGGCGCAGGTCTGTCTTCTGTCTATTCCAGCACTATAGAGCATGGATAGCGCAGATCAAAGCTGCACAAATCATTGACGTATAACAATCGACTCGTACAATTTAATTGGTCACCGGTTAGCAATGCAAATAACTTTTACAATTATCAACAAAGATCTGAAACTGGCGAAGAAACTTGTTCGTGGACAATGATTTATCGGAACGCACCCTTAAATGGCTACAATGAATGTGGCCGTAATTAAATATTTCACCACCGAATCCAGAATGTTGTATACAATGTGGAGGGACCTGATTGCACGGTGGGTTAGGGAATGTCCCTTTATCAGGAACTGTACAAATCAACTTGTCAAGTTGTGAGATATCGGACTTAATTATTACAATTGAATTATTCAACATCTATACAAGGGAATAAAATTGGAGTGTCCGTTTTTAATATAAAAATAACCGCTTTTTACTACTTGCATAAATAAATGTATAATTTACCAAAATAATATTTTTTGTCCAACAACCAATTTATGTCTGCCTGTCTATTTTGCCGGATAATCTTTGGAACGGCTAGGCCGATTGTCACTGGTATACAGCCTACATAAAATGTAGGATATATAAAAATTTAAATAAATAGTTTAGGGTACGTCTGCGAATCGTAAGGTTGTGGGTTCGAATCCACCATTCGACTATTGACGTGAACCATCTCCTAGCACAAGCTTAAGCTTAGTAGGAATGATTAACAAGAATGTTAATAATATTTATGAAAAAAATTATTGCTGGCTTTCTTAAAAAAAAATACAAAATGAATATGCAAAGCGTTCGAAACGGCGGGAAATTAAAAAGATGAGTAAACCGCACTGTTAACCTGTCACAAGCGGTGTTTCCGAACGTTTATTTGGGGACTTTCATGAAACGAGCTTGCAATGACAAACGAGGCCGGCAACGCCACCTGCGTAGCTCCTCTGGTGATGTGGATGTTCATGGGTGAGGGTGATCATATAAAGAAAAAAAATCCGGTTAAAATTTGTATTACTTATTCGTATTTGTATTACTCTAGTATATTGGGACGCTGTAAGGGCGACTACAGACTGCGGTAAAATTCCATTGTTGAAAAAATTAATGATCGGAAGCGAATTCTGAACACGTCTCGTTTGTGATGTAAAAAACCTCGAAGTTAGGTCGATGCCACCGCGGTGGCGTGATCTTAATCGTTCAGTTTTTATTCCGGCTAAACTGTCGATATAATATTGCTAGGACGAGATCACACTAGAGTGTAATTGACGAGTATATTTATCGTGCTCTCTCAAATAGATTCATATTAATGGATATCAAAATGTCACTCATTTAATACGATCATTCATTGACAGTTTGGGTACCATAATATTCCAATAAAGATTCGAGTTTTCCCGAAGGAATATAATTTCTCACTACATCTATAATTGAATAGCGGCCGTCGCACCCGCCAATTAACCGCTGCTGTTTACAAATAACTCGTATTTGACTAAAAGGAAATGAGGCGGACTGGTAAGCGATTTTAAACCTTCTGACTGGAATTATCTATTGGCATACAAGGCATTAAACAGAGCCGGAGACCGCAGCAGGTGGAGAGCGATCGTCCGCCACATAATTCGTGGAGGTCACGACCCTCAGCAGTGAGGTAGACGACACAAGGAGGGACGAGGATGTTGCATATAATTGTGATAATATGTTATGTATGTTTTGATATGTATGCATGTAACATGCGTCTATAGCCTAATGGTTTAGGGTACGGTCTGCGAATCGTAAGGTCGTGGGTTCGAATCCACCATTCGACTATTGACGTGAACCATCTCCTAGCACAAGCTTAAGCTTAATTGGAATGGTTAACAAGAATGTTAGTAATATTTATGAAAAAAAAGAAATATTGCTAGCTTTCTTTAAAATATATATGTATATACTACCTTTTCTCTCTACGGTGGCTCCCGTTACATATCCTCTATCAATCCTAAGTTAACAGATAATCAATTTTGGCATTTAGTACGTCTTTTTGTACTTTTCTGCGAAAAATTAAATAAATAAGCACCGAACATTATTCGCTGAACCTGAAACTGCGAGGTAGTGTGTCGACACCCTAATCTTTCAATATTAGTACTACAACATACCGATCGGTTTTGGAAGTATAAAAAATAGTTAAAATAGATGCGGTTAACATCGTGTTGGAGAATTCATTAACCCCGCAAAAGAAATAAGTGGACTATGAAGAAATAGAGAAGAGAGATTCAATAAGAATTTATTATATATGCCAATACATGCAAAAAAGACGGGTCAGCACTATTCTTTAAGATTAATATTTGTTTACGAGATAAGTGAGTGAACCGAACCTTTTTTTGTTGACGGGGAAAATTCTTTATATGGGATTTTTACCCATTAAAACCTGGTGGCCCTTCCTCGGTGCAAGGTGAGGGTATCCGGGATCTCCAGAGGAACGCATCGGAGCCCTTCTGCACTGTGCTCTTCGGAGAGCACGTCCTCTTATAGTCGCCTTGTACGACAGGCACGGGATACCGTAGTCTTATTCTACGAGCCCTGAACTACGGTGCTGTAGTGAACCAAACCTACTCTCGCCTCCTCGAAACATGTGAATGTGCTATGAAGGCCCAGGGAAGTTAGGTTTTCACAAAGAACATAAAACATGCAGACGAATTGAGAACCTCCTCCTTTTTTGAAGTCGATTGAAAAGGGCAGTTAACCCGACTCTGCTCGAGTCGCGATTAGGCTAAGAGATGGAGGAAGATGATATATGAATTGAATAATATAGTAATTAATTGTCATAATTTTATAAAACAAATTACTAAGCGCCAGTATAATTAAACTATACATTCTTGTATAACAACAAATTGAAATACAATTAATAAGAAAAAAAACAACGAAATCAAAAAAAAAGTTACATAACACTCAACAATTAAGAATATTAACGAACATTGCGTCACAGTGTAATTAAAGCGGTAGAACAATTTGCCACAGACCAATTTCCAGCAAATTTTTTGCGACCACTAGAATCGAACGTTAAGAAAGTCACGATAAAACGATTTGAAACAATTAAGCGCTATAAATTTAATTGTCTATAATATAATCTATGTTTCAAGGATAATAAACATACGACTTCACGCGGACTATTCTTAAATTTTATATAAAATTACACGCAAACAAAAAGGTTAAAGACTATATCTTCTTTATTAACCTTTATAACACATTACGTAACGGTCTTATGTCCTTTAAACCTTAGCGGGATAGAGAAAGCTTCAGCTGCCTACTTTCCACCAAGTTTTTTTTTACCAAAACTTCTAGCATTCTAGTTAATTTCAACTGTTAGATGGCAACACATGACACCCAGCGATTGTTATAATAACTACTTCCAATGATATCTTAATGATTTACCTGAACCTTATTGTATCTTTAAGTCATAATCAATAATTTAGTAGATCGTCACATGAACTTGGCATTGTAAACAATAATTTAACTTTATTAGTTCCCAATCTGACTTCTAATAAATTTTGTATAAAGATTGTGAGGACGCGCAGTTGTGACGGTATTCGTTATAACAATTCTTTGTACAACGTTACGCTGTCTCAATAAAGCGAGTGTATTAGTTGTTCGACTACTTTATTCCACGAAACCTACAAATTATAAACAAGTTTAAGCTTGTGTTAGGAGAATGATTTACGTCAATAGTCGAATGGTACATTATAGGAAAGGTATCATAAGAAACAATTCATTAGTACTAGTCCACTGGCAATCGAACCGCTACCATCAGCTACAACTGCTTAACCATTAGTCAATCACTGTTTTAACCGACTTCAAAAAATTTGGTTCATAATTCGTGTGTTTTTTTTTTTATGTTTGTTAACTCGTAGCTGGGTTGGGCTGGTGGGCTGGGACTGGGTGTACCTATTTGGATGATTCTTTTTTTATTTGAAAACTGGATTTTCCGTGAGGTCCATTTAAATTTGGTCCAATTCTGACAATGGCATCCATGAGTAAATCATATAACTGTTAAATTTGCATCATGTATGTGCATGCAATGGTCGAATATCACGCCAACCGATATCGATGATTCATTTTTTATTGGAAATGATGTAGTTCAAGAGTAGTTTGGTTAGGTTCTGATTAATTCTAAATCCTAATTCTTCTTGGTCGCTTCACTCTTGTCAGAGCGGTCGTGGTCATCATGATCCGGTGGGTTGGGCGGCAGACAGCACCCGCCGCACAACGTCTCGCCACCTCCGCCTGCTGGTCGTCAATCGGGCACATTCGTGGAGGGGAGCACCCACCATACTCCGCACCTGATCCAACCATCGCAATATTTCTGTGATAATTCGAAATTACAAAGAGAGCGTCCGTTAATGTGCGTATTGCTATCAAGTATTGCTCAAAGTCGCATGGATTGTCCTGAATTACTTAATAAGCTACGCTTCTCTATCCCTTCTCGTAGTCTGCGATTCAAGTGTCCATTATATACTCCACCTAGTAATGCGAACTATATGCTTAATAGCTATTTTATCAGAGCATCTAATGACTTCAACAACCTGTGTAAGAAATTCAATAATGTCGACCTATTTTACGTCAGTGATGCCTCACTACGTAAGCTTTTTATACGTAAATTTAGCGAAATTATGTCTGCGGGACCATGATACTCTTTTTCCAACAACGTGTTACCTAAGTTTGCGTCTTTAGTGTTTTATTTTTCCCTAATTTAGTTGCGAAAACTTGTTATTAGCTAATCTAGTGATTTATTTGTAAATTATATAACAAGCATTGAATAGCTGTAAGTTTTCCTGTATCAAATAAATAAATAAATAAATAAACATTTCACGTTTGATTCGATTGGCAGTCGGTTTTTGTTTTTCCCCGTAAATATACTAGTTATATATAACGTGTACATAAACCTATGGCTCACAGGCGATAAAACCTTACGCACGAACACAGTGAAATTGATTTCTATACAGATATCGCAATCATCAGGGTATTACGCTATAAATAGCATTAGTTTCTAAGCACAGTAAGCTGTGAACCCACGGCCTGTACTTACGTAGTCTCAACTCTACCAGCTCGTTTGTCTAGTCTCTAGTACACCTTGACATGTTTCGAGCGTCGAGGCATGCGTAATATTCATTACTTCCTCGGATTACTTAAGTTATTGCTTACAAAATAACAACATAGAGATTGAATTGTGATATTAATAGTCATTATTAGTTTTTAAAAAACTTCAACTATATATAGAGTCCGTAATATCTAGGTGGATCGGTTTTTATTGTAATTATATACGAGAATATAATGCCTTTACTTTATCGGTTCTTTTACGAAATAAAAAACGCTGGCGCGATTCTGTAATTCTAGAAAAAGGAAAAAAAACATAATTAGCATTCTTTTAAAAGAAAAGAAAATTCATACCGCGAATGGTGGGATCGGTAGACCGATAGAAAGAGATTGGTGACGCAGCTGAAACCAATCTGCTAAGTCTTGAGCACAGGCGTAAGGTAGCCTTTCGGTTTTCTACAGACTGCATTTTGGAGAGTGTGCTCAGGAACTACATGATCTAATTCCCCCATCCCCTTTCCACCATCGGACTTCTGACGCACTGCGGGATTTCATCCTTTTGCTGTGAACATCCCTCAAGCCCGAACGAAGCGATTTGCTTCGTCTTTCATTCTTCGTACAGCAAAGGACTGGAATAGTTTGCCCGCGTCTGTCTTTCCATCCGATTATAATATGGGTATTTTCAAGAGTAGAGTGAATAGGCATTTACTAAGCTAGTGCGCCTTACTATCCAGGACTGCATTTCCACTTAACATCACATACATGTGGGATCGTAGTCAAGCACTTGCTTAGAAATAATAATAAAAAAAACTATTTCCATCTTTTTACGCGTCGCAGACGCCCCGCTGCATTGCTATTAGCTTCTCCGCGACCGCTGCGTCCCTGCTTCTCATGGCCATTTTTAAGTTGTAGTCCATTATCTTCTCTTTTGATGCGGCCATTGCCCTTGTCACCAGTCTTCCTGTGACGTCGTCACAGTCATCTGTGTAATAGACACAGCTGACGGATCTTCCCTTACCAAAAAGTATTTAATGCGGCTAATGTTTTCATTTAAAAAAGAATCAAACTGTTTACACATGACGTTTCTATAATTACTTGTGTACATTGAAATTATATAATAGATGAATAAAAACTTCCCTTTTTGAAGTCGATTATAAATGGAAAAAAAATTGGCTGCCACTTCAAAATGGCGTATCTCATAGTACGGTGTACGATCATGGAGGGCTTCGCATGCGATTGTCCAACATTATGTACCCAATGTGCCATTTATAGGTAGCCAACTAATAAGGGATATCGGGCTAAATAGCGCCTTCTTCCGTGCGTTCCATTACGGGTCTCCATATTTGATTTACTAGGGTTGTGCCATACGAATTAATTAAACATTACCAAAAACTGACTTTTATCAACCGACGTTAAAAAATTGAAGAGGTTCTCAATTCGTCTGTATTTTTTTTGTTTGTTACCGTATGACTTTTGACTGGGTGAACCGATTTTAATGATTCTTTTTGTTTTAAAGCTGGTGACTTCCCATGTGGTCCAATTTAGTCCAATTCTGACAATGGTATCCATGAGAAAACCATATAAATGTTACATTTGCATCAAGTATGTGCACCACAAATGGACGAATAACTCAACATCTCCCCAACCGATCTCCATGATTATTTTTTTATTGGAAAGATAAAGTTTGGTTAGGTTCTGTTTTATTCGTAAAGACAATAATCAAGGCCACTAGTAATAGCATTTTGAATTCTGTTTTTTCCCCCTAAATATACACTTTGTATTTATTTGATACAAATTCCAATGTTGTCATAAAATTACACAATTAACTTAAAAGTAATATGTCCCATTGTTGGCCTTCAGGCCACAGGCCTTCTCTGTAAAGAGAGTATAAGGGCATAGTCCGCCACGCGGCCCTAGTGCGGATTGGTTGCAGGCATGCAGGTTTTTCTTCACGATAATTTCCTTCACCGCCGGGCGCGTGGTAAATCAGCACATAAAATTGCAACAACAAATTTATTGGTGCCGGCACCGGGGATAAAACTTGGGTTGCTAGCGTATCATGCAACTTGAGGCAACCGCCCGGAAACTAAGCTACCACAACCCAGAATTTTATTTATATAAAAATATTTACGCATTTACAGTTGATTGGGCAACCCTATACCAACCTGTTTCAGAATAAAGCCAAACTAGACACACTCGAATAAAGTAGCAGGGTTCAGTACGTTTATATTGAGCAGTTAAGACCACGCTTGCCTAATAAATGGTTTCCCTTGGAGAAATTAATTGGGTCCTATCGCGGTGCTCAGCTTTTATATGGCTTTTAAATGGACACAACACGCTGTGTGGTCCGTTCCAGTGTCGACGCTAGTCGTCCTTAAAGTTAGTTAAGGTATAGTCTATGTATATATGTCCCACTGCTGGGAACAGCCTTTCTGTGTAGAAAGAGTATAAGATCATAATCTGCCACGCTGCCCCAGTGCGGATTGGCAGAATTCAAATGTCTTAGAAAATTTTCTAATATAGCAGCATAGGCTGAAAATCAGCGCTGTCGCATTCTTGCGACGGAATTTATACACGTTTGGCGGTGAAGCTAAACAACGTGAGGAAACCCACACGCGTGGTAAATGAGCACTTAAAATTACTTTAAACAATTTCATTGGTGCCGACCGGGGATCGAACATTTGTTCCTAGCGTACTTTGCAACTTGAGACGACCGCCCGGACACAGAGCTACCACAGCTCTAATTGAATCTGAGACAATACTTGAAGGAATTTATTTCCTGACAATTGTCTTTTATACGAATCTGTGAGGGTTTGATTCTTCTCATCATCCCAGAGTGCAGTAAGTTCGGAGTCCGGTAACGCTTTTTTACTGACTTCAAATAAGGCCGTCCATATATTACGTCATTCTAAATTAGGGGTTGGTCTGCGGATGACGGTAAATGATAGATAGGAGGGGTGTTTCGAAATTGACGTCATTCTTATTTATTTATTTATTTATTTATTTATTTATTTATTTATTTATTTATTTATTTATTTATTTATTTATTTATTTATTTATTTATTTATTTATTTATTTATTTATTTATTTATTTATTTATTTATTTATTTATTTATTTATTTATTTATTTATTTATTTATTTATTTATTTATTTATTTATTTATTTATTTATTTATTTATTTATTTATTTATTTATTTATTTATTTATTTATTTATTTATTTATTTATTTATTTATTTATTTATTTATTTATTTATTTATTTATTTATTTATTTATTTATTTATTTATTTATTTATTTATTTATTTATTTATTTATTTATTTATTTATTTATTTATTTATTTATTTATTTATTTATTTATTTATTTATTTATTTATTTATTTATTTATTTATTTATTTATTTATTTATTTATTTATTTATTTATTTATTTATTTATTTATTTATTTATTTATTTATTTATTTATTTATTTATTTATTTATTTATTTATTTATTTATTTATTTATTTATTTATTTATTTATTTATTTATTTATTTATTTATTTATTTATTTATTTATTTATTTATTTATTTATTTATTTATTTATTTATTTATTTATTTATTTATTTATTTATTTATTTATTTATTTATTTATTTATTTATTTATTTATTTATTTATTTATTTATTTATTTATTTATTTATTTATTTATTTATTTATTTATTTATTTATTTATTTATTTATTTATTTATTTATTTATTTATTTATTTATTTATTTATTTATTTATTTATTTATTTATTTATTTATTTATTTATTTATTTATTTATTTATTTATTTATTTATTTATTTATTTATTTATTTATTTATTTATTTATTTATTTATTTATTTATTTATTTATTTATTTATTTATTTATTTATTTATTTATTTATTTATTTATTTATTTATTTATTTATTTATTTATTTATTTATTTATTTATTTATTTATTTATTTATTTATTTATTTATTTATTTATTTATTTATTTATTTATTTATTTATTTATTTATTTATTTATTTATTTATTTATTTATTTATTTATTTATTTATTTATTTATTTATTTATTTATTTATTTATTTATTTATTTATTTATTTATTTATTTATTTATTTATTTATTTATTTATTTATTTATTTATTTATTTATTTATTTATTTATTTATTTATTTATTTATTTATTTATTTATTTATTTATTTATTTATTTATTTATTTATTTATTTATTTATTTATTTATTTATTTATTTATTTATTTATTTATTTATTTATTTATTTATTTATTTATTTATTTATTTATTTATTTATTTATTTATTTATTTATTTATTTATTTATTTATTTATTTATTTATTTATTTATTTATTTATTTATTTATTTATTTATTTATTTATTTATTTATTTATTTATTTATTTATTTATTTATTTATTTATTTATTTATTTATTTATTTATTTATTTATTTATTTATTTATTTATTTATTTATTTATTTATTTATTTATTTATTTATTTATTTATTTATTTATTTATTTATTTATTTATTTATTTATTTATTTATTTATTTATTTATTTATTTATTTATTTATTTATTTATTTATTTATTTATTTATTTATTTATTTATTTATTTATTTATTTATTTATTTATTTATTTATTTATTTATTTATTTATTTATTTATTTATTTATTTATTTATTTATTTATTTATTTATTTATTTATTTATTTATTTATTTATTTATTTATTTATTTATTTATTTATTTATTTATTTATTTATTTATTTATTTATTTATTTATTTATTTATTTATTTATTTATTTATTTATTTATTTATTTATTTATTTATTTATTTATTTATTTATTTATTTATTTATTTATTTATTTATTTATTTATTTATTTATTTATTTATTTATTTGATACAAATTCCAATGTTGTCATCAAATTACACAATTAAATTACAAGTAACAGCCTTATATATGTCCCACTGTTGGACGCCCCGCTGCATTGCTATTAGCTCCATGACCGCTGCGTCCCTGCTTCTCATGGCCATTTTAAGTTGTAGTCCCTTATTTTCTCTTTTGATGCGGCCATTGCCCTTGTCAATTAGCTCCCCTGTGACGTCGTCACAGTCATCTGTGTAATAGACACAGCTGACGGATCTTCCCTTACCAAAAAGTATTTAATGCGGCTATAGTTTTCATTAAAAAAAATCAAACTGTTTTTTTATATTGAAATTATATAATAGATGAATAAAAACTTCCCTTTTTGAAGTCGATTATAAATGGAAAAGAAATTGGCTGCCACTTCAAAATGGCGTATCTCATAGTACGGTGTACGATCATGGAGGGCTTCGCATGCGATTGTCCAACATTATGTACCCAATGTGCCATTTATAGGTAGCCAACTAATAAGGGATATCGGGCTAAATAGCGCCTTCTTCCGTGCGTTCCATTACGGGTCTCCATATTTGATTTACTAGGGTTGTGCCATACGAATTAATTAAACATTACCAAAAACTGACTTTTATCAACCGACGTTAAAAATTGAAGAGGTTCTCAATTCGTCTGTGTTTTTTTTGTTTGTTACCGTATGACTTTTGAATGGGTGAACCGATTTTAATGATTATTTTTGTTTTAAAGCTGGTGACTTCCCGTGTGGTCCAATTTAGTCCACTTCTGAGAATGGTATCCATGAGAAAACCATATAAATGTTACATTTGCGTCAAGTATATGTGCCACAAATGGACGAATAACTCAACATCACCCCAACCGATCTCCATGATTATTTTTTATTGGAAAGATAAAGTTTGGTTAGGTTCTGTTTTATTCGTAAAAACAATAATCAAGGCCACTAGTAATAGCATTTTGAATTCTGTTTTTTCCCCCTAAATATACTTTTTTTATTTATTTGATACAAATCTAACCGTTGTCATCAAATTACACAATTAAATTACAAGTAACAGCCTTATATATGTCCCACTGCTGGGAACAGCCTTCTGTGTAAAAGAGTATAAGATCATAATCTGCCACGCTGCCCTAGTGCGGATTGGTTGCAGGCATGCAGGTTTTCCTCACGATGTTTTTCTTCACCGCCGAGCGCGTGGTAAATCAGCACATAAAATTGGTAAATAACAAATTTATTGGTGCCGGCACCGGGGATAAACTTGGGTTGCTAGCGTATCATGTAACTTGAGGCAACCGCCCGGAAACTGAGCTACCACAACCCAGAATTTTATTTATATAAAAATATTTACGCATTTACAGTTGATTGGGCAACCCTATACCAACCTGTTTCCAGAATAAACCAAACCAATACCTGAATAGTATAGGTTCAGTACGTTTATATTGAGCAGTTAAGACCACGCTTGCCTAATAAATGGTTTCCTTGGAGAAATTAATTGGGTCCTATCGCGGTGCTCAGCTTTTATATGGTTTTAAATGGACACAACACGCTGTGTGGTCCGTTCCAGTGTCGACGCTAGTCGTCCTTAAAGTTAGTTAAGGTATAGCCTATGTATATATGTCCCACTGCTGGGAACAGCCTTCTGTGTAAAAGAGTATAAGATCATAATCTGCCACGCTGCCCTAGTGCGGATTGGCAGAATTCAAATGTCTTAGAAAAATTTCTAATATAGCAGCATAGGCCGAAAATCAGCGCTAAGCCGCATTCTTGCGACGGAATTTATACACGTCTGGCGGGGAAGCTAAACAACGAGGAAACCCACACGCGTGGTAAATGAGCACTTAAAATTACTTTAAACAATTTCATTGGTGCCGGCCCGGGATCGAACATTTGTTCCTAGCGTACTTTGCAACTTGAGACGATCGACCGGACACAGAGCTCTAATTGAAGCTGAGACAACACTTAAAGGAATTTATTTCCTGACAATTGTCTTTTATACGAATCTGTGAGGGTTTGATTCTTCTCATCATCCCAGAGTGTAGTCAAATAAAGGAGGCGGTTCTTTTGTCTTTTCTTATTAGTGCGCTGTCGTTTTGGCATAAAAATTTTTGCTAAGCGGTTCAACTTACGACTTAAGGGACGTGGGTCCGTCTAACCAGTTAAGGATAAAAAGATATTAGATTCTGGGACAACCAATTTAAGTAAAAGTAAACTTAACATATATGTGGACAACTATATGTGGGATGCCTCATCGCAATAAGCATCCATGCAACCCCAGTAGGGCTGGAGAAGGAAAATAAATAGATAAATAGGGTTATAAAAAGACAAGAATAATTAAATAGCAGCAACAATTATTCAATAAAGACAGTATTTATACTATAAAGATAGATAAATCCTTTTATTGCACCAAAGTGTATGTACAAAGGCGAACTTAATACCATTTAACCTTTTTTTTTTCATCTTTAGTGGTTAAGAGCAGATTCGAGGTAGTGCCAAAAAATAGGGATTAAAAAATATTTATTATAGGGTTTGAAAATACTGTATTATCCGTTTACGTAAGATATTTTTCATTTAAGTTTATGTTTTAATGAAATATAAATAAATTATTAAAAAAAGATATTTTATTTTAAGGATATTTAATTGTCTATCACGCACAATTTATTTCATTTAGCTAGCGTCTTTATCTTACGAGATATTCAAACTTTCTTAACCGACCATTTATTTTTTCTCACGGCTATAGATAAATAAATATACTTTTACATATAAATACATAGATACGTCAATATAAATTTAATAATATACATATATATGGAATAAATAAGCGATAACATATATACCAGTTTGTACTTTTCATTGTTTGAGTAGGAAGTATTCAGATACATGCGATTTAAACCTAAAACTAAACATAGAACGAACCTGAAGGCACACTGTCCTTTGTACCGATGTACCTCTGTTTATAGGGATTACAGTGACATTGATTTAGCGGTAACGTCTATAAATAGGATTAAAAAATATTTAGTCCACCAAAATTAATTAACGTTTTATTTTTTTCTACTTTTACACTATTAACACTTTAATCACATTGTTTGTGTCACTTCCATTGTAACGCTATTTTAAAATTTACACATACATGATACAATCCACCGAAAATGGAGGTTCGCGAATAAAGATTGATTACACGCAAAACGGATTTGTCAAACAAGAGATTGGATATAGAAACAGCTCAGTTGCCACTTCCATACAAATATCAATCCGAAAATGCCTATCCATTCTTCAGAGATAGATTTTAAAATGGTACGATCTATCGATCCGCGGACTGCTTATTGAAACACAAAATGCACAAAATGGATTGAAATATCAATCTCAGATAGCGATTTACGGATCGAGATTGAATATAGAAACCCGCCGTTAAGGGACGTGGATCCGTCTAACCAGTTAGGATAAAACGATTTTAGATTCTGGGACAACCAATTTAAGTAGAACTAAACTTAACATATATGTGGACAAGCGATGCCTCATCGCAATAAGCATCCATGCAACCCCAGTAGGGCTGGAGAGGTAAAATAAATAGATAAATAGGGTTATAAAAAGACAAGAATAATTGAATAGCAGCTATAATTGTTCCTAATAAAGACTGTATTTATACTATAAAGATAGATAAATCCTTTATTGCACCAAAGTGTATGTACAAAGGCGAACTTGATACTATTTAACCTTTTTTTTCATCTTTAGTGGTTAAGAGCAGACTAGAGGTAGTGCCAAAATATTTATTATAGGGTTTGAAAAATACTGTATTATCCAAGTTTACGTAAGATATTTTTCGTTTATGTTTTTAATGAAATATAAAAAAATTGTTAAAAATATCTTATTTTATTTAAGGATATTTAATTGTCTATCATACACAATTTATTTCAGTTAGCTAGCGTCTTTATCTTACGAGATATTCAAATTTTCTTAACCGACCCTTTATTTGTTCTCACGGCTATAGATAAATAAATGTACTTTTACATATAAATACATAGATACGTCAATATAAATATAATCATATACATATATATGGAATAAATAAACCATACATTAGATACCAGTTTGTACTTTTCATTATTTGAGTAGGAAGTATTCAGATACATGCGATTTAAACCTAAAACCTAAACATAGAACGAACCTGAAGGCACACTGTCCTTTGTACTCTGTTTATAGGGATTACAGTGACATTGATTTAGCGGTAACGTCTGTAAATAGGATTAAAAAAATATTTACTCCACCAAAATAATATAAATATGTAACTAACGTAGGCCTTAAAATTTAACGTTTTATTTTTTTCTACTTTTTTACTTTTTAAAACAAAATCATAACTATTTATTTCCTTTGTTAGTAAATTTTTCATTTTAGAAATTAGTTAAGTAGTGTTGTCTACGTTGTATGTATTTGTGAATGCTGTGTTTTCCTATAATTAGTAAGGCAATTACAAGGTATTTGTGGATATATTTAATAAGCAAAGTATAATTGTACTTACTGTTGGAAATCCTTATTAAATAAATAAAAATTTAAAGACATTAGTTGACCTATTCTCAATCGGCAACGTTAAAAATTTATTATAGATGGTTTGCAAGAATAAAAACTTACATGTTATAGAAAATTTACATTATACATAATTATATTTTTTTAGAAATTAAATTTAATTTAGAAAGCGACTTTGTACAGAAAATGGTTATACAGCTTTGTTTTAAAATAGCAAAGACGTCTAATAACTTCCCAATCAAAGTATAAACGAAAATTTCACAGATAGTACAACTTAAAATTGAAAGAGGCGAAATTAAAAAAAATATATAATTAAACGTCTTTACAGGTCGCAAGTAGTGCATCAATTAAGATTCCGAAAGGGTTTTTTGTTCGAATTCAATTAATTCTACCATCACGGGCGAGGTCATTGACTCCTGCATGTGACACTCACGATAGCGGCTGTCAGTGCGACCACAGATAATTAATAGTTCGATCAAGCGTGTGTTCACTCTAGGCTCGGGCGCGAGCGTAATTATAATGGACGTAGATTATATATTACTGTTACCTATTAAACCTTTTTTCAAGCTACAGCTGTCATTTTAAGCTCGTACTTAAATTGATCCCTATTATACACATGACATGTGACGTGTGAGATCGAATAAGAATGGCGGTAAAATTTGATGACAAATACTTTAAATAGATAAAATATAAAATTACTTTTAGTAATAATAATTGTTGTTTGCTTTTCAACCGACTTCAAAACAAGAGGTTTCTCAATTTGCTTGTATTTTTATACGTTTGTTTCCTCGTAACTTTCAACTGTTTCTTTGTTAGACAGCTGGCGTTCCCATAGTAGTTCCATTTAATTTGGTCCAATTCTTACAATAACATTCACTAGAATACGATATGTCTGAAATTTGCATTAAGTATGTGCGCCACAAATGGACGAATAACTCAATATCACGCCAACCAATTTTGATGAGTCATTTTTTATTGGAAAGGATGTACTTTAGGAGCAGTTTTATAAAAGTTTGGTTAGGTTCTCATTAATTTTATTCGTTCGGCTAGATCTTGCTTAATTTTAATTAAACAATAAACTTACATCATTAAATATTTAATTGAACTCTCACAATATATTAAATTATTCATTTCTCTCCGTATTCATTACATACCTAACCTGCACCCATTGTACATATCACCCATGTACACTGATATGTACAATAAATACAATATCATTCTTATAATTTAGGGACTTATTATAATTCAATATACTCCATTGTACTTCAATATGGTTCATAATGACATAAATATACACAACGCATGTGTCAATACAAATTTGGGTTATAAAACAATAGAATATCATCATAGTAAATAAAAGCTGTATTTGACAGTTCAAAAAGAGGAGCGCTCCGATCGTCACCAACCTTTACAGGATTACTCGCCAGGTCAATCTGAAGATTCCCTGAAAGTTTCAGTGACATCGGTCCATCCGTTTCGGAGCCTATACGAAACAAACCCACACACTTTCTCTTTTATAAATATAGATCATATTTACAATAATTCGGAAATACAGGGCATCCTCGCGTAACAGCGTTTAATAAGATTTGAAGTCTGTTTTTTTTTGCTCGTAAATATTTATTATTCTTACTCAGTTTATAGACCTGAGTTTGTCCATTATTTTTTTTATATAGTGTGCTAAGTTAGCCTCTATAGTTTTTCAGGCTTTCTTTTTAACATAGAGTGGTTGTCGATCTCTTATTAAATGGACTCTTTTCATGACATCTCTATAAAGTGCACACACTTTTACCTTCAAGTCTAAATTAGGAAGGGAGAATTCAATACTAACTTTCCCTGCTGTACCAGTGAATACAGATGCCCTTTCTCCTGAATATAGACAATAGTGTTACAGTTAATCGGGTACGACGATTAAATGCCAAGTCGCAGTCGTGTTCAAACATAAGACCATTATCGTTTTGTCCAATTACTGTATTACCAACAACTGCCATATATTTATAAGCGAACCGTTCTGACCTCGTACGATTATCTCTCATTATTTATTGAGACTGTAACACTAAAAAATAATAAAAACAAGTGTGTTTTAGACAAGGCTGAAGTAAAACTTCTTTATATCGTCAATAGCCTAATGGTTTAGGGTACGGTCTGCGAATCGTAAGGTCGTAGGTTCGAATCCATCATTCGACTATTGACGTGAACCATCTCCTAGCACAAGCTTAAGCTTAGTTGGAATGGTTAACAAGAATGTTAGTAATATTTTCTAAAAAAAAAGATATATTGCTAGCATTCTTTAAAAAAAAGCTTCAGCTATATGTATGTATATATATGTATAAAATAAAATATATACGATTGTTCAAGAGAGAAAGATAATGTGCACGCGCACTGCTCTCACTCCTACAGATTGATATACAGACAATACCAGGTTTATTGTCTGTGTTTTAGATGTACGAAATGTAATTGTCTCTCTTCCTATCTTCACTTAATACAACTTATATCTTCCTTTCCTTTCCCTAACCCGATCACATTTTTCGTTACTCATTCACTAACTTACTGCCAAGTGAAGCGTGCGTAAAGAAGTTATACTTCAAAAACAAATATCATGACGATTGATGAAAAATCCATATTGGTTTGGGTATACGTTAAATCTGTTCTTAGTAAGTGACGTTAACGTGAAATATGTTAAAAATTCACACAAGTTTTAATCTCTTCATGAGTCAGCGAGTGCGATGTATTCGATTATTACATACATATGTATTTCTATAATAAATGTGAGATCTATTCGACTAGAACCGGAGAAGGTCGCTAGTACAGTTTTTATGTGTTGTTTAAGAATTGAAATGCAATTAGATTCACAGGTGTCGAATGTCACTGAATAAAAATTGTTTTATTTACAAAGTAGGTTAAGGTTTTATTGAAATTTATGCACAAATGTGACGGTTTTAACTGCCGGCTATTATTTTGATCAACTATTGTGTTGTATCAAACACGTCTCAAGAGATATAGTATATTAAATTATTTTATTTTGACACAACAAACGGTTAAATTATTCATCAATACAATTATGATAAATTAGCATAAATATTAACTGTTTTTCCTGAGAGATGAAAGATTTATTGGTTAAAATAAATCGGTGATAGCTTAATAAATAAACGTTAGACCTTACGGTTGAATATCAGCGGGCTTTGACCAGTGAAAGTTAGTTACAGAAAGTGTGACGGGGCGGGAAGGGAAGGTGTGATTAGTGAAGATAGAAAGAGAGAGAGAGTTACGTTTCGTATGTCACTGTAGGAGCAAGAGTTTAACTATGGACGACTCATCGAGTCCAGGCTAAGATATCTTAGTCAAAGTGTAACCGTACTTCTCTGTGGGACAGCTTTTAACACTTTTTAAAGCTCAAATCTGGTCGTGTGTAGAATACTACTGTCACATTTGGGCAGGCGCTGCTAAATGCCATCTCGCTCGTCATCAGCTTTGGACTCAGTGGAAAGGCGGGCTAAGAAGCTATTTGGTGACGCAGCTGAAACCAATCTGCTCATCCTTGAGCACAGGATTAAGGTAGCTATCATATCGGTTTTCTACAGATTGCATTTTGGAGACTGTGTTCCACCTTCTTGTTGATCAACGTTCCACCATCGGACTTCTAAATGCACTGCGGGATTTTATCCTTTTGTTGTGAACATCCCTCCCGAACGAAGCGCTATGCTTCGTCTTTCATTGTTCGTACAGCAATGGACTGGAATAGTTTGCCCGCGTCTGTATTTCCTTCCGATTACAATGTGGATATTTTCAAGAGTAGACTGAATGGCTATTTACTAAGCTAGTGCGCCTAAAAAAGAGAGAGAGGGGTGCGAGCACATTCTCTATATTCTTTCATGAATCATCGTGTAGATATTATACATATATATAAATTTTACTTTAGCCTTGTGGTCTAAAGCCCCCTTTTTTGTTTTCCAACCTTTGGGAAATCCTAAAATGTTGTATTAACCGTAACGCGCGCGAATATGATTTCTGCAAGCGTTGTTGCGACGGTTAACCGCCGCCTCTATTCAACACCTCTCCTTATTGTTGTATAACACAATGACTGTACAAGAACAGACTAACAATACGTAATATTTAGTGCAAGTATATTTTACGTAATACTCCATGGTGTAGACAGGAACTACAAAAACAATGGAGGAAATTGAATAAATATTTTAACTCACGTTAATTACTTATATCTATCGTACATGTATATTTACGAGCAACAACAAAAACTGACTTCAAATCAACTGTTGAATGCTATTACGCACGGACACCGTCTTTGTATTTTTTAATTATCGTAGGAATATTACAGAGTAGAATTAATCAGAACCACATCCATAGACAGGTTGCCTGGAAGAGATCGCTCTTAGCAATAAGGTAGCCATTTGTACAACGGATTGTAAAATGTACCTTAGTTATGTAATGCTTTTTGTTTGATTTTGATATAATACACTATATTTATGTTATTTATTATGTGAAGAAAGTATAACTATATATTTATATACCGCTGAAAATCAGCGCTGTCGCATCCTTGTGACAGCATATGCTGAGACGGTGTCCGATATTGGCATCATATGTTTTGTATCATTTGCCCGTGTAACTTTAACTGTGTTTTGTCAATTTTTCATTCTTTTTTAATGTGTGTTATATTCTGTCTGTGATGTGTTTTTGTATTGTTATGCCAATAAATAAATGTCTATGTCTAATATATACATTTATGTATAATATATATGAAAATTTATGTAATGTATATCATATTAATACACAACCGAATCGTGCCCGCCTTAGTCTACACAGGTTTTTTGGCTGAAAACCAGCGCTGTGCTACATGTGTGAGCACAGCACATGCTGAGCCCTTTTCGGCACAATTTTCTATTTTGTTCTTTTTTTGTTGTTTCTGTTTACTTTCGTCTTTTTTTATCTGTTGTTTCTGTGCTCTTGTGTCGAATAATTGTTTTTCTATTTCTATTTCTATAATAAAGTTATATCTATCTATCTATCTAACCAAACTTACATCAAACTACCCCTTGCAAATAAAAATGAATCATCGAAATCGGTTGGCGTGATATTGAGTTATTCGTCCACTTGTCACGTATATAAGCAATTTTCAGTCTTATGGTTGCCATTGTAACGTCTCAATATTTTTTTACGTTTTGTTTACACAAAACTGAATAACAGCACCAGAAGTGCAAACAACTTTCATTTTTGAATTCAAACAAATACGGCCTATATTAGTATGAATTAAACCTGTTTTTGGTTGTGTACATAGTAAATATCGCCGCAGTATTTATATAAAAGCTCATAGGAAAAGCTTAAACGTTAATAGAGACTTTGATACGAGGTGATAAAGTTGATATTTATTTGATCAGTGTTGGATAAAAGATTAGAAATCGGATCGATCGTACACTATTCTTTGCAAAAACACACGACTATCACATAAGTTATATAACTTTAGTTCATAATAAACTCGGAGTTAGGTACAACATCTCCCTAATACAGGCTATGTATTAGTCTAGCAGGGAGATGTGTACCGAAGGACCGAAGTAGGAAAATGTTTATGGAATATGATATATAATATGTATGATAATATGTATCTAATATTTTTGTGTATGTGCATGTCGGTATATAAAATGTGTGTGTGTGTGTAAAAAGTAAATAAATAAATATTTCATTTCATTTCAATTATTAAGCTATTGTACGCAAATATCAATAATCGTATGCAATCATTCGTGATGTTTGATTGACTTGTGTCTTATAGAACGGTGGTGTTGTAAGATGTTGTACTTGACAATAGGCATAAAACGCGTAATGGTTAATGCAACATTCGTTCAGCTCCGTTAAAGCTTTCAATTGCAGGATGATCTTTCATCAGATCTTGTATTAACACACTGCTGGAAATAGGAAGGTCGAAGAGGTCTGGGAAGACCAAAGCCCCGCTGGATAGACGGTGTAAATCGAGACGCCAAAGAAATTGGCATAGGAACCTGGAGGACTGCGGCCATGGATAGACCGAGGTGGAGGATGTTGCTTGACCAAGCCAAGGCTCACAAAGGGCTGTAGAGCTTATAGAAGAAGAAGGAAATAGGCCTTCCCCAATTCCTGCCACTATATACGAACCTACGCTTTCCGAGGAGTGGTGGTAATGGATGCATAAGGGTTTGAATCAATTAGAGCAAATGACCAAGCGTGTTGACAACTCTGACATCTATTTGCCCAATAATAAACCTTGTTACTAATTTAAAACAATTATAGAGCAAAAACCGACTTCAATTCGAATCAATCGTTAAACGCTATTACATGTGGCTGCCCTTTTTGTATTAACGAATTATCGTAAGAATATTACGAAATAGAATTAATTAGAACCTAACCAAACACAACCTTTCCAATAAAAAATAATTGAAATTGGTTAGCAGATATTTAGTTATCCGTTCATTGGTGGTGCATATACTTGATGCAAATTTTACACTTGTATGGTTTTCATGGATCGGAATAGTCGAAGTCGCATAGACCACACGGGAAGCACTAGCTCTCAAAAAGTAAATCATCAAAATAGGATCACCTAATCAAACGTTATGCGGTAAAAAATAAAGTCGAATTGAGAACCTCCTCCTTTTTTGAAGTCGGTTAAAAAGAGCACTCTGGGTAATAAAAATGATATAGGCGAATTCATCATCATCATCAGCTTGTGTCTATCCACTGCGGGAAATAGATTTTCCCCAATACCTGAAGCGCAAAGCTCCTGATCGAAAAGAGATTCAGTTTCTACTAGTAGTCTCTTAGTTCTTTAATGTCGCAATATTAATCCAAGCTCACGGTTCGTGTAGTGCGAGTCCTAATGTAGTCCACAATAAAAATCCTTGCAGTGCGATACGAAATAAGAAAACGTGGCAGGATTTAACAATTGGTTACACTCGTCTAACTCCGGCGAAGCAAATGTGCGCCCCGTATGCGTCTGAATTAGAATCGGTTGCGAACGCAGCGTTTCTAATCGCCGTGTCATTGGGTTCACTGTGATTAATTTCACACACACGCTCGAATCTTCACGCCTGTCTCTGTCGGGGTAAAAAGCAAGGAAAATTGTTGATTAAAGACGCGTTACCACTGCAGCGGAGCTGAGAATATCACACACTCCTTCGGACAAAGCGCATATGCACTCCGATCTTACTAAAATTCAAATGTAAGATGGGTACAAGTAATTTTGTTTTGTACGTAAGAAACCGAATTCAATCCCTGACCATAGGATATAGCAGGAACTATTAACCATTAGGCTATCACTGTAGCGGCTACGGAGCTGATTATCAGTGTAATATTATGTGGAGTTGAGAAAGCTATTGGAAACACCTTCTCTATAAAGAGAGTATAAGGGTCTAGTCCGCCACGCGTCTAGTATAGTGCGGTTTGGCAGGCTTCACATGTTTTTGAAATTTTTTTAGGTCACGTAGGTGTCCTCACGATGTTTTCTTTACTGCTAAACGCGTAGTAAATCAGCACTTAAAATTGCAATAAACAAATTTACTAGTGAGAGGTCACCGGGGGCCGTTGCACCTAGTTACTGGCAATAGTGGTTTAGGCTAGGATATATGAGTTAAACTCTGTCTAATCTGTGTAGTTCGTCACAAAAAAATCATCAACCCTGAGACTCTCAACTACCAGGTAACCAAGCCGTTGAGCCGTGTAGTTCTGGACTCGAAGAATAAGGTTACGGTATCCCCTGCCTGTCGTAGAAGGCGACTAAAAAAATCTCGGAGCACTTCACCATGCACCCAGTGGGTAAGAATCCCACATAACCCAGCATCTTGTTGAAGATTTCCTCCGTCAACAACAAAAAACGATTACTTGCCGCTACGTCTAGTGAGTATATTTTATTATGTCCCCACGACTGTCGGCTACTATAGCGACCAACTGTGCCAGCAAGTCTCGTCAGCACTCTAGTGTATACGCACCCTTACTCCTAAATTTCGATCTAAGAAGTATATTAGTATTAACCGTAGTACACGCACGTAGCAATTCATGTAAGTGCGATAACGTCCTAAATATGTTATTTGCAATAATATGTGTCGATGTGGTATTTTACGTAATATTACGTCTCTAGGGGCCACAGATATGATTCCCTATGATGACACATGGTCACGGATTTATTGAAGTAAAGCTTCTTAACGCACGCTTTACTTAGTGAGCAAGCTGGTAAATGCATTACGAAAAGTGTGAGGGCCAGGCGAAGGGAAGTCGATATATAAGTTACTGTAGAAAGAAAGAAATAGAGTTACGTTTCGTATATATAAAGTCATAGTCCGGTCAATGTAGATCAAAAAATGAGATTAAAGGTGCATAAAATCATATGCTGAAAATCAGTATAAATGTAAAAAAAAACATAATTATAAATATTTTTTAAGTTCTCCATGGTTTCCGTGTATGGAAACAATTTTTGTCGAGGTCAAAGGTGAAAAAAAAAATGAAATTTCGCGATTTCCAACAAATCATAAAAGTACCCATAATCTTCTTCTTCTTCTTCTGCCTAGCGTTTTCCCGGCCTACAGCCAGGGTCCGCTTTTTATTTATTTATTTATTTATTTATTACACCAACACAATGAACATTTTTAACAAACAATACATAACAGTGAAAAGTTGTGAAGTTAATGGTGTATTGCAGTTATAGGTGTATACTGCAAGCCATTAATTGGCGAGTGACAATGTAAGATAAAAATAAAATTAACACAAAAGTAAAAATAAAACCAAATTTGAAATTAAAAATTAACTAATAAAAAAAAAACTATTAAAACTAACTTTCCTACTTAGTCTCCTCCACTTTGCCCGGTCTTCGGCATCCTCGTTTGTTAGGTGGTTCACTAACTTGTCCGCTTTAACAACGACCAGCCAGCGTTTCTTGGGCCTGCCGCGGGGTCTTGGGCCTTGTACATTGAGGGCTAGGCATGTATTTCCGACATAGTCAGACGGCCGACGGTATATGTGGCCATACCATCGGAGACGACTTTCCTGCAGTTTGTCTGCTACGTCGCGGACTCCAAGGCTGCCCCGGATGTGTTCGTTCATAAAAGTACCCATAATGATGTAAATAAAATTAACTATTAAATTTATCAATACTTTTGTTGAAAAATATAATAAAAGTTGCTATAGTCAGAATATGCGCACGTTTTCACGCTACCTATGATTTTGAAAACTTTTCAAATTTGTTATCATTTGTTCCGTGGCGAACAAATTACACAAGATTTAACGAGTGATTTTTTCATATCAACGAAAACAAAAGAAGGGATTTTGTCGGTATAAGGCCAAGGCTCAAAGTCCCGGCTATGAGATCGGCATTATGAGCACGAATGTCGACTTAATCATTAGACCATTACTTAAAAGCCTTAAAAAAGTAAAAAATATTTCTCCAAGTAATGAGCGTTTCAAACATACGTTACCTTAGTCGTGCGCGATACAGTCTGAAACAAACGAAAAAGATTAAATTAGTATTTAATAAAAATAATCTGGGTTTGTAGGTTGAATAAGACTGAGCAGATTGGTTCGAGATGTGTCTTCAATTAACCTTCTTTCCCACCTTTTTTCTTGTTGACGGAGAGGAAATCTTCAACAAGATACCCCGTCTTCTGAGGGAAGGCGGAATCATATGGATTTCTTACCCCAAAAGCCCCCCGGTGGTCCTTCCTCGGTGCATGGTGAACCAGTGGAACGCACTGGAGCCACTTTGCACTGTGCTCTCGAAGGGCACGTCCCGGGGAAAGGTTAACCTTTTCCTCCCTGTGCCCTCGCACAATGTCGCCTTATTCTCGGGTCCATTTCAGCGGCCGACAAAGGCCCCCTTGTCGCCTTTCCACCTAGTCCATGGCTGTAAGGATTTGGAAGCGCTTATCCAAAGGGTTTGTAAAGCGTTGAATGTGTTGTTCAAAAAAGTAACGTTACTTGGTCGTACCAACTTAATGTTGTAACGTAATTATTATAATAACTTAATTTTTAAGTTGCGCACTCACCGCTGCCATTATTTTTGCATCACCTTATTATATATTACAAATATCGCGCCTTCTAACAATCGCTTCTTGTAACCGCTCGTCTAAATTCGGCTACCGAGTTGTTATTACGTAAGACAGCCTAACACTTGATCTAATCCTCACAGAAGTGTCTTCAGCATAACCGCTCTCGTGACAACATCCTGTATACGTTACACTGCATTGACAAATATATTTTTAGGTATATTACTTATAAAAACAATCAGTTTAATGGCAATACTGACGCTTTGTGTATTGCTTCAGCCTGCTATGCTTTTAGCTATGGCCTAATCTATTTTCTGGTCGGAAGTGGGTACGTGACGACACTGAATCGAGTATGGCGCGGAGTTTTAGTTGTAATCAAGTAGTTAAAAACATGGGAGTTCTTCTGAAGTAATTGGTGAAGCCTAACTAAAACACTAAAGTGGAGTGGTGCGTTAGTTATTATTGTCTTTCTCTTCATATATAAATGTTTTCTTATTCGTGTACTAAATGTTTTATCGTTTAGCTATGCTGACGTCACATTTAATGTGTGATGATGTGTGAGTAACTCAAGGAAGATATGATTTTTTCTTACAATCTCTCTCTAGTGGAACCTGGACCAGAACAGGAGGTTCTCATTTCCTTTTAACCCTAGCAGCGTTAAAAGGAAATGAGAACTTTATTATTTCATAATCACATACAAATCACAATAAAGTTAAGTCGTTGACACCAATGCCTCAAT
Organism: Meandrusa payeni; assembly: GCA_029286785.1. Taxonomy (NCBI): domain Eukaryota; kingdom Metazoa; phylum Arthropoda; class Insecta; order Lepidoptera; family Papilionidae; genus Meandrusa; species Meandrusa payeni. Next base: position 1,596,627 of record JAGSMX010000016.1, on the reverse strand, counting down.
GTTAAAAATTTAACTGAACAATGTTAATAATGTTTATTAGTGACATATCTGGTTCTCGAAAAGTTAAACATTTCAAAAGCTTTTAAAACATTTGCGCTGGTTACAAAGGTCATTATTACAAAAGCGATTAAAAGGTTCGTAGTTTTTTTTGTAATTTAATGCAAGGTTAATTCTGAATACAGTAGAATGAGCACTTGGCAACTTGAGCCGTATTTTTTTAATAGGAAAAGGGACAAGTGAGCACACGTCTCACCTGATCTTAAGTGATAACCGTCGCCCATGAACATGCAGGAGGTATTATAAATACGTTGCCGGCCATTGTGATAGGAGTAGAATAGTTTCGTGATGGTCCACAAATATGTTTCGGAAACACCGCTGGTGACAGTTGACTCACAGATTGATAGTGATAACATTATATTATTATGATAATTTGGAAATAAAAGATCATATTCCGCTCGTAGTATTTAATCCGCCAATCTCAGTGTAGCTTTTATATTATCATTAAGTTTTAGCGAATATTGGATTTGTAGTCTTCTTTTGTTTTAACAAGTAAATATTGTAAGGAAAAAGATAAAAGATATAGCGGCCGTTCACCAACAAATCGTCATCCAAATTTTACTCTGTCGTAAGAGACGCGCTAGACAGAAGCCGGTGGAAGGCAGATCGTCAGAGCCAAGGTATGAGGACTTTTTACATTTGGCTTTAGGCAAATTGTAGATAGCAATTTTTTGGTAAATTTTGTTATATAGGTAGGAACCTAAGAAGCAAAAGAATTTATTTGAGAAGTTTGTTTTGTATGGTTCGGTTGAGCAAATTTTAATAGAAATAAGTTTGATAATCACTGGACTAAAGTGTAAAATTTAAAATGAATTAAACACTGGAAGCACTACACCACGCTAATGAGTTACCGTTAATTTCAGTAATTAATAGTAATTGAATCAATACTCGAGAGTAGAGCCGTGTTATGTTAGTGTCGCCTCGAGTTTCGTAGTACGCTAGCAGTCGAGTTCGATCCCCGGTGTTGGCACCAATGAAATTATTTGTTGTAAGGAAAATTTCTTAGGACGCGTGAAGTCTCTCCACTCTAGGGTCGCGTGGCGGACTATGCCCTTATACTCTGGAGGAGGGAGTAACCTCCCCCGGGAAGTGCTCTCTATGAGCACAGTGCAGAGGGGCTCCGGTGCGTTCCACTGGAGATCCCGGAGCCCCTCACCATTCACCGAGGAAGGGCCACCGGGGAGGTTTTAGTGGGTAAAAACCCCACATAACCGCCGCCTTCCCCCCAGTAGGCGGGGTATCTTTCTGAAGATTTCCTCCTCGTTAACAAAAAAAAAAATGCCCTTATACTCTCTTTACAGAGATGGCCTGTGCCAAACAGTGAACATATATACAATGGGGTAGAGAGATGGATGTATCGAGATATATAGTGCGACGGAATTCACAAGAAGTCTGACTGCTGGTAATTATTCCTCGATTGATCGAGGAATAAGCTATAGGACAAAGGCTCGATTAGTTAGAGCATCCATACGGAGTCGGGACATGGACAATTCGAACAAGAGAAAGACGAATAGATGCATTCGAGATGTGGTGCTGGAGGCGAATGCTACGAATACCGTGGACTGCCAAGCGCACAAATATACGAGTATCTATTCTCCCAATACGCCATAAAGACCAGACTGTCCACTACGTGTCTACAGCGCGTACTGTCATATTTCGGGCAAATAATGCGTAGCAACCTTGAAAAGCGGGTCATCGTTGGCGCAGAAGGCAAAAGAACAAGAGGCCGGTCGACAACACGATGGTCTGCCTCGGACCTTCCCGTCCCTTTAGCGCTTTACCGGGGTAGACACATAATTCGCTTAAGTTATAATGTCATATTTCTTATCGCTGAAGGACTGTGAGTAGTTGTAGAAGCGCAGTAGTTGTAAACGACAGTTAGCGGTAAAGTAACGGACAAACATCCATATTGATTATTTAATGTGTATTCTCGTTAAACACAAAGAAACAAAGGGAGTGGAATTATAGTCTGTACATATAGGAAGTATGGTACAGTCAGATGAGATGCGTAGTTACCCCAGATGACTAAGTCGAAACGGTACATTACCATTTGGAATTTTAAAGAATTAATCTTGCACAACATTACATTTGAACTTGTCACCTGGGTAGCCTGTTAACTTAACTAGCCAGAACTGCCTACAAGGGAGAAAATAAAAAATTCAATATTTATAGCGAATGATTTGACATTTTATAATAAAATTACTGAATATAAGGAATTATTTTAATAAAGCATATTATTAAACAGAATGATCTTATCTTTTTCTTTCTTTCTGACGACAAAGGTGGGAACTTTTGTCGCCTCGTGAACCATCAGGAGCTTCTCCTTTTAATCGCCTTCTACGACAGGGATACCGTAGTCTTATTCTACGAGCCCAGTATTACAGGGCTAAGTAGTGCATTGCCTGCCCCAATATGTCTGTTAGTACATCACTCGATACTCAAGTTTGTATAGAGCAGACCGGCTCGCAGCCCTGTAGTTCAGGGCTCTCAAAAATAAGACTACGGTATCCCCTGCCTGTCGTGGAAGGCGACTAAAAGGGGCCCTGGGTTCACTGGGCAACAAGGGTGAGGGCTTTTGTCGTCCGTCAAGGTGGACCCAGGAAGAAAACGACATCGGCTGGCCCGTGTCGCCTTGCACTGCGAGGGCACGGGGGGGGGAGTAACCCTCCCCCCGGAAAGTGCTCCCCTTGAGCACAGTGCAGAGGGGCTCCGGTGCGTTCCACTGGATATCCCGGAGCCGCTCACCATGCACCGAAGAAGGGCCACCGGGGAGGTTTTAGTGGGTGAAAACCCCACATAACCGCGGCGGAGTGTCTTTTTGAAGATTTCCTCCCCGTTAACAAAAAAAAAGTTTGTAGAGAGCATAATCTAATGCGTAATTGCCATCATTTGTCTATATGCCACACAATAATATTGAAGAACGAAGGTCAAGGAATGATCATAATGCGCTGCACTCAATTAAATTACACGCCACAGTTATAATGCGTCTACCCACTGAAACTGGATTATAAATTCTTTAACTACCCACCCACATAAAGGGCATTCTGGACCATATCATTAACGCATTAAAGACGATAATGACATGCCCATTAGGTGAATAATTGAGGATCTTGTACAACGCACTTCATGGAATTTAGCTCAGAATAACTTCACGGCGGGACAATAATATATGAAATCGACTAGAGAGATATGCGTCTAAGTATGCGAGATATTTAAGTCGCACGGCATGCTGTATTTAACACATTGTTAACTATATATACCAGAGACCCAAGTTAAAATCAATTGCGTATACTTTTTTGAATTAGATTGCAATTTTTTTTTTCAGATAGTACTAAGATTCTTGTTATCCATTCTGGTTAAGGTTAAACTAGTGCTAGGAGATGGTTCACGTCAATAGTCGAAAGTACGACATTACGATTCGCAGAACGTACCCTAAACCATTAGGCTATCGACGTTTCAACGCGACAAATAGATTTGCAAGTACAAACTAATACCGACTTCAAATCGAATCAAACGTTAGTACGTTCTCTTTTTATTTCCGAATTATCATGGGAATATTACGAAATAAAAATAATCTGCACCTTTTTTTTTTTTTTGTTCACGGGGAGGAAATCTTCAGAAAGATACCCCGCCTTCTGGGGGGAAGGCGGCGGTTATGTGGGGTTCTTACCCACTAAAACCTCCCCGGTGGCCCTTTCCTCGGTGCATGACGAGGGCTCAGGATCTCCAGTGGAACGCACCGGAGCCCCTCTGCACTGTGCTCAAGGAGAGCACGTCGGGGGAGGTCCCTCCCCCTGTGCCCTCGCAGCGCAAGGCGACACGGGCCAGCCGATGTCGCTTCTTCCCGGGTCCACTTTGGTGGACGACTCAGGCCCCCACCCTTGTCGCCCAGTGAACCTGAGGCCCCTTTAGTCGCCTTCTACGACAGGCAGGGGATACCGTAGTCTTATTCTTGAGAGCTCAGAACTACAGGGCTGGATACAGGATTAATCTGAACATAACACAACCTCATGCAACTACCTTTAAAGTACATCCTTTCCAATAAAAAATGAATCATCAAAATCTGTTCGTGTGAAATGGAATTATTCGTCTATTTGTCACGCACGTACTTAATGCAGTAAACTTATGTGGTTTTCTATGGATGCCATTGTTCTGACAAACAACTGGACAAATTTAAATGGGACCACATGGAAAGCACCAGCTTTCACATAAAAAAAAACCATCATAATCAGTTCACCCAGTCGAAAGTTATGAGGTAACAAATATAAAATACATACAGACGAATTGAGCCTCGATTAGAGACATGTGAAGTGGCGAATTGGAGTATGTCCTAATACCCTTTTTAGGGAGACTGTGCCCAACAGTGGGACACATATAGGCCGTTAGTTATGCATGCTTGCCTCTAGCACCGATACATTACAACATATGTTGAAACAGTCCACATTGAAGGTGTGGAACTGTCCAAACATCTGGAGTCTATAATAAATACACCGAAAGTGAGCGTGCCCCAGTTCCGTGCGTGGTCTCACCGCCCGCCATCAAATTATATACAAAGGTAATTATCGAATGTATTATTGTGTCTACTGGAAGTGACAAGGCGCTCTCATTATGGCAACTGTATTTACTGCGGTCCGGGCCTCGGTTGACCCGGTATGGAACGCCTTTTGTTTGTTAGCTGTTCGTAAATTTCGTACAAATTGGTACTAAATTGGCCACCAACTAACTTGATCGTTGTTATAGTAATTAATATATAATAATAATAATAATAAATATTTATTATATCTTTCACAAATTTACATTTACAGTTTACTTTACGTTTACAGTTTACGTAGTTCTTAAATGTGTGAAAGACTGGTGTCTGTACTAGGGTAAGTACGTACGTGTAAGACAGATCTCCAGGCCCCGCTGTAATTTTATTATGCGTATTACATTGAAAATTAACATAAAGTTAAAAGTTACAGCCTTTTTATATATATAATATATATGTCCCACTGCTGGGCACAGGCCTTCTCTGTAAAGAGAGTATAAGGGCATAGTCCACCACGCGGCCCTAGTGCGGATTGGTAGACTTCACATGCCTTAGAAAATTTTTCTAAGACATGTAGGTTTCCTCACGATGTTTTCCTTCACCGCCGAGCGCGTGGATAATCAGCACATAAAATTGCAACAGCAAATTTATTGGTGCCGGCACCGGGGATCGAACTCGGGTTGATAGCGTACTATGCAACAAGAGCCAACCGCCTGGACACTGAGCTACCACGGCTCTCTCGGAAAATTAACATGCGAGATAGAAAGTGTGTGGTGTGTGTGTGAATGTGTCGTGTGTCTGTGGTGTATGTGTAAGTTCATGTATGTGTGTGTAGTGTGCTTTACATGTTGTTTTAATTTATGATGAGATTTTTAGTAAATTTTCTGCGGTAGTATAGCCAAGCTTTAGTAGCAAAGGTATAGATAGTGTTATATAATTGCTGAATAATTCGTACGTGGAAAGCGACGTATATTCAGTCATGTGACGTCAATTATACGAACATTTTGCCTATTTTAACCAACTTCAAAAAAGATGAGGTACACTCATTCTGGTATATAATTTATTCTTTAATTTAATAAGTTACAAGAGAAAGCTTTATGATGATTAAGTGTGACGGAGTCCTGGATGGTAAGACGCACTAGCTTAGTAAATGCCTATTCACTCTACTCTTGAAAACAACCACATTGTAATCGGAGGGGAAGACAGATACGGCCAAACTATTCCAATCATTTTCTGTACGAATACTGAAAGATTTATCCATGTTTGCGGGATGTTCACAGCAAAAAAATGAGGATCCGACTAAGGATAATGTCTGATTTCAAGACGCCCTGTTGGATTTCATTTTGGAGATCACAGATAAAGAAAATTATTTTTCTTTAAAGTATATAACCAGCAGTGCGTCTTGAAATCGAATCAGTATTCCTCAACTTAACTTACGCGCTGAATGCAATTTTTTTAGAAATAGTTGGGGGAGGCCTATGTGCTGGACATAGGATTGGATGTCCTAGGACAGAAATAATGATGACGATGTCTATTAATTTTAATAATATTATTAATTAATTCAAATTTTAATAATAAAAAACATCTATTGTCGCATCTAGTAACTATATAGTCTATGTCACAAATAATTATTATGAGACAAGTTGATCATACTAGATCTGGTACGGTGTCAATACATTGATTTATATTGAAAATTCTGTACAGTGAGTGACATTAAAAAAAATGCAATTGGTGTCACATTCAAGGTTGTTTACTAAGTTGATGCAGAAAATTAATTGTTTGATGTTTATCTACTTTTTGTATACCAGTTGTTTTTGTAATTAATAGTAATTGAATCAGTACTCGAGAGTAGAGCCGTGTTATGTTAGTGTCGCCTCGAGTTTCGTAGTACGCTAGCAGTCGAGTTCGATCCCCGGTGTTGGCACCAATGAAATTATTTGTTGTAAGGAAAATTTCTTAGGACATGTGAAGTCTCTCCACTCTAGGGTCGCGTGGCGGACTATGCCCTTATACTCTGGAGGAGGGAGTAACCTCCCCCGGGAAGTGCTCTCTATGAGCACAGTGCAGAGGGGCTCCGGTGCGTTCCACTGGAGATCCCGGAGCCCCTCACCATTCACCGAGGAAGGGCCACCGGGGAGGTTTTAGTGGGTAAAAACCCCACATAACCGCCGCCTTCCCCCCAGTAGGCGGGGTATCTTTCTGAAGATTTCCTCCTCGTTAACAAAAAAAAAAATGCCCTTATACTCTCTTTACAGAGATGGCCTGTGCCAAACAGTGAACATATATACAATGGGGTAGAGAGATGGATGTATCGAGATATATAGTGCGACGGAATTCACAAGAAGTCTGACTGCTGGTAATTATTCCTCGATTGATCGAGGAATAAGCTATAGGACAAAGGCTCGATTAGTTAGAGCATCCATACGGAGTCGGGACATGGACAATTCGAACAAGAGAAAGACGAATAGATGCATTCGAGATGTGGTGCTGGAGGCGAATGCTACGAATACCGTGGACTGCCAAGCGCACAAATGTATCTATTCTCTCCCAACTCGCCATAAAGACCAGACAGTCCACTACGTGTCTACAGCGCGTACTGTCATATTTCGGGCAAATAATGCGTAGCAACCTTGAAAAGCGGGTCATCGTTGACAACACGATGGTCTACCTCGGACCTTCCCGTCCCTTTAGCGCTTTATCGGGGTAGACACATAAGTTATAATGTCATATTTCTTATCTTAAGTTGTAGAAGAGGAAGTACGGAAAGGGGAATGCAAGGAAGAAGAAGAAGAAAGGACCCTAAGGTACCAAACGTTGGGGGAACGATGAAAAAAAAAAGTAGTTGTAGAAGCGCAGTAGTTGTAAAGGACAGTTAACGGTTAAGTAACGGACAAACATCCATATTGAATATTTAATGTGTATTCTCGTTAAACACAAAGAAACAAAGGGAGTGGAATTATAGTCTGTACATATAGGAAGTATGGTACAGTCAGATGAGATGCGTAGTTACCCCAGATGACTAAGTCGAAACGGTACATTACCATTTGGAATTTTAAAGAATTAATCTTGCACAACATTACATTTGAACTTGTCACCTGGGTAGCCTGTTAACTTAACTAGCCAGAACTGCCTACAAGGGAGAAAAATAGAAAATTCATAAAAAAATATTTATAGCGAATGGTTTGACATTTTATAATAAAATTACTGAATATAAGTAATTATTTTAATAAAGCATATTATTAAACAGAATGATCTTACCTTTTTCTTTCTTTCTGACGACAAGGGTGGGAACTTTGTCGCCTCGTGAACCATCAGGAGCTTCTCCTTTTAGTCGCCTTCTACGACAGGGATACCGTAGTCTTATTCTACGAGCCAGTACTACTGGGCTGAGTAGTGCATTGCCTGCCCTAATATGCCTGTTAGTACATCACTCGATACTCAAGTTTGTATAGAGAAGACCGGCCCGCAGCCCTGTAGTTCTGGGCTCTCAAGAATAAGACTACGGTATCCTGCCTGTCGTAGAAGGCGGGGTTCACTGGGCAACAAGGGTGAGGACTTTTGTCGTCCGTCAAGGTGGACTCCAGGAAGAAGACGACATCGGCTGGCCCGTGTCGCCTTGCACTGCGAGGGCATAGGAGGGCGGGGACGGAGTAACCTCCCCGGAAAGTGTTCTTCTTGAGCACAGTGCAGAGGGGCTCCGGTGCGTTCCACTGGATATCCCGGAGCTGCTCACCATGCACCGAGGAAGGGCCACTGGGAGGTTTTAGTGGGTAAAACCCCACATAACCGCCGCCTTCCCCAGAAGGCGGGGTATCTTTCTGAAGATTTCCTCCTCGTTAACAAAAAAATGCCCTTATACTCTCTTTACAGAGATGGCCTGTGCCAAACAGTGAACATATATACAATGGGGTAGAGATGGATGTATCGAGATATATAGTGCGACGGAATTCACAAATAGGTCTGACTGCTGGGAATTATTCTCGATTGATCGAGCTATAGAACAAAGGCTCGATTAGTTAGAGCATCCATACGGAGTCGGGACATGGACAATTCGAACAAGAGAAAGACGAATAGATGCATTCGAGATGTGGTGCTGGAGGCGAATGCTACGAATACCGTGGACTGCCAAGCGCACAAATGTATCTATTCTCTCCCAACTCGCCATAAAGACCAGACAGTCCACTACGTGTCTACAGCGCGTACTGTCATATTTCGGGCAAATAATGCGTAGCAACCTTGAAAAGCGGGTCATCGTTGACAACACGATGGTCTACCTCGGACCTTCCCGTCCCTTTAGCGCTTTATCGGGGTAGACACATAAGTTATAATGTCATATTTCTTATCTTAAGTTGTAGAAGAGGAAGTACGGAAAGGGGAATGCAAGGAAGAAGAAGAAGAAAGGACCCTAAGGTACCAAACGTTGGGGGAACGATGAAAAAAAAAAGTAGTTGTAGAAGCGCAGTAGTTGTAAAGGACAGTTAACGGTTAAGTAACGGACAAACATCCATATTGAATATTTAATGTGTATTCTCGTTAAACACAAAGAAACAAAGGGAGTGGAATTATAGTCTGTACATATAGGAAGTATGGTACAGTCAGATGAGATGCGTAGTTACCCCAGATGACTAAGTCGAAACGGTACATTACCATTTGGAATTTTAAAGAATTAATCTTGCACAACATTACATTTGAACTTGTCACCTGGGTAGCCTGTTAACTTAACTAGCCAGAACTGCCTACAAGGGAGAAAATAAAAAATTCAATATTTATAGCGAATGATTTGACATTTTATAATAAAATTACTGAATATAAGGAATTATTTTAATAAAGCATATTATTAAACAGAATGATCTTATCTTTTTCTTTCTTTCTGACGACAAAGGTGGGAACTTTTGTCGCCTCGTGAACCATCAGGAGCTTCTCCTTTTAGTCGCCTTCTACGACAGGGATACCGTAGTCTTATTCTACGAGCCAGTACTACTGGGCTGAGTAGTGCATTGCCTGCCCTAATATGCCTGTTAGTACATCACTCGATACTCAAGTTTGTATAGAGAAGACCGGCCCGCAGCCCTGTAGTTCTGGGCTCTCAAGAATAAGACTACGGTATCCCCTGCCTGTCGTAGAAGGCGGGGTTCACTGGGCAACAAGGGTGAGGACTTTTGTCGTCCGTCAAGGTGGACTCCAGGAAGAAGACGACATCGGCTGGCCCGTGTCGCCTTGCACTGCGAGGGCATAGGAGGGCGGGGACGGAGTAACCTCCCCGGAAAGTGTTCTTCTTGAGCACAGTGCAGAGGGGCTCCGGTGCGTTCCACTGGATATCCCGGAGCTGCTCACCATGCACCGAGGAAGGGCCACTGGGAGGTTTTAGTGGGTGAAAACCCACATAACCGCGGCGGAGTATCTTTTGAACATTTCCTCCCCGCTAACAAAAAGTTTGTATAGAGCATAATCTAATGCGTAATTGCCATCATTTGTCTATATGCCACACAATAATATTGAAGAACGAAGGTCAAGGAATGATCATAATGCGCTGCACTCAATTAAATTACACGCCACAGTTATAATGCGTCTACCCACTGAAACTGGATTATAAATTCTTTAACTACCCACCCACATAAAGGGCATTCTGGACCATATCATTAACGCATTAAAGACGATAATGACATGGCCATTAGGTGAATAATTGAGGATCTTGTACAACGCACTTCATGGAATTTAGCTCAGAATAACTTCACGGCGGGACAATAATATATGAAATCGACTAGAGAGATATGCGTCTAAGTATGCGAGATATTTAAGTCGCACGGCATGCTGTATTTAACACATTGTTAACTATATATACCAGGGACCCGAGTTAAAATCAATTGCGTATACTTTTTTGAATTAGATTGCAATTTTTTTTTACAAACAGTACTAAGATTCTTGTTATCCATTCTGGTTAAGGTTAAACTTGTGCTAGGAGATGGTTCACGTCAATAGTCGAATGGTGGATAAGAACCTACGACATTACGTTTCGCAGACCGTACCCGAAGCCATTAGGGTTTGACGCTTTGAATATCATTCATCAGCATCATAATGGTCGATATTTGATAGTTTTTGTAGTCTTTTGACGAACTACACCGATTGGCCAAAAAAGATTGACTTGAATCTTGACTGCTTCGCCGGATTGAGAGGTGGCATAGCTCTTAGGTCGCTTAGCCTGAACCTCTATCGCTAGTAACTCGACACAAGGGTCCCCCCAGTGAGGGGTAACCTCGGCTTGGACTTTCGGTTACTATGTTACACGTAAGCATTCCGATCCGAGGGCGCCCGAGAAGTTCGAACCACGACTCGGTCGGTTGCTATTTCATGGAAACGGCTCGTAGGATAATTCATGTGTATGGCGGTGGTGTCGCAAGAAAACACAGTGCGTTTTTGATTCCTACGTTTTCGTTCTGGAAATTTCGACCTGCAAAATAAGCCCCGTGGGTGGCCGGAGTGCAAAGTTTATAATGAAGTATTGAAGTATTGTGGAAGTGGATCCATCGCAAACCATGTCCATGTAAGTACCTTGTGACAGCATATGCTGAGACGGTATTGGACGATATTGGCATCATATGTTTTGTATTATTTGTCCGTGTAACTTTAACTGTGTTTTGTCTATTTTTCATTCTTTTTTAATGTGTGTTATATTCAGTCTGTGATGTGTTTTTATATTGTGATGCCAATAAATAAATATCTATGTCTATAATATATTTATATGTATGTAGCAAATATCAACCATTATGATGGCAATGAACGTTCATTAACATTAGGGTTGGAGACACGAGTATATCCCACTGCTCAAATATGGTATGAAGTATATCTAAGAGATTAACTACCTTTATAAATATCAATACATGTCACAACCGGACATTCGATACTTATTAACAAATCGCCCGCTCAGCCCGAGAGAAATGCGACTTCATATCTGGGTGATCTAGAAACCCATTGTTTTAATCCATTGTCTCCAAACCGGACCGAATGTCAGTGGGTTAATAAACCGTTTGACAGTTTGATCACCCCCCACGAGCGGCGGCGTGATGATAGTGGCCTTGATGGCAGTTCAGTTTCACCACTACCATTGTTGTCAAACTCGTCGCCCCCAAATATTGTTTTGCAATAATTATCAAGTTTGTTCGATCGTGTTCCATCGCTGTAGCAGAAATATAAGCTCCTCTAATTTAAGTTACAGCCTATAGATAGATAGTATATATGTACCGCTGCAAGATGGTCTGACGACCTCATAAAGGCAAGATAGAAGGCAAAATTGCAAGCCGCTAACAACCTGTCCTTTAGGAAATCGTTGGGGGAGGTCCAGCAGTAGATATTCTGCAGCTGAAATGATAATTTGCCACCGTTGGCCATAGGACTTCTTCGAAAAGAGAGTAAAGAGAATGGCCCAGCACGCGGCCTTAGTGCGGATTGGCAGACTTCATATTTTCTAACGCATGTAGGTTTCCTCACAATGTTTCCTTCACCGCCGAGCTCGTGGTAACACATTCGTTTTTTTTAATCAGGATCGATTTTTTTCCGTCCCATCATCAAAGATGTCATTAGTACTATCGTCTGTCTTCCTTTTCGGAAGCAGTACATGTACCAAAATAACATTTTTTTTATAATTTTTGTCGATCTTCTTTTTTCCTGTACTTTTATTTTCGAAATCTATAATAACGAAATTTTTAATATCGTAAAACACGACGTGGCGCCGCTAGTAATTATTAAAGTGGCAACGAAGTAAATGTCATAAGAAAACATAAACGTCATACGATCCATGGTTACGTGTAGTATCGATTACGCCGAAACTCGAAGGTTCACCGACAAGCGACAAAATAGTGAGTTTCAATGGTAGCGGGTCAAATTAAACGCGTTCATTAGCATAGTTATGCGGCGGCGGTTTTTTGCCGTTGAGAAATTGAGAGTGGCCGACAGAAAATGGTCATTATTTTGACTATTCGTGACTATCGGCATGAGCGAAAGGTGGAGCCTTGGCTTAGTCAACTTTACCATGTGTAATGTTAACCTTTAATCATATATGACAGCGATGCCCAACTTGCGGTATGTGTACTTGATGGATAATACGATAATATTGGTAGCGGCGGAAATACTGAGAAGTTATTAACTCTCTATAGACCACTAGTCTCTGAAAATGTATTAAGTTTATCTGTATTTCAAAGTATTTTTTTATTCAATACGTCAATATGGCTTAGGATACGGAAACATCAGCCCTGTAGTTCTGGGCTCTCAAGAATAAGACTACGGTATCCCCTGCCTGTCGTACAAGGCGACTAAAAGAGGTCTCGGGTTCACTGGGCGACAAGGGTGGCCTGAGTCGTCCACCAAAGTGGATCTGAAGAAGGCGACATCGGCTGGCCCGTGTCGCCTTGCGCTGCGAGGGCACAAGGGGAAGGAGTAACCTCCCCGGGACGTGCTCTCCTTGAGCACAGTGCAGAGGGGCTCCGGTGCGTTCCACTGGAGATCCTGAGCCCCTCGTCATGCACCGAGGAAAGGGCTACCGGGGAGGTTTTAGTGGGTAAGAACTCCTTACAACCGCCGCCTTCCCCAGAAGGCGGCGTATCTTCTGAAGATTTCCCGTCAACAAAAAAAAAAAAAGGATACGGAAACCTGCTAGCCGTGTGCCCCGCGTGGGAGGCGGAGCGGCGGATCCTGGTCCAGCATATCGGGCAAGACCTCTTCCCGCCGGCGGCAGTAGCGGCTGCGCTGACGGGGAGATCTAAATGGAAGGCGCTGGTCTCCTTCTGCGAGTCAGTAATGACCCAGAAGGAGACCGCAGAACGGGATTGGGAGAGGGCCGATCCCGAGATGGCGCAGGTGGGCCGGTGACAGACCGGCCCACAACCCTGTAGTTCTGGGCTCTCAAGAATAAGACTACGGTATCCCCTGCCTGTCGTACAAGGCGACTAAAAGAGGTCTCGGGTTCACTGGGCGACAAGGGTGGTGATCTTTGTACTTTGTATAGTTTTTCTCACGATATTTTCCTTCATGGGCAAGCGCGTGGTAAATCACCACTTAAAATTGCAACAAACAAACTCATTGGTGCCGGCACCTGGGATCGAACTCGAGTTGCTAGCGTACTATGCAATTTGAGACGAGCGGCACTGAGTTACCATGGCTCGTCATTATCAGATCTAATGCTATTTAAAAACAATAATTAACCATCGCAAGTCAATCTATCCCAACGGGTTAAAGGAACGTATTTTTTTAATAAAGAAGAGATTAAAAAAGTCCATATTATGACTTAAACAATAAAGCTTAATGCAGATGTTAAAGGACCTTCCACAATTTCCCGGTTCCCACGAGCCTATCACAAAGTTAACATTTCAAATAACACGCGTGATGAACGATTCCTCGCCATCCACGTGTTTTAATGACATCATTACCTGAACTGCTAACTTCCTCATATTGGAGCCTCCTCAATTAGTCATGCGTTAGACTTTTTATCGGCTTCAGTAAGGTTAGGGGTGTCACGGATGATTTGTAGCCACGATGACTGTGGACTTTGTAAAAATATTTTAATGCTGTTAAATAATAATTGTATTTTAAGCCTTATTTGCATGTGCTGAAAATGATTATCTTTTCGATTATTATCAGGATAGTTGTGATATACGTTAAATAAAATATTTTCTATTATATTTTTTATAAGAAAAGTGATTACCGTCGTCCATGAACTAAATATTTATTTATAAAAACCAAATATTTCCTAATTAGCTTGCATTACAATGTTTGTAGCACTATCGAAGCCGAGATCCCCTTGAGCCCTATTGTTCCCAATAGAGATTCAGGCTAAGCGACCTAAGAGCTATACCATCTCTCAATCCAGTGTAACTGGTCATCTTCCCTGGACAATCAGCGTCGTTTCGTCACAAAAAAAATGTTTGTAACATAAATTATCAACAAGCTTAATTTACGTTTACAAACATTGCCACTAAAGCCTCACTTCAAATAGTCTCAGAATACCTTCAAAGCAGATCTCAAAAGAGATTCTAAAGTTAAAGGTGAAGATTAAAAGACGTTCACAGTTTACGCAGTCGCAATATAATTATATTTGAGTGGTGCCATCAGAGTCTTAAACATCGCTCACGACTTAATAATCATTTGGTAGGAAATATCGCATCCAAATTAACTATAGACAAAAAACATCACCATAATTACTCGAAAACATTTTCGGTAGTTCCTCGTATATGTTTTTGTGGCCATCAAGTGGCAGGAATGGTAAGAAAATACCATTTTATTAAGATAAATTTAAGTTAATAATATAAAAAAAATATTTAAAATATGTAAATAACTTAAAACATCAGCACATCACGTCTACGGAAGCCGCGAATTTATTTCTAATTCGTCAAATCATTATGTATATGGTTTGAAAGGTCATCGTCGAATGACGTAGGAATATTAACGCCCACTACTTAGATTGAAATACGAGTGATTTTATCGTCTATCTCTACGCTATAAGCATCACGTAGATTATGAAGTCTCACGGACGAGAGGGTGGGAAACTGACGTCATATGCCAAGTACAAAGAAAAAAGAAACGTCTAGAACAAAAAAAGTTACAGCAGATATATGTCTATAATAATAATAATAATAAATTTATTTATTCATCTTGCACAAATTTAAATGCACAGTTTACTTATACGTTTACAGTTTACGTAGATCTTAAATTTGTGAAAGACTGGTGTCTGAACTAGGGTACCCTGTAAGACAGATCACCAGCCCCCCACCATACTTATGATAGTTCTGTAATTTATTAATATTAACTTACGAATTAGCATGCAAGAAAGAAAGTGTGTGGTGTGTGTGTGTGAATGTGTGGTGGGTTTGTGTGGTGTATGCGTGGTGTGTGTGTAGTTCATGTATGTTTGTGTAGTGTGCTTTATATGTTATTTAATTTATGATGAGATTTTTAACAAATTTCTATGTCCTACCGCAGGACACAGGCCTTCTCTGTAAAGAGAGTATAAGGGCTTAGAAAACTTCTAACACATGTAGATTTCATCACGATGTTTTCCGATTCTTAATCTTACTCCCCAAGTGAAGCGTAGAAGTTTTATTTAACAAAAAACAACCTTAAATCACAAAACTTTCACTGCACTGTGTAGTATAAAACAAAAGAATTTGTTAAAGCGGTTTTTCGTTACAACATTAATTAAACAACAATGTGTAATAATTGTTATAAATCTTGTAAAACAAGTCATTCTCTCATGCAGATAGCATCAGGTCAAGTGTCTCAAACAATTACATTGTTTCTGCGTGTAATTGTTGTTGGAGTAGAGTCAACGGGCGAATCATCGGTTTGCGATAGTATGCAGACGAGTGTACACATTTTTTACATTACCAAAATGGGTATATAACGAGTGTGTTTAATGGGAGAAGGCAAAATCTCATCACCTGCCACATATGGGACTTAATAAGCTAGGTGAAAAGCGGACACATCCTGTTCCTGTCTACCCCATTATAGCTAAAAGGACATGAGAGCGTTATTCAAATCAAAATTATATATATTTTTGAAAAATCAAAATCGGTTAAGAAATCACAGCACTATAAGTGCACAATAAACATAGAAATACAGGACAATTGAAAACCTCCCTTTTTTGAAGTCGGTTAAAAAGAAGCTTACTGAAGGCGGACTCCCGACTACTTAGGTCGTAAGTCTTATTTTTATTACACAATATAAAAAAGACATAGATATATATATATATATATGATTATGTAAATGTTTTGCCATTGTGTATAAGATAATATATTATACACAATGGCAAATAATTTACATAAAATTCTTTGAGCGCGTTCGAAATTAAGTAGACCAATATAATAAAAATGTTTAAAAGGAACAAACAGAATGTAAAATATGGCTGGATAAAGACGGCGAATTTGATGCGCAGATTTAAAAACAGTAGATCGAATGACGCCCGCGAGACCGAAGGTAGGACAAAAAAAAGCTTGAAACTTGGCGCTCGATTATTATGATTCTATTCTTAGACCAGATACTATCCTATGTGTCAGTGTGATGCAACAGTTCATAATAGAACATCGATTTCAATCTTTTAATACAACGAATAAGTTTAATGATGTCTTTACCAGCCCTACATGCCAAACCTTTTTTTTTGTTAACGGGGAGGAAATCTTCGAAAAGATACCCCACCTTCCGAGGCGAAGGCGGCGGTTATGTGGGGTTTGATCCACTAAAACCTCTCCGGTGGCCCTTCCTCGGTGCATGGTGAGGGGCTCTGGGATCTCCAGAGGAATGCACCGGAGCCCCTCAAGGAGACCATATCCAGGGGAGGGGGAGGTTACTCCCTCCCCTCCTGTGCCCTCGCAGTGCATGGCGACACGGTCCAGCCGATGTCGCCGGACGACAAAGGCCCCCAACCTTGTCGCCCCGTGAGCCCGAGGCCCCTTTTACAACAGACAGGGGATACCGTAGTCTTATTCTTGAAACACAAGCCAAACCCAAACATCACAACTACGATCCTATTGAAACATCAGTAAATTATATGAAATAGACATTAAGTAACTTAACTGAAACGCTTTTAACGGTTAAATAGCTTCCGTTACCAAGGCCTTTTCCCCTGGCGTTTCGGAAGCGTATCGCGCGGTTAAAAATCTGGAGATGGATGCGTTGACGATGCAAATCTTCACAGGCCGCGGCGGGTTCTCCGAATACTTGATTAGATTGACGTGTAGTGTTGCCCGTTGTGTGTCCGTGACGACACCGTCAATGAAAACATCCTTCATCTTTTGTTGGAGTTCCGAGTTAACGCCGGCGATAGACTAACAGTTTCAAATTTCTTATAAAAAAAAATCACCAAATGGAGTGTCGGTTATAGAGGAAGCGCATCACGTACTGGTGGAATGTGTCAGGAACGAAGCTCTGAGAGTTCAATTGTTAGCAAAATTTAAGATTACCCGCAGAGATGTTGGGTTTTGTAAGAGTAACCTAGCTTCGTCAGCTATTGAAGAAGCTGGGATACTGTATAAAATTGTAATAAAATTTTTATAGTGTAATAAGTACGTCTTTTGTTTTTATAGTAACTATTTGTCCTATGAGGATGATATTTTCCAATAGAAAAAATCCTCTTAAATAAATTAAAAAAAAATTAAACAGTACTACGCGCGGTTTCTCTCTTTTATTTCCGAAATATCACAGTTACCTTATGAAGTATGACGCTTTCCTTTCTTCTTCCACATTCGTGCTCGTTGCGGTTAAGTATTTACCTGGATTTTCATAAACCTACTAATATCTAAAATAGCAATCATTCTTCCATATGATTTTTAGGAGTTGGCTGTTTATATCTTCGAAACCCTAGGTGACAAGAAAACATGAAACAACCCCATGACAACAAAATTAATATGGGACAATGAAACCGTACTTTTAAGGAAAAATTAATTCAAAATTGATCAATAACTGACGCGCGGTCAATGATCAATCAGTCCACAAACATTAAAAAAATTGATACGAATTAACAACCTGATTTTTTAAGGTCGGTTTTGAGCGAATGAGTAAAAAAAATCTCTCATCAACTCAGCTCAAAGCTTATAAATCATTAAATTCTTGACATGCCATTTAAACGAACAATAGATAATAACTTTGGGACACAATATACGTTTCATCATAACATCCGACTAGATTTATTGAAATATTCCAAAATCGTGCGAAATAACGCAGCATTCTTTGTGCTGATGATGATCCTCCCTGGAATGTCGTAACATTGTTTATTTATCAATTTACAAATCAGATTAAATGTCATGTTAAAATTATCCATTAGTTTTTCTCTTAAAAAATAACAAATTAACGTACAGAAAAAGAAAGACATGAATCTTCTTCTTCTTCTTCTCTTGGTGCCATCTTCTATCGAAGGTTGGCGACCATCATGGCAGCACGAAATAAAGAACGTGTGCTCATATTGTGCCATTGGCGTAGATTTTAAGCCAAGATGTCCTTCTCCTTCCGGGATTTCTTTTCCTTGTATCTTTCCCTGGATTATAAGCTGTTACAAATCGTATTTGGGATTGCGCATTATATGCCCTAGGTATTCGATATGGACAGGTTTCCAAAATATCTGCTGTAGACCACACGACTGAAGTAAAACTTCTTTACCTTCATCTATATGTAATATACGATTGTTCAAGATAGAAAGAAAATTTGTGCTTTCACCTCTCTTGCTCCTTACAGTAACCATCTCTCTTTTTACTACTAAGTAATATCTGCCTCTGAACTTCCGTACCATCGCCCAATCAATTCGTTACGCTCTTACCAGCTTACACCCCCAAGAATGAAGTTTTACTTCAAAAAGAAAACAGTAAGCTCGTAGTAAACGATTCTCAGAAATCCAGTGACTTTGATATCATAAAACAATTGTAATCTTCATAGATGATACACAAGGCCGCCCAGCTTCATTCAGTTAACCATGAAGGCGGTAATAGAGTCACGGATGGTTTGTAACCACATTCCTGTTACAGTTGCATTAGCAACGGTTACAGCTAACGACGCTACACTAGTCGATGTGTTTTTTGACCCTCAGTCGGTTATGCAGTTTTGTCTGTTTGAATAATTTGGTCCAATTCTTACAATGGCATCTATGAGAAAAACTTATCAATTCTTAAATTTGCATCAAGTATGTGCGTCATAAATGGACGAATAACGTGGTCTAACGTTTTTTTTTTGTACAAAATATACCGAAAAATAACATTCTCATTGTATTAAACTACTATTATGTTACAATTGTAGATTTTGTAGAATAAAATAGTCCAATAACTACTACTAAGTACACTCGCTTTATACGCTTCCCGAAGTGGCACTCAAAGTTAGTTTAGCTTTTGAATGTCTCTTAGATTATCCGTGAAATAGCAACCGACCGAGTCGTGGTTCGGCCCTCTCGGGCGCCCTCGGATCGGCATGCTTACGCGTAACATAGTAACCGTTAAAGCCGAGGTTACCCCCCACCGGGGGGACCCTTGTGTCGAGTTACTAGCAATAGAGGTTCAGGCTAAGCGACCTAAGAGCTATGCCACCTCTCAATCCGGTGAAGCAGTCAAGGCCAGCTTCTCTGGCCAATCTGTGTAGTTCGTCATAAAAAAATAAATAAAAAACTCGCTTTATTGTAACAGCGTAACGTTGTACAAAGAATTATTTTATATTAACGAATACCGTCACAACTGCGCGTCCTCACAATCTTTATACAAAATTAATTAGAAGTCGGATTAGGAACTAATAAAGTTAAATTATTAATGCCAAGTTAATAACTTAACTAACATAACATAGTTATTAAGTGTCTTACTAACAAAATTATGAGCAATGTATAAGCTTGAAATAAAGTTATTATTATTATAATGTGACGATCAAATAAATTAGTAATTATGAAATAAAGATACAATAAGGTTCAGGTAAATCACTAAGATATCATTGGAAGTAGTTATTATGCATAACAATCACTGGGTGTCATGTGTTGCTAGCTAGCAATTAGCACCCACAATTAACAGATCCTAGCTGTCGTGCTTAGCCAATACGCTATCATTGCTAATAAATTTTTCACATGTTATTTTAAAGTTTTTTGTCTATATGCCCATAGAACCGGTTCAAAAGCTGCATGGTATACGAAGTTAAAAAATTAGACTGACTTTCTTTTGAAGTGGACACGGCTTTTAAAAGTATGAATGCGTCTGTAACGAGATCCCTCCCACATTGTTTGACTGTCACCTCGCGCCGTGAATACATATTTGCAATAGTGTTACCAAACGTCCGGTAAATCGAGGACATTCCTCAATCAGAAACGATATTATCGCTGTTTCCAATTGTTGTTCAAATCCGTTGTTTCCAATATTTTTAAAATATTATATAATATAAACTTTATACGTTTAATTAATATATTATTTATTTTTTAATTTAATAATATATTCATTTATGAAAATTTGTTCATTTGTTCATCTATTATTTTATTGTATATAATATATATTAATCTCATAACTATTTATACATGTATCATATTTATTGTACTCTTATTGTCTGTTGTCTGTATAAATTCCATGTAAATGTAGTATTGGGCGCGCACGACTTTCGGTAGTCCTGGGCACCGCTGAAAATCAGCGCTGTCGCATCCTTGCGATGGCATATGCTGAGACGGTGTCCAATATTGGCATCATGTCTTATGTACTATTTGTCCGTTTTTTACCTGTATCTTTTATTCTATTTTTTGTCTTTTGTGTTTATTTTGTGCCAATAAAGAGTTTGTCTATGTTTGTAAATTGATGTATACTGGATGTCATTCGCACAAAATGTCCCGTTACGCTCGAGGCGAGAGTTCCCGAGAGTTACGGATAGTGCACGATGCGGCATTTCTCTTCAAAGTGTGTAAGCGAGAGAGAGTTTTAAACCAGTCCAAAGAAGCTGAGGGCAACAGTTTCACTTGATGACTTGGACTTGTGGCACAGCTTTTAGGTCACTAAGTCTGAACCTCTATTGGGGGTAAAGTAGTAAAAAATAATACAAATGTACCTTCACGTTGGTATTCGGCGAAGTCGTGAAACTTCCCCGATTATATGTATCGTTCATATTATTTATGAATATAGCCGTGAGTAAAAATAAAGGGTCAGTTAAGAAAGTTGAAAATATCGGAAGATAAAGACGTTAGCTAAGTGAAATAAATCGTGCTTAGTGTCGCCTAAATTAAGTACTAAAATTTAAATAAAAATAAAATTTAATGATAACTGTATTATCCATGTTTACGTAAGATATCCTTTTTCTTTTAAGTTTATATATTTTTAATTAAATATAAATAAATTAATAAAAATATTTTATTTTAAGGATATTTAATTGTCTATCGTGCACAATTTATTTCAGTCAACTTTCTTAACCGACCCATTATTTTTGCTCACGAGTGTATATCTCTGTTCCTGTTCTAAACATTATCATGGTGACTATATTTTTAACATAGTAACACATCAATGTCTACGGAGGAAGCGTTTCGTAAGAGATTTTCACTTAAAGGCACCATAAGAGACCGTATGGGTCGACATTACACCGCAAATGGGTTTCTTGACCCCTGCTATCCCCTTTTGACTTTCTTTGCGAATGATTTTTGATTTTTAAACATTAAAATTATTGTTTTAGTTATCAATAGTGAAGTGGATAATTTTTAGATCTAAAAGTGAAGTTTTTGATTTAAAATTATGATTTAATATTGTGTAATAGTTGTTTAATAATAATGTAATAAATTATTTTATTAAATGTCAATTCCAAAATAATAATAATGTCAATTTAATTACTAAATTGTACCAATTAAAATATACATATATTCTAAAGTAAATTATTAGTAAATATCGAGATACTCTTTTACGGAGTACAATGCACAACCAAATGTTACATTCGAAGTTTCGTGAATACTTATGAACTAGATTAGGTTAAGATTTCACGTTGGTATCCTGCGAGATTGGGGTACATCCGATTTGTGCCGAGCCGTCAATATAGCGTCAATTTTAACGAACGTCAGCTCAGCCGTAACAATTTCATTATATGAGAAGGGGACGGCTTTTAGATTCCTCAGCCTGAATCTATTTAGGGAGTACCTCAGTGAGCCTAAGCGACCTCAGAGGACCTCTAGGGGGGAGTTCGCCATGGACGATTACTTAGACTACACACGATCAATGCCACATTTGGACAGTAGTTTTATATAGATGCAAGGCATAGACTCAAGTCTAAAATTTGCGTAAAAAAATCGAAGCATGTGGGCATAACAATATCCAACACTAATATTCTTGCCCGAATGCAAAATAAAATCCCAATAGTCCAACATCTAGTACCTTGGCCATATACAAGACATGATTGGTACCGGATGCTACAATTAATTATGATGGGTAAAATATCAGGATAAAGAGGAGTGGGAAGAAGGAAACAGTCACGAATAAGGAACATCAAGGAATGGACTAAATAAAAACAGACAGAACTATTCCACTTAGCCATGAACAGGGAAGAGTTTAGAAGGAGGTACCACGCAAGGTCTTCCGCACCTTAGTGTTAAAAATTGTGCAGTGATTTTGGCTAATTTAATTAATTTAGTAGTTATATTCCTATTACTGTATCATTTAATAAAATATTTTTGTAAGTATTAATAATAAAATCGTTACTTTTCTTTATAGCGAATGTTGTGTACACCTGTAATTGGCATACACAACAGGACTTAGTTTGTAAACTTGATTATTACAACAATGTATGCTTGTGTAATGCTGTTGGTGTATCTTATTAAATAAATAAAATAAATAAATAAATAAGACTGACTGACCTTCAGTGATAGAGAGACAAATAAAGAAGAAGATAATCTAACTAGCAAGCAAAACCATTATTGTATTATTTAATACTGGAATCATACATTTTTTGGTCACAAAAAACATGTAAGACTATTCTTCCGGAAGCCCGCCATTAACGCGAACGCATCTGTTTGCTGGGAAAGTTTCAAAATTCATTTGTTCCTTTGAACGCATGTCATTCCATAAAAACGCTTTCAACGTTGATGCGTACAAAATAGGTTTCAATGAAAGGAAACAAAGCGTAGAACAATAGACGACAGCGGCGCTCAAAGTTTCACTTCACTATTAAAAACTTACGAGCAAAAACAAAAACCGACGTCAAATCGAATCATACATTACGCAATTGTGCGCAGACGCCCTATTTGTATTTCCTGATAATGGTAGGAATATTAGATAGAATTAACCAGAAAACTAACCAAACTACTCGAAATAAATTATTTCCAATAAGAAATAAGAAGCGTCAATAGCCTAATGGTTTAGGGTACAGTCTGCGAATTGTTAGGTCGTTGGTTCGAATACACCATTCGACTATTGACGTGAACCATCTCCTCCGCACAAGCTTAAGCTTAACAATAGGCATAACTACTGACTTATGTACTAAAATCAGAGTTTATTGCCCCTTGCTTGTCATTTTAACATTGTTATTTTAACAATCTTACTCTCTATTTGGTTTCTTATTTTCAAACACTCTCTATCTAACTCTACATAAAACATTTATTCTTACAGGCTTGTTTATATATTTATTTATACTATTTTATTACTCTACCTTATCTCTATTTTTCTCTATCATTACATTTTCCACATTTATTCTTTTGATACATTTTCTTAGTCTCTACTTTTATTCTATTTTTGGGCTCTCTATAACTCTTGCATAGCAATACGTGTAGAGAGCTCCTTTAATGCTAATTTTTGTTTCTCTTTATAACTTTCTCTACAACTTTTTTACAGTAGACTAAGAATTTGCTTAAGCTTCGTTGGAATGGTTAACAAGAATGTTAGTAATATTTATGAAAAAATATTGCTAGTTTTCTTTTTGTAAAAAAAAAATCGAAATCGGTTAGCTTGATATCAAGTTATTAGTCCCTTAAAAAGAGAAGAGACTTAAAAAGAATATAGTTTAGAATATATTTATTTTATTTTATTTATTAACTCTTTGTATATAAATAAAAATTATCAATTTCACTATTGATAACTAAAACAATAATTTTAATATTTAAAAACTTAAAATAATACGTAAAACTATATACCAAACTAAAAATAAAACTAAAAAATGTAAAAAATCGACCCCAAATCACTGCGCTCGCTGGCAGGGTGCCCAAGAGGCTAGCGGCATTTCCCCGTTGAATGGCCAGGCTCAACCTTTGTCCGAAATGCGCGGCGGCCCTTGGATCCCCTGAGGGGTCGATGAGGCGTGCGGTAATTTAGATATAGTTTTTTTAATAGATAGTTTTTAATCGCGGAGCAGGTATTATATAAAAACGTGAAAATTACGTCGCAAAGTTTGAGAGCCGCTGGTTTTACACTTTCACTAAATGTTGCGTTTAAACGAGAAGTAGTTAGATCGCTCTGTTGAATCTTGGCTTAAATTATTTGCTTTTAAGAAGTAAAAAAAATCACCTAACGGATTTTAATATACTTGTCTTGTCGTCTTCAGATAATATCTGTCGACCGGGTCGTGGTTCGGCACTTTCGAGCGCCCTTGGATCGGGGTGCTAAAGATTAGAGTAACTACGTACAAGCCGTTGTCTAAATAGAGGTTCAGAGCTGAATGACTTAAAAGCTCTATCATCCCTCAAAGCTGATAATCAACTTCACGTTTTCTGGTGTCGCCTTCGCGCCGTTAGTCAGGATAACCATGAAAAGCAATATCTGGCAGGGGCCCACTAGATGGACGGACTCTACCTGGACCGCTGGAAAAATAGAAGAGAGCTCTTTTGGTTGTCACGACTCTGCCACAACCCGATAGTGAAGAAATAATTTACTAGGCATCCTTAAGCAGGTTATTATAGGCGGCGTATCGGGGTGCGCAGGAGACGTTACAACCAACGCCTCCTCTTGCCGTAATCCCCCGTAATCCGAAGTGGGGCCAGGATGGGTAACCTGGCCCCAGCATGCTTCGGCGTCGTCGGGTCTGAGTGCCGGACAAGTCCCATTTGAAGATGAAGCCCGGTCTTTGCCGGGACCGGCCGGTCGTTGGGGTGTCCTGTCGCTGACAGATCCGGGGCACCGCGCTCATAACGGCTGATG
Source organism: Meandrusa payeni (assembly GCA_029286785.1). Lineage (NCBI taxonomy): Eukaryota > Metazoa > Arthropoda > Insecta > Lepidoptera > Papilionidae > Meandrusa > Meandrusa payeni. Next base: position 1,571,457 of record JAGSMX010000016.1, on the reverse strand, counting down.
GCATTCGCAGAAGGTTTAGTGGGTAAGGGCTGCTCAGACCGAGTCCCACACATTCCTCCGGGCCCACCCAGGGTACCGGAGGATGGTCTTTAAAAAGATTCCCCCGCGTGAACAAAAAAAAAAAAGGTTTAATTATAGTGTCATAAACATTTTTTTGGCGCGTAATAGTGTATTATAACGTTTGATTCGATTTTAAGTCAGTTTTTGTTTTTACTCGTAAATACACAGTTAATTTAAAACAATAAATTGGTCAGATTTATAAATATCGAATAAGCTCGGATTAAATAGCATGAATTGGCATAAAACATGAAATATCGACGATATAGTTCAACGCAAAAATAATAACTCTTACCAGCATATGATGCCTTAGTCGTACATCAAAAAAGTCATTTAACTTCGAGATAGCTTCGCGAAGATTCCAATAACCGATAGTTTGTATTCTTTTGTTTTCTTATCGGCCATACATCAAGCCGGGCAAAGGTTACGCTTGAACCCGAGATTGGCGGAATAAATTATGAAGACGGATCGTTATCCCAACATCAGAGTAATACTTGTAGTTTGAAGTCTGCTACGTAATTATTAGTCTTTTTCTTTGTATTTATCTCTGGGCTTGTTATGATAGCCTGGTACCAGTAATGATTTTAATACCTATAAATTTAGGTGATGAACCTCCGAAATTTTGTGGGTTCGAGTCTTAACTGACTTATTTTCTATAATGTAGTGAAAAGTGATGACCTGCCTCCAAGGCCAAGATTTTCCAAGAATACAAAATCCTCCGAAGCCTGATATAAAATATCTTCTTTCTAGCGCTATAATTTATTTTGCCGGTATAGGTCCTACATTACACTCAAATAAAAGGGTTGGGTTTCATAATCCAAATCAATTATTTGACCTTATCTTATACCTTTAAACGAGCAATTCTTGACCTAACAAAATCTGAATCTCGGAAACGTCTTCAATTTTCATGAAATCTAGTATGCAGAGCGTTTCGGAGACGATAAATCCATCTAGATAGGATTTTAGAAAATGTCGTTTTCTCCGTTACAGTAAAGTTACTTTAGAAGATGACGTTGCTAACCAACACTAAGCTAATGTTTGGTTTGACGTTATACCAAGTATTAAAAAAATGTTAAACTAATTGTACTCGTCGTGATTTTTCATTTGAATAACCGTATGTAATAAGTTTATAAATATAATTACTAAAAATAAGATTTACACAAAAATACCGGTCATCTATTGACCTGATTTAAATACGTCCTACAACATATAAAATGCTGTTGGCATTTGAATAAAAAATCAAATCAAAATAATTTATTCGCCATAGGTGTTAAATATATAATTCAAAAGTCATTTGCCAGCTATTATATATATTACTAGTCCTACCCGCAGCATACGAAATAAGTACACTAATAATAAAAACTAATAGTATTTCTCCTAATTACAAAAAAAACACTAGTGGCTTGAATTTTCTTTTAATTGTCATTGAAGAATTCTTCCAAAGAATATTAAGCTGAGAAACAGCAAGAGCCGTTTTAATTCGCCTATAAATAATTTTAAATCATTATAAAAATTTGCTGTAAATCTTTGTCGCCATAAAAATATACTAATATCTGTTATAAATGCGAATGTTTGGATGTTTGTTGCTAAATAACAACAGAACGGCTGAACTGATCTAAATGAAATCGTAGGCATTTTTATTTAACCTACTTCAAAAAAGGTGGTAATTGATCATGTAGAAATCGAGGATAATACCGCAGAATGCAGCCAGTACTTATATAAATACGTGTATAAACTAGTACACTTGCTTTATTCAGATAGCGTAACGTTGTACGAAGAATTTTTTTTTCATAAATATTACTAACAATCTTGTTAACCATTCCAACTAAACTTAAGCTTGTGCTAGGACATGGTTCACGGCAATAGTCGAATGGTGGATTCGAACCCACGACCTTACGATTCGCAGGCCGCACCCTAAACCATTAGGCTATTGACGCTTGTAATAATTATTTTAACGAATACCGTCACAACTACGCGTCCTCATAATCTTTATACCAAATTAATTAGAAGTCGGATTATGAATTATGAATTAAAGATACGGGTAAATAAGGTTCAGGTAAATCACTAAGCTATCATTGGAAGTAGTTATTATGCAAAACAACAATAGCTGGGTGCCATGTGTTGCCAGCTAACATACGCCATATAAATAAATTCAAGTAAACTTCAAATAAAATCATTATATACTTATATTACTTCGTCCTTTGTTTCCCGCATATATTCCCCTATCATTACGATCATCAAAATAATAATCACTGAATCATTAAAGAACAATGGTGGAGGCCAAATGAGATCATTTTCGACAGCATCCATCATTATATCTTTCGATACATCAATCAATTTGTCCGTCTGACTACGTGTCTGCGTCCTTGACTTACGCCCAATTATGTAAGCATTGTTACATATGTATATATGTTTTTTTTTGTTCCAATTTGTATAGTGTTCTGGTGTTTTTACAACTAGGTGATTATAACGGTTTGAAAAAAAAATCGATTGGCTTATAATATTTAAAAGCTTTAACAAGTCTACCAGTAATCATTTTACTTAGTTTCTTAAATGATTTAACCTTGATTTTGATTATTTAACTTTTTTGTTAACATTGGTAGATCCATACGTTGTTAGTAAAGCTTAAATTAGTTGTTCGACTTTAACACATTTTTTTTCTATTCTACTAAAACGGTTATAGACTTCCATTCCATTTTACAGATTACTGCGCTCGGTGTTGCCCGCAATTAAAAGCTATTTTTTTTAAAATGACTCCTTATTACTGCTATCTACCGGTGTAAGTCCCGTCAAAGTCGATGCAGCCATTCCAGAGATTAGCCAGAACAAACAGAGACACGGACAAAAATTGAAAAAAACTGTATTTTTTTATCAATTTAAATTATCAATTTGTCTGTTTATATTTTTCTAATGTTTGTTCACGCTTCACGTTTCCGCGTTTAACGCTTGATTGGACACGATTTAATTTGAAGTCAGTTTTCGCTTTACTCCTAAATATATTTATTGATTATAACATTAAATATAACACATTACTACATAGCATACAGTCAGACAAACATATAGTAATCTAAAGCTGAAACTGTTCATTGGTACGGAATCGCAATGATCTCTCTCCAACATCTGATTTCGCATCTGATATGACAACTGCGGTCACGAACACATTATCTCATTGAAAGGTTTTAATCTCAGTTGTTTTTTTGTTGTTCAATCATCCTTGTTTTAGAATAATAACTCACTTCTGTCACAAAAATGGGTTGGCAGAGATTATTATTCACAATTGTAACACCTATGCCGATCCAGCCATATACATGCAAAAAAAATTATACATTTTACAATCATGTTTCCAAAACAACATAGCGACCTTTAAGAAAAGATTTTAAGAACCAGCCGTTAACGCACCTGCAGCTTCGTCGCCTTCGTCACAGCGTTCAGTCTTATAAATCTATTGTGTCAAAATGAACGGTCAGTGATATAGTAGTCGATTTTTAATTGTTTTGGGAATCTATCGATTTTAAATTAATCTCGTACACGATGACACCTTTCAAATATATCGATACATTTCAATTAATTTAAAATAATCATAGAACAAATGTTTAAATGAAAATTATATATCAATTTTTTTTGACGAACTAACACAGTTGGCACAGAGAAGCTGGCCTTTACTGCTTCACCGGATTTGAGAGGTGGCATAGCTCTTAGATCGCTTAGCCTGAACATCAGGTGGTAACTCGACACAAGGGTTCCCCTAGTGAGGGGTAACCTCGGCTTGACAGTTACCATTCAGCCCTGTAGTTCTGGGCTCTCAAGAATAAGACTACGGTATCCCCTGCCTATCGTATAAGGCGACTAAAGGGGCCTCGGGTTCACTGGGCGACAAGGGTGGGGCCTTTGTCGTCCGCTAAGGTGGACTCCGGGAAGAAGGCGACATCGGCTGGCCCGTGTAGCCTTGCACTATGAGGATACAGGGGGAGGGAGAATCCTCCCCCGGGACGTGCTCTCCTTGAGCACAGTGCAGAGGGGCTCCGGTGCGTTCCACTGGAGATCCTGAGCCCCTCGTCATGCACCGAGGAAAGGGCCACTGGGAGGTTTTAGTGGGTAAAACCCCACATAACCGCCGCCTTCCCCAGAAGGCGGGGTATCTTTTGAAGATTTCCTCCCGTTAACAAAAAAAAAAAAAAAAAAAAAAAGGACAGTTACCATTAATACGCGTTTAATTAAACAAAAGATGAATTAGTAACGATACGCTTTGTTTCGTCTTTCATTATCCGAATTGCAAAGGGTTTAAATAGTGTGCCTGCTTATAATACTATGTCTTCTCCTCTGATTATAGTGTGGGTGTGTTTTAAAAGTAGATAGAATAGGTATATGAGTGACAGTAGTAAGTATGAATACATCGAGAACAGCATTTCCACTTAACATCAGGTGGGATCGTGGTCAAGCACTTGCTTAGAAAGTAGTAAAGATATAAGTAGAAAGTATAAAAAAAACAGTGATAGTCTAGTGGATAAGTAATCGATATTACAGTCCTTTATGTATATATATACCATGTATATGTATACCAGTATGTTCCCTTTTCAACCGACTTCAAAAAAAGGAGGTTATCAATTTGTTCATGTTTTTTTTATGTTTGTTATACCTCATAACTTTCGACTGGGTGTACCAATTTTGATGATTCTTGTTTTTAATCTAAAGGTAATGGTGCTTCCCGTGTGGTTTTTTTTTAAATTTGGTCCAATTTGGACAATAGCATACATGAGAAAACAATATAAGTCGTAAATTTGCATTAATTATGCGAGCAATAAATGGTCACGATTTCGATGATTATTTCTTTATTTGGAAAGGATTCTACTTGAAGGGTAGTTTGATGAGAGTTTGGTTGTACAATAATTCGGAAATACGAAGAGAGCATCCACGCGTAAAAGCGCTTAACGTTTGATTCGATTTGAAGTCGGTTTTTATTTTAAATCGTAAATATACAGTACTGTTGTGCCTAGTTAAAATAGTTACAAGCGTCACTTGTGTGAGAGGGTCGTTATCTGTCGACCGGATCTACGGATCAAACCCGCTACAATGTACTATAGTGGACATGATAATTGTGGGCAATTCTCTCTTTACCCCATCTGTGTGAACGTTCTTGAAGTAAATAAATGGCATGAGTGCAGCACGATGGAAACACGCCAATTCATCCGTCTGTCACGTCATAATTATAGTCTGTAATTGAAAATTTATAAAACAACGTTCTCCAGGATCCGGGAAGGCGTTAAAATAAAAAATACATGATTGAAGTAAAACTTCTTTAGTTGTATCATATCTATGTATATAGGGTATACACAAAATATAACATATGACTGTTCAAAAGAGAAAATGTGTACGCGCACTGCTCTCTCTTGCTCCTACAGTGTGATACATTTATACATGTATCATATTTATTTATTGTACTCTTATTGTCTGTTGTCTGTATAAATTCCATTTAAATGTAGTGTTGGGCGCGCACGACTTTCGATAGTCCCGGGCACCGCTGAAAATCAGCGCTGTCGCATCCTTGCGACGGCATGTGCTGAGACGGTGTCCAATATTGGCACCATATCTTATGTACTATTTGTCCATTTTTTTCTTTAACTGTATTTTTTTTCTGTGTTTTTCATATGTTTATTTTATGCCAATAGGAATATATCTATGATACAGACAAAAGGCCTACATTGTGTCTTAGATATACGAAACGTAACTCTATCTCTGTCTCAACTGTCTGACTTTGAAGAGTCAATGAATGTTTAGGGTACGGTCTGCGTAGGATCGTATCCACCATTCGACTATTGACGTGAACTAACGCCTAGCACAAACTTAAGCTTAGTTGTAATGGTTAACAAGAATGTTAGTAATATTTTCTGAAAAAAAAACTTCCGTTCGCCTCGACCGATCACACTTTTCGGAACGCTCGCGTCACGCACTCAACAACTTCCCAAGTCAAGCGTGAGTAAAGAAGTTTTACTTCAAAAAAATTGTAAACATAAGCAAGTTAATGAAATTACGCAATTGTAAATATAATTCGGTCAAGTGCTACAAACGAGGACTTTCACAAATGAGGAGAAACTGCGTTGCGATAGCATTATCGATAACTAGTAGGTTATCGTGTGACACATTTCCAGCTGAAGATATCGACTCTATATATCGCTTTAATAGAATTGATAAGGACCACATGTTCTGTTTATAATGCATACACGTGATGTGTACATTGTTTGTATGTATACATACAAATGACATACACTAATTTATCCATGAAATAGCAACCGACCGAGTCGAGGTTCGTCCCTCTTGGGCGCCCGTAACATAACAGTCCAAGCCAACGTTATCCCACACCCGGGGAACCTTGAGTCAAATTACTAGCGATCAGCCCTGTAGTTCTGGGCTCGTAGAATAAGACTACGGTATCTCTTGCCTGTCGTGGAAGGCGACTAAAGGGGGCCTCGGGTTCACTAGGCGACAACGACGCTTTCCTCTGGAGATCCCGGATCACCTCACCATGCACCGAGCAAGGGCCACCGGGGGGGTTTTAGTGGATAAGAACCCCTCATAACCCCCGCTAGCGATAGAGGTTCAAGCTAAGCGACCTAAGAGCTATGCCAGCTCTCAATCCGGTGAAGCAGTCAAGGCCAGCTTCTATGGCCAATCTATTTAGTTCGTCAAAATAAATCTATGCCAATAAATTAACAGCCGTGGTAGCTCAGTTTCCGGGCGGCCATCTTATGTTGTAAAGTACTCCCTGAATTGTGAACCTATGAACCTGAATTGTATTCCCGGTGCCGGCACCGATAAAATTGTTGCAGTTAAAAGTGGTAATTTACCGTTTGGCGGTGTAGAAAAAACATGGTGAGGAAATTTACCTTTTTTTTTAAACATATGTATGTATATTATACTTGTGTTTCATACTATGACATAGCGTGGCGATACATGACGTGGTGACTCCATTTGACAGAAAATATTGTTAATGATTTTCTATTTATTATGATTTTCACATTTAAACATCTCGTTTATTTTCGTTAGTTTTGGGTACTTCTGACGTCACCTTCCTTTAGTATGTCACCAATCTAGTACATAGTATATATAACCATAGAACTAAGTCTTAGACCGTTAGACCTCATTAGAAGATTTCGGTAAAGTCAAGACGTTCGGATCTCTTGACCTTTTGGATTCGAAAAACTGCATAAATTATCATAAAGATTTCGGGGCGCGGTAAATTTTGCTGCTCAAAATTGCCAGCTACATGTCTGTGTAATCCGGTTTTTTGTCCTAGGTTAAGATTAGACGTAATCACTTAATTCATATCTAGACTGTAAAAAGAGGAAACGAAAATACCAACGAATTGTTATTATATACAGGTATTTTATATTTTGAAATATATGTTCTGATTTTCAATTCGTGTGACATGAGGTAATTTTTGCTATATTTTTTTTTGTTCAAACTACGATTAGCCAGATAAGCTGACTTTAACTGGATCGAGCTAGATAGCTTTTAGATCGCTTAGCCTGAATCTCGAAAAAGCCAATATCACGCGGTGTTCTCAGGCGGTCACACATCCAAATGATGACCGAGCCCGACGTTGCTCCGGTGATCGGACGGGGGCCGGTATATTCAATGTGGTATGGATGTTGGCTATTGATGTGAGGTGAAGTTTTCACCACTCCCACACTACAGCATAGCATAGTGAGGAGTAAGCGGATATAACGTTTTTCATGATTCTTCTTAGCACATCTCTTTTTCTTCTAGCAAGAATTTCGAGGATGACGTCACCCTTCTTTATTTAAACAATCTAGTCTAGTCATTACCATTCCTTTCCATACAATCGCTTAGGCAACCTGTGGCTAGTTCGACATAAAATTCTAACATTTCCGCCTTTAGTACCACCAGGTGGCGCTGTTCACGAGGCATACTCTAACAGATTTTAAAACTCGCAGAGAATTGGGCGGTTCATACAAAGCGAACACCCGCGAAACTTATAAATTATCCCTTGTTGCTATGGACGCCTTAAGCACATAACTGAAGCTCCCAGTTTGGCTATGTTTACAAATAGGTTGAAGTCATGGCTGGTTGAGGGGGCATTTTATGGTGTGGAGGAATTGACTAATCAAATTACAAATTAATAGCATTTTATTGCCTTTATGTACTATTTTTAAAAAATTAAGGATTTTGAAGTATTCAAGGTAAGTTAGAGCACCTAGAATGTATTCGTTTACTGATGCTGCTGAGATGTACATGGGTGTAGGTAATGATCTTCACCCGCTCGATAAGATAGGAGAATGTAGACGGAGAGAAATGAATAATTTAATTTATTGTGAGAGTTAAATTAAATATTTAATGATGTAAGTTTATTGTTTAAATAAAATATAGCAAAATCTAGCCCGGCGAAGTGCGCTAGTTACCAAGAAAAATCTCAATCTCGAATCAAATCCACATGCAACTCCTTCTTTTTCTTTTTATTTATACATTTGAAAATTTTGTATCGTAATTTTTAAGTGTTCCGACAGAAAAGGTTGCCAACGGCTGACCTGGACGTCCCCTACCGACATTCACTTTGCGTCATAAGTACAATGTAATACGCATAACTGTTAAGCTGACTAATAGAAAAATAATTGGTGGTTAATATTAAAGCCGAATTGATATAAGCAAATGATGATGACGTCACAAACTGCATCAGGAACCTCGTAGTAGGTATTCTTGACCTCAAAGCGACGGTATCGAGTAACGCACGATCGAAAGATTAGCATTCTCAAGCATATAATATCATGAGCTGTAATTATATTTAAATTATAAACATGAAACTCCAATACTGGGAATCGATGATACAGAACGAGTGGATTGGAATGATTAATTTAGCTTAGCCTGATCATCTCAATGAGAGTGATTACATTAGAAATATCTGCTTCGTCACATATCAAAAGTTTAACATCATTTGGTCAGATCGTGTGCGGAACACCGACGTGCTCCGACGCGCTAACGTGGGTGGCATTGAAGTCTATCTTATGAGACAACAGCTGCGATGGTGCGGTCACGTATCACCCATGGCGGAGGAGCGACTGGCGAAGCGCATATTCTTTTCAGAACTCCAATACGTCAAATGAAAGCACGGGGGTCAATACCTTACATACAAGGACGTTCTGAAAAGACATCTAAAAAGATGCGCTCAGAGAATTGAGTGGCGGAACCTCATAAGGGAGAGGGTGTACGCTTTTGAGCAGAAGCGCAGGTCTGAATTAGACGACAAGCGTGACACCTTGAAGGAACGATCACGAAGTGCCATATCCTACCACATCAGTAACGGTGTGCTCACTTGCGCCCAATGCGGGCGCACTTTTACAAGGAAGAGTGGTTATGCAAGCCACATGCTTGACAACTTGAAGCCGCGTGACTTTTTTTTTTGTTAACTGGGAGATCTGATCTTCAAAAAGATACCCCGCCTTCTAGTTCTGGGCTCTCAAGAATAAGACTACGGTATCCCCTGTCTGTCGTGGAAGGCGACTAAAAGAGGCCTCGGGAAGAAGGCGAAATCGGGGAGTTCCCCCGGAAGTGCTCTCCTTGAGCACAGTGCAGAGGGCTTCCAATGCGTTTCACTAGAGATCCCGGAGCCCCTCGTCATGCAACGAGGAAAGGGCCACCGGAGAGGTTTTAGTGGGTAAAACCCCCACATAACCGCCGCCTTCCCCTCAGAAGGCAGGGTAACTTTTGAAGATTTCCTCCCCGTTAACAAAAAAAAAGGAGATCGTTCACATCAATAGTCGAATGGTGGATTCGAATCTATGACATCACGAATCGCAGACCGATCTGCCTACCCTAAAACATTAGGCTGTTGACTTGTATTTTTCGAATTCATTAGTCATATTGTCAAAACAGTAATTTATAAATTTTTTTGATATGTAATTTCCAACTGAATGTTTGAATGTTTTATGATTATTAGATATTGATTAATTGATTGCAATGTAATGGCGGTTTGGTAGATGTCTAGATTATAAGATAGCAACAATTGAAACACTTTTGACGTGGCATTGGATAAATATAACGACACAACTGATAGGAGATTACCACAAGTGTTACGTGCAAGAACAAAAACCGACTTCAATTCGATTTAATCGTTAAACGCTATTTACGCGCGGACGCATTCTGTGTATTTGCGACTTATTCTAGGAATATTACGAAATAGTATTAATCAGAATCTAACCAAACTCTCAACTACTCCAAGGAAAAAATGTTCTTGGAAAAGTTGTACTTTTTTCCAATAAAAAATGAATCACAGAAATCGATTGATGATATTAAGTTATTGGTCCATTTGTGGCGCACATAATCGTACTTAATGCAAATTTACAACTTATATGGTGTTAGCTGGCATCACATGACACCCAGCGATTGTTATGCATAATAACTACTTCCAATGATATCTCAGTGATTTACCTGAACCTTATTGTATCTTTAAGTCATAATTAATAATTTTGTTGATCGTCACATGAACTTGGCATTGTAAACAATAATTTAACTTTATAAGTTCGTAATCTGACTTCTAATTTTGTATAAAGATTGTGAGGACAAGCAGTTGTGACCGTATTTGTTAATATAATTTTTTGTACAACGTTACGCTGTCTGTATAAAGTGAGTGTATTAGTCGTTGGACTGTTTTATTCCACAAGACCTACAAATTAAAACAATGGTTATTGATGTCAATGTCTAACTTTGGACCAAATTGAATTGATATTAAAATGGGAACGAGAAGCACTAACACTTTTAACCAAAAAGAATTATCAATATCGACTCATCCAGTCGAAAGTTATGCGGTCACAAAAAACATTAAGAACCTCCTTCTTAATTGAATTCGGTTGAAAACTAACTAAAATCGACAACTGTGATGTACAAAGTTTATTTTGACACAATTGGTTTAACAGACTGGGGGGCCCCTTTTTTTTGTTTACGGGGACAAATTTTTAAAAAGATACCCTGCCTTCTGGGGGAAAGGCGGCGGTTTTGTGGCGTTTTTACCCACTAAAACCTTCCCGGTGGCCCTTTGCATGGTGAGGGGTTCCGGGATCTCCAGAGGAACAACCGGAGGTCCTCCGCACTGTGCTCAAGGAGAGCACTTCCCGGGGGCGCAGTGAACCCGAGGCCTCGCTTAGTTGACTTCTACGACAGGCAGGGGATACCGTAGTCTTATTCTTGAGAGCCCAGAACTACAGAGCTGAGATTGGGGGCCCTGCATCAGAACAAACATCGGGCATAAACAATCATTTGTTAGATAACATACAACGGGAGAACAATTACGATTAGATAATTGCTTTATTATGTCTTCTTTATAATGCATTGTTTAAATGACGTAGTCAGATGGAATCGTTTTATCGAGACGTTTCTTCGTGGAACGCGACGAAATTTACAGATACGGTTGCGAGATTACTAATGACTTCATAATATAAAATCGAAACAAGACCGCCGTTTCCCTTCGACTTGTACCTTAAAATAATTAGGCAAATGTTACATTGGATTATAAACAGTAGAATTGGTAATCGAAAGGAACGCATTTGTAACGAAATATTATTATTTATAATTATTTATTTTAACATTTTAAAGTAAGGTTCACACAGGCAGACTTAATGCCATAATGCCTATCGCTCAACGGAGGGGCCCTTGTGTCGAGTTACTAGCTATATAGGTTCAGGCTAAGCGCCTCTTAACCCGGTAAAGAAGTCAAGGCCAGCTTCTCTGGCTAATTTGTGTATTCTTAGTAAAAAAATCTACTAGTCCACCCTGGGTGAGAGAGAGAAACATTGGCTGGTGTTATCATCAAGGAAAAGATCGGAGACATTGTGGAGTTTGTATTTTGTTCTTATATAGTTAGCTGACCGAGCAATTTATATATACTAACAAATAAAGAAATATTTACAATTTCATAGATATTACAAAATATTTACAAAAAATATAACTGTGCCAAACCGTCATCGCTTGGCAGCGTGCCAAGGAGGCTGGTAGCATTGCCACGTTGTATGGCAATGCTTAGCCTCTGTGCAAGGTATAAGCCAGCCCTCTGGTCACCAGATGTGTCGACCAACTTCTTAGCTAACACATTAAAAAGGTGGTGTGCACTAGGACCCCACGGTCCCAAAGTTTCTACCCCAAACGGCTCAAATATGAAACCCAGCAATTGTTTTGCCATCAATAATTTTTTTAGTGAATATTATGGTAATACAATATAACAAAAAAACTAACTTATTGAATTGAAGGAGTTAAAGAGCGCTGTCACTAAAAATGAAGGGTTGTATGAATATAATAAAAAATTGTACAAATAATAAAAAAGACTGGAGTGGACAACACTTATCACTTAGGGGTATAAAAAATAGTTTACTTCCTATCCTTAGACTACCTACTACTTAAAAATACATAAAAAATCGGTAGTCTTATTACATACAAATTAGCACCAACACCAGCAGGAGAGTCCACGAGGCATTTCACACCGCCAAAGACCGCAACAGGTGGAAAGCGATCGTCCGCCAATAATTCGTGGAGGTCACGACCCTCAGCAATGAGGAAAACGACGCAAGGAGGAGGAGAATTACATACAATGTGAGATGAGAATTTTATATATTAAGATTTTAAGATTACTCCGTTGTAACATATAGTTTTGTGTTGTTGAATTTGAACTTTAATACGAACAGATTTGTGTATTTCTCTAACGCGGATTGTGAAACATTGGGGAAATATCGACGCTGGAAAGCAAAAACGTAATAAGTGACACATATGGCTATTTTCACTTTTTTATATCGTTGGAATCAGAAAAAAAAGACGCGTCGAATGATATATGACTTGTAACGATTAGATGAAAAATAGCGAAAATAGGATTTTCAAATACTCGTTTATTTTTTGTACCGTAAAACGATTTTCTTTTAGGAAAACTCTAGGTTACAATACTTATTCAGCAAAAAATAATAAAAATTGTGTCCAAAAATTACAGCTATAGGTCCACAAAGACGAAAATTATAATTTTTAAATAGTTGAAATGGATTTTCAGCTCTGGTGAACAATTTCATTTTTGTGGGTTACTACGTTTTTGTTTTCCAGCGTCGATATACGCTTGAACCTTCTTCTACGCAGCCAAATATATCAGAGGATCGTTATCATTTAGACGTAGCACAGTCGAGCAAAGTAGCAGGCATGCGCTAGTCTTCCACCGCTATTATATCACTGAGCATGCAATGACACCTTGACCAAGTTGCGTGCTCGTTTCCTTGTTTTATTTAGTTGGTCATGCGTTTACCGTTTGTCCATTGCATTCTCCCCTCTCGCCGTACGTCCGTGATGGTGTAGACAGGCTGCAGACGGCCGAATGAGTTAGCGGTACCTTCACCGTGTTGACCTCTAGGTTTGTTTTTCCAGACGACACACGATCTCAGATAATATGATTATCGTTACTTTAGAAAGATTATTTATTGCTTCAATTTTACTTTAAAGTTAGTTTAAGTTGAATCCTTTAAATACATACTAGCGTACCCAGTCCGCATTGCCGGGCCAGATTTTGCTTTATTTTATTTAAACAATAAACTTACATAATTAAATATTTAATTTTACTCTCAGAATATATTAAATTATTCATTTTTCTCCATATTCATTCTCTTCTCGAGCGGGTAAAAAACATTACCTACACCGTGTACACACACACTGTACACATCAGTAAATACAACATCATTCTTATCATTTAAGGGTATACTTCATTGTACTTCAATATGGCTCATAATGACATAAATATACACAACGAATGTGTCAATACAAATTTGTCAAAACAACAGAATATCATCATAGTAAATAAACGTTGTATTTGACAGTTTAAAAAGAGAAATGTTCAGATCGTCACCAACGATTACTCGTCAAGTCAATCTGAAGATTCCCTGAAAGTTTCATTGATATCGGTCAAACACACTCACATTCTCTTATATATATAAATGTATGTCCCACTGTTGGGCGCAGGTCTTCTCCGTATAGAGAGCAAAGGGCATAGGCCGTCACGCGCCCTAGTGCGGATTGGCAGACTTCACACGTCTTAGAAAATTGATCGAGTGCCCCCACGAGGACCGAACCGCAACTCGCCCGGCAGGTGGTATTCAAAACTTAACTACGTAATAGTGAAATTTGTTGTGTCGGTTAGAAATTTATTTGACGCGTATAATCTTTAAATCGCGCGTCAGTTCAAGGTTCGATTTCCTGTCGTAAAATGATAATTAGTCAAGGCCTTGTCCCCTTTTGTTTTAATTTCAATTGTAATCGGTGTTGCGATAAAGGCTATCGGTGTTGTAGCAGCGATACCTCCGTCCTCGGTTCGAATCCAAGACGATAATAAGATTTCTATTGCATTATAATTATATTCGACATCCGCCCTCGTGTCACATTAGCTTATTTTATGTTATAATTGATTTAATAATGTCGAATTGGATAATAAACAATAGAATTACATGTCACTGAGAATGAAATGTATACATATGTCAATAAGATGAACAAGTTTACAATTAAAAACTAAAACCGACTTCAAAATGTAACACACCTTTAACGCTATTACGCGCGGACGCTCTCTTTCTGAATTATATCATTATTTTATAGAATTAATCTATATCATAATATTCCTACGATAGAAAACAAAATGGCGCGGGGACTCATAGAGGGGATCATCTAACTTACATTTTCATTTTTATCCTAGACGTAAGAAATAAGTGTGTGTTTTAAAAAAGACTTGGCTTAAAGGTCTTGTTACCAAGCCGTAAAATATTCAACTTTTTATATATTTTAAGCGAATGAAATGTTTAATGTAAATATTCGTGTGTCGGATCATTCGTACCCATTCAATATCAGGTCAATGTCGTCATTCATTCAATTAATCAACGTTCAATCAATAACACGATTAGAAAAAGGCAATTGCGAAAAAGAAACAGAATTACAAATGAAACATTGGATTATGTTACTTATTAACTACGTAATTAGTTTGTTTTAATTCATGTAAAAACTTGTAGGTCTTGCTGTATAAAATATTCAACTATATATAAAATTCAATTATATATATATATATATATATATATATATATATTCAGCGAATGAAATGTTTAATGTAAATATTCGTGTGTCGGATCATTCGTACCCATTCAATATCAGGTCAATGTCGTCATTCATTCAATTAATCAACGTTCAATCAATAACACGATTAGAAAAAGGCAATTGCGAAAAAGAAACAGAATTACAAATGAAACATTGGATTATGTTACTTATTAACTACGTAATTAGTTTGTTTTAATTCATGTAAAAACTTGTAGGTCTTGCTGTATAAAATATTCCAATAACTAATACACTCGCGTTATTCAGACCTAACGTTGTACATAGAATTATTTTAACGAATACCGTCACAACTGCGCGTCTTTCACAATCTTTATACAAAATTAATTAGATATCAAATAAAGTTAAATTATTGTTTACAATGCCAAGTTCATGTGACGATCAACTAAATTATTAATTATGAATTAAAGATACAATAAGGTTCAGGTAAATCACTAAGATATCATTGGAAGTAGTTATTATGCATAACAATCGCTATGTGCCATGTGGCTTGTTAACACTTTTTTGAGGGAAGAAATCTACACAAGATCGCCTTCTGGAGAGATGCTTATGTGAGATTATTATAGAAGGCTGAGTTCGTAAGGTAATTAGACTGGGCTCGTTTTTTAAGCAAGCACAGTTGTCGACGAGAAGGAACCTGGGCCGTTACACAGACGTCCCTTGCCTTTGTGCATTCGTGACCTTTCTTTATCAAGGGGATGATATCTTCAATAATACCCCGCCTTGAAGTGACGGCGGCGGTTATGTGAAACTTTAACACACTTAACTCCGGTGGCCATCCTTGGTGCATGGCGTTGGGCTCCGGGATCTCATATAACAAAGGTATTCCCTCATCACCCTCGTAGAGCTAATACAACACGAGACTGTGTGCCTTCCTCCCGTCCACTTTTATAACGACAAGAACCCCTATACTTATCGCCCGTAAACCGCAAGGCCCCTTTAGTCGTTTACGATAGGCAGGGCACACAATACCCTAATTCTGTAAGCCCAGTAATACCTTCCAGCTTCACATTTACAACAACACTCACCCTTGTCAGCTGTGAACCCTCAGCTCTTTTACGACAGACAGGGCATACCACGACCTAATTCTGCAAGGACTACAGGAATGTAAAATTGATTGTGTCTATTATTTATTATTATTATTTTTTTAAAAGAAAGCTCGCAATATTTCTTTTTTTTTTCATAAATACTACTAACAATCTTGTTAACCATTCCAAGTAAGCTTAAGCTTGTGCTAGGACATGGTTCACGGCAATAGTCGAATGGTGAATTCGAACCCACGACCTTACGATTCGCAGGCCGTACCCTAAACCATTAGGCTATTGACGCGTCGTGTGTTTTTTGTGTGTATCATGTCAGCAATATAGACTACTATCTACCTATACCCCTTCGAAACGTAAGTTATATGAAATAGAAATGAAGTAACTTAAGTGAAACGCTTTAAACGGTTAAATAAACTAGAATAGAGCAAAGGGCACGGTTAGATAACACATTAAGTTTTATGCTTAACTCGGGTTGGTTTTCTCTTTGTTAAGCGTCGCGTGACCTAGAATGGGTGCCATACCTAGGTGAAAATATTTATAATATAAATTATTTTATTTCACAGTGTTTAGGATGCAAGCTACAACCTGAAAATCGGGGAGGCCTATGCAGCAGAGCTTCTCTGTCAAGAGAGTACAAGAGCATAGCTCGTCACGGAGCCCTATTGAGGGTTACGGACAGGCAGAGGAGCGCAGAGGCTCCCCCCCCTCCGCAGGCGACGTATCGGGGTGCTCAGGAGGCGTTACGAACGCCTCCTCTTGCCGCCCCCGTAATCCGAAGCGGGGCCAGGATGGGTACCTGGCCCCAGCATGCCTCGGCGTCGTCGGGACTTCTCTGAGTTGCGAAGAAGTCCCTTTGAGGATGAAGTCCGGTCATTGCCGGGACCGGCCGGTCGTTGGGGTGTCCTGTCGCTGACAGATCCGGGGCACCCCGCTCATAACGGCTGATGGCATTCGCGGAAGGTTTAGTGGGTAGGGGCTGCCCAGGCCGAGTCCCACACATCCCTCCGGGCCCACCCAGGGTACCGGAGGATGGTCTATAAAAAGATTCCCCCGCGTGAACAAAAAAAAAAAGGGTTACGGACAGGCATTACAATGTATCTGGTAGGCTTTTACTTTTACTTTATTTCTACATTACTTGTACTGTGATGTTATCAGCCAGAATATTTCACCGAATCCATTTAGTTTTTTTTTCGCTATTATCTGTGCGATAACTTGATAGATAAGTAAGACCGATGGAATTATATGTATTAGGATTGGCTAATGTTTGTCTAGATTAAAAGGTGACATTTTTTTTTGTTTCAAAATAATATAGACAATATAGACAATTTAAATTAGAGACTAACCTAACCTAACCTACCCTATTACCCTTCCTTTCGGCTTCAAAAAAAAGAGTATTTTTCTTTTATTATGTTTTTTACATCATAAATGAAGACTGGGTGAACCGATTTTTTTATTTGATGACTGTCTTTTAATTTAAAAGCTACGTGTTTCCCGTGTGGTCCCGTTTAGTCTAGTCCATTTCAGTCCAGTTCTGACAGTGTCCATCCATGAGAAAGCCTATATAATATATTTTAAATTTTATTTATGTTTGCTTTGTTTGATTTTTGTTTTTACTCGTAAATATACTAGTAACAACCCAAGGGCATAATTGAGGCCCGAACCATGGCTATGTCAGCTGTTACATTGGAATTACAAGAGTTTTACATTTAACTTTTCGTTTGGTACTAAAGTTAAAGTTACAGCCTTTATATATATAATATATATGTCCCACTGTTGGGCGTAGGCCTTCTTTGTAAAGAGAGTATAAGGGCATAGTCCACCGCGCACTTTTTTGTGCCAGCATCGGGGATCGAACTCGAGTTGCTAGCGTACTATGCACCTTGAGCGAACCGACCCGGACAGTGAGCTACCACGGCTCCTTTGGTAATATGCCTAGCTATATTAATTTGATATAATCATAAAGGACTTTTAAAACCACTAAAACGTGTGTCTAGAGGTAAATGTCAATATAATTCTTGTTTGTCCAATGTAATCAAATGCGATTGAGCGACTATAAACAAGAAGAATAATGATTCACACAATCCAGTAAGGAACGTGTCTGTCCAAGAACTTATGCGTAAAATCTTGCTTGACGTGTTTAACGGAAGAAATGGCGCAGAAAACGATCGATTAGATGAACGGTCTAGATTTTAACATGTCTAGGATTACTGGCCATACGTTCTGTAACGCATTACAATATACTAAGACATAATTCCGTTTTAAAATAACAAAATCTTACCTTATAAATATCGAATATTGAATAATATTCTAATAAAGATAAAAATAAATGCAAATTAATATATAGGCGTGTACGTATGTGACTTAAAATATTTACAATACTCTATTTAGAGATTAAAAGTGATACAATAGATGACATTGTATTATTTGCATTATCGTTCTTTTAAGTTGGTAATATCAAATTCATGTTAATAACAAAATCAGAAAAGAAAGAGAACAATTTGAAATTGATGAGAAAGAGTGAGATAAACATAAATTCGAGTTTCGTATTCACTTTTTCTTTTTAATTTTCATGGGTTGTCATAGTAAGGCGTTAATAATTATTTAAAAAATAAAAAGTGATCCCGTTATATTTATAAACAACCAAATACTACAACTGCCACAGTAAATAGAGAAATTTCCAATACAGTTTAGAAGTAGGTGTAATTACGAAACTGAAAGAAAGTCTTTAATATGATAAATAGACACCACTTAAATACGTTATTGTAGCAATTACTTCAACCTACACTAAATAGAATAATAGCCCTAATGATTATAGCTATACATCATTGTTGTCCTATTTCCAGCTTTGTCTTCTGATATGGTAAAAATATTAATAATTATAGGTTAAGTTCAAATATGGCTGACATGTCTGAGCCTTATACTAATTATAAAAAGATAAAGAATACCTGGAATAAAACATAAGCACAATCACAATCTAAAGAGATATGTTTCTAAAATCTATATTTTTAGTAATTCACGTCAATGTATAAAAGCGCGGACGAGAAAAAAAAGCAAAACAACTTTTTAAGTTCAGCCTGCCGTGAGACTGGCTGGAAACTAGATAAAAAAGAAATAAAACCTGATGATATGTTGACAATAAAACTGTATAATTTACTTATTAATTCCAGAAACGATTTATAAATGGCGGCTACTTATAAATTAGGAATTTAGTCTTCTAATAAACAACTTGTAATAACTCAAATATTAAAATTGTTGTAAACAAAATAACACACTGAACATTGAACAATTTTACCATCGTTATATGTTTTTGAAGAGACAATCAAGGGAAAAAAACAATGAAGTTTGGGAATGTACCGTTAAAATGGTTTAATACAATAAGAGCACTCACCAGATAAACTAAAAGTTCCCGGATACAGTTCAAAAACCTCACGTAAGCACTGCACAAAAGTTAAACTATAGTATACATACAACCACTGTTTGTACAGAAATACTTGTCAATGTAATCGCAACTTTCTATTTGGACTTTACATGTATCACGATATGCAACACCGTTTAAACTGTCTTTGTAGCCAATAACACGGGTCACTACTGAGAATTTATGTTTTTAAACGTCACTCGAACGTAATTATCGTTGGATTTAGGTGACGTAAAAGTTTTTGGGAGCTAACGGGACGCGCGTCTACTCCCCACCAACGTCGACTAGCATCTGAGCCGCGCTGAGACTCGACTCGTGGATTGACCTTCGCGTAATGAAATGCGACTGCGTGAAGTTAGTTACATAGACCGGTTCCTTTAGGCAAAAGTGGTTGTGTCGTGTTTTTTTTTTACTTTTTTTCTCACTCACTCTTCACTGTGAACGCTTAGACAATGATCATCTGGCTTAATCTCGCCCCCTTTAAATTGCAGTCCGAATTTCGACGGCATCATCAAGGTCCGATTTGTCTCCTGTCAAATGTAGAATCCTTTTGAGAGTTTTGATTAAGTTTATTAGAGACGCTTGTCACGATCCAAAATATTTCTCGGTCATCCATTTTTTTGTTTTTCTGTGTCTGTTAATTTAATGAACATCCTTACTTATTTAAAAATAGAGGAATGTTGTAATAAAGATAAAAAAAAATATAAGCTCTCACGTGCTTTTTACCCAGGCCGGGGAGACAGAGACAACTTTCGATGTCCACTTTTTACTAAATTTATATATATAACAGGTTGTGAGCCTATTGTCAATCACCAAACGGCATTTCATTGGTACAAGCCACGACTCTTAGGGCCACGAGTCTGCTACTTTCCAATGACATTTCACTATGAAACCAACCTAATATATTACAGTAGTCATTGTGACAAATATTGTAACCTTTTTTTATATGTAATTTTCAAATGAATTTTTGATTATATGATTTTCATTGAAATGTTTGAGCTTGAGCTTGTTTTGCAACAATTAATAATAGGTTGTCAAATATCTCCCTTCCGCCTTTGTGTCATGCGGCACCCAAACATCAAGCTTTTTGTATCCAGCCTTCTGCAGATGGTTTAAAATGGTTTGGTGACTAACTCCCATCTCCTGGGCGATGTCACGAGATGCCACATGCCGGTCTAACTCGATGTAGTCCATGATTTGATCGGTATTTGTCGTCACAGGTCTTCCGCCGGCTGGCTTATCCATGGTGTCGTTTTCACCGGCTCTGAATCGTCGAAACCATTCCTCCGTGGTTCAAAGTGATAGAGTACCATCCCCCAAAACACTATTAATCTCACGGAACGTTTCTCTAGCGGATTTGCCTTTAACGAAGGAAAACTTTAAAATAGCGCGAATTTCGGCGTTAGTGAACTTCATGTTTACACGTCTATAACTGTTGAACGCAATATCCAAACTAATTATGCATAGCGTCGTTTTGTAGGTTATGTCAAGACCTTTCAAATTATGTATAGTATTCCTAGATACGAGCTCTGTAGCGCTTTGTACATAGCCGCGAAATTCAAAAGACAAAAGGCGGAAGGGAGATATTTGACAACCTATTATATACACAATATAGTTAATTAGTGTTTTAACTGATTTCACGAAAGGAGGGGGTTCTTAATCCGTCTGTTTTAAAAAAATATTTGTATACTGTATTTTTTTTTGTTTAAAAGTTTGCTTTCAATTAGATCCTGTGATAATTATGTTGCCATAATTGCCAAAGATATACCAAAAACTTTGCAGCTTTGTGCGTAGACGTGTTTGTTGTGTGAATGTATTTGTGTCGTGTATAATTGCGTGTGTGTGCGTATTGCGAATTATACCATTGCAGGGCGGGGCATACGAATCGATCTGCCCCGTATACATCGTATTAGCATATATAATAAACTAAATAAGTAAACAGGTATATTTACGAGTAAAGCCAAGAACAGATTTTAAATTAGTGACGGATTAAAAATGCTACTACGCGCGGACTCTCCGAAGTATCATAGTTATATTATGAATTCCTGGTGCCTAAATACTCCCTTTTCTTTCACATTCGTGCTACTTCTCGGTAAAGAGTGCATACGTAGTCTTGGGCTGCCATGAACTTATCAATATCTCAATCAACGAATATTGCTTGATACGAGTTTTAGGCGTTCCCTGGTATCTTCAAGATACCCAGCCTTCTGAGCGCCGGTTATGTGACATTTATCGCATCGGTGCTTTTCTGCCTATGAAGCACGTCCCGGGGAGATTACTCCTTCCTCCCAGCACCCTCGCAATGCTAAGGCTACATAGGACCACCAGTGTCGCCTTCCGCCCGTGTCCACTGTAGCAACCGACAAAGCCCTTCTCGCCCGAGGCCCCTTTTAGTCGCTTTTAACGACAGGCAGGGGATACTATTGCTTAATTCTGGAAGTCCAGGACTATAAGGCGCAAAGGACCCAAGGACCTTTTTTTTGTTGACGGATCTTCAACAAGATACCTCACCGTCTGGGGAGAAGGCGATGTTGTGTGGGGTTTTTACCCACTAAAACCTCCCCGGCGGCCCTTCCTCGGTGCATGGTGAGGGTCACCGGGATCTCCAGAGGAACGCACCGGAGCCCCTCTGCACCGTGCTCTTAGGAAGGCACATCCCGGTGGCGGGAACTCAAGGTCCTGTAAAAAACGATTCATAAATGGTGTCGTATTATACAGTTAATAAAGATTACGAGATTACCATGTAAAAAATGTATTAATTTAGTTCAGGTTAATTGCATTATCACAAATCAAATCAAAACAAAACATTAATATCACAACAAGATGCTTATTGAACCTTGTTCACCCAAAAATTACAAAAAGATGAAAGCAAAAAGTTAAAAATGCCACCGTCAGAGCGTTATTCGATTACAGAACTGACATGATAAAAGATAAACGGAATCACGGTGCAAAAGGTAAAGTAAGATACATTCAAACGGCCGAGGAATAAAGATATTTCGTTCCGAAACCCTGCCCACTGACATATCGCGATTTAAGATGTTAGATCTTTAATATTTGGTATACATTCGGATGTTCAAATTTATTTTTTACAATGATCTCCGGTGAATATTAAAGGAGAGCTTTAATTTAAAATTCATGATGATTTTGTAAGATTTTGGTAACGATTTATGACGAACTACACAGATTGGCCAAAGAAGCTGTCCTTGACTGCTTCACCGGATTGAGAGGTGGCATAGTTCTTAGGTCGCTTAGCCTGAATCTCTATCGCTAGTAACTCGACACATGGGTCCCTTCGGTGAGGGGTAACCTCGGCTTGGACGGTTTCTATGATACGCGTACGCATTCCGTGAGTCGAACCACGACTCGGTCGACTGCAGTTTCACGCGTAATCGTCATTTGGTAACGACGAACAACTCGTCAGTACGCAGATTTTTGAAGTAAAACTTCTTTACGCTTGACGTGGGGAGTAGGTAAATGCGTTACGGAAAAATGTGATCAGCTGAGGCGAACGGAAGTTGAGAGGAAGAATATAAGTTAGTAAAGATAGAAAAGGTAAGCTATGTTTCGTATTTGTAAGACACAGTGCATGCCTATTGTCTGTATCACACTGTAAGAGTAGTAGAGATCAATGTGCGCGCATATTTTCCTTCTCTCTTGAACAATCGTGTATATAATATATTTCGTGTGTATATACATACATATAAATGGAGTTAAAGAACTCTAAAGCACATGAATTTTTTTTAGAAAAACTTTATTAACCATTTCTAATAAGCTGGTGCTAGGAAATGGATCACGTAAGTCTATTGGTGGATATGAATCTACGACATTTCGCAGGCCATACACTAAATTATTAGATTTAACCACTTATTATAAAATATTAATATCACACTTTTCGTCACGCATTCACCAGCTTAATCTCCAAGTCAAGCGTACCTACAGAAGTTTAAATTTAAAAAAATATTGCCAAAATTAAAATCTCCTTCTCGGAACTACCCGATGTATCACAATCAGGCGAGTATTACATTGCATTTAATTGGCGGGTATATCAGCACAAGGCGTTGCTTTCGACCATGTTAAAAGATACCAGATTTATTTGTCCGCCATTTTGTAATTGAATTATATAGGGGGGGGAGACCAGTCGATTTTTTGTCGTGTTTGTAATTTATTTCGCTTGCCATTCTCATTCAGTTTAAGATCAGTGATTGTCGGGAAATAACCACTTTTTATTCCAGTTTTTCAACCGACTTCAAAAGGAGTAGGTTCTTAATTCGTCTTAATTTTTTTATATGTTTGTCACCTCATAACTTTGGACGGGGTGAAGCAACTTTGATGATTCTTTTTTTATTTGAAAAGTGGTGCTTCCCGTGTGGTCCCATTTAAATTTGGTTCAATTCTGACAATGGGATCAACTTTTTACAACTTTAACTATTTACCGTTGACCGTTAGGCTATTAACGTTTATACTATATATATATATACATATATATGTATATATATATATATAAAAGAGAACGTGTGTGGGTATGTTTCATATAAACTCCGAAACAGCTGGACTGATTAAATGAAACTTTCAGGGAATCTTCTTCAGATTGACCTGGCGAGTAATCCTGTTATGTTTGGTGACGATCGGAGCACTCCTCTTTTTAAACTGTCAGACAAGCGTCGCACTTTTATTTCTAACATTAACTTGAGCCCGATATGTTTTTGTATAAATGATAAGAATGATAATGTTTTTACTAATATATACATGGGTGTAGGTAATGATCTTCACCCGCTCGAGACGAGAATGAATACAGAGAGAAATGAATAATTTAATATATTTTGAGGGTTAAATTAAATATTTAATTATGTAAGTTTATTGTTTAAATAAAATAAAGCAAAATCTAGCCGGCGAAGCGAGCTGGGTACGCTTATGTAATATATAGGATTTACCATATACTCAAACCGTTTTTATGTTTTGTAGGCGTTACGAATAAGCTAATTATGTTAAGATTAGCAATTAAAATTAAAATTTTAGCCAGTAAATTAAGATAAAAATAAACCAAACTTAAGAAGCAGACAAACATCAGCCAATCCTTGTAAACCGTATACATCGCCACGGTTCTTTGAAATCCAACAAAAAAGGCGCTAAATACTGGGAATTCGCCGGGAATTAAAGTTTTCTTTATCGTATTTTAAAAGCCTCGCATTATTTCAATGTCCGCCGTTTAATTTAGAATTTGTTGCGTGAAAGTTTAAAAAGAAATATGCCACGCGAATGCCATTGGTCTTTGAGAAAATAAACTTAAAGAAGCGCTCACGACTGTGTCACAGTTTTGGTGTAGTCAGAGGCGTTTGTTAGCTGGCAACACATGACACCCAGCGATTGTTATGCATAATAACTACTCTCAATGATATCTTAATGATTTACCTGAACCTTATTGTATCTTTAATTCATAATTAATAATTTAGTTGACCGTCACATGAACTTGGCATTGTAAACAATAGTTTAACCTTATTAGTTCCTAATCTGACTTCTAATTAATTTTGTATGAAGATTGTGAGGACGCGCAGTTGTGACGGTATTCGTTATAATAATTCTCTGTACAACTTTCCGCTGTCTCAATAAAGCGAGTGTATTAGTTGTTGGACTATTTTATTCTACGAGACATACAATAAATATAAAATTACGGCCTACGTATATACGTACGGTCCGCTGTTGAGCACAGTCCTGGCTTGCCGTCTGTCCGCACGTCCCTAGTAAGGATTGGCAGACTTCATAAGTTTTACATTTTCAACCCACTTTAAAAAGGAAGGAGATTCTCAATTCGTTGGAATGTTTCTTTTATGTTCATTACCTCATAACTTTCGACTTGGTGAACCGATTTTGATGATTATTGTTTCATTTGAAAGCTTTTTTTTTTTTTTTTTTGACGAGGAGGAAATCTTCAGAAAGATACCCCGCCTTCTGGGGGGAAGGCGGCGGTTATGTGGGGTTTTTACCCACTAAAACCTCCCCGGTGGCCCTTCCTCGGTGCATGGTGAGGGGTTCCGGGATCTCCAGTGGAACGCACCGGAGCCCCTCTGCACTGTGCTCATAGAGAGCACTTCCCGGGGGAGGTTACCCCCTCCCCCCCTGTGCCCTCGCAGTGCAAGGCGACACGGGCCAGCCGATGTCGCCTTCTTCCCGGGTCCACCTTGGCGGACGACAAAGGCCCGCACCGTTGTCGCCCAGTGAACCCGAGGCCCCTTTTAGTCGCCTTCTACAACAGGCAGAGGATACCGTAGTCTTATTCTTGAGAGTTATTTGAAAGCTGGTACCAGCTTTCAAATAGTGTTGTCCCATTACAATTATTTGAATTTGGTCCAATTCTTACAATGGCATCTATAAGAAAACATATAAGTTAGCATCAGTATTAACTATGTGTGCGACAAATGGTCGAATTACTCAACATCACGCCAACCGTTTTGGATTAATCATTTTTTATTGGAAAGGACGTACTTTAAGAGTAGCTTGACGACAATTTAATTAGGTTCTGATTCCATTTTCAAATATTCCTACTTAATTTTAGAAATTTGAAGCGTCAATAGCCTAATGGTTTAGGGTACGGTCTGCGAATCGTAATCGTAGATTCGAATCTACCATTCGACTATTGACGTGAACCATCTCCTTTTTTTTTTTTTGTTCACGCGGGGGAATCTTTTTATAGACCATCCTCCGGTACCCTGGGTGGGCCCGGAGGGATGTGTGGGACTCGGCCTGGGCAGCCCCTACCCACTAAACCTTCCGCGAATGCCATCAGCTGTTATGAGCGGGGTGCCCCGGATCTGTCAGCGACAGGACACCCCAACGACCGGCCGGTCCCGGCAAAGACCGGACTTCATCCTCAAAGGGGACTTCTCCGGAACTCAGAGAAGTCCCGACGCCGAAGCATACTGGGGCCAGGTACCCATCCTGGCCCCGCTTCGATTACGGGGCGGCAACGTGAACCATCACCTAGCACAAGCTTAAGCTTAGTTGGAATGTTAGCAAGAATGTTAGAAATATTTCTGAAAAAAAATTGATAGCTTTCTTTTTAAAAAAAAATACAAAACAGGCGTCCACGTGTAATAGCGTTTAACGCTTGATTCGATTTGAAGTCGGTTTTTGTTTTCTCGTACTATACTTGTCGCCGACACGCTAATGTTGTATTTTTGTTTTGTCATGATCTTGTACGGGCTGTATATGTATTATTATAATAATAAATTACATATACCTTGTAATTGTTGCGCGGAGGATCCACAGATGTGAAAACCAGATTGATGATGATAATTTTAACTTACACATTATGAAATTTCAAAATACAATTCTAAGTCGAGTTTTCACTTCTATCCGCAGCCCCTTTGACTGATATTTTTAGTAATTGTTATAGGATTTTATATATTTGCAAATAATTAAAGCGAAAATACTGCCTTATTTTTTTTTTATAAAAAAAATGTATAATTTAAGCATGCGCATCACATCACTGACTTGGCGATTGTTGAGTGTAGTGTAGCCACGCGTTTTGGAGTATAATGGGATAAGTTTGCGCATCTTACAGCAACAAATGTCACCTATCACATGTCGCCTGTCACACGCCACCGGTAACATATCTAGCTAGCACCTTTCACTCTAGTAACGTAATCATTCGTTCACGTTTAAGGCTGCGTCTACGTCAACGTCAAACGTTTACGTTAAAACTGTCATATGTCACCTGTCACCTGCCACTTTTTATTTCCCTACTTTTCACTTTCCCAACTTTTAACTTTCCGTAAAAGTAGTTGTTAACTAAGATAAATTTGTGTAAAAAAAAATTAAATCCGAATTTTCTATCACATGCATTTGGACACACTATTAGATGTTCCTGTGTTGACACTCTGAAACATATAGTTGTCCTTGTCGGACATACAATACCGAAGACTATACCCATCTCAGATTTTTTTAAGCCCGCCACAGGATGCAGGCTTGCGGGTTGTTTTTTCGAAATTTGAATAAATTTACACTTTTAAAGAAAGCACCAGAGTTCATAAAAGGATATCGAACCCCGTTCTGCCTTTATAATGTCGCTAATGTTCTATGTGTCTATTGTATTCTGCTCGGCCCTTCGTAATATTGAAAATAAATAGATTCTTTGAAATAACAATTACATTATTAAGGCGGTCGATCAATCCAGACCGTTCAATCCCCGATGTCGACACTAACGAAATTATAAATTAAAATTAATAAGCTTTATGATGAAAATTTATTTACGGTCGCTTGATTTGGGGAGTAAGCTGGTGCGTTACGAAAAATGTGATTGGTCGAGGTGAACGGAAGTGAGAGATACGTTTCGTAATCTAAGACATAGTGCAAGCCCATTGCCTGTATCACACTGTAGGAGCAAGAGAGAGCAGTGCTCGCGCACATCTTTCTTTCTCTCTTGAACAATCGTGTATAAATTTTGTGAACATATTATAATATGTACACAAAACATTTAAAGTTACAGAAGTTTTGCTTCAGTCGTGTAGTCTAGAGTACACTCGTTTTTTTCAATTCACTAAGGTAGATTTGATTTGAAGTGGAATTTTGTACTCAGACGTAAGTACACTTGTTACTGTATGTATAGGTAACGATAAAGGCGCGTCATAATATTAGTGGAAGCCCACCAGCCGTATATTTTAGCCACAAGATGTGTGCAGTGTTTATACTAAGCTTGGAGCATGCACTCACAGAGCCAACGAATCTTAAAGTACATTTGCAAGCCCTCTACAACGTTACCTCGACTGATATGTACCTAAATAAGGACTGTGATACACCAGGCCCAAATTACCACGATAAACGGTGTTTTTCGGGTCGCTGACGGGAGACCCTTTTTTGTGACGAACCTAGACAGATTTTTTTTTTTAATTTGTTTTGGTTGTTTTTGCTAAAGTTTAAGTTTTCGCCTTGGGTTTTGCGGGGGGTCATCGAGATTATGCTATTGGATACAATGCTCGATGACCCCCCATTGCTTATACAATAAGTATAGATGATTCGCCGTAAGTTAATAAAATATAAGTAAGTATAATATATAGTACATAAATATTGCTTATGTTATATATAAACAGAAATAAATTTAAAATAAAGAGAACATAATAAGACAAAAGTAACGTAAAGTAAAGACAACTCAATATGAGAACATGACAAAAGTAATTGGTACAGTCTAAAATCAGCTTGTATTTTTTTTCCATAATAATATTACATCATTCAATATTTTGAGTAATACATAATTTTTTGTTGCTATAAGTAGTACAATTTAAGAGAAAAGGGTAAAACAAAGTTAAAGTACTCGTATATTAAACTATATATGTGAGGAAATATAAAAGTTATACGGAATAAAGTACGTACAGTATACTAATTACAACTACAAATTAAGACAAACAGACATTTAAACTAGTTCAATAATGACAATATACAACCTTTTGTTACATTTATTTAAATATAATTATTTCAATTTATATCGTATATTCACAAGTTATATTTTGGTTTGTGCATGATACATGGGACTTGGACTATAAGAAGTCGGGATAGTCGTGTCATAGACGCCTTGGAGATGTGGTGTTGGCGAAGACTGCTCCGTATACCTTGGACTGCCATGAGAACCAACGAGTCCATACTGAAGGAGCCGCCAAAGAGCCCTCAGCTTCTTTGGACACATCATGAGGTCTTCCAAGCACTGTCTGGAGAAGCAGATCATCTTAGGCAATATGGGCGGCAAACGTGCTCAGGGTAGGGCGCCTACAAACAGCCCTGTAGTTCTGGGCTCTCAAGAATAAGACTACGGTATCCCCTGCCTGTCGTAGAAGGCGACTAAAAGGGGCCTCGGGTTCACTGGGCGACAAGGGTGGGGGCCTGAGTCGTTCACCAAAGTGGACCCGGGAAGAAGGCGACATCGGCTGGCCCGTGTCGCCTTGCGCTGCGAGGGCACAGGGGGGGAGGGAGTAACCGTCCCCCCCGGGACGTGCTCTCCTTGAGCACAGTGCAGAGGGGCTCCGGTGCGTTCCACTGGAGATCCCGGAGCCCCTCGTCATGCACCGAGGAAAGGGCCACCGGGGAGGTTTTAGTGGGTAAGAACCCCACATAACCGCCGCCTTCCCCCCAGAAGGCGGGGTATCTTTCTGAAGATTTCCTCCCCGTGAACAAAAAAAAAAAAAGGCGCCTACAAAATGGTCGCACATGATCATGAAGTCGGTGGGAGGCAGCATGCAGCGTGCGGTCCACTCCGCCTATGACCGCACTCAATGGAGGCTGCTTGTACGTGGTCGCGATCCTCAGCAGTGAGGGAACGAAGAAGAAGATGATACAAAATTTTGTTTGGGTTTTCATAATTAGATACAATTTACGACACAAAGGATAAGACAAAGTTAGACTATATTAAATTATATATGTGAGGAAATATAAAAGTTATATGGAATAACATATTGTATAATAATTACAATTGCAAATCAAGACAAACAGAAATTTAAACTAGTTCAATAATGACAACATACATAATTACGTTACATTTATTTAAATATAATTATTTCAATTTATATCGTATATACCTAGATAGATTAGCTAGAGAGACTGGCGTTGAATATTTCACCGGATTAAAAAGTGGTATAGCTCTTTAGTCGTTTGGCTTGAACCTCTATTGTAGTAACTGACACCTTTTGTCGTGTTTTCAGGCGCGCAGGACTTATATGGTATATCATGGATTCGTGGTTAGAATTGGATCAATTTTAAATTTGACAACACAGGAAGCACTAGATTTAAAAAAAAAACCACCCAGTCGAAACTTTTGCGGTAACAAACGTAACAGACTAATTGAGAACCACCTTCTTTTTTGAAGTCGGTTGAAAATTAAAGTCCCATGTCAATAAAAGTAAAATGTGATTGAAGATATCTCTTTAAAATGTGGTCTGTAATTGCTCTGATTAATTCTATTTCGTAGAATTTCTACGATAATTCGGAAATACAAAGAGGGCGTTCGCGCATCCTTTAACGTTTGATTTGAAGTCGTTTTTTGTTTTTGCTCGTAAGTACCTTTGTTATATATTACAAGTATATATTGAATGAATGAATGAATATATTTTAATGCGTAACAATTAAAAACATCACACAAATAATAAATATACAATTTTCACATTAGTCGATGTAATTGCATGTGCAATGGGCGGTCGCTAAAAGTAATCTTTTCCAGACAACCTTTGTATGGACAGAAACTTACGTCTAAAAATATTTTGTGTGGGGTCTGTGAACATATTTATTTTAATACAGAAAACGCAATATACATATATATAAACATACATATTTTAAGGTTGTATTTAGAAAAATATTACAAAAAGTCGGTAATAATTGTGAAACCTTTAAAATATATGGTCTCGGTACGTCCACGGGATGTAAATTTTCCCCTGAGCGCATATGCTAACACGGTTCTTAGACACTAAAAGTAAAAGGATATAACGCTGTTGTTGGAATCTATTAGAAGTATTGCGTTATTGCTTTTAAGTGCAGTATACTTAGCGGCCTGAGGTCTGAAGAGAATCTAGTCGCAAGTCCTGTGTTCGATATCAATTATGTACATAATATTTTGGGGTTGCCAATGTAATCTATATCGTACCGTTCTCCATAACCACTTAGTCGATTCAGTTAACGGCATTGATACCAATTGATGTTCATAATACCTTTTAATCGACTTCAAAAAAAAAACGTTGTCATTTCCTCAATAATGTGCATTTATAGCGCTGTCATTTATGAAAAAGGAGGGATAGATGATTTCTTTCATTTGTTTGAAAAGTTTTGATAAATAATCAGTCATCCCATCTGATGTAACACTTTATAAAATCCGGTCGGGTATAGAATACTGCTGTCACATTTGGACAGGCGGTGCTAAATGCCATCTCGCAGCTTTGGACTCAGTGGAAGGGCGAGCTAAGAGGCTATTTGGTGGGTATTTTCAAGACTAGAGTGAATAGGCATTTAGTAAGCTAGTGCGCCTTACCATCCATGACTGTATTTCCACTTTACATCAGGTGGGATCGTAGTCGAGCACTTGCTTAGAAAGTATAAAAAAAAATGTTGAATGATCGCAGACCTTTCACACCTTTAGAACGTCTACATAGGATTCTGCTGTGGCGTATATACAGGATGTCCTTTAAATACAGATATATTGAAAAATTTCCTTCGTATTTTTTTAGGAAAAGTTCGTAATTATAGTGCTCTCTCAAATAGCTTCAGTACCCATCTTAAAGCCGTATAGGTAAATCGCATCAGCAGACATAGAGTGATATAATACGCAATTCAAACATTCCCTATAGTTTTAATCATATATATGCAAAACTTCATGATAATCGTTGGAGCCGTGTCCGAGATACAGGTACAAGAATTGCTCGTTTAAAGATTTTAGATATTATGACAAATAATATTAAGACATGAACAGTGCCACACTCTGTGAGGTCATGGTACTTCCCCGGTCATGGTGGCTCATTTATGATACCGCAAAATCCGCTGTGGTGACACCTTGTACCACTGATTAACAAGGAAGAATGTAAAATGAAACAGACAATCAATTAGCATTTATCCTTTAAACTCCGAGAAATGTGATTCAGATAATTGCAAAGTATACAAATCACATATAATAAAACCTTTGAAACCGGCTGCATTATCTATATATATAAAAGAGAAAGTGTGTGGGTATGTTCCATATAGGCTCCGAAACGGCTGGACCGATTTCAATGAAACTTTCAGGAAAGCTTTAGATTGACCTGACGAATAATTTGAAAAATTTGAACTGTCAAACAAAGCATACGTCGTGCTTTTATTTCTGACATTAACTTGAGCCCGAATTTTTTTGTATAAATGATAATAATAATAGTGTATTTACTGATATGTACAGAAGATAATGAATACGGAGAGAAATGAATAATTTAATATATTGTGAGAGTTAAATTAAATATTTAAGGATGTAAATTTATTTTTAAATAAAATAAAGCCTAGATTTTGCTGCCCTGCCTCTCTCTGCGAAGAGGGCTGGGTACGCTAGTATGATATAAGTTTCAAAGTGTTAAAAGGGGCCTCGGGTTCACTGAGCGACAAGGGGACCTGCGTCGTCCACCAAAGTGGACCCGGGAAGAAGGCGACATCGGCTGGCCCGTGTCGCCTTGCGCTGCGACGTGCTCTCCTTGAGCACAGTGCAGAGAGCGGTGCGTTCCACGTTGAGAGCCCGGAGCCCCTCGTCATGCACCGAGGAAAGGGCCGCCGGGGAGGTTTTAGTGGGTAAGAATCCCACATAACCGCCGCCTTTCCCCCAGAATGCGAGGTATCTTTCTGAAGATTTCTTTCCCGTCAAAAAAAAAAGTTTCAATAAGTGTGGGACATTTCATACTCTTCCGTCCGGGCAATTTTCGTAAAAAGGTGATACAAAGTTTTTGCTTCACGTAATAATAATATATAATGATTTCATTGGTATGTACAACCCGTTGTAAGTTCTATGGTGTGAGCCGACCACTATCTAGACTTGGCAGCCACTAATTGGTAGGGGCGACACGAAAGCGCTGCTCCGACGCGAAATGAGACGTTTTATTTGCATATCTTTTTTATTTTTAACCGACTTCAAGATAGGAGGAGGTTCTCAGTTCAAACAAGTCTGTATGTTTTTTTATTATGTTTGTTACCTTATTACTTTCGAGTTGGTGAACCGATTTTGATAGTCTCTTTTTATTTTTAACCGACTTCAAGATAGGAGGAGGTTCTCAGTTCAAACAAGTCTGTATGTTTTTTTATTATGTTTGTTACCTTATTACTTTCGAGTTGGTGAACCGATTTTGATAGTCTTTTTTTTATTTGAAAGCTGGTGCTTCCCATGTGGTACCTAATAGTATTCTAATAGGTCCAGTTCTGATAACGGCCTCCATGAGAAAAACATATAAGTGTTCAATTTGCATTAAGTATGTGCGCGACAAACGTACGAATAACTCAATATCACGCCTATATTGACGATTCATTTTTTATTGGTAAGGATGAACTTCAAGCGTTCTGATTAATTCTGATTTATTTCATCCTTTTGTTGTGAAGAAACCCGAACGAAGCGCTTCGATTCGTCTTCATTATCAGTATGCACTGGAATAGTTTATCCGCGTCTATCTTTATCTCCGTAGGTGTTTTCAAGAGTAGAGCGAAAAGACATTTACTAAGCTGGTGCGCCTTACCATCCAGGACTGTGCTACTTAACATCAGGTAGGATTGTGTACTAGAACTTGGTTAGAAAGTATAAAAAAATCGGTTTGGTCGGCACGGTCCTCGTCCCGGGTGACGATTATGCGGTCAGGTACGTTCTCACAAGTAAAACAAAAAAAAAGTTGGATTGGTTAACAAGGAT
The DNA here is from genome assembly GCA_029286785.1 of Meandrusa payeni. Lineage (NCBI taxonomy): Eukaryota > Metazoa > Arthropoda > Insecta > Lepidoptera > Papilionidae > Meandrusa > Meandrusa payeni. Next base: position 1,537,448 of record JAGSMX010000016.1, on the reverse strand, counting down.
CTTCGTAAGACTTATTAATAAAAATGTCAGCATACTCTAGATTCTATCTTCACTCAGCCCTGTAGTTCTGGGCTCTCAAGAATAACACTTCGGTATCCCTGCCTGTCGTACAAGGCGACTAAAAGGGGCCTCGAGTTCACTGGTCGACAAGGGTGGGGCCTGAGTCGTCCACCAAAGTCCGGACCCAGGAAGAAGGCGACATCGGCTGGCCCGTGTCGCTTTGCGCTGCGAGGGCACAGGGGGGAGGGAGTAACCACCCCCGGGACGTGCTCTCCTTGAGCACAGTACAGAGCTCCGGTGCGTTCCACGTTGAGATCCCGGAGCCCCTCGTCATGCACCGAGGAAAGGGCCACCGGGGAGGTTTTAGTGGGTAAGAATCCCACATAACCGCCGCCTTTCCCCCAGAATGCGAGGTATCTTTCTGAAGATTTCTTTCCCGTCAAAAAAAAGTTTCAATAAGTGCGTGGAACATTTCATACTCTTCCGTCCGGGCAATTTTCGTAAAAAGGTGATAAAAAGTTTTTGCTTCACGTAATAATAATATATAATGATTTCATTGGTATGTACAACCCGTTGTAAGTTCTATGGTGTGAGCCGACCACTATCTAGACTTGGCAGCCACTAATTGGTAGGGGCGACACGAAAGCGCTGCTCCGACGCGAAATGAGACGTTTTATTTGCATATCTTTTTTATTTTTAACCGACTTCAAGATAGGAGGAGGTTCTCAATTCAAACAAGTCTGTATGTTTTTTTATTATGTTTGTTACCTTATTACTTTCGAGTGGGTGAACCGATTTTGATAGTCTCTTTTTTATTTGTAAGCTGGTGCTTCCCATGTGGTACCTAATAGTATTCTAATAGGTCCAGTTCTGATAACGGCCTCCATGAGAAAAACATATAAGTGTTCAATTTGCATTAAGTACGTGCGCGACAAACGTACGAATAACTCAATATCACGCCTATATTGACGATTCATTTTTTATTGGTAAAGATGAACTTCAAGCGTTCTGATTAATTCTGATTTATTTCATCCTTTTGTTGTGAAGAAACCCGAACGAAGCACTTTGATTCGTCTTCATTATAAGTATAGCAAAGCACTGGAATAGTTTATCCGCGTCTATCTTTATCTCCGTAGGTGTTTTCAAGAGTAAGAACGAAAAGAGCGAAAAGACATTTACTAAGCTAGCGCGCCTTACCATCAGGACTGTGCTATTTAACATCAGGTAGGATCGTGGACTAGAACTTGGTTAGAAAGTATAAAAAATCAGTTTGGTCGGCACGGTCCCGACATAACTCACCCTGGGGACGATTATGCGGTCAGGTACGATCCCACAAGTAAAACAAAAAAGTTGGATTGGTTAACAAGGATCTTCGTAAGACTTATTAATAAAAATGTCAGCATACTCTAGATTCTATCTTCACTCAGCCCTGTAGTTCTGGGCTCTCAAGAATAACACTACGGTATCCCCCTGCCTGTCGTATGTTTCGTTTCGCCTCGTACAAGGCGACTAAAAGGGGCCTCGGGGCGACAAGGGTGGGGGCCGGAGTCGTCCACCAAAGTGGACCCGGGAAGAAGGCGACATCGGCTGGCCCGTGTCGCCTTGTGCTGCGAGGGCACAGGGGGAGTAACGCCCCCCCCCCCCCCGGGACGTGCTCTCCTTGAGCACAGTGCAGAGCTCCGGTGCGTTCCACTGGAGATCCCGGAGCCCCTCGTCATGCACCGAGGAAAGGGCCACCGGGGAGGTTTTAGTGGGTTAAAACCCCACATTACCGCCGCCGTCCCCCCAGAAGGCAGGGTATCTTTTTGAAGATTTCCTCCCCGTTAACAATCTTCTATTCTTGATTCTATCTTCACTAACATATATCTCCCTTTCCACTTCCGTTCGCCTTGCTCCATCACACATTCCATAACGCATTCACTAACTCACTCCCCAAGCGTGTGTAAAGCAGTTTTACTTCTGTATATATAAAAATAAACTGCCACGTCATTAGTATGTATTACATTAATTTGCTAATAAAGCAAATGAACAACAAAAAAATTTCCATTACCCTCATAAATCTAGGTGTCTGTGAATCACGACCCTACCCTCTGATAACTTCGTCACTGGCCCTGTTTGACACGATGACGTAAACCGCACACTCCCCATGTTTGTGGACCTTTATTAGGTCGCACAAATGAAGGGTGTGTTTGGAACACGCCATAGCAAACAATTATGGGCTCAGTTAACAAATACTTTTACATGTGTCATTTTTAAATGCTCTCAAATGAAAATCTCGTAACACGTAATGAAATTAGGTCTATTTTCCATTGGCTAAATCTTTTGAAATTAATTTATGGTTTGCGTTACTAAACTGTGTATTCAACGGAATTGTTAAGCAAAGAAAGCATTTTAAGCGAAAAAGCAATATGTCATAAAAACAAAACGTATAGAAATTTGTATAAGAAACCTTTACAGATTAGCGAAAAAATAATAATATGAGAACAAAAGCGGAAAAATTTAAGTTACGTAAAGAGTAAAATAGAGAATGCTTAAAATAAGTAAGAAAACCGTAAAGATGTATTATTAGTATTATATTTATTATATTAAATATTTTTATAAGACTATGTATACATGTCGTGTAAATGTAGTATTACGCGCGCACGACTTTGCGTAGTCCTGGGCATCGCTGAAAATCAGCTCTGACGCATATTTGCGTGATGCCAATAAATATAATTTCTATGTCTATGTCCATGTTTCAGAAAGTTACGATAAAGGGCTCTAAATAGAGAAAAAAAAAGGATTTTAACCGACTTCGTATAGGAGGATCTTCTCAATTCGTTTATATTTTTTTTATATTTGTTCACTCATATGGCCTTCATTATTTTTTGTTTCTAATGGTTTGGTTTCAAAAAGGTGCCATATTAATTTTGTTGGCTCTTTCAGATTCGAAGATATATCAGGGAACTCTGAAAAATGGTGTAGAAGCACGTTTCTTGGTTGAAATATTGGTAGGTTTATGGTAATTTATGATAAGGTTAGTACACCTTGTTGAGATCGAACACAAATGTGAAAGAAGAATGACATTAAAGGCTTCAGAACTTCGTAATATGTGATAGTACGGAGATAAAAGAGTGGTTTGCTTCGTCTTTCATTATTCGTACAGCAAAGGTATATATATCTCAGCCCTGTAATTCTGGGCTCTCAAGAATTACAGGGCTGAGATATATATATATCAAAGACTACGGTATCCCCTGCCTGTCGTACAAGGCGACTAAAAGGGGCCTCGGGTTCACTGGGCGACAAGGGTGGGGGCTGAGTCGTCCACCAAAGTGAAACCGGGAAGAAGGCGACATTGGCTGGCCCGTGTCGCCTTCCGCTGCGAGGGCACAGGGGAGGGAGTAACCTCCCCCCTCGGGACGTGCTCTCCTTGAGCACAGTGCAGAGGGGCTCCGGTGCGTTCCACTGGAGATCCCGGAGCCCCTCGTCATGCACCGAGGAAAGGGCCACCGGGACGTGTTAGTGGGTAAGAACCCCACATAACCGCCGCCTTCCCCCCAGAAGGCGTGGTATATTTGTGAAGATTTCCTCCCCGTCAACAAAAAAAAGGTATATATATCTATACCAGTAGTTTGTCCCGCGTCTGCCTTTCCCTCCGATTAAAATGTGGGTATTTTCAAGAGTGAAGTGAATAGATATTTACTAAGCTAGTGCGTCTAACCATCCAGGACTGCATTTCCACTTAACTACAGGTGGGATCGTAGTCAAGCACTTGCATTGAAAGTGTAAAAAAATAACTGGTTTTGAAAGTTTGATTTTAATCGTTTTTTTTTTGGTCTTAGGATTAAAATAACACGCATTTCCTGTTAATTCCGTACCATGTTACCGTTATATAACTTAGCAAATGTTTTGTTTGCGTTTTCAAGGATGTCAAGGCCAACGATACTCTTGTGCAAACTAAAATTTTCCTTTCATATCTACAAGTTAATATGAACTTTAAAATCACTTTATAAAGTATAATATACGATGTTATAAAAGTAAGGCGGAATTACTTTGAATGGTTGTTGTGAAAGTTATTTTATAGCTTACAAGTATATTTACGAGTAAAAACAAAAACTGATTTTAAATCGAATAGGAATATTACCGAAATAGGATTAATCAGAACCTTTTTTTTTTGTTAACGCGGGGGAATCTGTTTATAGACCATCCTCCAGTACCCTGGGTGGGCCCGGAGGGATGTGTGGGACTCGGCCTGGGCAGCCCATACCCACTAAACCTACCGCGAATGCCATCAGCTGTTATGAGCGGGGTGCCCCGGATCTGTCAGCGACAGGACACCCCAACGACCGGCCGGTCCCGGCAAAGACCGGACTTCACCCTCAAAGGGGATTCCTCCGGCACTCGGAGAAGTCCCGACGACGCCGAAACATGCTGGGGCCAGGTTCCCATCCTGACCCCGCTTCGGATTACGGGGGCGGCGAAAGGAGACGTTTGAAACGTCTCCTGCGCACCCCGACTCGTCGCCTGCGGAGGGAGGGAGCCCCACAGCTCCCCTCCCTGACCCGCTCGTCAGCCTCCTTCTGGGACATGACCGTCTCGCAGAAGGAGGCGACCGCCGAATATTAATCAGAACCTAACCAGACTCCCTTCAAACAACCCTTGAAGTACAATCTATATATATAAAAGAGAAAGTGTGTGGGTATGTTCCATATAGGCTCCGAAACTTCTGGACCCATTTCAATTAAACTTTCAACGAAACTTCATAATGACCTGGAGAGTAATCCTGTAAAGTTTGGTGACGATCAGAGCACTCCTCTTTTTGTACTGTCAAATACAGCTTTTTACTATGAAGATATTCTATTGTTTTATAACCCAAATTTGAATTGACACATTTGTTTTTGTAATATGCGTTGTGTATATTTATGTGTTTAAATATATATAAGTATACTGAAGTATATTAAAGATAACAATTAAGGACTTTGAAGTATTCAAGTTAAGTTATAGCGCCGAATGTATCTGTTTACTGATGCTGCCGATATGTACATGGGTGTAGGTAATGAGCTCCACCAGCTCGAGAAGAGAATAGAAGAGAATGAATAATTTAATATTGTTAGCGACAGTTGGTCCTACCGAATGCCAATTTAGTTTTAAATATTATTGTTAGCGACAGTTGGTCCTACTGAATATTATAATCTATAAAGTTAATGGACTGACTATAAAAGTACTTTAGTTTAGTCAACTAAAGTACTTTTATCGGTTGTCGGTAACCAAGGCCGTTTCCGCTTCCGTCTTTGAAAGGGATGCATATACTAGAAATTTAGGATAAAAAGGAGAGGACTCTCTCTGTAGATAATTAGTGTACAGTTTAGAACAAGCCCTTTAAAAGTGAATCTCTGAAGCAGTCAGTAAGTCTTTAATAAATTACCTCTAAGGCTGTTGATGTATTGCTGTTAATAATATGATAAAATATAAAATATGTTGTGTACGATGTTGAGCAAGGTAACTCACAATATATTGTGAGAGTTAAATTAAATATTTAATGATGTAAGTTTATTGTTTATATAAAATAACGCAAAATCTACCCCGGCGAAGTGGGCCGGGTACGCTAGTTTCCGATAAAAAAATAATCATCGAAATCGGTTTTCGTGTTACTTAATGCAAAATTTAAGACTTATATGGTTTTCTCATGGATGCCATTATCAGAATTGGACCAATCAATGGAAGAACCACACGGGAAACATCAGCTTTCAAATAAAAACGAATTGAAGACCTCCGTCTTTTGTTCTGTCGGGTTGATTCGTATTCGACTGGCCTAACGACTATATACCTTGCAGTAAAACTCAATCGTAATTAGACCTTAGACTTGAACAAACTGTAAGTACAATCAACGTTAAACTCCGACACCCACCTCACCCCGGCTCATCCCGTCTCACCCCCAGCTCGCGGCACAACTTTAAAATGTGGAATGGAAAGTTTGTAATAGCGTTGGAACTTCGCGCATTTATTTTAGTACGAAATGATGATAATTAGCTTATGCCATGTTAAAACGCGATTAACGGGACCGCGTTTTGTCGCTAGAATTTATAAAGCTATATTTAGGGGGCGTATACGACGAATTCAACTGACTACGTTTTAATCGTTGGAAAATATAAATATAATATATTGCATTAATAATCTTACCTTCATCCCGATCACATGGCATCTGTCACATGTCACTTATCACCTGTCACCTGTCGCCTATCATCGGTCGCATATCTACGTTAACGTCTACGTTTACAGCTACGTCGACGGGAGTTACGTTCACTTTTGCGACCATGTTGCACCACCGGCACCGGGGATCTAACTCTGATATGTATACTCGTAGTAAATAGTTAGCAATTTATAAAAAAGTATATTTACTTGTAAATATTTATGAGCAAGAACAAAAACCGACTTCAAATAGCATTAAACGATAAACACTTTTACACGCGGACGCGTTCTTTGTATTTACGAATTATCTCACGAATATTACGAAATGTAATTATTCAAAACCAAACTCTCATCAAACTACCCTTGAAGAATATCCTTTTCAATAAAAAATGAATCATCAAAATTGATTGAAGTGATATTAAGTTAGCATATTTAAGACTTATACGGTTTTCTCATGGATGGCACTGTCAGAATTAGACTAAATAGGACCATAGTGGAAGTAGAAATCGATTCACCCAGTCGAATGTTATGATATGTTAATAAACATTAAAAAATACAGACGATTTTTGAACCTTCCTTTTTGAAGTCGGTTAAAAAAATGTTGTGACTATCCTGCAAAAGAACATAGGTGTGAATGTTGGTTATAATGTGGCGTGACTCAGCGTAGGGTGGTGCTAACGTCGCAGTTTCACTGTCGCAGTAAATCTGACCGTGAAAATATGATTAGCGTTATGGAAATATGCGTAAAATTGTAGGGTAGACTTAGACATAGACATAGACATTTATTTATTGGCATCACAATACAAAAACACATCACAGACTGAATATAACACACATTAAAAAAGAATGAAAAATAGACAAAACACAGTTAAAGTTACACGTACAAATAATACAAAACATATGATGCCAATATCGGACACCGTCTCAGCATATGCTGTCACAAGGATGCGACAGCGCTGATTTTCAGCGGTGCCCGGGGACTACCTAAAGACGTGCGCGCGCAATACTACTTTTATATGGAATTTATACAGACAATAAGAGTATAATAAATATAATACATGAATAAAACAGTTATGAGATTAAAATATATTTCATACAATAAAATAATAGATGAAAAAAAATTATAAATAATATTGAGTCAAAAATAAACTGAAATAAATAATATGATAATTAAACGTATAAAGTTTAAATTATATAAATTATATATATGTGGCTTGTGGCTCTTTAGACAGATACGCTTTTGTGTATCGGATTTTTAGTTCGTCCATAAAAAAAATAAGAAAAGAAAGAAAGTCAAATAAACAAAGTTGTATAATTGTAATATCTTGTACAACACGAGTGCTGAAAATATAGAAAGCGCGATTCATTCAAAATTTCAACTCTTACTCTCTGTGGGAATTTGGTATACAAGCCATGTTTAAATCTGGCAACATTTAAAAAAAAATATTAAAAAAAGAACATATTTTTAACAAAGGGCGATGAAAAAAATTACACACGACCGTTTCGAAATTTTTGCGCAACCTAAATCCCGACGGACAAGGGGAGGAAAAAAGGCTTCATTTTTAGGGAAGGCTTACATGCAATTATATCAACAGCCCTAATATCTACTGTTATGAACTTATTAAAATAATAATTAGATATAAATTAAAAATATGTTTGTGATATTTATTTTGATTTTTATCTTTCTTGTATATACATTATAATAGTTCTTTGCTTTATTAGTACTATGTAGTTTAACTGCTTTTGTGGAACAAATGGCATAGACAGTAAGCAGAAATTCCCAACTTCTAGCGTACACATCCTACATTTCCGCAGCCATGGTTCTTGGTTACAAATAATCTTTAATTGCCCCTTTAATACAGTTATCCTATCCTATCCTTGTATCTTTTCGAATGATGAATGACGATAAATGTTTGGTTACTCAAACTGGTCCTTGTCTATCTACCGACCACAGCACAGGGTGAAACAACTATATGCATACATTCCCACCCCTTAGAACATCTAAGGAGCGTTGTTGGAGTTTCTTCGGCCATTTCTTCTCCCAGCGCCTACGCTTCCCGAAGTAGCACTCAAATTTAATTTAGCTTTTGAATGTCCCTTAGGTTATTCTTGAAATAGCAACTGACCGAGTCGTGATTCGGCCCTATCGGGCGCTCTCGGATCGGACTGCTAACGCATAAAATAGTAACCGTCCAAGCCGACTAACAGTTCTGCGACAATACGGTCGTGAACCTGCTGCATTGTCACACATGTGTAGTGAATCCATCCCATAATTGCTCTCTCGGGCGCCCTCGGATCGGAATGCTCACGCGTAACATAGTAACCTATCAAGCCGAGGTTACCCCTCACCGGGGGGACCCTTGTGTCCACTAGCGATAGAGGTTCAGGCTAAGCGACCTAAGAGCTATGCCACCTCTTAATCCGATGAAGCAGCCAAGGCCGGCCAACTGTGTTAGTTCGTCCAAAAACTCTTGGAACTTAATACTATTATATCCGTTTACACCTGCATGTAAACTTCGCTTAATCATCAGCGAGCCCGATTCTCACATCCGTTAAAGCTATGCGGTTTTGTTTCCCGTCCTTCGTGGAAGCAAAAAATGTGCGTCCGTGTATCAGACGAATGTTTGAGTAACGATAAAGGATGGATAAAAATGATAACAGGAAACTACGAATAAAATATAACACTTGCTATTATTACGAGCAATTTTTTTTTGTGCCGAACTACACAGATTAGGCAGAGAAAGGGACTTGTACTGCTTCACCGAACTAAGAGGTGGCATAGCTCTTGGGTCACTTACACTGAACTTTTATTGCTAGTAACCCGACACAAGGGTTACAAACGATAACCTCGGCTTGGATAGTTACTATGTTATGCGTTAGCATTCCGATCCGAGGGCGCCCAAGAGGGCTGAACCACGGCTCAATCGATTGCCATTTCACGGATTAACAAGCAAGGCGTAGTTAATCCCGGTGAAATTCTATCTCTGCTATTGCCTATGACATTTCACTATGAAACCAATCTATTACATTGGTAATTGTGCTAAAAGTTGAAATCTACTAATTTCGTATTTGGACTTGCTCTTTTTTTATTGTTGTTAGATCGCAACCACAGGTCCGTGCTCTTTTCCAATACATTTAAATTGTTCACTCTGCATTTATTGAAAGAGTTAACTATTTTCCTTTTTTTGTTTTTTTTTTATATAATGCCTGAATTTGGAGGTGGCCAGAGATCGCCCCGATTCACGCGACGCAGACGCTCCGCTGCATTGCTATTAGCTTCTCCGCGACTGCTGTGTCCCTGCTTCTCATGGCCATTTTTAGGTTGTAGTCCACTATCCTCCCCTTGATGCGGCCATTGCCCTTGTCCTCAGTCTTCCTGTGGCGTCGTCACAGTCATCTGTATAATAGACACAGCTGACGGTGTGTCGGGATATCTCCACTACAGCATGTTGGACGCTGTCGTGCAGTTGCTGTTTTTTCGTCACTGTTCTAATGACCACCACTGATCCGTAAGTGAGGCCTTGGGCCTCGTGCACGGACTTGCTCTTCGACTGTCTGGATGCTTTTATTTATTTTATTCTCGATTCATCTACTAAATATATCACTTCTTTTAGGGGACTCACTAATTCTCGGAAGTTATAAGCCCCATAATCTTTTGCACCCCTCTATTATTGTAAAGGTTACTTATGTTATTATTTGATTAAGATTTTCGAAAACTCCACGGGCACTGCTTCGCTACGGAAAAATCCCTGTCTATTTAGATCCGAAAGTCTATGTAATTTCTTTATGGTCTTAAAGTTGGGCGTAAATAAACCATTGTCAGAACAACAAGGGGCCATAAATGTTAAAATAACCATTCAACTAGGTTAGACGGCACGCAACTAACTGTATAATTAACTTAGTGCATTAACAATGCTCTTGGTACTGGTAGGTACGGTTAATTCATTAAATAGTTAAAATTAAGTTGTTTTTGCCGTTACATATAATATACTATTTACATTTACAACTGTGACGTTGCAGCCGAGGATACAACGGCTTAATTCCCAATTTCCTTAGCCTTTTTTTTGTTGACGGGGTGAAAATCTTCAACAAGATCTCCCGCCTTCCCCGCGAAGGCGGGGTTATGTGGGATTATTACCCACTAAAACCCCTCTGGTGGCCCTTCCTTGGTGCATGGTGAGGGGCTTCGGGATCTCCAGTGGAACGCACCGAAGCCCTCGGAGAGCACGTCCCGGGAGGGGGGGATTAATCTCTCTCCCTATGCCTTTGCAGTGCAAGGCGACACGGAATCAGCGAATCCCTTTTAGTCGCCGTCTATGACAGGCAGGATATACCGTAGCCTTATTCTACGAGCCCAGAACTACAGGGCTAAATTTCCTTAGTTTAGTTCAACAAGTATCATTGTCAGAATGGAACCAAATTTATATTAACAATATTATCAAATAAAAAAAACCTTCAAACACGTTTAAAATGATCACAACCCAATATCGCACTCCAAGCTCAACGACATCATCCGTCGGACTCTTTCTCTCTTTCCTACACTAATGTTCCATCAACCTTGGAGCCAAATGGACTATTGCGTAGTGATGGTAAGAGACCAGACGGTATGACTCTTATACCCTGGAAGATGGGACGGCCTTTAATATGGGATGCCACATCTTCCAGAATCTTCTGTTGATGCTGGAGCAGCCGCTGCAACTGCAGAAAACCACAAGCGCAAATACAGTAACCTCGATAGAGGTTTCGTATTTGAGCCGTTTGGGGTAGAAACTTTTGGATCCGTGGGGTCCTAGTGCACACCACCTTTTTAATGTAATAGCTAAGAAATTGGTCGACACATCTGGTGAACAGAGGGCTGGCTTATACCTTGCAAAGAGGCTAAGCATTGCCATACAACATGGGATTGCTACCAGCCTTCTGAGTACGGTGCCAGGCGACAACGGTTTGGTACAGTATTATTTTTTGTAAAATACCTATTTCTTTTTTCTTAGTATTATGTATTGTTCTATATGTATAATTAAGTTATATATTCTAGTCTTATATCTCATATTATATAAATTAATCAAAAATATAAAACAGAATTAGATCAATTAATCTACATTAGGTCTTATAAAAGTTTTGTTGACGTAGTATCTAGGGTGGATATTTTTTACCCGCGTCGAATAATTAATTATTCTCTTCTGTTCTATATACGATTTGATTTTTCAAATGATATTCTACAAATGCGATATGTTATTTACGCAAAATACCTAACATTAGTATCTCCGGTTGCTGTTTTGAGATCGCTCTCGATCAAATCGATCTCGAATCATTATCGAAACAATCTAGCAAGTTAGCACCCCGCTTTCCGTTTTATAAGAGCGCCTGTACATTGCCTTGTTATTTTGATTAAACAGTAAAAGTTCTATATAAAAGAAGTATTGCGCGCGCAGGTATTTAGGTAGTCCCGGGCATCGCTGAAAATCAGCGCTGTCAGATCCTTGCGGTAGCATATGCCGAGACGGTGTCCGATATTGGCATCATATGTTTTGTATTATTTGTCCGTGTAACTTTAACTGTGTTTTGTCTATTTTTCATTCTTTTTTAATGTGTGTTATATTCAGTCTGTGATGTGTTTTTGTATTGTGATGCCAATAAATAAATGTCGATGTCTTTGTCTAAAAGGTAAAAAAGTTTAATTTATAGCCTACATATGTGTTGCCACCAAATGTACGAGTACGTGCAGGTGGAACTAAGACGACATTTAAACGCTCTCTCTTAAATCTATATGTTAAATGAGGAATAGTTATAAATTTTCCTATTTCTGTCCCTATATCCATCTATGTTATTGTATATATATACTATATATATATATATATATATATATATACACTCGTGCGCAAAATAAAGGGTCGGTTAAGAAAGTTTGAATATCTCGCAAGATAAAGACGCAAGCTAACTGAAAATACTTGTGCATGATAGACAATTAAATATCTTTAAAATAAAATTAGTGTTCCCTTTAAAAAGAAGTAACACAAATAGATAAAAGCACACAGACAGTCGAAGAGAAAGTCCTAAAACGAAATTAGAAGATTTTGCGGATTATCGCTTTGTATTTCCGAATTGATAGTAGCAATATTACTAAATAGAATTAATCAGAATCTAACCAAACTCTCATCAAACGACCTCTGAAGTACATCTTTTCCATTAAAAAATGAATCATCGAAATCGGTCGGCGTGATATTGAATTATTCGTCCATCTGTCGCGCACATACTTAATGCAAATTTTAGACTTATATGGTTATCTCATAGATACCACTGTGAGAATTGGACCAAATTTCAACATTAAAAAAAACATCCAAATCGGTTCTACAAGTCGAAAGTTTTGACGTAACAGACATAAAACCATACAGACAAAATCAGAACCACCCCCTTTTTTTTGAAGTCGGTTGAGAAGTATTTGTTGGCATCAGGCTGGCCATTTGGACACACTTCATAATTCTTTATTATTCCCTAAAAATAAAGGTTTCAATTTTTTTTTGTACGAACTAACACAGTCGGCCCAGAGAAGCTGGCCTTTACTGCTTCACCAGATTGAGAAGTGGCATAGCTTTCAAATTCAAATTGCTACGGTCTTACGTAGTACCGGAGGAATGTGTTATAATCGCTCTCATCGCGATGGATTACCCATATTAATGCAATGGAGCAACGCCATTTAGATTCTAGAATGGAATCGAACATTTGACCGTGAGTTTGACCTGCTTAGGATGCGAATGGAATACTTAGCAATGTCTAAGTTACAATCACACGTTATTGTAATTCGATGGAAATTGTTGTTCGTCTAATCGTGCGAAGATTCCAGCACTCTCTCAGCTAGAAGCGTTATTGTAACAACCCAGCTGGGCTCTAAGTTAGCTATTTTCTAATGACATTTCACTATGAAACCAACCTAATACAATTCATTTGTCATTGTGTTATAAACCGTAATCTACTTATTTAATTTTTCACTACGTAATTTTCAATTGACGTTTTTCAGTATTTGATGTTGAATGTAACATATTAGAAGAATTGAAAGATGTCATTATGTACCAAATTGAACAAAATTTGAAACAATATTGCATTGCTGCTAAATGCGCAGCTTTGAATTCGGTGGAAAGGGGGGGGCGAGTTAAGAGGCTATTTGGTGACGCAGCTGAAACCAATCTGCTCAGTCTTGAGCACAGGCGTTATATAGCTAGACTTTCGGTTTTCTACAGATTGCATTTTAGAGAGTGTGCTCATAATTACACGAACTAATTCCCTCAACCCCGTTCCACCATCGGACTTTCAAGACGCAGTGCAGGATTTCATCTTTTTGTTGTGAACATCCTTCAAACGCGAACGGAGCGCTTTGCTTCGTCTTTCATTATTTGTACAGCAAAAGACTCGAATATTTTGCCCGCGTCTGTCTTTCCCTCAAATTACAATGTTTTCAAGAGCGGATAGGCGTTAACTAAGCTACCACGCGTGCGCCTTAGATGGGATCGTGGTCAAGCGCTTGCTTAGAAAGTATAAAACAAAGTGTCAGTGGTACGTCATTGGAACACTATAGTGGCACAGATTACCAAAAAAGCAATCGACGACTGTGATATCATCGTTCATTGTGACACAATTGAAACACTTTTCAACCGAGTTTAAAAAAGGCGGATTAATCTCTAGATTCTCATTTCGTCTGAATTTTTTAAAGTTTATCCGTTTACTTAAAAATATACACTTAGGACAATCTAAGAACCCTGGAGTGAGGCGTTTTTCATCGTCTTTTATTATGAGACCATTGTAAAAGTGCCTTTAGCCACAAAATTAATACCGTTGTTATGGTTACTTTGACGAATGCAATAAGGAAACATTGGAGCGGACGATTTGCGAAGCTATTGGGAGAACCGTATATCAATGTTGGAACCGTACCCTGATTAGATTGACGGAGAATAGAAGGTCTTTGACTGAGTTGTAAAAAGCCATATCAATAGAGCTTTAATTTTAAAAGCACAAACACAATTTGATATTATTGCAAAATGCAGTGGGTCTTTCATTTTTTAAAAATTTCTTAACGGACATGCGGACTTGACGCCCTCGATTGAAGACGGCCTTGCGTGAACTATTCGGCCCTATCGACCATCTGACCTACGCGCTATGTGCCCTGCCCTTTGTCACTTTAACTTGCTTACACCTAAAGGAAGCGTTTTTCTTCATCTTTTATTATACGTATAAATCCTCATGTTTAGGAAATTCGCGCACGCTTGGCACAAGAGGACTCGCTAATTAAAAGTCGCCTGGTGACGTTGAGCGGGACGTAGAGCCCCATTAGGGGAGTTGAAAGAAATAAAGAAAGGCCTTGACAAAGAACTTGGAGGGAGTCAAGAAGGTGCGTGTGGGACCACACGGTCAGACCGGTTCGAACCATATAACCGAGAGGTTGATGGGGCGATGGAAGGTGGTAGTATTCGTACAGCAAAGGACTGGAATAGTTTGCCCGCGTCTGCCTTTCCTTCCGATTACAATGTGGGTATTTTCAAGAGTAGAATGAATAGGCATTTACTAAGCTAGTGCGCCTTACCATCCAGGACTGCATTTCCACTTAACATCAGGTGGGATCGTAGTCAAGCACTTGCTTAGAAATTCCCTGAAAGTTTCATTGAAATCGGTCCAGCCGTTTCGGAGCCTATATGGAACATACCCACACACTTTCCCTTTTATACATATAGATTTACGTAAATAACTAATTATCTTGATCTAAAGTCAAACCAAACGCTCATTGACTGTTGCTTAGCAAAGCCATCTACTGAAAATTTCATGAAAATCGTTCTAGCATTTTCTAAAATTCAGATTGTTTATATACATGTATCGCTCGTTATAATTTTACATAGATATAAATTCAATTATGTATGAACTAATTTAAATCGTCCACATAATACGGCCATTGTTTACATTCAAGTCAATACATTTAATGATCGGACAATTGTTGGCTATTGAAAAGAAAAATAAAAATGGTTGAACACTGGACTAGTGGCAGGTTTAATAATGGCACCAAAATAAGGGCGCGGGCTAAATAGGCGGGAGTCGTGCGTACTTCGGGAGATAACAATAATCCAATATGGTAGGCGTAATGAGCACCCGGTCCTTGTGTGGAATATATAGTGGGAACAGTACCGGGGGTGGAGTGGTTACCCGAATAAAAATATATTTTTAGAGTTATTTAATGAGCACGCCAATTGTTTGATGGTGTATCTATTATCAAGAAATAGATACATCACAAGTTAAAATCGTTGTATTATTTTTTAACATTTAATAAAAAGGTATCCGTGTGTTTAATCAGAAACTGTACGTAGGACCTTTACAGTTTTGTCATTTTTTAGTTATTTTTTACTGTACATTTGTTTTATGTATATATATTTATATACTTATGTTAAAATTTAACCATCTTTTAAGCCAAGTCGCTCGTTAAATTCACAATTTTCTTTATATATATAAGTCGGAGGAAGCTACGAGTCGGGTTGATTGTTGCTTACATACGTAAAAGATAATATTGCTTTTGTTTACACTGTAATTACTTTAAAATTCTTGGTTTAATTTAAATTGATTTGTTACATTTTTTTAGAATGTTGAATCTCAATAATTTAATAAATGTCATGATTTGATTATGGTACTACGTAACGACCAATCAGAGAGCACGTGCCTCGAGCGGGGTCGTGGCGCCATCTTGGTTTGGTGGAGTCGGTTAGCGTCAGTTGTTTTGGAGACTTTGAAGTGAGAGCTAACGATCGAGTTGGATCGTTTTAAGTGATTAAAATATTAAGTAAGATCGGTGCCCCGAACCCGCTGCTCGGTCTTAACTGTATCATTTAAAGAACTATTGTGTTAACCTAAAATAAACCATTGTGAACTTGTGAACATTGTTTTGTGCTCGCATCTTACCCTTATGACGCCCACAAAGCCCGCAACCACTAGTGACAATGTTGGCGGAATGTTTCTCCGACATATATATAATATATATATTTAATACTTTCTAAGCAAGTACTCGATTACAAATGCTGTGATTTATAATTGAAATGTAAGCAATAAAGAATCTATCTTTTTCTCATTACCTCGAGCAGGAGCACAGCCGCTTTGACGTCGTTCTTCTTAACGGCTATATGCAATGCGGGTAAACGCACTTTGCCACGTGTGTCGGACTTTAGCAGTTCTGCGACAGCACGGTCGTGACCCTGCTGCATGAATGAATCCATCCCATAATTGCTCTCTTGGCCGCCCTCGGATCGGAATGCTTACACGTAACATAGTAACCGTCCAAGTCGAGGTTACCCCTCACCGGGGGACCCTTGTGTCGAGTTACTAGCGATAGAGGTTCAGGCTAAGCGACCTAAGAGCTATGCCACCTCTCAATCCGGTGAAGCAGTCAAGGCAAGCTTCTCTGGCCAATATGTGTAGTTCGTCAATAAAAAAAACCATTCCACAATTAGTGTTCAGTACAAGGATATATGTGTTTCCTTATTAAAGACGGCATGTATTAATTCCACGATTACACATGCCACAATGGTTTCTATTTACGCATTAATTCCAAGTAATCAAGGAGGAGGTTCTCAATTCGTCTGTATGTTTCCCAATTGGCACCAATGAGATACCCATCTTTGCTTTTGCATCAAATATGTCATCGTCACGCCAACTGATTTCGACGATTCTTTTTATATTGGAAAGTATTTACTTCAAAAGTATTTTTTTTTAATGACGAACTATTTTTGACAGATTGGCCAGAGAAGCTGGCCTTGACTGCTTCACCGGATTGAGAGGTGGCATAGCTCTTAGGTCGCTTAGCCTGAACCTCTATCGCTAGTAACTCGACACAAGGGTCCCCCCGGTGAGGGGTAACCTCGGCTTGGACGGTTACTATGTTACGCGTAAGCATTCCGATCCGAGGGCGCCCGAGAGGGGCGAACCACGACTCGGTCGGTAGCTATTTCACGGATAATCTAAGGGACATTCGAAAAGCGACTTCAAGAGTAGTTTGATGGGAGTATGTTTAGGTTCTGATTAATTCTATTTCGTAATATGCATATTCGATTGAACCGTGTTGCTCTCAAAAGGAGTTTAGATTTAGCGAGCTAAGAGTTCTACCACCTTTCAAATCCGGTGAAACTGTTGCGGTCAGCTTTTGTTTTTAATTTTAAATTTTTGGTTTTACATGTATTATTTTTATCAATAACAAAACAAAGCGTCTCCAATCATTCGCTATTCGTTTGACAGAGGGCGCGTTCGTTCACCCCCCCGATATCGGAGAAATAACCTTAACAGTTAACTCTACGTCCTTCTATGACTAATCTAGGCATCTTACAAGCGGATGTATAGATTCTCCAGCATCCTAGTCGGATATTATGAGAGTATATATTAGTTTTTCTGTATATATTATTTCTAGTGAATATTTACGGTTTGAGAGAATTTTATTTCCTTAATAAGAATTACAAAAAATTCACTTACGTAAGGAAAATACACAAATATACAATTTTAGGCTAAGCGTTACAGTTCTAGGAATATGTTTATAGAATAATAATAGGTTTAAAACATCCAGGAACAATATCAACATTTTGTTTTGAATTGTGTGTTATTGGACATTGCAAGGTGATTAAGACTAACTACATTTTGTAAATAAATATTATAAAAACGGTGTTTGTGTTTATGACCAAAGATTTAGAGAATAGGTGCGCTGCGGCTATACTAGATGTGTCATACTATGAGCGGTTTAATTATTATTTATGACATGCTTTTTTAATATTTTCTTAAAAGTATATATAGACTTAATATTTTTTATGTCGTTAGGAAGTTTATTATAGATATTTACACCTTCACATTCATTTGCCATAATTTGTTCTTGGGAATCTAGAGATTAAATTATTAGCATTTCTTAGTTTAATTTTCTGTTGGTGATAATATTTTAGAAGTCAAATAAAAAATAACTTAATTACTATTGTATAGGGACTTTTTGTTTTTCATGAACTACACACATTGGCCAGAGAAGCTGCCTTGAATGCTTCACTGGATTGAGAGGTGGCACAGCTCTTAGGTCGCTTAGCCTGAACCTCTATCGCTAGTAACTCGACACAAGGGTCCCCCCGGTGAGGGGTAACCTCGGCTTGGACGGTTACTATGTTACGCGTAAGCATTCCGATCCGAGGGCGCCCGAGAGGGGCGAACCACGACTCGGTCGGTAGCTATTTCACGGATAATCTAAGGGACATTCGAAAAGCGACTTCAAGAGTAGTTTGATGGGAGTATGTTTAAGTTCTGATTAATTCTATTTCGTAATATGCATATTCGATTGAACCGTGTTGCTCTCAAAAGGAGTTCAGATTTAGCGAGCTAAGAGTTCTACCACCTTTCAAATCCGGTGAAACTGTTGCGGTCAGCTTTTGTTTTTAATTTTAAATTTTTGGTTTTACATGTATTATTTTTATCAATAACAAAACAAAGCGTCTCCAATCATTCGCTATTCGTTTGACAGAGGGCGCGTTCGTTCACCCCCCCGATATCGGAGAAATAACCTTAACAGTTAACTCTACGTCCTTCTATGACTAATCTAGGCATCTTACAAGCGGATGTATAGATTCTCCAGCATCCTAGTCGGATATTATGAGAGTATATATTAGTTTTTCTGTATATATTATTTCTAGTGAATATTTACGGTTTGAGAGAATTTTATTTCCTTAATAAGAATTACAAAAAATTCACTTACTTAAGGAAAATACACAAATATACAATTTTAGGCTAAGCGTTACAGTTCTAGTAATATGTTTATACAATAATAATAGGTTTAAAACATCCAGGAACAATATCAACATTTTGTTTTGAATAGTGGGTTATTGGACATTGCAAGGTGATTAAGACTAACTACATTTTGTAAATAAATATTATAAAAGACGGTGTTCGTGTTTGTGACCAAAGATTTAGAGAATAGGTGCGCTGCGGCCATACTAGATGTGTCATACTATGAGCGTTTTAATTATTATTTATGACATGCTTTTTTAATATTTTCTTAAAAGTATATATAGACTTAATATTTTTTATGTCGTTAGGAAGTTTATTATAGATATTTACACCTTCACATTCAATTGTTTTTTTGCCATAATTTGTTCTTGGGAGTCTAGAGATTAAATTATTAGCATTCCTTAGTTTAATTTTCTGTTGGTGATAATATTTTAGAAGTCAAATAAAAAATAACTTAATTACTATTGTATAGGGACTTTTTTTGTTTTTCATGAACTACACAGATTGGCCAGAGAAACTGGCCTTGATTGCTTCACTAGATTGAGAGGTGGCACAGCTCTTAGGTCGCTTAGCCTGAACCTCTATAGCTAGTAACTCGACACAAGGGTCCTCCGGTGAGGGGTAACCTCAGCTTGGATGGTTACTATATTGCGATCCGAGGGCTGCCTGAGAGGCTGCCGAAACACGCCTCGGCCGGTAGCTACTTGAGTGCCACTTCGGGACGCGTGAATTGTATAGGGATGTCTATGACTGAAAGAGGATTCGACCGCTGTGACCGATTGCGGACTATAAAAAACTTAACATCATAAATGTTTTTTTTAAATCATCGTTCTTTATAAATTAATACAATATATTTAAATCTTAGGTAATCATATCAATTATTATCGATTGAACTGAAATAGATTTTATAAAATATTTTACCGATTGCGGACTATAAAAAACTTAACATCAAAAATGTTTTTTTAAATCATCGTTCTTTATAAACTAATACAATATATTTAAATCTTAGGTAATCATATAAATTATTATCGATTGTACTGAAATCGATTTTATAAAATATTTTACCGATTGCGGACTATAAAAAACTTAACATCAAAAATGTTTTTTTAAATCAACGTTCTTTATAAACTAATACAATATATTTAAATCTTAGATAATCATATAAATTATTATCGATTGTACTGAAATTGATTTTATAAAATATTTTACCGATTGCGGACTATAAAAAACTTAACATCAAAAATGTAACATAAGTGGAATAAGTCCTTCACTTTTTATTAAACTGCCATCTCTTGGTAAATTCTGGTTTCGATGATTCCACACGACTGTAAGCTGTATTGCTAAAATTAAGCTAGATGGCGCTGTAATAATTGACAGACTGCTCAGGATTAAAATTGAAATTAAAGAAGGAATTACTTTTATAACATTTGATTTGGTAGCATAGAGAAAATAATAATGGCCTCTTTTGTAAGTCGAATACTGTTTTGTTATAAAAAGCCTTTAACACTTGCCAGAGACCACCAGTCTATTTTAATGTTTTTTATCGGGTAGTTTTTGTTAATTTTTTATCATTTGAACATTGTTTCAAATACAATATAAATAGCTCTGCATTTGTTATTTATTCTATATTATTAAGTTTCAATGGTAACATTTTAATACAAACTTTTTGTAAGTTGGTGTTCATCTGTGAAAGAAGTACTACGATGTTCCGCTAGAGGGTGTTCAATGTAAGAAATAAACTTTTCATATTGTGATCGTTACAACACAAGGGGACAACTTGTTTTAATAATTTCCAGCAACTGTCTAACTATTATATAGCGGTGTGGGTCCAATTTCAAGAATAAAAATTGTACAATCAAAGATTTACTCTAAGGACTTCTCTAGCACATCTACGGAAAACAGGTCCAATGCCAATAAAATTAAACTAGGACTTATTTGAAAGCACTTAATCTCTCCAATAGAAAAAAAATCTTCAAAATCGGTTTAAAATACCAAGAAACAACCGGATAAACGACCGCAGTATATTAAAAACAGCGCCTTATAAAACAAACGTAATACAGTATCGTTTCATATATCTAAATTTTTTAATCACAGAGTAATTTCAATCGCCTTAATAAAAAAAGATCTCACGAAGAAACATTCAATTTCATCCAGTTTCAAATTTGAAACTTCAAAACATTCATTTTACAGGCCGTGAAATTTTAATTAACAGAATCGAGCACCATTACACAAAACAAACTAAACAGATTGCGGGCGCGTTTGGCGCGCATTTCACGCGCCATCTTGGAATCGCCACGGATCTTTTACAACCCATTAAAATTAAACGACTACTTGATAATGAAATTTTAGATTATATTTGTAATGATATAGAATTTGTACGTCTGTTACATATTTTGAAATTGTTATAGATACTAAAATAATTTAATTAAATACAGTGGTACCTTGACATACGAGTCCAATTCGTACCATAACTTTGATCGTATCTGTAAGCAATTCTCCCCGTAGCAGTAAATAGAAATGTTTTATAAATGTACAAAAAGCTAAAAATGCGAACACAATTTATCAAAAATGCTTCGAAAACGTCGAAAACAAGCACACATACCGAGGTCTAGACTTGGTGGTAGAAACTGTTTTTGTTAAAAGTGTGTGATTCCTTGTCAAATCTTGATATTATCTCAGAGTAAAAATCAATCACTCGGCGGCTCGTACTTCAAAGCACTCGTGTTACAAGTTATATATCATTCGGCGCGTCTATTTTTTTTGATTCCAACGATATAAAAAAGTGAAAATGGCCACTTACTACTACTATACTTATCGACGCTGGAAAGCAAAAACGTAGTAAGTGACACATATGGCCATTTTCACTTTTTTATATCGTTGGAATCAGAAAAAAAAGACGCGTCGAATGATATATGACTTGTAACAATTAGATGAAAAATAGCGAAAATAAGATTTTCGAAATTTCTCCTTTATTTTTGTACCGTAAAACGATTTTTAAAAGGAAAACTCTAGATTAATACCGTGCATACAGCAAAAAAAAATAAATATTGTTCCAAAAACGGCAACACTAAGTCCACAAATACGAAAGTTATAATTTTTTTTTTAAGTTCAAATGTTTTTCGACTCTGGTGAACAATTTCATTTTGTTTTCCAGCGTCGATATCATGAGGACGTATTTTTTTTCTAACGGTAACATTTAATCTGTAACACAATTTTTTGTTACCTGTCCCACAAGGCTCGAGTGACGTCACGAGATATTGTTAGCGAATGACGTAATATCATTATTCGAGCAATATTCCAAACTTTATTGGCATAATAAACAAAGTCCTAAATCTGAAACGGAATTATTGTTCTCGTGTATTTTATTGCTTTAGGAGCTTCCTTTACAAAATACTGTTATAAAAATGATTTTACAATTGGTCGTAATTTTTATTAGTCATCATTTTGACTGCTTCCATTATGCTGAACATTCAAGTTATGCTAGTAAAAATTTATTAAAATATATCCTTTTTATTCTGTAATTTGTATTGATAATTACATAAAAAGAATACAAGCCAATTTTTTTTATTTATTATTATTTTAATAGAAGCGTCAATAGCCTAATGGTTTAGGGTACGGACTGCGAATCGTAAGGTCGTGGTTTCGAATCCACCATTCGACTATTGCCGTGAACCATGTCCTAGCACAAGCTTAAGCTTAGTTGGAATGGTTAACAAGATTGTTAGTAATATTTCTGAAAAAAAAAAGAAATATTGCTAGCTTTCTTTTTTTAAAAAAAAAATATTTTAGAGAATCAACAGCTTATGAGTTATAATCAATATTTCAGTCGCGAATTCAAGATCTAAGACTTTATAGATTTACATTATATAAAGCATTTTTTTCAGTGTTAACTAAGGATGTACTTCGCATTAAAAAAAACAATAAAAAAAAAGAATTAAACAAATTTATAGGAAATAAAAAATGCGTTACCTGCGTTATTGTGTGTGAGTGTATGTGTGTACATTGGCGGTTGGCGTGATATTGTGTACGTACTTAATGCAAAATTTAGTCTTATTTGCTCTTCTCACGGATTTCATTGGCCATTGTCAGAATTGCGACTTAAAAGCACTAATTTTCAAATAAAAAAAGAATCATCCAAATCGGTCAACCCATTCGAAAGTTAAAAGGTAACAAACATAAAATGATACAGACGAAATGGGAACCACCTCCTTTTTTGAAGTCGGTTGAAAAGTATACCGATATCCTCGCTTAAAATGTAAACACAAATAAGATAAGTTACAAATTCCAGCTCATGAGACTGATTTAGCATATCTTAAATAGTTTAGGTACAGACATTGTAGTGTGACACGATTTGGTATTGTACCCAGATACGAGACCGAATGGGGCTGCGCGTTATGACCATCGCTGTATCGGTACGAATGCTGGAGACGAGAGCGATGCCACTACAAGTTTTACCATAAAACCCTTTTTATTGGTCCAACTTGATGCGAAGGTCACGAGAGGCCCCGTTGCTTGTGGTGCAAGTGATAAGAGAACTTTCTTAAGCTATTGTCTATTTTGGCAGACTACGAAAAAGAAGGAAGAAGCCTTAGCCACTTGCACAGGTGCTTACGGTTCTCTTGATTTTAAGTGATCACCGTCGCCCATGAACATACACAGCACCAGAGGAGTTGCAGGTGCGTTGCCGGCCTTTGAGAAAGAAGAAATCTCGTTACTTGAAGGTGAATTAAATGAAAATTCTTCTTTGTCGTTTCTCATTTCTGAGGATCATGATCACTAGAGCCCGTCAAGTGAACAATCTGCTTCACATGTTTTGTTAATTTTTTATGATTTTATTTATTATTATTTTAATAGAAGCGTCAATAGCCTAATGGTTTAGGGTACGGACTGCGAATCGTAAGGTCGTGGGTTCGAATCCACCATTCGACTATTGCCGTGAACCATGTCCTAGCACAAGCTTAAGCTTAGTTGGAATGCTTAAGAAGATTGTGAGTAATATTTCTGAAAAAAAAAATATTGCTAGCTTTCTTTTTTTAAAAAAAAAATATTTTAGAAAATCAACAGCTTATGAGTTATAATCAATATTTCAGTCACGAATTCAAGATCTAAGCCTTTATAGATTTACATTATATAAAACATTTTTTTTTCAGTGTTAACTAAGGATGTACTTCGCATTAAAAAAAACAATAAAAAAAAAGAATTAAACAAATTAATAGGAAATAAAAAATGCGTTACCTGCGTTATTGTGTGTTAGTGTATGTGTGTACATTGGCGGTTGGCGTGATATTGTGTACGTACTTAATGCAAAATTTAGTCTTATTTGCTCTTCTCACGGATTTCATTGGCCATTGTCAGAATTGCGACTTAAAAGCACTAATTTTCAAATAAAAAGAATCATCCAAATCGGTCAACCCATTCGAAAGTTAAAAGGTAACAAACATAAAATGATACAGACGAAATGGGAACCACCTCCTTTTTTGAAGTCGGTTGAAAAGTATACCGATATCCTCGCTTAAAATGTAAACACAAATAAGATAAGTTACAAATTCCAGCTCATGAGGCTGATTTAGCATATCTTAAATAGTTTAGGTACAGACATTGTAGTGTGACACGATTTGGTATTGTACCCAGATACGAGACCGAATGGGGCTGCGCGTTATGACCATCGCTGTATCGGTACGAATGCTGGAGACGAGAGCGATGCCACTACAAGTTTTACCATAAAACCCTTTTTATTGGTCCAACTTGATGCGAAGGTCACGAGAGGCCCCGTTGCTTGTGGTGCAAGTGATAAGAGAACTTTCTTAAGCTATAGTCTATTTTGACAAACTACGAAAAATAAGGAAGAAAAGTGGCACAGGCGATTACGGTTCTCCTGATCTTAAGTGATCACCGTCGCCCATGAACATACACAGCACCAGAGGAGTTGCAGGTGCGTTGCCGGCCTTTGAGAAAGAAGAAATCTCGTTACTTGAAGGTGAATTAAATGAAAATTCTTCTTTGTCGTTTCTCATTTCTGAGGATCGTGGTCACTAGAGCCCGTCAAGTGAACAATCTGCCTCACATGTTTTTGTTAATTTTTTTTTATGATTTTATTTATTATACACAAATTGGCCAAAGAAGCTGGCCTTGACCTGCTCCTGCTTTACCGGATTGAGAGGTGGCATAGCTCTTAGGTCGCTTAGCATGAACCTCTATCGCTAGTAACACAAGGTGCCCCCGGTGAGGGGTAACCTCGGCTTGGACGGTTACTATGTTACGTGGCCTACTCGACTAAGTACTCGGTCGGTCGCTATTTCACGGATAATTTTTTTCCGCGCTACAGTTGCGGACGCCTGACAGTTACGTGTAGATGCGCCGTCGTCCACCATTGTTCCTACTGCCTGTCTCCAGGACTAACTTGTCCAGGAACTCTCCGCTGTCGCGCGCGGTTGGGTTTGTTAATACCACCTAACTGCACATTGATATATTTCGTTGCACTCAGTCGGTTTTTATCGAAGCTGCCTACAAATGTGTAGAAGGTGTTTGACTCTATTATATTTATATATTTATTGTCAATACATAAAGCAGATTTTTAATTATTTTAATTTTAATAATATATATTTAACTAAGTTTTTATAACATCATGTTGGTATTATCTGTAACGGTGTTATAATTTTTGTTTATTTAAATAAATAAATAAATTTAAGGGACATCAAAAGCTCAACTTGCAAGCGTTGGCGTTAAACAATTTTGTACACAATTGGTTTAACAGGCTGGGTTATTCGACCCTGAATAATGAAAGACGAAGCAAAGCGGTGTCGTAGCTTTGAGGGATGTCCACAACAAAAGGATGATATCCAGCCGTGCAATATGAGCTTATCCCTTGGACAACACGTAAAGGATTCGCATAGATACAGCGTGCGCTCGTAAAACACAACCCACCCCTTCGATGGCGATAAAACGCAGATTCCTAGAGGACTTCGTGATAACAGATGAATGAGTGACCATTTTTTTTATTTCTTTACTAGTTATGAATATCTCTTTATGTATTTGTACAATCCACGGCCAGAAACATAACGTAATCCTACTAATATTATGAACGCAAAAGTTGATGGAATGTATGTAAATTGTTTTTTTTTGTATGTAAATTGTTACTGTTTCAAGCAAAAACTGCTGAATGGATTTTGATGAAGTTTCACAACAATATATAGGCGTGAGCAAAAATAAAGGGTCGGTTAAGAAAGTTTGAATATCTCGGAAGATAAAGACTCTCGCTAACTGAAATAAATTGTGCATCATAGACAATTAAATATCCTTAAAATAAAATAAAATATTTTTATTAATTTATTTATTTATAAATAATAAACACATTCACACACACACACACATGGCACGTAGCAACAATTATATATCTATATCTAAACACGTACATTTATTTATTTATAAATATTCATGTATATATATATATACCTTCTCCTTCTCTCCAATAGTTTTAAAAGTTTTGTTAAAATCCGTGGGGTTTAGGCCTGCTGATCCATCACACAGGCTCGTTCCTAGTTTGGACACCAGTCAATAATTGTAATTTAAGTAAGTTGTTATTGAAATTATTGTGGGAAAATAAAATGTTTGTTTGTTTGTTTGTATTTATATTTCATTAAAAAACATAAATTTAAACAAAAAAGGATATCTTATGTAAACTTGAATAATACAGTATTTTTCGTTAAATTTTATTTTTATTTAAATTTTTAGTAATTAGTGTTGCCTCTATGTGGCGAAATTAATAAAAAATATTTTATTCTAAGAATATTTAATTGTCTATCGTGTACAATTTATTTCAGTTAGCTAGCGTCTTTATCTTCCGAGATATTCAAACTTACTTAACCGACCCTTTATTTTTGCTCACGAGTGTAGTTTACACATCAGAGTAACACATGGGCTATAATTTATAAAGATATAGTGTGAATTATTGTAAATATAGCGATAAATAGGAAAATACCATCTGCGAGCTATTCTGGCGTGCACCGCAAAACCGTAGATTTTATTTTATATATGACGATCTACACAGATTGGCCAGAGAGGCTGGCCTTGACTGCTTAACCGGATTGAGAGGTGGCATAGCTCTTAGGTCGCTTAGCATGAACCTCTATTGCTAGTAACTCGACACAAGGGTCCCCCCGGTGAGGGGTAACTCGGCATGGACGGTTACTATGTAAACCGTAGAAGTTACACGTATAATGTATGATGGAAATGTTTATCCTAAATAGTCCTACAAAATGCCCGCAATAGCATATATCTTTTATGTGTAAGCAATTATCACCAAAATAGTGAACCATAAGTACAAAACCAAAAAAAAAAACAAAACCAATAAAAAGCGTAAATATGTTTCTAGTTTGGTATACGTTTATAGTTTATTTAGTAGTTTTAACTATTATTTAAAGTTTTTAAAAATTAAAATTATTGTTGTAGTTGTAGACCTATTTGTTATTGTAAATATTTCCCAATAAGTTTTATTTTGTTGTACTTTTAATTATATATTTCTCCGTTTTCGTCGTAAAGATAAAATTTGCTGTATTCCAGCAGTAATGTGGACTGCAAAAAGATTTAATTACTACCTGGGGCCATAGCTTTATAATAAAGTTAACTTTTATGTGTCTCTTCATAGTTTATCCCAATATAAGTGTAAAAAGCTACTTTACTCGTTTCTCCATAATTTCACCTACGAAGAGACTGAAAAATTTCTGCATAGCATAAAATAAATTATCCTCACTTTTATATACTCACTCGCACACACACTCTCACATGCACCCACGCACACTACTCTTTTGCAAAAACACACGAATACTCAAAAGCTATATAACAAACTTTAGTCTATAAACTCGGACAACACCTCCCTAATACAGGCTATAAATTAGTCTAGCAGGAGATGTGTACCGAAGGACGAAAATGATACAATGATTTGTTGCATACTAGTGGCATTCATTGCTATGCGGATGACAGTACCGTGGATGCACTGTATTTCGGCCGCAGCAATATCTCTCGGGATCACGTCGACGAGTGTCGGAACATACTTGTGTCTGAAATCGAATCATCCCTTGTGAAGATTTCCGATTGGGGACTAAATCTAGTACAGTTTAACTCTTCTAAGACTCAAGTTTGCGCGTTCACCGCCAAAAGCCCCTTTGTCGCATCACCACTCTTCGAAAACACTCACCTTTGTGCCAAGCCAAACATTGGCATTCTGGGCGTCGATATTTCGAGTGTTGTCCGGTTTGGCGGTCATTTGAGAGCAAGGCTAAAATGGCCTCCAAAAGCTCGGAGTACTCAACAGGGCCAAACAGTACTTCAAGCCGGCTCACCGCCTTAAACTGTATAAGGCACAGGTGCGGCCTCATATGGAATACTGTTCGCATCTCTGGGCCGGGGCTCCCCAATACCAACTTCTTCCGTTTGACCGTGTACAACGTAGAGCTGCTCGAATAGTCGACGATCAGGGTCTTTCCGATCTACTCGACCCTCTGAGTCTGCGAAGAGATGTCGGTTCTCTTTGCATCCTGTATCGCATTTACCATGGGGAGTGTTCTGAGGAATTGTTCGGAATCATCCCAGCTACCGATTTCCATTACCGTACATCTCGGCAGAATTCCAAATTCCACCGCCACCATCTTGATGGTTGGCGTTCAACGACTGTACGTTTTTCGCGTAACTTTCTCCCACGCACTGCCAACTTGTGGAATCAACTGTCGCCAGCGGTGTTTCCGAACGTTTACGATTTAGGGACCTTCAAGAAAAGAGCCTATTCCTATCTCAAAGGTCGGCAACGCACCTACAGCTCCTCTGGTGCTGTGGATGTTCATGGGCGACGGTGATCACTTAAGATCAGGTGAGCCGTATGCTCGTTTGCCACTTTTCATATAAAAAAAGTGAGAAAGTGTTTGTGGAATTTGTTATATAGTATGTGTTTTACATTTGATAATATGTTTCCAATATTTTGTGTGCATGCCGGTCATTTAAAATGTATGTAATTTAAGTGTGTGTAAAAAAGTAAAATATATATTTCAAGTAAATATTTTTCTTAACAAGCTTTCACTTATGAATTAAAAGTGATTTATATATTTGAATAATAAATAATTATTTGTGCATGACAGACAAAGTACACTAAATATTAATGATTAATTTCTAATGCACATTTGACAGTAACACTTAAGGATCACCTTATATCAAAATAAATAATTTAATTTATACAGTAATCAAATAAACTAGTTGAATGGACCACTAAATACTTACCGTCGAAGTTCTGCGGAGTGCCGCTCTACAAACTTGGTCTGCTTCCACTTGTAACTTCCCGGTGCTCACGAACTTCGAGAGTTCTAGAAATAAACGTAATTTGCAATTTAGTTAGAAGTATACATTTACACACTGGGTATTTTTTTAATTATTTCTGAACTAGTGCTTGGCCTCGATCCCATCTGATGTTCAGTGGCAGTCCTGGATGGTAAGGTGCACTAGCTTAGTAACTGCCTATTCACTCTAATCTTAAAAACACCCACATTGTAATAGGAGGGAATAGCAACCGACCAAGTCGTGGTTCGGCCCTCTCGTGCGCCACCGGATCGGAATGCATATGCGTAACATAGTAATCGTTCAAGCCGAAATTACCCCTCACCCCCTTGTGTCGAGTTACTAACGATAGAGGAAATTTGTGTAGTTCGTCATAAAAAATCATATATTTAGAAAACAATTCAGCTGGCAGCTTTACCGTAGTATTTTGTTTTCCACTCCAGCCTTTTATTAATGAAACGGAAATAGTGCGGGGAAATGTAATCCGAAGTCGACATCGCACTCGAATGCACTGTGTCTCTTTGAGCCTACTTATAGTAGAAAAAAATAGTTTTTAATCGCGGGTAACATGCTGTATGCTGTAAGACATTAAAATATACAATCATCTTCCTAACTCTAATAAAATACTTGCATACCCAACCCGCTTCGTCGGTCTAGATTTTGCTTTATTTTATTTAAACAATAAACTTACATCATTAAATATTTAATTTAACTCTCACAATATATTAAAATATTCATTTCTCTCCGTATTCATTCTCTTCTCGAGCGGTTGAAATACAATATCAATGTTAACATTTATACAAAAATATCGGGCTCAAGTTAATGTCATAAATAAAAGTATGACGTATGGCTTGTTTGACAGTTCAAAAAGAGGAGTGCTCCGATCGTCACCAAACTTTATAGGATTACTCGCCAGGTCAATCTGTAGATTTCCTGAAAGTTTCATTGAAATCGGTCCAGCCGTTTCGGAGCCTATTTGGAACATACCCCCACACTTTCTCTTTTATTTATATAGATTTTGACAACCCACGATTGTTTTTAATTAACAAATGTTTTTGTAGCCTAAATGAATATTTGGAAATGTCAACAAAAATTGTAAAGTTACCATGTTTATTTTTGCGGATATTGTTAAATAATTAATAGCTCTCTGTTACTGCAGGGCGTCACTTTTGCTGCCCAGGCCAAGTCCCACACATCCCTCCGGGCCCACCCAGGGTACTGGAGGATGGTCTAAAAAAGATTCCCCCGTGTTAACAAAAAAAAAAGGGCGTCACTTGTATTTATCAATTCTAATTCCATCATTGTCCAACAAAATTATTCCACACTTTTCGATATTAGTAATGGCTTAAGTATTTTAACTAGTTAAACAACGCTAGAAGATTACGTTAAAATCTTTTTAAAATAAAAACTCGCCTGTATTCAAGAATGTCGTCTGGTTTTTTTTTTGTTCAATACAGAGTATTTTTATTTGCTTGCTGTTTTCTTTCCATCAAGCCAGTTTTATAAAAGATTTTCATTTGTATAAACGGAAATACTTAGAGCGGTATTTTTCTTCGTGGGTATAAAAAAAAGGTTTTATTTAACGCTTTAAAGGTTTGTAATTAACACGGAATCTTTTATGCTTCGTTCCGTTGATTCTAAGATTTTTTCTTTTTTTTAATTGGAAATGGGGCACACGGACATACGGCTTTCTTTTTTTTAATAGGAAAAGGGGCACACAAGCATACGCCTCACCTGATGTTAAGTGATTAACACATCACACACATCACGATCATCACAGTCGTCAGTTGATAGTGCGTGGAGGAAAGTTACGCGAAACGTCCGGTCGTGGAACGCTAACCATCAATATGTTGTCGATGGAATTTGGAATTCTGCCGTGATGTAATAAATTGCGAAAAAAGTAATTCCAGATAGCAGACGTAGAATGATAAGGTAGTATGTATTTTTTTTAATTGGAAATGGGGCACACGGACATACGGCTTTCTTTTTTTTAATAGGAAAAGGGGCACACAAGCATACGCCTCACCTGATGTTAAGTGATTAACACATCACACACATCACGATCATCACAGTCGTCAGTTGATAGTGCGTGGAGGAAAGTTACGCGAAACGTCCGGTCGTGAAACACTAACCATCAATATGTTGTCGATGGAATTTGGAATTCTGCCGTGATGTAATAAATTGCGAAAAAAGTAATTCCAGATAGCAGACGTAGAATGATAAGGTAGTATGTATTTTTTTTAATTTTAGTTACGAAATTTTAGAGTGAAATTTTGGAGTGATTGAAACAAGTGGGTGGAAAAAAGCTTTTAGTTTTACGAGCACTAAAACCTAACCGAAGTTAAATAGGTCACATTTAACGGGTGACCTGGAGAACATGTAATTCTCAGGGCATTTCTGTCACCTACAGATTACCTTGCAAGTGTAAATTAAAAAAAATGCTTCAAAATTAAAAAAAAATGTACTAAAAAGTAGGTTCACAAGGTTGCGCTCAGGAGGCGGAAAATATTATTCATATTTCATCATTGTGTAACTCGTAACCTTTATATATAGAAGAGAAAGTGTGGGTATGTTCCATATAGGCTACGAAACGGCTGGACTGATTTCAAGGAAACTTTCAGAAAAACAGATTGACCTGGCGAGTACTTCTGTAAAGTTTGGTGTACTCCGTACTCGCCGATCATAGTACTCCTCTTTTTGAACTGTCCAGTACAGCTTTTATTTACTATGATGATATTCTATTGTTGTATAAACCACATTTGTGTTGACACATGCGTTGTGTGTATTTATGTCATTATGAACCATATTGAAGTATACTGAAGTATATTAAAGATAAATAAGGATTTTGAAGTATTCAAGGTAAGTTATAGCGCCGTGTATGTATCTATTTACTGATGCTGCTGATATGTACATGGGTGTAGGATCTTCACCAGCTCGAGAAGAGAATGAATACGGAGAGATATGAATAATTTAATATATTGTGAGAGTTAAATTAAATATTTAATGATGTAAGTTTATTGTTTCAATAAAATAAAGCAAAATCTAGCTTGGCGAAGCGGGCTGTTATAGGCTGCTAGTTAAATATAATTTCCAAAAAACAAACATACCGGTCATATAATACTTAAATTAAATACTAGCATTGCGTCACTTGCTGTTTTTCATATCATCAGAAACCTTTTTTTTTGTTGACGGGGAGGAAATCTTCAGAAAAATACCCCGCCTTCCGGGGGGAAGGCGGCGGTTATGTGGGGTTCTTACCCACTAAAACCTCCCCGGTGGCCCTTTCCTCGGTGCATGACGAGGGGCTCCGGGATCTCCAGTGGAACGCACCGGAGCCCTCTGCACTATGCTCAAGGAGAGCACTTCCCGGGGAGGTTACTCCCTCCCCCCCTGTGCCCTCGCAGTGCAAGGCGACACGGGCCAGCCGATGTCGCCTTCTTCCCGGGTCCACCTTGGCGGACGACAAAGGCCCCCACCCTTGTCGCCCAGTGAACCTGAGGCCCCTTTTAGTCGCCTTCTACGACAGGCAGGGGATACCGTAGTCTTATTCTTGAGAGCCCAGAACTACAGGGCTGGTCATCAGAAACTTAATCTGAAACGAAGTAAGATTTAACTGGCAATAAAGCGGTAGCCGTTGCCTGATGGGAGGGTTTTAATTTACCCTCATTGACCTCACTGAGGTACTACAACATAAGAGGCCGTTGTAAATTGAAACTAACTAACAGTTTCCGTAATGAGGGTTGGATCTGTTACAAACTCTTACGTTAAAATCTCGTTAGCCATGTTACCGGATTTTGTGTTATGTGATATACGTTCGCCGAGTTATTAAGCCTTTATATCTGTCCAACTGCTGGGCACAGTCTTCTCTGTAAAAAGAGTATAAGGGTATAGTCCACCACGCGGCCGTAGTCCGGATTGGCGGACTTCACATGTCTTGTTTTCCTTCACCGCCGAGCGCGTAGAAAATCAGCACATAAAATTGCCGCAACAAATTCAATGGTACCACTGCTCTACAAGGACTTTATTAGTATGTTTTTTGGCCTGCTAGTGTTTTAAAAATGTTTCATCCTAGCTTGCACGAATTTCACTCTTCTATACAAAATATTTGCTACCACTTGACCTGTTCTCGCAGAGAGCGCGGTAACTGTTCTTCGCGTTTACGCAAAAGGGCATGTTTAGATTTGCTTTGATGTGCCGCCAACTGTAGTCGTTTTAATTTAGAAATGTGTTGAGTGTGAACTTTCAACATTTTCGTTCTATGATGTGTTCGTGTATGATGTTCATTCATATATTTTTTAACTAATACAAAATACATCAAATTTAAAACAAGTATATTTACGAGTAAAAACAATAACCGTTTTTTTTAAATGACGTACTACACAGATTGACCAGAAAAACCTTTTTTTTTTTTTGTTAACGAGGAGGAAATCTTCAGAAAGATACCCCGCCTTCTGAGGGGAAGTAAGACTGGGGTTTTACCCACTAAAACCTCCCCGGTGGCCCTTCCTCGGTGCATGGTGAGGGGCTCCGGGATCTCCAGTGGAACGCACCGGAGCCCTCTGCACTGTGCTCATAGAGAACTTCCCGGGGAGGTTACTCCCTCCCCTGTGCCCTCGCAGTGCAAGGCGACACGGGCCAGCCGATGTCGCCTACTTCCCGGGTCTACCTTGGCGGACGACAAAGGCCCCCACCCTTGTCGCCCAGTGAACCCGAGGCCCCTTTTAGTCGCCTTGTACGACGGGCAGGGGATACCGTAGTCTTATTCTTTAGAGCCCAGAATTACAGGGCTGGTCATCAGAAACCTAACTTAATCTGAAACGAAGTAAGATTTAACTGGCAATAAAGCGGTAGCCGTTGCCTGATGGGAGGGTTTTAATTTACCCTCATTGACCTCACTGAGGTACTACAACATAAGAGGCCGTTGTAAATTGAAACTAACTAACAGTTTCCATAATGAGGGTTGGATCTGTTACAAACTCTTACGTTAAAATCTCGTTAGCCATGTTACCGGATTTTGTGTTATGTGATATACGTTCGCCGAGTTATTAAGCCTTTATATCTGTCCAACTGCTGGGCACAGTCTTCTCTGTAAAAAGAGTATAAGGGTATAGTCCACCACGCGGCCGTAGTCCGGATTGGCGGACTTCACATGTCTTGTTTTCCTTCACCGCCGAGCGCGTAGAAAATCAGCACATAAAATTGCCGCAACAAATTCAATGGTACCACTGCTTTACAAGGACTTTATTAGTATGTTTTTTGGCCTGCTAGTGTTTTAAAAATGTTTCATCCTAGCTTGCACGAATTTCACTCTTCTATACAAAATATTTGCTACCACTTGACCTGTTCTCGCAGAGAGCGCGGTAACTGTTCTTCGCGTTTACGCAAAAGGGCATGTTTAGATTTGCTTTGATGTGCCGCCAACTGTAGTCGTTTTAATTTAGAAATGTGTTGAGTGTGAACTTTCAACATTTTCGTTCTATGATGTGTTCGTGTATGATGTTCATTCATATATTTTTTAACTAATACAAAATACATCAAATTTAAAACAAGTATATTTACGAGTAAAAACAATAACCGTTTTTTTTAAATGACGTACTACACAGATTGACCAGAAAAACCTTTTTTTTTTTTTTTGTTAACGAGGAGGAAATCTTCAGAAAGATACCCCGCCTTCTGAGGGGAAGTAAGACTGGGGTTTTTACCCACTAAGACCTCCCCGGTGGCCCTTCCTCGGTGCATGGTGAGGGGCTCCGGGATCTCCAGTGGAACGCACCGGAGCCCCTCTGCACTGTGCTCATAGAGAGAACTTCCCGGGGGAGGTTACTCCCTCCCCCCCTGTGCCCTCGCAGTGCAAGGCGACACGGGCCAGCCGATGTCGCCTTCTTCCCGGGTCCACCTTGGCGGACGACAAAGGCCCCCACCCTTGTCGCCCAATGAACCCGAGGCCCCTTTTAGTCGCCTTCTACGACAGGCAGGGGATACCGTAGTCTTATTCTTGAGAGCCCAGAACTACACGGTTGTGACCAGAAAACCTAGCCTTGACTCTTTCACCGGATTGAGATGTGGCATAGCTCTTAGGTCGCTTAGCCTGTACCTCTAAACAAAAACCGATTTCAAATTGAATCAAACGTTGAACGCTATTACGCGCGCACACCCTCTTTGTATTTCCGAATTATCGTAGCAATATTAAGAAATAAAATTAATCAGAACCTAACCAAATTTGCATTAAACTACGCAGTTATTTGCGTGACATTGAGTTATTCGTCCATTTGCGCAAATACTCAATGCAAATTTAAGACTTATTATATGGTTTTCTCATAAATCCCATTGTCAGAACTGAACCAAATTGAGACCATACGGGATGTAGTTTTCAAATAAAAAAAGAATCGTCAAAATCGGTACACCCAGTCGAAAGTTATGACGTAAAAAACATAAAAAATACAGACGAATTGAGAACCTCTTCCTTTTTTGAAGTCGGTTGAAAAAGCTCCCAACATCCTTTTAACTTTAGTGGGGTAGACAAATAGTTATTTTTTTCCGAGCTCATTAATACGCATGTAACAGGGAAACAGCACTCATAAGAGTTTCGTTTGTCAAAATGGTGAAATTGTAAATTAATCCTACATTATACCAGAATAAAATCCATCCCTAGAAATGTTACATGGCTTTAAATAATGACAAATTTTCTAAATAAATCTATAGAAAGTGTGTGGGTATGTTCCATATAGGAAACATTCAGGGAATCATCAGATTGACCTGGCGAGTAATCATGTAAATTTTGGTGTCGATCGGAGCACTTCTCTTTTTGAACTGTCAAATACAGCATTTATTTACTATGATGATATTGTATTGTTTTATAACCTAAATTTGTATTGACACATGCGTTGTGTATATTTATGTCATTATGAACCATATTGAATTACTATGGAGTATATTGAAGTATAGCAAAGTATACTGAAGTATATTAAAGATAATAATTAAGGATTTTGATGTACGAAGAAGAATGATATTGTATTTACCGATATGTACATGGGTGTAGGTAATGATTATCACCCGCTCGAGAAGAGAATGAATACAAAGAGAAATGAATAATTTAATATATTGTGAGAGTTAAATTAAATATTTAAAATGCAAGTTTATTGTTTAAATAAAATAAAGTAAAATCTAGCACGTTTTATTACTAAATCTAATAATTTAAAAAATAAATTTCGGGTGAATTGCATGTTAACAATTTTAAATTAATGATCACTGGAAATTTCCATCTCGATTTCAATCATTAAAAGTCAACATAGATCCTACTAAACCCTCATTAATAACAAATGAATTTTGCTATCAAAGTGAAATAAACACATTGACTTACCGTAATAGTGTTTGCATTTCATTTGAATAAATTTAACTATAATAAGTATAATCTAATATCAGGCCAGTATAGCCGTAATATAAAACAAAGTAATTAAATATAGGATGGTCAATAACGCCTCAATAGCCTAATGGTTTTGGGTCGTAAGACTGTAGATTTAAATCCACCCTTTGAATATTGACCTGAACCATCTCCTAGCATGCTAGGCTAAGCGACCTGGGTTCATTGGGCGACAAGGGTGGGGGCCTTTGTCGTCCGCCAAGGTGGACCCGGGAAGAAGGCGACATCGGCTGGCCCGTGTCGCCTTGCACTGCGAGGGCACAGGGGGGGAGGGAGTAACCTGACCCGGGAAGTGCTCTCTATGAACACAGTGCAGAGGGGCTCCGGTGCGTTCCACTGGAGATTCCGGAGCCCCTCACCATGCACCGAGGAAGGGCCACCGGGGAGGTTTTAGTGGGTAAAAACCCCACATAACCGCCGCCTTCCCCCCAGAAGGCGGGGTATCTTTCTGAAGATTTCCTCCTCGTTAAAAAAAAAAAAAAAGGCTAAGCGACCTAAGAGCTATGCTATCATTCAATGCGGTGAAGCAGTCAAGGCCAGTTCCTCTGACCAACCTGTGTAGTTCGTCATTAAAAAAAATCTCCTAGCACGAGCTTAAGCTTATTTGGAATGGTTAACAAGAATGTTAGTAATATTTGTAAAAAAATATATTGGTAACATACTTAAAAAAAATCTTATATTAAATTATTTAGTAAAAAAAAATCTCAATATCTTGTAACGTGTCATATATAAGACCTAATTAGTCTGGGCAAATGCTGTCTCTGTCTACTCTATTATAAAAATCTATCTACTACTTACATTACTTTGCATAAGTCAAAAGAAATACCGACTTCAAATTGAATAAAACGCTAAACGCTATTAAGAAATAAAGTTAATCAGAATCTAACCAAACTTTTATCAAACTACTCATAAAGTAAATCTTTTCTAATAAAAAAATTAACAATCGAAATCGGTTGACTATTGACGCCCATTTGTGGCGTACATACATGATTCAAATTTAACAATTATATGATTTTCTCATGGATGCCATTGTCAGAATTGGAACAAATTGAAATAGGACCAGAGCTTTCAAACAAAAATAGAATCATCAAAATCGGTTCATCCAGTCCAAAGTTATGAGGTAACACAAAAAAAAATACAGACGAATTGAGAGTCTCTTTTTTTGAAGTCGGTTGAAAACATAAGACATAGTTTGCTTATTACATAGTAAATTTAAATTTACTTATTCGATAAAGCAACTTTGCATGTGAGAATTAACGCCATTGGGAATTACAAATATATAGTTTGAAAATAATTAATTATGTAATCTTATTGTTAACAACATAAACTGAGAGGAGTTCAAAGAGGGGCTTGGAAGAGAGGGTTAACTATTTAAAAGGTCTTACTTTAAATTTTTCTAACAGCCCGTGAACGAGTGTGCTATGTAGTGAATCAGCACTGATGTGTTCATAAGCTCCTTCTCATATAAGAAATATGGGTAGGTGTACTTTTGTACACAATCTGTAGGCAGAGAGTCCTCAAGTTCTTCGGACACACGGTCAGGCGAGACTCAGACAGTCTGAAAAGGCTTATTATTACTGGTTGTGTGGAAGGAAAGAGAGCGAGAGGTTGGTCTCCTACAGGATGGACACACACAACTCTGGACTCTACGGGAGCTACCCTACAATCATCCAACCAAATGGCGTAAGACAGAAATGTCTGGAAAGCAATGACAAAGCAGGGCAACACATCATAGTCATGTCCCTCAGTCATGAGGTTACAACATAGAAGAAGGCTTATGTACACACATGAGAAGTTATACTTTCTTGCCATCAATAAAAATAGTTTTTAAGAGCTTGCAAATAATTATGTGCAATAAAAGGACTGGACATCTTTATTAACTAGGTTAGTTAATAAAAGTTTGTTTAAATTTGCAAAATTAAATAAAATTATATCAATAAGTAAGACACCATAGCCTTTATATATGTCCCACTACTGGGCACAGGCCTAACAGGCAGCATGAGGGCATAGTCCGCCACATGGCAGTCTTCACATGTCTTAGAAAAAATTTGTAGGCCATGTAAGTTCTTGATGTTTTCCTTCAACGCCAAGCCTGTGGTAAATCAGCACAGAAAAATGCAACATCAAATTTATTGGTGCCGGCACAGAGAGATTCACAGAAGTGGACTTAATGCCTTATTAGCATTATCTACCAGTCAAACCTAGGTGAGAGAGAGAAACATATTGGCAGGTGTAATCATCGAGGACAATATAAGTTGATATCAAAATAAATTAACATATACTTTGATATGTATAGAAACTTAGACAAATATATGGAAAGACTATATGATGATAAGTAGATATGAGCAATGCTATATGATATTCACCTATAAGTAATTACAATATATCTTACATCCAAATGCTGACCCAAGGGAGGGCTGGCTTATACTTTGCACAGGGGCTAAGCATTGCCATACAAGGTGGCAATGCTACCAGCCTTCTGGGCATGCTGCCAAGCGACGATGGTTTATATATTTTTTTAATATTTTGTAAAATACCTATTATATTGTAATTATTTCTCTCTTTAGTTAGTTTGATGTATAGTTTAGTTATATTATAAAATTCAAGATTCAATTCAATGTGTACTCTCATGTATAATTTTTTTTAAATAGAAGATCTACATCTAAATTAAATTTATGTTGAAGTACTTTTGATAATATTAGGTGACGAGGGCATCGGAGCTTATCAATTCAAGATAAAAGATAGTGTATTTTATGACATGTTTATTATATTCTGGCTTTAAGTTCATTCAATATTACATTTACACTCACAGATTATTACAGCCAGGTGCCTTATTCACACGCATTATTTTACCCTGCATTTCTCTCGGTATCCCATGCCTTTCTGTAAGATGTCTTCTCACCGTTGCCGGTTTAGCATAAGTAACACCACATTTACTACATAAGTAGACATATATCCTGTCGTGTACATTATTAACATGAGCCAGCATTGCACTACGCTGGTAAAATTTACGCTGGCACTGAGTGCATTGAACATTCTTCTCCGTGTGATAAATCATATGCCTCCTCCATATCCCTCGTCTTCGGAATGTAAAGCCGCATTTATCACAAGTGTACGGTCGCTCACCCGTGTGAACTCGTTCATGTTCATCCAAATCAAATTTTCTTGGAGCTTTGAAGGAACAATGCTTACACTGTAAGTATGGACCTGTACCGTGGCGTGCGACACGGTGTATGTTTAATTCAGCTTTTACGGGAAATCCTTTGCCACAATGTTCACATATGTATCGGCAGCCAGTGTGACGTTGCATATGCTGTCTATATGTAAGTGGATTTGCTAACATTTTATGGCATATACTACATTCTAAAGATAGTGAGGTTTTTAGTTTATTTCGGTGTATTTTGCGTTGTTTGAGTGTTTGATTATGTCTAAGTAACTTTCTAGGTTGTTTTATTTTCTTTTTCTTGCATTGTTTAAAGTCATCTTCAAATAAAGTTGCAGCTTGTGTTCCAATCATATTCTCAATTACATCCAGTAATTGATCCACATTCTGTGTGTAATTTGATTCTGTTTTTGCTCGAGGGCTTTGTTCACAGCTTTTGTTTCAGTTATTAAATTATTATCTATAATTTTATCAGATTTAAGTTCATAATTGTTATGACATTTTAATACCTTGCTTTGTGTAGAATGTTTGCTATTAGGATGTGTTTTTTTCTCATTTGATGACTTATTTTTATGGTTACTTTGTTGATATGTTTCTTGACAAGGTTTATTCCGCAATTCAGTAGGGAAATATAACTTATACATCCAGTGTTGAACAACGATTTCCTTAAAATGTTCTAAACTAGAATTACTTAGTTTTCTTAATTTTCTTAATTGATTGTCACTTGATTCACAATTCAATTTAAAGATGACTGCTTGTTTCAAAAGAAATAAGCATCGTGAACACATTTTTGTTGGTAAATTGTCGTCGTAACATATATTAATATTTGCAAATGTTAAAACAGCTTGTCCATATTGATTTAAATTGTTCAAATCATCAATTAAATTCACCATATTATTACTTTTATGATATGATAAACATAGTCTACAGATATTTTCGTACAATTCTTCGTAACTGGTCATGTTATAGTGCAGCGCAATTTTATTTAATAAACAATAACAAAACAAAAAAGTTCTTTCATTTATTTTGGGTTATTTTGATACTTTGCTTTGACACAGAATTGACACTAGGAAACCTGTCAATATAGCATACGACAGAAGGGATGTGTTTCATTTTACCAGAAATTTTATTAGGTAATATTACCAAAAAGAGAGGTTGTTTCTTATTTTTAGGCATGTACTAAAATATATGATAGTTATCGTATGTAGACATTTTTCAGCGCTCATTGTCTATGTCTTGGAATTTATTTTTTTATAAAATTATGTAAATGTAAACAAACATGCCATTTTAAAAAAAATACAACTATTACTTACTATATTAAAAATAATTTTTAAAATAATAGAGAATCTAAATAATAAAAATGTCTATATCTTTCCGTTATACACCGCAGTTTTAAGGGATATCGTTATTAATTTTATTTACACACGTGTTGCATGAATTTATTTCAGTAATTTTTCAATAATAAATTAATGCGACAGTGTGAATTAGGTATTTTATGTCTTATAGAATACAATAAAACTAGCTTCAATTACTAATTATAACTACTTTTTGGGTTTTTATTGTGTTATATTTTAAATTCCCAACGTTCTGACTACTTTAAAGTTATCTCGGTCGCGAGGGCAATGAGATGTTTGATTTAACAATACACATTTTTTTTTGGTTACCGTTCAATTATGTTTATAAATTTAATTTTCCGATTTACTCTCGGATCTCAAGTGAGTAGAGAACGTGGCTGAATGCTACCAGTGTACTTTATTCGCTGTGACCAAAATTAAGAAAGATATGATTCGATGGTTTCAGCATGTACAACGAATGCATAACAGATTGATGATTGACAGACAGGCGAAAAATTGATGTGGCAGTGCGACGATCAATTGTTGACATATCAAGAAGGGCTACAAAAGGTCTATA
The DNA here is from genome assembly GCA_029286785.1 of Meandrusa payeni. Taxonomy (NCBI): domain Eukaryota; kingdom Metazoa; phylum Arthropoda; class Insecta; order Lepidoptera; family Papilionidae; genus Meandrusa; species Meandrusa payeni. The sequence continues at coordinate 1,495,695 of JAGSMX010000016.1, read as the reverse complement.
AATTAAAGACCTATAAAATGCGACGAGATTGTATTACATGCATTGCATATGTGTTACTATACAAAACAGGGTATTCTAATTTCTGCCTATCCCTAACTACAGTTAAGGCGACGATCGCATTATGTAATAATTTTTGCTTATAATAAATTATACCTATAATATTATTAGTATTGAATAACTTGGAAAGCTTTTTTAAATAGACATAAGCTTCCAGAGTCCTAAGTAAACCGTAGTAATTAACTTTCAAGCCACAATGTAATTTTACGTTGAGTGAAATTTTCCGAGAAATGTACTTAAGTAAGGGGTTTCTAAATATTACATAGAATAAGTGTCAGTGGACAATGTATAAGTAAGCTAAAATGTTAAAAAATGGCGTTATTTAAATTGTGAAAATTCGGTACTTATAGAATGTGTACTCAACTGTTATTCTTTTAGATAAAATGTTACCATCATGCGATCTGTTGATCTTTATTTATGACTATAGCAAAAAGCACTTAGATAACACAAAGAATAAGTTTTCTTTAAAGTTAAACGAACGTGACCGTTTAGTATTTAAAAAGGGGTGTTCATATTGATTATTTGAACATTTTGGTTGACTGCGTCCTACTTGGTTCAATCAATTTTTTTTTTTTTTACGAGGAGGAAATCTTCAGAAAGATACCCCGCCTTCTGGGGGGAAGGCGGCGGTTATGTGGGGTTTTTACCCACTAAAACCTCCCCGGTGGCCCTTCCTCGGTGCATGGTGAGGGGCTCCGGGATCTCCAGTGGAACGCACCGGAGCCCCTCTGCACTGTGCTCAAGGAGAGCACTTCCCGGGGGGGAGGTTACACCCTCCCCCCCCTGTGCCCTCGCAGTGCAAGGCGACACGGGCCAGCCGATGTCACCTTCTTCCCGGGTCCACCTTGGCGGACGACAAAAGCCCCCACCCTTGTCGCCCAGTGAACCCGAGGCCCCTTTTAGTCGCCTTCTACGACAGGCAGGGGGATACCGTAGTCTTATTCTTGAGAGCCCAGAACTACAGGGCTCAATCAAATTAATCAATTCTGTCAATGGGATTCACGAGAAAACCATCAAAAAAAACAAAAGTATTAAATTAGCATCAAGTACGTGTGCCACAAATGGACGAATAACTCAATTTCACGTCAACTAATTTTGATGATTCATTTTTTATTGGAAAGGATGCAGTTTAAGAGTAGTCTGATGAGAATTTACGTTCTGATTAATTCTATTTTGTAATATACGTGCGATAATTTGAAAATACAAAGAAGGCGTCCACGCGTAATTACATTACGTTATTACGAAGTTATGTATAAACGTTTGATTCGATTTGAAGTCGATTTTTGTTTTAGCTCGCAAATATACTTGTTTTACTACAGCTTCAACCTGTTACTGTCACCATTTTTTCATAACGAGCCTAAAGAGATATAACTTAAAAAATTATCATTGTTTAATTAACGACATAAGCTAAAGGAATTCTAGTCACGGGACCGTAGTAATTACGAGAGCCCCGACGTTTTTATGAGTCGACTTAAAATACAAAGCCAAAAAGTACAAGTTTAGTTCAACGAGTAACTTAAAGTAAGAAGCCGCCTAACTCCGAGTAACTTGTTTTACGGCTTAATAGACTTGACCCGGAAGGATTTTTTTTCTTTTCATTTCCAGTCAAGGATGCTTGAGCTCAGTTAAGAAATCTTCAATTTTTGCTCGGTGTTATTTTTTAAAGTTACGTAGGATAAAGTTTGGGTTGAAAGAGTTTCATTTTCCCTATAAATTAAATTAAAGCTCTAAATTATATAAAAAAGTTATTTATGTCCCACAGCTGGGCACAGGCCTCGATTTTTTAGCGAGGCCTTTTATTTATTTTAGACCTTAGGTAAAGTTTTTACAATTTTGTGAAATATATATATAAAACTCATTTATATTATATACTAGCAAACCCGGCGAACTCCGTTTCGCCACCAGATCTTCGTTTTATGTAACATTTCGTTTGGTGATTAAAAGATGAAGAAAAATTTTAGTTCATTTCACAACAGTAATGAATTCATTTCGATTACAAAATGAAGTGTTATTTAGTTGAACTTGTCTAAGTAAATGAAAGTAAATACTGAATCGAAGCGTCATACGTGTCCGCAAATTATCCGTTTCATTGAAGTGCTCTTTGGTAAACCACATTTTTGTTTTTGGTCTGACGTTAACACAAACAAAGCGGATGGTTTCCCAACTCGTGAACACGCAACGTATAACTGCCCATGTGAAAACAATGATTTTCTAAATTTATCCCGCAAACACTAAGCGATTGGCCTTGTGACTTGTTAATTGTCATTGCGAACGCAAGGCGAACTGGAAATTGCAATCGTTTGAATTCAAACGGAAGATCAGTCGGAATCATTGGTATTCGAGGAATACATACATTTTCACCTGCGTACTTTCCGTTAATAATTGTTGCCTCAATCAAATTCGGCATAAGTCTTTTACCGAAAGTCGAGTACCGTTGCAAAGTCGCGGTGGATTCAAATTACGCAATATCATAATAACTGTACCAACTTTGAGTTGCAAGTTATGTGGTGGAAATCCTGGTAACTCCAGAGAGTTCAAAACTCCGTTGGATAATTTACTACATCATCGGGATTTGTTATGGAATCAACGGATTTGTATGTCACCAAATCGCCAGCAATTTTGATTGAATGGTGAAATTCAGTGCGTGTACATCATTATTCTTTGCGGCAAGAATTGCTCGTTGACTTAACCAAGCATAATTCTGATAATTCTCACTAATGTTTGGGAAAACATTTTCAATAAGAGCTAATTGAGAGTCTACAAATCGGCAAGAGTAATTAATCCAGACGTCACATCAACTGGGACTTTTCCATTTCCAACAGCTAACAATTGTTTGGAAAATTGTGCAGCACTTTGATCATTTTGAAGTTGAACTCTCATATTAGTGGTTAGCGATAATGTTTTACGTTATTCCATAAAGGTGATGCCTTCAGGCAAGCATTCAATTCATCTGCAGGCGTTCCACGGGGAATTACTGGCAACGTCTGCCTGAAATCGCCTGCCAAGAATATCATCAAGCCGCCAAAGAGGTTGTTATTTCGCCGAAGATCCTTCAGTGTGAAGTTAAGTGCTTCAAGTGATTTCTTATGTGCCATTGTGCACTCATCCCAAACAATGAGCTTGCATTGCATCAACAATTTTCCCATTGCACTGATCGGGAAATATTGCATGTTGGAGTATCAATTGTGTTTAAATTGAGTGGCAACTTAAGCGCAGAATGTGCAGTACGACCACCATCTAGAAGAGTCGCCGCAATTCCAGATGATGCTAACGCCAAAGCTATGTCACATCTTGATCGAATAGTGGCCAAAATCAATGAAATGACAAATGTTTTCCCTGTTCCTCCAGGTGCGTCCAGGAAGAATAGACCACCAGTATTATTGTCCACCGCTTGCATTAATGTTTCGTATCCTTTTTTTTGCTGTTCATTCAGCAACGGCACATTATTTCGAACGAATTTCTGCAATGTATCAACATTGTATTGCAGCTCTCTATTTAATTCTTGGTTGAATGCATCGTGCATCGATCGATTAGGCGCAATCATTCCTACTTCAATCAGTAGCTTGTTTGCAATAGTCAAGCATTGATCCTCAATCAGAATCAATCCTTCATTGTAGATTTCATCGGTTATTTGCATGTCAGGATTATTCGTTTGAATACGCAAGCGATGCAAGATATCTTCACATATGTCGTCTTTGTATTTGTTCCATAACTGAATTGGTTGTGAAGGAAAACATGTGGTGATGATAATTGCGAACAGCGTTCGTATTTGGTACGCATTTGATGAAACAACTGAATCCGCAAGTGTTAAATCCCAATGAGAATCGTTCTCCAGCAAACCCAATAGTTGACATGCTTCTCGATATGTTTGGCATTGGTGGCCATTCACAGTTTTCAAATGCGCAAATGATTTTGGTCCACGTACATTTACCAACAGCAGTCGCAAAAACATTCATCATTTCTAGGATGAACAGTATACATGCGACCTAGTGCATCAGTGGAAAACACCAATCCATGGCCAATCTGGAACTGGGGTTCCTTGTTTGCGACGTTGGAATTTCTTTGTTGATTGATTCCAAGTGTAATACTTGGGCATTTCAACGTACGTCAGCGTCGCTGCGAATGGATCTGCTTCACACATCGCAAAGAAGCTAGTCAATGTTGTCGATGGTGGTCTCTCAGCTCGTTGTGCCGCATTAGCCTCAGTGAAGTAAACTCTTTGGCCATTTTCCAAATGCACTGCTAAATGTACAACTGTGGGATATCTTTCATGAATTTGAAATGACAATAATCGCCACAGTGCTTCATTAGTACTGACGTATCTGCCCATTTGGAAGTTGCTGATTTCGTCATTCGCATTTTCCGACGCAATACCAAACACAGCCATGTCGCTGCCTTTTGTGACGTACTTGCACAAATATTTGATTGATTTGGCCGTATGACAACTCTCAACGTTTGCATGTGTTTCGAAAATTCGTGATAGCAGCGGGCAATATGGTACAATGAATTCATTTCCGATCTCAATCTCTTGATTTTGAACTTTAACTTTGATAGTTCGACCATTATCTTCTTTTGAACGCCGACGATAAACTGGATATCCATCGTTTCCTGTGACTGTTTCAGCAACTAACGGTCGCGGATATCGTTTTGTGCACTTTCCATCAGCCATGCAAGGCGATAATGGATTTAATGCACCGCACGGTCCATGCACCATCTGTGTCGTCACAATGTCGTGTAGATGGGGATCAGTGACTGGATCAGGAATTTCAGCTGATATGATGTCATCCACTTCATTTGAATGTAATTTGTTCAGCAACCAAATTAGGATATGAGCATGCGGTAGTCCACGCTTCTGCCATTCCACCGAGTACATATAACTACGTGTGTCACCAAAAACTCGATACTTAGCAAGCACATCCATCATGACCTTGAGTTTTTGCTGAAATACTCTGGCGATTATGTCATGGCGATCTTGCGGTTTTTGACCCGGTTCCAACTCACGTTCAATTTCCGTCCACTTCGGATTGCATGTGAACGTAATAAATAAATCCGGAGTTCCATAATTTCGCACGTACGTCATAGCGTCTTGAGCGTATTCGTGCATGTGGCGTGGGCTTCCGATATAAGATGATGGGAGAATCGTCAGACGTCCAATATTCTGAACATCACCATCTGAATGAATAGCATCACGCAAGTGTATATAGTCCTCAGATCGTAGCTTTGCCTGATTGAATCGGATGAACGCTAAACGTTCGGTCTCGACTTTGACATACATGTCGACAGCGAATTGCTGGAATAGCCGACGGCACTTCAGAATGACATTCTTCTCATGTGTACGAATCATCATACGATACGCATAGTAATTCATTGAGCTTAGATTTTTATTCGTTGATATGCCTGAAAATGCAAAATTAAATGAATTGTTAATGGAAACCAATAATAGCAATAATGGCAATAATTAGTGTGTGAATGTTGTACCTGTAATTGGATCGACCATCTTCAACGTGATGTCGTATCCGTCTTGCCCTTGCCAATAAATGATTGATATTGTAACGCATCGTACAAACGATGTGTCTCGTTTACACGATGCATGATATTGCTTCTTCGCTGAACGACAATGTCTCGCGATTTAGTTGGATCGCCAACAATAATTGCAGCAACATCATTAACGGTGGGTGCATTGAATCTTCGCACATGTTCACCTGTTGGGGTACAATCAGCTCTTATGACAAATTTGTGCGTATCTGATGGCATTCGTTCCAATGCTGTTTTGAACATATTAACCACAGCATTATTAGCGTGAAAAATGCTTGCAACTGTTCAATAATTCGTCTCTTTAACTGTTGTGTTCCTGTATATTGCACCGCACATTCAGCTGATCCACCATCGACGATATGAAATATATTTGCAGAAATTGATGCGGTTCATCTGGTGTTGGCACCATTGAACCATGCAAATGATATATTTGTCCTTGTATCTGTAATTGCAAACAATCATTTGTTAAAGAATACGGTGTAACTTCTGATCCTGTGATGGTGCAGTGTGTGGGGTATATGTAGTTGTTATGTGTTGCAATTCATTGTGTTGGTGTGAGTGATTGGTTATGTGTGTTGTATCTTTTACCTTGCAAGTCGGCATGAAGCCGCCTTCTCGAATGATATTAGCTCCAAAGGAAGTCATGCGAAAGCAGTTATTGTATTCAAGGATGTGTTGAAGAAAATGGCTGGAATCGGGATCACTTCCATCGAACAATGGTTTCAGTGGCTGTGGTGGTGTAAGTAATGGATCCAGTTTGACTTTTCCACTTGCGCAGCACAATCCAGCCGTTTCTCTTTGAACTTTAACGCATTGCAATATCGGCATATAGTCGTCATTGGTCCAATATCTAAATTTTCATCATCACTGTAGTTCGCAGTGGGATCATATTGGAATGCCAAGCGATTGTATGATGCCAATGATCTTCGTGTGCTCACGCGTTGTCTCAATCGGGCATTTTCTCTTATTATATTTTGTCTTTCTTCGCTTAAGTTCTGTGAATACACTTGTTGCTGGCTTGCATGTCTTGTGCGGCGGCCGATGTTCACACGTCGTCCTCTAGGCATTTTGGGCTATAGACAGAGTGGTGAATTTAACCTCAAATGCACGATCCACATAATTTACACAGTTCAACTTACCACCTTAAAGACAAATGCCTGCTGTTGAAATTTAATAAAAATTTGCACAATACACGTGATTGATTTGATGGTAAATGTAAGGAAACGAATAACTATTTTTTTTTACTTTTTTTCACAATTTCACAGTGAACATAATACCGGTTTGTCACATGAAGCTGTCAAACAATGTATCACGCACCGGCGCCATCTAATTAAAATATTGGTTTGTAGTACATGCTATGTATCAGAGATGGCGCTGTATGTGAAAAAGATTTTCCCGCTTTTCTGATGAATTTTTCCTGAATTTTCCTTATAAACCTGCTATAAACCTCATGGAGCCGAGACCTTTCCAACGAATGCAAAACCGTGGAAATCGGTTCATGCGTTCTGGAGTTATAGCGTCAGGAAGGAAAACCCGACTTATATTTATATAGTAGATATATTATGTATTTGTAAATGTATATTTAACTAAAAAGGATTCTTAAATCGTTATTTTTAGCCTAATCTTAACCATTAAAGGTTAGCTGGAAGATATTGCTAAATAGCATTAAGCTCGCATTTGTACATATATTTTGGTGCAAAAAAGGATTTATCTATATTGTTCTAGAAAATTCGGTAATCGACTTTTGATCAGAATATCATCATGTGTAAGGCTAAAGTCCTAGCTTCAAAATTTTTTTTTTTAAATAAAGCTAGTAATATTTTTTTTCTTTTTTAGAAATATTACTAACAATCTTGATAACCATTCCAACTAAGCTTAAGCTTGTGCTAGGACATGGTTCACGGCAATAGTCGAATGGTGAATTCGAACCCACGACCTTACGATTCGCAGGCCGTACCCTACACCATTAGGCTATTGACGCTTCAATATTACCCATAGCTTGAGCCTTAGAGGCTCCAGAATTCACGCCAGGTCCTAAGCTGTGAAGCTAACAACGTTCATTAACCATAAAAAAGAATCTACAAACCGTTTCTGTAAGAATAGCATTCCCACTGAGTGTCTATTGGCGGGTAAATTGTTATTACTACGACGTAGTCATTTACGTAAGACGCTGTGAGAATTTTAAATTCTACACTAACAGAGCATCGTGGTCCATTAACAGCATCCGTAACTGCCGGTAGTTATCGCGCAGCCTCAAATACGCCTGTTCGAAGATACGTTAGGAGTATAACAAAACGTTTCTTAAGTGATATTATATATTTTAAGGGGATTAGGATTATTGTATTTCACCCAAACATAATGAGATTTATGATTTTATTAGCTCTTTTGAGACAAACATATTTACAAGTTAAAACAAAAAAAGACAAAGGTAGAATAGAATAGAACAGAATGGAATAAATTTATTTGTTTGATCACGTTTGATTACAAAGAAAAAAAACACAAGTATTTTTTCGAGTAAAATCAAAAACCGACTTAAAATCGATTCAAACGTTAAACGATATTACGCGCGGACCACCCTCTTTGTATTTCCGAATGATCGTAGGAATATTACGAAATCAAACTTAATCAAAACGTAATCAAACTTTCATCAAATTACTCTTAAAGTACATCCTTTCCAATAAAAAATGAATCAACGAAATCTGTTGGCGTGATATTGAGTTGTTTGTCAATTTGTGGCGCACATGATGCAAGTTTAAGACATATGGTTTTCTCATGGTTCCATTGTCAGAATTGGTGTATCTTTTGAACCCCAAGTCGATTACCAAATTACACCAAAACAATACATTTTTTTACAATAAAATAGTATTGGTACAAAAAATTCCAAAAGTCGAACATTTCATTGAAAGAAAAAAAAAGTAATTTTTAATATTTCAAACAAAAAAATACAGATGAACTGAGAACGTACTTCTTTTTTGAAGTCGATTAAAAGGAATAGTCTCGTATTCCAGGTAGTACGCAGAAATATAACATACCACCCATTTAACCCCGTATTCTGAGAGCTTGTGGTATTTTTCGATTACTCCTAAGAGATCAAACGCATGCAATTATATAAGTTGTGGTTCGGCCCTCTCGGGCGCCCTCGGATCGGCATGCTTACGCGTAACATAGTAACCGTCCAAGCCGAGGTTACCCCTCACCGGGGGGACCCTTGTGTCGAGTTACTAGCAATAGAGGTTCAGGCTAAGCGACCTAAGAGCTATGCCACCTCTCAATCCGGTGAAGCAGTCAAGGCCAGCTTCTCTGGCCAATCTGTGTAGTTCGTCATAAAAAAAAAAAAAGCAATTATATCGTACTGTATTAATATGTAAAATTTATTATTATTGTAAGACGTGCCCAAATATAGTGACCTTGATAGAGGTTTCATATTAGCCATTTGGGGCACAAACTATAGGTCCGTGGGGTCCTAGAGCACACCTCCTTTTTATTATGATAGCAAAGAGGTTTCGTTTTCAACCGACATCAAAAAACAAGGTGGTTCGCAATTCATCTGTACGTTTTTTTTTATTTAAAAGCTGGTACATCCCGTGTGATCCAATTTAAAATTGGTACAATTCAGGCAATAGTATCCATAAGAAAACCGTATAAATCTTAAAATTGCATTACGTATGTGCGCGACAAATTGACGAATAACTCAATATCAGGTCAACCGATTTGTAAATGCGTTAACATTCTTTATTTCTTCAAGACCCGGTTTTTTATATAGAGTTGCTTTTAATTTGCCACCCGTCTTTTCAGACAGTGAACTCGGAAGTGTGAAATTCTGTTAAAATTTTTTTTATATAGTTTCCATAATTGAAGTGGACTTGGCCGACATCGTTACAATGATTAAAATTTTACAAGCACGTCTACGCCTACAAACACATTATGTCATACAAACTCACAACTACACCTCAACATACTCATTCACACACGATCAGATGCACTACAAATCTACCTAATGGCTACAATGCTCCATGTATAATATATATATTTCTCAAAATTCATACTTTACGAAAAAGCTTAATATTGTGTTCTTAAGTAGTTATACTCCTTTTGATAATGTAATGGGGTGGAGGGTTGATTACTTGAGACACAGGATTCGTCCTTTTTTTTTGTTAACGGGGAGGAAATCTTCAAAAAGATACCCCGCCTTCTGGGGGGAAGGCGGCGGTTATGTGCGGTTTTTACCCACTAAAACCTCCCGGTGGCCCTTTCCTCGGTGCATGACGAGGGGCTCCGGGATCTACAGTGGAACGCACCGGAGCCCCTCTGCACTGTGCTCAAGGAGAGCACGTCCCGGGGAGGGAGGTTACTCCCTCCCCTGTGCCCTCACATTCCAAGGCTACACGGGACAACCAATGTCGCCTTCTTCCACCTTACACCTTAGCGGACGACAAAGGCCCTCACCCATATCGCCCAGTGAACCTGAGGTCCCTTTTAGTCACCTTATACGACAGGCAGGGGATACCGTAGTCTTATTCTTGAGAGCCCAGAACTACAGGGCTGACAGGATTCGTCCTAGTTCAAGTGTCAATCCACCATCTGTTATTAAGACTATTGTTTCATATCTATGTGTATTAAATTTTATAATTTATCTTAAGTTACTACTATGGATTATTTTGAGGAATAAATTATTGATTATTTATTATTCAATTATAAATTTAACCGAAATGATATCTATAAATAGAGTTTGATTTCCCTATTCAAAGATGTGTACTTTGAATTGGGAAATCAAACTTTGAAGTTAAATGGATACCGTTTTGTTATTCAAATCACCAAGAGCTAGAATATTAACTTGATCAACTTGTCGTTAACTTACAAATGACGGTTTGTTTATATGTGTGACTTCGATTTCAGATGACGAAAACGATACTGTTTTATTGCAAAATAAATACTCGTATAACTTACGAATATTTTTTATTTGTCAAAAGTCAACAGTAGTAGGACCTTTGTAGCGGTTTCTGATGAACAAACGGGTAGGCACAAGCGAAAAAGTTACACGTATATTTAACGAGTAAATAACTGATGATCTTACCCAGTCGTTGAAATTGAAGTGGCAGTGGGCGGGTCACATATCACGGTTCTCGGACTCTCGGTGTAATTGTCCACCAATTACAACGACAAGATGGAAGGGGCCTGATAAGAAATATTGGCAGACCATTCAAACGGTGGGCTGATGGTATTACCTAATCAGCAGGCAAGGAGTGGATCAACATAGGCAGGAATAGAAGTGCCTGGAAATAGATGGAGGAGGCCTTCACCCAAAAAGGGTATCCATATCTGCACCATTGCAACTAACACTACTTATATATAATATAAGTTAAATACTAACAATACTAGTAAAATTTTGTAGATGGTTTTGTATTATCACCTGATTTGTAGATATGCAGAAAAATAAAAGGCTTTATTATTAATATATTTACGAGTAAAAATAATTAATTAGAACCTACATCCTTTCTAATATAAAATTAAGCGTCAAAGCCTAATGGTTTAGGGTACGGCCTGCGAATCGTAAGGTCGTGGGTTCGAATCATTCGACTATTGCTGTGAACCATGTCCTAGCACAAGCTTAAGCTTAGTTGGAATGGTTAACAAGATTGTTAGTAATATTTCTGAAAAAAGAAATATTGCTAGCTTTCTTTTTACAAAAAAAAATCATCGAAATCGATTGACGTGATATTGAGTTATTCGTCCATTTGTCGCGCACATAGTTAATGCAATTTTAAGATTTATACGGTTTTCTTATGGATACCATTGCCTGAATTGTACCAATTTTAAATGGGGTCACACGGGATGTACGAGCTTTCAAATAAAAAAAACGTACAGACGAATTGCGAACCACCTTCTTTTTAGATGTAGGTTGAAAACGAATTGAATAAATATACTTTATTGCACAACAATTAGGAAGTACATAACAATAATAATATTTTTAATATTTTAAGACTTTATTATTTTCTCGTGTATGTCATTGTCAGAATTGGACCAAATTATGAATGGGTGCTTTTGTTTTTTTTTTTTTTTTTTTTTTTTCACGAGGAGGAAATCTTCAGAAAGATACCCCGCCTTCTGGAGGGAAGGCGGCGGTTATGTGGGGTTTTTACCCACTAAAACCTCCCCGGTGGCCCTTCCTCGGTGCATGGTGAGGGTCTCCGGGATCTCCAGTGGAACGCACCGGAGCCCCTCTGCACTGTGCTCAAGGGGAGCACTTCCCGGGGGGGGGGATGTTACACCCTCCCCCCCTGTGCCCTCGCAGTGCAAGGCGACACGGGCCAGCCGATGTCACCTTCTTCCCGGGTCCACCTTGGCGGACGACAAAAGCCCCCACCCTTGTCGCCCAGTGAACCCGAGGCCCCTTTTAGTCGCCTTCTACGACAAGCAGGGGGATACCGTAGTATTATTCTTGAGAGCCCAGAACTACAGGGCTGATGGATGGGTGCTGGTAGTAGTGCTTTCAAATAAAAAAAAAACAATCATCAAATTCGGTCCACCCAGTCCAAAGTTATGAGGTAACATACCGAAAATAATAAATGAAGTGGAATTGAGAACCTCCTTTTGTAGTCGGTTGAAATTACGGAACAATTTAGAACCTCATTCTTTTTGGAGTCACTTAACACCTCCCCATTAGTATGTAAGACAGAAATAAATATGTTTATGTACAGCTCAATAATAAAATTATTTGATACCATTATTCGTGATCATGAATAGTTATGAAAGTGAAGTATTGAATAGTAAGGGAACTTTTGAGGGGAAACATTGGAAACATTCATTAGTAGTATAGTATTCTTTTGAAAATCGGAGAGAAACACAGACACGGACAATCTATTCCAATCCTTTGCCACACGAACAATGACAGTAGAAGCAAAGCGCTTCGTTCTTGTCTGTGCTATGTCCACAAACAGAAAATAGAACTCTCTTACATATAGAGTTAGTAAAACAACGGCACAATGAAACAATCTGACATACCATTTCCAGTCCACAGCTTAAGTTCGCACTATCGCTTTGATATCAGAACCGAAACTGGAAAGCTCGAGCAAATGAAAGCTTTTGATTTAATTTCCGGTCAGTCGAGCTGTTGGTGACAAGACGTCACTTCCTTTTACATATTTTAATTAAAATGGTATAAGCTCGGCCATAAAATATGACTTTTTGTGTTGACGGTGTAATAAAATATTAATTTCAGTTGAAAATTTCAAGTAGTGGTATTATGGCTTAAAGTTATGGACTTATTAGATACCAAGTTATTACGAAATTTGTTACTAGTTGTAAATATCAACGTTCGACTGGGTGAACTGATTTTGAAGATTCTTTTTTGTTTGAAAGTTGGTAGTTCCCAACAACGTTGGTGATGATGGTATCGATGAGAAAACCATAAAAGCCTTCGATCGGCCACAAGTATGTGCGCCACAAATGGACGAAAAACTCAATATCAGGCCAACCGATTTCGATGATTCATCTTTTATTGATTGACAAGAGTGGTTTGATTAGAGTTTGTTTAGGTTCTGAATAATTATATTTCGTAATACTTTTACGATAATTCGGAAGTACAAAGAATACGTCCGCACGTAACAGCGTTTAAAATTTGATTCGATTTGAAGTCTGTTTTTGTTTATACTTGTAAATATAATTGTATTGTAACTCACCGAAATTTGTAGACTAAGGTCCAACCATTTTGCGGTAAATTTGAGATATCGGAAACAATTTAGTATCCCGCTTATATTATGGGTCGTTTTAAAACAAATGAGTTAATCAGTGATAATGATTCGTACCTAAATTAAGGGACCCTGATTAGGATTTAGGAATGACGGTAAGCGTCGTAATGGGTCCTTGATTCCCTGACTTGGTATACGGGACCCTAATTAGGATTCCTATATTTACAGTAATAACTCCGTTTCAATCAGACTAATTTAAGATACAAACGAAGCGCTTTAGTACAGTTGTTCAGTACAGCAAACGACTGCAATGGTCAGCCTCCTGTCTTTTCCTTTGATTACAATGTGGGTATTTTCAAGATTATTTTCAAGAGTAGAGTGAATAGGCATTTACTAATCTAGTGCGACTTTCCATCCAGGATTGCATCTCCTCTTAAATCAAACGTAACTAAGTAAACGTTGAGCGTTATTACGCTTGGGCACTTAAAATATATCATATAACATATCTTTGGAATTCATGGTCCGAATGGCGACAACATTAATATAGGACCTAATTGAAAGCATAATTAAGAGCAAAAACGAACACTGCCTTCAAATAAAAAAACAATCATCAAATACGGTCCACCCAGTCCAAAGTTATGAGGTAACATACCGAGAATAATAAATGAAGTCGAATTGAGAACCTCCCTTTTTGTAGTCGGTTGAAATTACGGAACAATTTTGAACCTCATTCTATTTTTGGAGTCATTTAACACTTGCCCATTAGTATGTAAGACAGAAATATATATGTTTATGTACAGCACAATAATAAAATTATTTGATACCATTATTCGTGATCATGAATAGTTATGAAAGTTCCCACTGGACTATTGAATAGTAAGGGAACTTTTGAGAGGAAACATTGGGAACATTCACATTAGTATAGTATTCTTTTGAAAAACGCATTTGAAAATCGGAGAGAAACACAGACACGGGCAATCTATTCCAATCCTTAGCCACACGAACAATGACAGTAGAAGCAAAGCGCTTCGTTCTTGTCTGTGCGATGTCCACAAACAGAAAATAGAACTCTCTTACATATAGCGTTAGTAAAACAACGGAACATTGAAACAATCTGACATACCATTTCCAGTCCACAGCTTAAGTTCGCACTATCGCTTTGATATCAGAACCGAAACTGGAAAGCTCGAGCAAATGAAAGCTTTTGATTTAATTTCCGGTCAGTCGAGCTGTTGGTGACAAGACGTCACTTCCTTTTACATATTTTAATTAAAATGGCATAAGCTCGGCCATAAAATATGACTTTTTGTGTTGACGGTATAATAAAATATTAATTTCAGTTGAAAATTTCAAGTAGTGGTATTATGGCTTAAAGTTATGGACTTATTATATACCAAGTTATTACGAAATTTGTTACTAGTTGTAAATATCAACTTTCGACTGGGTGAACTGATGCTGAAGATTCTTTTTTGTTTGAAAGTTGGTGGTTCCCAACAACGTTGGTGATGATGGCATCAATGAGAAAACCATAAAAGTCTTCGATCGGCCACAAGTATGTGCGCGACAAATGGACGAATAACTCAATATCACACCAACCGATTTCGATGATTAATTTTTTATTGATTGACAAGAGTGGTTTTATGAGAGTTTGTTTAGGTTCTGAATAATTATATTTCGTAATACTTTTACGATAATTCGGAAGTACAAAGAATACGTCCGCACGCAACAGCGTTTAAAGTTTGATTAAATTTGAAGTCTGTTTTTGTTTATACTCGTAAATATAATTGTATCGTAACTCACCGAAATTTGTAGACTAAGGTTCAACCATTTTGCGGTAAATTTGAGATATCGGAAACAATTTAGTATCCCGCTTATATTATGGGTCGTTTTAAAGCAAATGAGTTAATCAGTGATAATGATTCGTACCTAAATTAAGGGACCCTGATTAGGATTTAGGAATGACGGTAAACGTCGTAATGGTCCTTGATTCCCTGACTTGCTATACGGGACCCTAATTAGGATTCCTATATTTACAGTAATAAGTCCGTTTCAATCAGACTAGTTTAAGATATAAACGAAGCGCTTTAGTACAGTTGTTCAGTACAGCAAACGACTGCAATGGTCAGCCTCCTGTCTTTTCCTTTGATTACAATGTGGGTATTTTCAAGATTATTTTCAAGAGTAGAATGAATAGGCATTTACTAAGCTAGTGCGCCTTATCATCCAGGACTGCATTTCCACTTAACATCAGCTGGGATCGTAGTAAAGCACTTGCTAAGTAAATTTGTGTTATGAGTCTCAGTCCCCCTTGGACAATTAGGCATAATAAAATAGTATAAATTTCTATCTTTGTAAATGGGAATTTATATGGAAATAGGAATTTCCGTAATCCATTTCCAAAAGCCATTTAATTTTTTTAAAATATCATAGATTACCATATACGCTTAGTACAATGTGGAATCATTAACTGATTTCCAGCGCAGCCCCTTCCCCTATTCTTTTAACCGATAGTGTCCAGACTATTGTTCTTACTAATTAAAATATACTAAAAACATACAAACATAAAAATGACAATTATAAACACAAAAATGCCATACTATATTATAATCTACTTAACAACAAAAATCAAATAAACGAAAATAAAACAAATGCGTTATATGGCAATCAGCTCATTACCTGTCACATATTTGACCAGATAAGTTAGGGTTTTCAGAGCTTATCTATACTTGTAAATAAAATTGAAGTGTCTGTTTGTAATACTAAAATAACTTTTTACCACATGCTTATGTTTGTACATACGGTATATATAC
This sequence comes from Meandrusa payeni, assembly GCA_029286785.1. Classification (NCBI taxonomy): domain Eukaryota; kingdom Metazoa; phylum Arthropoda; class Insecta; order Lepidoptera; family Papilionidae; genus Meandrusa; species Meandrusa payeni. The sequence continues at coordinate 1,479,605 of JAGSMX010000016.1, read as the reverse complement.
TAAAATATCTTTTTTTACAGTGTTTGTCTGTATATGTGTCTGTTTGCTCCGGCTAAACTCTGGAACGGCCGGACTGACTTTACAAGAATTTCCCTGGCAGATACGTGATGTATTAAGAAATAACTTAGGCTATTTTAATTTTATAAAAAATTAATAAATATTTTTTAATCGCAGGCAACACCGAACGCATCTAGTGTAATAACTGGTAGGTTTTGTGGAATGAAATGGTCCAAAAACTAGTACACTCACTTTATTGAAGCGGCGTTATTTTGTACAAAGAATTATTTTACCGAATACCGTCACAACTGCGCGTCCTCACAATCTTTATACAAAATTAATTAGAAGTCAGATTACGAACTAATAAAGTTCGTAATCTAATAAAGTCTAATCTAAAACTAATAAAGTCGTCATGTGTTGCTAGCTAACACTAGTCATAGTTATAAGGATGAGTTTCAGATCTTAATACTAAATTCTTCGACGTCCAGCGACTAAAGTGTTTGCGTTACAATTCTTTGAATTCAATATTAGTCTACGATAAAAATGTTTATTTAACAACGTTAAAATATCCAATTAATTTTAACGAATTATTATGATTCTGACATTTCTAATAAAGGGAGAGTAAAGGTTATACTTATTAGGGTTTCGTCGGTAAATATTGTAAAAGTCTGATATAATGTTTATTCACGTGCCCTTTGTTGGAAAATTGTTAAAGTAATTTAAGTCTAGGATTCACAATTATATTAAGGATTAAAAATAAAAACAGACTTCAAATGGAATCAAACGCTCGTCTTTATCTCTTATCGTATGTAAGATGGCAACACATGACACCCTTTTTTTTTTTACGCGGTGCAATCCTTTTTACGGACCATCCTCTGGAACCCTGGTTGGGTCCGGAGGGATTTGTGGGAATCGGTCTGGGCGACCCCTACCCACTAAACCTTCCGCGAATGCCATCACCCGTTATAATTGAAGTGCAGACACATGACACCCATAATAACTACTACCAATGATATCTTAATGATGTACCTGAACCTTATTGTATCTTTAATTCATAATTAATAATTTAGTTGAACGTCACATGAACTTGGCATTGTAAACAATAATTTAACTTTATTAGTTTGTAATCTGACGTTTAATTATTTTTTTATAACAAAGATGGCGAGGACGAGCAGTTGTCGCAGTATTCGTTAAAAATAATTCCTTGTACAACGTTACGCTGTCTCAATAAAGCGAGTGTACTAGTTATTGGACTATTTCATTCCACAAAACCTACAAGTTATTACACGTAGGAATATTACTAAATTGAATTGATCAGATCTTAACCGTACTCTCATCAAACTACTCTTGAAGTACATATAAAAAATGAATCATCGAAATCGGTTGGCGTGAAATTGAGTTATTCGTCCGTTTGTAGTGCATCTACCTAATGTTTTTTGTAAATTAAACATCAGTTGTTTTAATTTAATTTTAAGGATTCTTTTTGCTTTATTTTATGTAATGTGGTTAATACATGTAATGTGTTAGTATATTGTGGTGCCAATAAATAAAATGTCTATTCTAAATATAAAGTTTGCTTTGTTATTTATTATTAAGTACCTCATAAAACTGTTGTAATATAGGTAATGGAATATTATTAATAGTAATAAATAAGATATTATCCCTGTGGTAAGGTCGTCGTTCGTGACACACCTGTATTCTATGACAAGTGTCTAGTTTTCGCGGTAAAAGGTGACGAAAAAAAACGTCTCTCCATGCGTACCCAGCCCACTTCGCCGGGATAGATTTTGCTTTATTTTATTTAAAAAATAAACGTACATCGTTAACGTCATTAAATATATACATAATTTAACTCTCACAATATATTAAATTAAGATTCTAATCTGAAGATTCCCTGAAAGTGTCATTGAAATCGGTCCAGCCGTTTCGGAGCCTATATGGATATGGAACATACCCACACACTTTCTCTTTAAAATATATATATATATATATATATGTATATGTATATATATATGTATATATATATATATATATATATTGGTGCAACCAGTTGAAAGTTATGCGGTAATAAACATAAAAAAACACAGATGAATTGAGAACCTCCTCCT